>CM055119.1:276870426-277470426 GCA_029206835.1 Rana muscosa | reverse complement strand
GGCTGACTCAACCTATTTAACTGTTTTTTTAGGTACATGCCATGTGTTGGAAGATTGGTAAGTTTTCTATCATTTTAAGTTCTTCAAAAGGTCTTCTAGTCAGTGACACTTTTTGTAGCTCTGCCACAATGATGACAACCTGCTCATTCTGATTTGCAATGAAGATAACATTTTGGCTGAGTGGCTTCAATTATATGAAATTATTCCACATGAATCTATTTGTTAGGTTGGGTATCCTTGCCTTTTTAGTAATTGGATATTTTAGATGGATTAGACTGCATCATGCCTCTTTGCTGATGTTGTCTGGTTTGGTGTGACAATGTATTTGTGCGTCCATGTCTGCTATAGTATGACTCAAGCTATGCTCCTTTTTTTAGGTGCATGCCATGTGTTGGAAGATTGGTAAGTTTTCTGTCTGTTTAGGTACATCAAATGGTCTTCTAGTCAGCAATATTTTTTGTAGCTCTGCCACAATGATGACCAAATGGACCTTTTCTTTCTGATTCATAATGAAGATAACAGTTTGGCTAAGTGGCATAATTTATATAAACTTTTTCCACATGAATAAGTTTGCTTTGGTTGAGTGTTCTTGTCTTTTTAGTAATTGTATATTTTAGAGGGATTAGACTGCATCATGCATCTTTGCTTATGTTGTCTGGTTTGGTGTGATATTGTTTTGGTGTTTGCATGTCTGCTATAGAAGGATGATTCAACCTATTTAACTTTTTTGTTTTAGGTACATGCCATGTGTTGGAAGATTGGTAAGTTTTCTATCATTTTAAGTTCTTCAAAAGGTCTTCTAGTCAGTGACAATTTTTGTAGCTCTGCCACAATGATGACAACCTGCTCATTCTGATTTGAAATGAAGATAACATTTTGGCTGAGTGGCTTCAATTATATGAAATTATTCCACATGAATCTATTTGTTAGGTTGGGTATCCTTGCCTTTTTAGTAATTGGATATTTTAGATGGATTAGACTGCATCATGCCTCTTTGCTGATGTTGTCTGGTTTGGTGTGACAATGTATTTGTGCGTCCATGTCTGCTATAGTATGACTCAAGCTATGCTCCTTTTTTTAGGTGCATGCCATGTGTTGGAAGATTGGTAAGTTTTCTGTCTGTTTAGGTACATCAAATGGTCTTCTACTCAGCAATATTTTTTGTAGCTCTGCCACAATGATGACCAAATGGACCTTTTCTTTCTGATTCATAATGAAGATAACAGTTTGGCTAAGTGGCATAATTTATATAAACTTTTTCCACATGAATAAGTTTGCTTTGGTTGAGTGTTCTTGTCTTTTTAGTAATTGTATATTTTAGAAGGATTAGACTGCATCATGCATCTTTGCTTATGTTGTCTGGTTTGGTGTGATATTGTTTTGGTGTTTGCATGTCTGCTGTAGAAGGCTGACTCAACCTATTTAACTTTTTTGTTTTAGGTACATGCCACGTGTTGGAAGATTGGTAAGTTTTCTGTCAATTTAAGTTCTTTAAAAGGTCTTCTAGTCAGTGACACTTTTTGTAGCTCTGCCACAATGATGACCAATCTCTCCTTCTGATTTGCAATGAAGATAACATTTTGGCTGAGTGGCTTAATTTATATGAAATTCTTCCACATGAATCCATTTGTTAGGTTGGGTATGCTTGCCTTTTTAGTAATCAGATATTTTAGATGGATTAGACTACATCATGCCTCTTTGCTGATGTTGTCTGGTTTGGTGTGACATTGTATTGGTGCATCCATGTCTGCTATAGTATGACTCAAGCTATGCTCCTTTTTTAGGTGCATGCCATGTGTTGGAAGATTGGTACATTTTCTGTCTGTTTAGGTACATCAAAAGGTCTTCTAGTCAGCAATATTTTTTGTAGCTCTGCCACAATGATGACCAAATTGACCTTTTCTTTCTGATTCATAATGAAGATAAAATTTTTACTAAGTGGCATAATTTATATCAACTTTTTCCACATGAATAAGTTTGCTTTGGTTGAGTGTTCTTGTCTTTTTAGTAATTGTATATTTTAGAGGGATTAGACTGCATCATGCATCTTTGCTTATGTTGTCTGGTTTGGTGTGATATTGTTTTGGTGTTTGCATGTCTGCTGTAGAAGGCTGACTCAACCTATTTAACTTTTTTGTTTTAGGTACATGCCACGTGTTGGAAGATTGGTAAGTTTTCTGTCAATTTAAGTTCTTTAAAAGGTCTTCTAGTCAGTGACACTTTTTGTAGCTCTGCCACAATGATGACCAATCTCTCCTTCTGATTTGCAATGAAGATAACATTTTGGCTGAGTGGCTTAATTTATATGAAATTCTTCCACATGAATCCATTTGTTAGGTTGGGTATGCTTGCCTTTTTAGTAATCAGATATTTTAGATGGATTAGACTACATCATGCCTCTTTGCTGATGTTGTCTGGTTTGGTGTGACATTGTATTGGTGCGTCCATGTCTGCTATAGTATGACTCAAGCTATGCTCCTTTTTTTAGGTGCATGCCATGTGTTGGAAGATTGGTAAATTTTCTGTCTGTTTAGGTACATCAAAAGGTCTTCTAGTCAGCAATATTTTTTGTAGCTCTGCCACAATGATGACCAAATTGACCCTTTCTTTCTGATTCATAATGAAGATAAAAGTTTGGCTAAGTGGTATAATTTATATCAACTTTTTCCACATGAATAAGTTTGCTTTGGTTGAGTGTTCTTGTTTTTTTAGTAATTGTATATTTTAGAGGGATTAGACTGCATCATGCATCTTTGCTTATGTTGTCTGGTTTGGTGTGATATTGTTTTGGTGTTTGCATGTCTGCTGTAGAAGGCTGACTCAACCTATTTAACTTTTTTGTTTTAGGTACATGCCACGTGTTGGAAGATTGGTAAGTTTTCTGTCAATTTAAGTTCTTTAAAAGGTCTTCTAGTCAGTGACACTTTTTGTAGCTCTGCCACAATGATGACCAAATTCTCCTTCTGATTTGCAATGAAGATAACATTTTGGCTGAGTGGCTTTAATTATATGAAATTATTCCACATGAATCTATTTGTTAGGTTGGGTATCCTTGCCTTTTTAGTAATTGGATATTTTAGATGGATTAGACTGCATCATGTGTCTTTGCTGATGTTGTGTGGTTTGGTGTGACATTGTATTGGTGCGTCCATGTCTGCTATAGTATGACTCAAGCTATGCTCCTTTTTTTAGGTGCATGCCATGTGTTGGAAGATTGGTAAGTTTTCTGTCTGTTTAGGTACATCAAAAGGTCTTCTAGTCAGCAATTTTTTTGGAGCTCTGCCACAATGATGACCAAGTGGACCTTTTCTTTCTGATTCATAATGAAGATAAAAGTTTGGCTAAGTGGCATAATTTATATCAACTTTTTCCACATGAATAAGTTTGCTTTGGTTAAGTGTGCTTGTCTTTTTAGTAATTGTATATTTTAGAGGGATTAGACTGCATCATGCATCTTTGCTTATGTTGTCTGGTTTGATGTGACATTGTATTTGTGCGTCCATGTCTGCTATAGTATGACTCAAGCTATGCTCCTTTTTTTAGGTGCATGCCATGTGTTGGAAGATTGGTAAATTTTCTGTCTGTTTAGGTACATCAAAAGGTCTTCTAGTCAGCAATATTTTTTGTAGCTCTGCCACAATGATGACTAAATGGACCTTTTCTTTCTGATTCATAATGAAGATAAAAGTTTGGCTAAGTGGCATAATTTATAACAACTTTTTCCACATGAATAAGTTTGCTTTGGTTGAGTGTTCTTGTCTTTTTAGTAATTGTATATTTTAGAGGGATTAGAATGCATCATGCATCTTTGCTGATGTTGTCTGGTTTGGTGTGATATTGTTTTGGTGTTTGCATGTCTGCTGTAGAAGGATGACTCAACCTATTTAACTTTTTTGTTTTAGGTACATGCCATATGTTGGAAGATTGGTAAGTTTTCTGTCAATTTAAGTTCTTTAAAAGGTCTTCTAGTCAGTGACACTTTTTGTAGCTCTGCCACAATGATGACCAAATTCTCCTTCTGATTTGCAATGAAGATAACATTTTGGCTGAGTGGCTTTAATTATATGAAATTATTCCACATGAATCTATTTGTTAGGTTGGGTATCCTTGCCTTTTTAGTAATTGGATATTTTAGATGGATTAGACTGCATCATGTGTCTTTGCTGATGTTGTGTGGTTTGGTGTGACATTGTATTGGTGCGTCCATGTCTGCTATAGTATGACTCAAGCTATGCTCCTTTTTTTAGGTGCATGCCATGTGTTGGAAGATTGGTAAGTTTTCTGTCTGTTTAGGTACATCAAAAGGTCTTCTAGTCAGCAATTTTTTTTGTAGCTTTGCCACAATGATGACCAAGTGGACCTTTTCTTTCTGATTCATAATGAAGATAAAAGTTTGGCTAAGTGGCATAATTTATATCAACTTTTTCCACATGAATAAGTTTGCTTTGGTTAAGTGTGCTTGTCTTTTTAGTAATTGTATATTTTAGAGGGATTAGACTGCATCATGCATCTTTGCTTATGTTGTCTGGTTTGATGTGACATTGTATTTGTGCGTCCATGTCTGCTATAGTATGACTCAAGCTATGCTCCTTTTTTTAGGTGCATGCCATGTGTTGGAAGATTGGTAAATTTTCTGTCTGTTTAGGTACATCAAAAGGTCTTCTAGTCAGCAATATTTTTTGTAGCTCTGCCACAATGATGACTAAATGGACCTTTTCTTTCTGATTCATAATGAAGATAAAAGTTTGGCTAAGTGGCATAATTTATAACAACTTTTTCCACATGAATAAGTTTGCTTTGGTTGAGTGTTCTTGTCTTTTTAGTAATTGTATATTTTAGAGGGATTAGAATGCATCATGCATCTTTGCTGATGTTGTCTGGTTTGGTGTGATATTGTTTTGGTGTTTGCATGTCTGCTGTAGAAGGATGACTCAACCTATTTAACTTTTTTGTTTTAGGTACATGCCATATGTTGGAAGATTGGTAAGTTTTCTGTCAATTTAAGTTCTTTAAAAGGTCTTCTAGTCAGTGACACTTTTTGTAGCTCTGCCACAATGATGACCAAATTCTCCTTCTGATTTGCAATGAAGATAACATTTTGGCTGAGTGGCTTTAATTATATGAAATTATTCCACATGAATCTATTTGTTAGGTTGGGTATCCTTGCCTTTTTAGTAATTGGATATTTTAGATGGATTAGACTGCATCATGTGTCTTTGCTGATGTTGTGTGGTTTGGTGTGACATTGTATTGGTGCGTCCATGTCTGCTATAGTATGACTCAAGCTATGCTCCTTTTTTTAGGTGCATGCCATGTGTTGGAAGATTGGTAAGTTTTCTGTCTGTTTAGGTACATCAAAAGGTCTTCTAGTCAGCAATTTTTTTTGTAGCTTTGCCACAATGATGACCAAGTGGACCTTTTCTTTCTGATTCATAATGAAGATAAAAGTTTGGCTAAGTGGCATAATTTATATCAACTTTTTCCACATGAATAAGTTTGCTTTGGTTAAGTGTTCTTGTCTTTTTAGTAATTGTATATTTTAGAGGGATTAGACTGCATCATGCATCTTTTCTGATGTTGTCTGGTTTGGTGTGATATTGTTTTGGTGTTTGCATGTCTGCTGTAGAAGGATCACTCAACCTATTTAACTTTTTTGTTTTAGGTACATGCCATATGTTGGAAGATTGGCAAGTTTTCTGTCAGTTTAGGTACATCAAAAGGTCCTCTAGTCAGCGATACATTTTGTAGCTCTGCCACAATGATGACCAAATGGACCTTTTCTTTCTGATTCATAAAGAACATAACAGTTTGGCTAAGTGCCATCATTTATATCAACTTTTTCCACATGAGTGAGTTTGCTTTGGTTGGGTGTTCTTGCCTTTTTAGTAATTTTATATTTTAGAGGGATTAGACTGCATTATGCATCTTTGCTGATGTTGTCTGGTTTGGTGTGATATTGTTTTGGTGTTTGCATGTCTGCTGTAGAAGGCTGACTCAACCTATTTAACTGTTTTTTTAGGTACATGCCATGTGTTGGAAGATTGGTAAGTTTTCTATCATTTTAAGTTCTTCAAAAGGTCTTCTAGTCAGTGACACTTTTTGTAGCTCTGCCACAATGATGACAACCTGCTCATTCTGATTTGCAATGAAGATAACATTTTGGCTGAGTGGCTTCAATTATATGAAATTATTCCACATGAATCTATTTGTTAGGTTGGGTATCCTTGCCTTTTTAGTAATTGGATATTTTAGATGGATTAGACTGCATCATGCCTCTTTGCTGATGTTGTCTGGTTTGGTGTGACATTGTATTGGTGCGTCCATGTCTGCTATAGTATGACTCAAGCTATGCTCCTTTTTTTAGGTGCATGCCATGTGTTGGAAGATTGGTAAGTTTTCTGTCTGTTTAGGTACATCAAAAGGTCTTTTGGTCAGCAATTTTTTTGTAGCTCTCCCACAATGATGACCAAGTGGACCTTTTCTTTCTGATTCATAATGAAGATAAAAGTTTGGCTAAGTGGCATAATTTATATCAACTTTTTCCACATGAATAAGTTTGCTTTGGTTAAGTGTTCTTGTCTTTTTAGTAATTGTATATTTTAGAGGGATTAGACTGCATCATGCATCTTTGCTGATGTTGTCTGGTTTGGTGTGACATTGTATTTGTGCGTCCATGTCTGCTATAGTATGACTCAAGCTATGCTCCTTTTTTTAGGTGCATGCCATGTGTTGGAAGATTGGTAAATTTTCTGTCTGTTTAGGTACATCAAAAGGTCTTCTAGTCAGCGATACATTTTGTAGCTCTGCCACAATGATGACCAAATGGACCTTTTCTTTCTGATTCATAAAGAACATAACAGTTTGGCTAAGTGCCATCATTTATATCAACTTTTTCCACATGAGTGAGTTTGCTTTGGTTGGGTGTTCTTGCCTTTTTAGTAATTGTATATTTTAGAGGGATTAGACTGCATTATGCATCTTTGCTTATGTTGTCTGGTTTGGTGTGATATTGTTTTGGTGTTTGCATGTCTGCTGTAGAAGGCTGACTCAACCTATTTAACTGTTTTTTTAGGTACATGCCATGTGTTGGAAGATTGGTAAGTTTTCTATCATTTTAAGTTCTTCAAAAGGTCTTCTAGTCAGTGACACTTTTTGTAGCTCTGCCACAATGATGACAACCTGCTCATTCTGATTTGCAATGAAGATAACATTTTGGCTGAGTGGCTTCAATTATATGAAATTATTCCACATGAATCTATTTGTTAGGTTGGGTATCCTTGCCTTTTTAGTAATTGGATATTTTAGATGGATTAGACTGCATCATGCCTCTTTGCTGATGTTGTCTGGTTTGGTGTGACATTGTATTGGTGCGTCCATGTCTGCTATAGTATGACTCAAGCTATGCTCCTTTTTTTAGGTGCATGCCATGTGTTGGAAGATTGGTAAGTTTTCTGTCTGTTTAGGTACATCAAAAGGTCTTCTAGTCAGCAATTTTTTTGTAGCTCTGCCACAATGATGACCAAGTGGACCTTTTCTTTCTGATTCATAATGAAGATAAAAGTTTGGCTAAGTGGCATAATTTATATAAACTTTTTCCACATGAATAAGTTTGCTTTGGTTAAGTGTTCTTGTCTTTTTAGTAATTGTATATTTTAGAGGGATTAGACTGCATCATGCATCTTTGCTGATGTTGTCTGGTTTGGTGTGACATTGTATTTGTGCGTCCATGTCTGCTATAGTATGACTCAAGCTATGCTCCTTTTTTTAGGTGCATGCCATGTGTTGGAAGATTGGTAAATTTTCTGTCTGTTTAGGTACATCAAAAGGTCTTCTAGTCAGCAATATTTTTTGTAGCTCTGCCACAATGATGACTAAATGGACCTTTTCTTTCTGATTCATAATGAAGATAAAAGTTTGGCTAAGTGGCATAATTTATAACAACTTTTTCCACATGAATAAGTTTGCTTTAGTTGAGTGTTCTTGTCTTTTTAGTAATTGTATATTTTAGAGGGATTAGACTGCTGCATCTTTGCTTATGTTGTCTGGTTTGGTGTGATATTGTTTTGGTGTTTGCATGTCTGCTGTAGAAGGCTGACTCAACCTATTTAACTTTTTTGTTTTAGGTACATGCCACGTGTTGGAAGATTGGTAAGTTTTCTGTCAATTTAAGTTCTTTAAAAGGTCTTCTAGTCAGTGACACTTTTTGTAGCTCTGCCACAATGATGACCAATCTCTCCTTCTGATTTGCAATGAAGATAACATTTTGGCTGAGTGGCTTAATTTATATGAAATTCTTCCACATGAATCCATTTGTTAGGTTGGGTATGCTTGCCTTTTTAGTAATCAGATATTTTAGATGGATTAGACTACATCATGCCTCTTTGCTGATGTTGTCTGGTTTGGTGTGACATTGTATTGGTGCGTCCATGTCTGCTATAGTATGACTCAAGCTATGCTCCTTTTTTTAGGTGCATGCCATGTGTTGGAAGATTGGTACATTTTCTGTCTGTTTAGGTACATCAAAAGGTCTTCTAGTCAGCAATATTTTTTGTAGCTCTGCCACAATGATGACCAAATTGACCTTTTCTTTCTGATTCATAATGAAGATAAAATTTTTACTAAGTGGCATAATTTATATCAACTTTTTCCACATGAATAAGTTTGCTTTGGTTGAGTGTTCTTGTCTTTTTAGTAATTGTATATTTTAGAGGGATTAGACTGCATCATGCATCTTTGCTTATGTTGTCTGGTTTGGTGTGATATTGTTTTGGTGTTTGCATGTCTGCTGTAGAAGGCTGACTCAACCTATTTAACTTTTTTGTTTTAGGTACATGCCACGTGTTGGAAGATTGGTAAGTTTTCTGTCAATTTAAGTTCTTTAAAAGGTCTTCTAGTCAGTGACACTTTTTGTAGCTCTGCCACAATGATGACCAATCTCTCCTTCTGATTTGCAATGAAGATAACATTTTGGCTGAGTGGCTTAATTTATATGAAATTCTTCCACATGAATCCATTTGTTAGGTTGGGTATGCTTGCCTTTTTAGTAATCAGATATTTTAGATGGATTAGACTACATCATGCCTCTTTGCTGATGTTGTCTGGTTTGGTGTGACATTGTATTGGTGCGTCCATGTCTGCTATAGTATGACTCAAGCTATGCTCCTTTTTTTAGGTGCATGCCATGTGTTGGAAGATTGGAAAATTTTCTGTCTGTTTAGGTACATCAAAAGGTCTTCTAGTCAGCAATATTTTTTGTAGCTCTGCCACAATGATGACCAAATTGACCTTTTCTTTCTGATTCATAATGAAGATAAAAGTTTGGCTAAGTGGTATAATTTATATCAACTTTTTCCACATGAATAAGTTTGCTTTGGTTGAGTGTTCTTGTTTTTTTAGTAATTGTATATTTTAGAGGGATTAGACTGCATCATGCATCTTTGCTTATGTTGTCTGGTTTGGTGTGATATTGTTTTGGTGTTTGCATGTCTGCTGTAGAAGGCTGACTCAACCTATTTAACTTTTTTGTTTTAGGTACATGCCACGTGTTGGAAGATTGGTAAGTTTTCTGTCAATTTAAGTTCTTTAAAAGGTCTTCTAGTCAGTGACACTTTTTGTAGCTCTGCCACAATGATGACCAAATTCTCCTTCTAATTTGCAATGAAGATAACATTTTGGCTGAGTGGCTTTAATTATATGAAATTATTCCACATGAATCTATTTGTTAGGTTGGGTATCCTTGCCTTTTTAGTAATTGGATATTTTAGATGGATTAGACTGCATCATGTGTCTTTGCTGATGTTGTGTGGTTTGGTGTGACATTGTATTGGTGCGTCCATGTCTGCTATAGTATGACTCAAGCTATGCTCCTTTTTTTAGGTGCATGCCATGTGTTGGAAGATTGGTAAGTTTTCTGTCTGTTTAGGTACATCAAAAGGTCTTCTAGTCAGCAATTTTTTTGTAGTTCTGCCACAATGATGACCAAGTGGACCTTTTCTTTCTGATTCATAATGAAGATAAAAGTTTGGCTAAGTGGCATAATTTATATCAACTTTTTCCACATGAATAAGTTTGCTTTGGTTAAGTGTTCTTGTCTTTTTAGTAATTGTATATTTTAGAGGGATTAGACTGCATCATGCATCTTTGCTGATGTTGTCTGGTTTGGTGTGAAATTGTTTTGGTGTTTGCATGTCTGCTGTAGAAGGATGACTCAACCTATTTAACTTTTTTGTTTTAGGTACATGCCATATGTTGGAAGATTGGTAAGTTTTCTGTCAATTTAAGTTCTTTAAAAGGTCTTCTAGTCAGTGACACTTTTTGTAGCTCTGCCACAATGATGACAAACTGCTCCTTCTGATTTGCAATGAAGATAACATTTTGGCTGAGTGGCACAATTTATATGAAATTCTTCCACATGAATCCATTTGTTAGGTTGGGTATCCTTGCCTTTTTAGTAATCGGATATTTTAGATGGATTAGACTGCATCATGCCTCTTTGCTGATGTTGTCTGGTTTGGTGTGACATTGTATTGGTGCGTCCATGTCTGCTATAGTATGACTCAAGCTATGCTCCTTTTTTAGGTGCATGCCATGTTTTGGAAGATTGGTAAGTTTTCTGTCTGTTTAGGTACATCAAAAGGTCTTCTAGTCAGCAATATTTTTTGTAGCTCTGCCACAATGATGACCAAATGGACCTTTTCTTTCTGATTCATAATGAAGATAAAAGTTTGGCTAAGTGGCATAATTTATATCAACTTTTTCCACATGAATAAGTTTGCTTTGGTTGAGTGTTCTTGTCTTTTTAGTAATTGTATATTTTAGAGGGATTAGACTGCATCATGCATCTTTGCTGATGTTGTCTGGTTTGGTGTGATATTGTTTTGGTGTTTGCATGTCTGCTGTAGAAGGATGACTCAACCTATTTAACTTTTTTGTTTTAGGTACATGCCATATGTTGGAAGATTGGTAAGTTTTCTGTCAATTTAAGTTCTTTAAAAGGTCTTCTAGTCAGTGACACTTTTTGTAGCTCTGCCACAATGATGACCAAATTCTCATTCTGATTTGCAATGAAGATAAAATTTTGGCTGCGTGGCTTCAATTATATGAAATTATTCCACATGAATCTATTTGTTAGGTTGGGTATCCTTGCCTTTTTAGTAATTGGATATTTCAGATGGATTAGACTGCATCATGCGTCTTTGCTGATGTTGTGTGGTTTGGTGTGACATTGTATTGGTGCGTCCATGTCTGCTATAGTATGACTCAAGCTATGCTCCTTTTTTAGGCGCATGCCATGTGTTGGAAGATTGGTAAGTTTTCTGTCTGTTTAGGTACATCAAAAGGTCTTCTAGTCAGCAATAATTTTTGTAGCTCTGCCACAATGATGACCAAATGGACCTTTTCTTTCTGATTCATAATGAAGATAACAGTTTGGCTAAGTGGCATCATTTATATTAACTTTTTCACATGAATGAGTTTTCTTTGGTTGAGTGTTCTTGTCTTTTTAGTAATTGTATATTTTAGAGGGATTAGACTGCATCATGCATCTTTGCTGATGTTGTCTGGTTTGGTGTGATATTGTTTTGGTGTTTGCATGTCTGCTGTAGAAGGATGACTCAACCTATTTAACTTTTTTGTTTTAGGTACATGCCATATGTTGGAAGATTGGTAAGTTTTCTGTCAATTTAAGTTCTTTAAAAGGTCTTCTAGTCAGTGACACTTTTTGTAGCTCTGCCACAATGATGACAATCTGCTCCTTCTGATTTGCAATGAAGATAACATTTTGGCTGAGTGGCACAATTTATATGAAATTCTTCCACATGAATCCATTTGTTAGGTTGGGTATCCTTGCCTTTTTAGTAATCGGATATTTTAGATGGATTAGACTACATCATGCCTCTTTGCTGATGTTGTCTGGTTTGGTGTGACATTGTATTGGTGCGTCCATGTCTGCTATAGTATGACTCAAGCTATGCTCCTTTTTTAGGTGCATGCCATGTGTTGGAAGATTGGTAAGTTTTCTGTCTGTTTAGGTACATCAAAAGGTCTTCTAGTCAGCGATACTTTTTGTAGCTCTGCCACAATGATGACCAAATGGACCTTTTCTTTCCGATTCATGAAGAACATAACAGTTTGGCTAAGTGGCATAATTTATATGAACTTTTTCGACATGAATGAGTTTGCTTTGGTTGAGTGTTCTTGTGTTTTTAGTAATTGTATATTTTAGAGGGATTAGACTGCATCATGCATCTTTGCTGAGGTTGTCTGGTTTGGTGTGATATTGTTTTGGTGTTTGCATGTCTGCTGTAGAAAAATGACTCAACCTATTTAACTTTTTTGTTTTAGGTACATACCATATGTTGGAAGATCGGTAAGTTTTATGTCAGTTTAGGTACATCAAAAGGTCTTCTAGTCAGCGATACATTTTGTAGCTCTGCCACAATGATGACCAAATGGACATTTTCTTTCCGATTCATAAAGAACATAGCAGTTTGGCTAAGTGGCATAATTTATATCAACTTTTTCCACATGAATAAGTTTGCTTTGGTTGAGTGTTCTTGTCTTTTTAGTAATTGTATATTTTAGAGGGATTAGACTGCATCATGCATCTTTGCTGATGTTGTCTGGTTTGGTGTGATATTGTTTTGGTGTTTGCATGTCTGCTGTAGAAGGATGACTCAACCTATTTAACTTTTTTGTTTTAGGTACATGCCATGTGTTGGAAGATCGGTAAGTTTTCTGTCAATTTAAGTTCTTTAAAAGGCCTTCTAGTCAGTGACACTTTTTGTAGCTCTGCCACAATGATGACAAACTGCTCCTTCTGATTTGCAATGAAGATAACATTTTGGCTGAGTGGCTCAATTTATATGAAATTCTTCCACATGAATCCATTTGTTAGGTTGGGTATCCTTGCCTTTTTAGTAATTTGATATTTTAGATGGATTAGACTGCATCATGCCTCTTTGCTGATGTTGTGTGGTTTGGTGTGACATTGTATTTGTGCGTCCATGTCTGCTATAGTATGACTCAAGCTATGCTCCTTTTTTTAGGTGCATGCCATGTGTTGGAAGATTGGTAAGTTTTCTTTCTGTTTAGGTACATCAAAAGGTCTTCTAGTCAGCAATATTTTTGTAGCTCTGCCACAATGATGACCAAATGGACCTTTTCCTTCTGATTCATGATGAAGATAAAAGTTTGGCTAAATGACATAATTTATATCAACTTTTTCCACATGAATAAGTTTGCTTTGGTTGAGTGTTCTTGTCTTTTTAGTAATTGTATATTTTAGAGGGATTAGACTGCATCATGCATCTTTGCTGATGTTGTCTGGTTTGGTGTGATATTGTTTTGGTGTTTGCATGTCTGCTGTAGAAGGATGACTCAATCTATTTAACTTTTTTGTTTTAGGTACATGCCATATGTTGGAAGATTGGTAAGTTTTCTGTCAATTCAAGTTCTTTAAAAGGTCTTCTAGTCAGTGACACTTTTTGTAGCTCTGCCACAATGATGACCAAATTCTCCTTCTGATTTGCAATGAAGATAACATTTTGGCTGAGTGGCTTCAATTATATGAAATTATTCCACATGAATCTATTTGTTAGGTTGGGTATCCTTGCCTTTTTAGTAATTTGATATTTTAGATGGATTAGACTGCATCATGCCTCTTTGCTGATGTTGTGTGGTTTGGTGTGACATTGTATTTGTGCGTCCATGTCTGCTATAGTATGACTCAAGCTATGCTCCTTTTTTAGGTGCATGCCATGTGTTGGAAGATTGATAAGTTTTCTGTCTGTTTAGGTACATCAAAAGGTCTTCTAGTCAGTGATACTTTTTGTAGCTCTGACACAATGATGACCAAATGGACCTTTTCTTTGTGATTCGTAATGAAGATAACAGTTTGGCTAAGTGGCATCATTTATATCAACTTTTTCCACATGAATGAGTTTGCTTTGGCTGGGTGTTCTTGCCTTTTTAGTAATTGTATATTTTAGAGGGATTAGACTGCATCATGCATCTTTGCTGATGTTGTCTGGTTTGGTGTGATATTGTTTTGGTGTTTCCATGTCTGCTGTAGGATGATTCAACCTATTTAACTTTTTTTTAGGTACATGCCATGTGTTGGAAGATTGGTAAGTTTTCTGTTAATTTAAGTACTTTAAAAGGTCTTCTAGTCAGTGACACTTTTTGTAGCTCTGCCACAATGATGACAAACTGCTCCTTCTGATTTGCAATGAAGATAACATTTTGGCTGAGTGGCTTAATTTATATGAAATTCTTCCACATGAATCTATTTGTTAGGTTGGGTATCCTTGCCTTTTTAGTAATTGTATATTTTAGAGGGATCAGACTGCATCATGCGTCTTTGCTGATGTTGTCTGGTTTGGTGTGATATTGTTTTGGTGTTTGCATGTCTGCTGTAGAAGGATGACTCAACCTATTTAATTTTTTTGTTTTAGGTACATGCCATGTGTTGGAAGATCGGTAAGTTTTCTGTCAATTTAAATTCTTTAAAAGGTCTTCTAGTCAGCGATACTTTTTGTAGCTCTGCCACAATGATGACCAAGTGGACCTTTTCTTTCTGATTCATAATGAAGATAAAAGTTTGGCTAAGTGGCATAATTTATATCAACTTTTTCCACATGTATACGTTTGCTTTGGTTGAGTGTTCTTGTCTTTTTAGTAATTGTATATTTTAGAGGGATTATACTGCATAATGCATCTTTGCTGATGTTGTCTGGTTTGGTGTGACATTGTATTGGTGCGTCCATGTATGCTATAGTATGACTCAAGCTATGCTCCTTTTTTTAGGCACATGCCATGTGTTGGAAGATTGGTAAGTTTTCTGTCAGTTTATGTACATCAAAAGGTCTTCTAGTCAGTGACACTTTTTGTAGCTCGGCCACAATGATGACAAACTGCTCATTCTGATTTGCAATGAAGATAACGTTTTGGCTGAGTGGCTTAATTTATATGAAATTCTTCCACATGAATCCATTTGTTAGGTTGGGTATCCTTGCCTTTTTAGTAATCGGATATTTTAGATGGATTATACTGCATCATGCATCTTTGCTGATGTCTGGTTTGGTGTGACATTGTATTGGTGCGTCCATGTATGCTATAGTATGACTCAAGCTATGTTCTTTTTTTTAGGTGCATGCCATGTGTTGGAAGATTGGTAAGTTTTCTGTCTGTTTAGGTACATCAAAAGGTCTTCTAGTCAGCAATATTTTTTGTAGCTCTGCCACAATGATGACCAAATGGACCTTTTCTTTCTGATTCATAATGAAGATAACAGTTTGGCTAAGTGGCATCATTTATATTAACTTTTTCACATGAATGAGTTTGCTTTGGTTGAGTGTTCTTGTCTTTTTAGTAATTGTTTATTTTAGAGGGATTAGACTGCTGCATTTTTGCTTATGTTGTCTGGTTTGGTGTGATATTGTTTTGGTGTTTGCTTGTCTGCTGTAGAAGGGTGACTTAACCTATTTAACTTTTTTTAGGTACATGCCATGTGTTGGAAGATTGGTAAGTTTTCTATAATTTTAAGTTCATCAAAAGGTCTTCTAGTCATTGACACGTTTTGTAGCTCTGCCACAATGATGACAAACTGCTCATTCTGATTTGCAATGAAGATAACATTTTGGCTGAGTCGCTTAATTTATATGAAATTCTTCCACATGAATCCATTTGTTAGGTTGGGAATCCTTGCCTTTTTAGTAATCAGATATTTTAGATGGATTAGACTGCATCATGCCTCTTTGCTGATGTTGTCTGGTTTGGTGTGACATTGTATTGGTGCATCCATGTCTTCTATAGTATGACTCAAGCTATGCTCCTTTTTTAGGTGCATGCCATGTTTTGGAAGATTGGTAAGTTTTATGTCAGTTTAGGTACATCAAAAGGTCTTCTAGTCAGCGATACATTTTGTAGCTCTGCCACAATGATGACCAAATGGACCTTTTCTTTCCGATTCATAAAGAACATAACAGTTTGGCTAAGTGGCATAATTTATATAAACTTTTTCCACATGAATAAGTTTGCTTTGGTTGAGTGTTCTTGTCTTTTTAGTAATTGTATATTTTAGAGGAATTAGACTGCTGCATCTTTGCTTATGTTGTCTGGTTTGGTGTGATATTGTTTTGGTGTTTGCATGTCTGCTGTAGAAGGATGACTCAACCTATTTAACTTTTTTGTTTTAGGTACATGCCATATGTTGGAAGATTGGTAAGTTTTCTGTCAATTTAAGTTCTTTAAAAGGTCTTCTAGTCAGTGACACTTTTTGTAGCTCTGCCACAATGATGACAATCTGCTCCTTCTGATTTGCAATGAAGATAACATTTTGGTTGAGTGGCACAATTTATATGAAATTCTTCCACATGAATACATTTGTTAGGTTGGGTATCCTTGCTTTTTTAGTAATCTGATATTTTAGATGGATTAGATTGCATCATGCCTCTTTGCTGATGTTGTCTGGTTTGGTGTGACATTGTATTGGTGCGTCCATGTCTGCTATAGTATGACTCAAGCTATGCTCCTTTTTTTAGGTGCATGCCATGTGTTTGAAGATTGGTAAGTTTTCTGTCTGTTTAGGTACATCAAAAGGTCTTCTAGTCAGCGATACTTTTTGTAGCTCTGCCACAATGATGACCAAATGGACCTTTTCTTTCCGATTCATAAAGAACATAACAGTTTGGCTAAGTGGCATAATTTATATAAACTTTTTCCACATGAATAAGTTTGCTTTGGTTGAGTGTTCTTGTCTTTTTAGTAATTGTATATTTTAGAGGGATTAGACTGCTGCATCTTTGCTTATGTTGTCTGGTTTGGTGTGATATTGTTTTGGTGTTTGCATGTCTGCTGTAGAAGGATGACTCAACCTATTTAACTTTTTTGTTTTAGGTACATGCCATATGTTGGAAGATTGGTAAGTTTTCTGTCAATTTAAGTTCTTTAAAAGGTCTTCTAGTCAGTGACACTTTTTGTAGCTCTGCCACAATGATGACCAAATTCTCATTCTGATTTGCAATGAAGATAAAATTTTGGCTGCGTGGCTTCAATTATATGAAATTATTCCACATGAATCTATTTGTTAGGTTGGGTATCCTTGCCTTTTTAGTAATTGGATATTTCAGATGGATTAGACTGCATCATGCGTCTTTGCTGATGTGTGATTTGGTGTGACATTGTATTTGTGCGTCCATATCTGCTATAGTATGACTCAAGCTATGTTCTTTTTTTTAGGTGCATGCCATGTGTTGGAAGATTGGTAAGTTTTCTATAATTTTAAGTTCTTCAAAAGGTCTTCTAGTCAGTGACACTTTTTGTAGCTCTGCCACAATGATGACAAACTGCTCATTCTGATTTGCAATGAAGATAACATTTTGGCTGAGTGGCTTCAATTATATGAAATTATTCCACATGAATCTATTTGTTAGGTTGGGTATGCTTGCCTTTTTAGTAATCGGATATTTTAGATGGATTAGACTGCATCATGCCTCTTTGCTGATGTTGTCTGGTTTGGTGTGACATTGTATTGGTGCGTCCATGTCTGCTATAGTATGACTCAAGCTATGCTCCTTTTTTTAGGTGCATGCCATGTGTTGGAAGATTGGTAAGTTTTCTGTCTGTTTAGGTACATCAAAAGGTCTTCTAGTCAGCGATCCTTTTTGTAGCTCTGCCACAATGATGACCAAATGGACCTTTTCTTTCCGATTCATAAAGAACATAACAGTTTGGCTAAGTGGCATAATTTATATCAACTTTTTCCACATGAATGAGTTTGCTTTGGTTGAGTGTTCTTGTGTTTTTAGTAATTGTATATTTTAGAGGGATTAGACTGCATCATGCATCTTTGCTGAGGTTGTCTGGTTTGGTGTGATATTGTTTTGGTGTTTGCATGTCTGCTGTAGAAGGATGACTCAACCTATTTAACTTTTTTGTTTTAGGTACATACCATATGTTGGAAGATTGGTAAGTTTTATGTCAGTTTAGGTACATCAAAAGGTCTTCTAGTCAGCGATACATTTTGTAGCTCTGCCACAATGATGACCAAATGGACCTTTTCTTTCCGATTCATAAAGAACATAACAGTTTGGCTAAGTGGCATAATTTATATCAACTTTTTCCACATGAATAAGTTTGCTTTGGTTGAGTGTTCTTGTCTTTTTAGTAATTGTATATTTTAGAGGGATTAGACTGCATCATGCATCTTTGCTGATGTTGTCTGGTTTGGTGTGATATTGTTTTGGTGTTTGCATGTCTGCTGTAGAAGGATGACTCAACCTATTTAACTTTTTTGTTTTAGGTACATGCCATGTGTTGGAAGATCGGTAAGTTTTCTGTCAATTTAAGTTCTTTAAAAGGCCTTCTAGTCAGTGACACTTTTTGTAGCTCTGCCACAATGATGACAAACTGCTCCTTCTGATTTGCAATGAAGATAACATTTTGGCTGAGTGGCTCAATTTATATGAAATTCTTCCACATGAATCCATTTGTTAGGTTGGGTATCCTTGCCTTTTTAGTAATCGGATATTTTAGATGGATTAGACTGCATCATGCCTCTTTGCTGATGTTGTCTGGTTTGGCGTGACATTGTATTGGTGCATCCATGTCTTCTATAGTATGACTCAAGCTATGCTCCTTTTTTTAGGTGCATGCCATGTTTTGGAAGATTGGTAAGTTTTCTTTCTGTTTAGGTACATCAAAAGGTCTTCTAGTCAGCAATATTTTTGTAGCTCTGCCACAATGATGACCAAATGGACCTTTTCCTTCTGATTCATGATGAAGATAAAAGTTTGGCTAAATGACATAATTTATATCAACTTTTTCCACATGAATAAGTTTGCTTTGGTTGAGTGTTCTTGTCTTTTTAGTAATTGTATATTTTAGAGGGATTAGACTGCATCATGCATCTTTGCTGATGTTGTCTGGTTTGGTGTGATATTGTTTTGGTGTTTGCATGTCTGCTGTAGAAGGATGACTCAATCTATTTAACTTTTTTGTTTTAGGTACATGCCATATGTTGGAAGATTGGTAAGTTTTCTGTCAATTCAAGTTCTTTAAAAGGTCTTCTAGTCAGTGACACTTTTTGTAGCTCTGCCACAATGATGACCAAATTCTCCTTCTGATTTGCAATGAAGATAACATTTTGGCTGAGTGGCTTCAATTATATGAAATTATTCCACATGAATCTATTTGTTAGGTTGGGTATCCTTGCCTTTTTAGTAATTTGATATTTTAGATGGATTAGACTGCATCATGCCTCTTTGCTGATGTTGTGTGGTTTGGTGTGACATTGTATTTGTGCGTCCATGTCTGCTATAGTATGACTCAAGCTATGCTCCTTTTTTAGGTGCATGCCATGTGTTGGAAGATTGATAAGTTTTCTGTCTGTTTAGGTACATCAAAAGGTCTTCTAGTCAGTGATACTTTTTGTAGCTCTGACACAATGATGACCAAATGGACCTTTTCTTTGTGATTCGTAATGAAGATAACAGTTTGGCTAAGTGGCATCATTTATATCAACTTTTTCCACATGAATGAGTTTGCTTTGGCTGGGTGTTCTTGCCTTTTTAGTAATTGTATATTTTAGAGGGATTAGACTGCATCATGCATCTTTGCTGATGTTGTCTGGTTTGGTGTGATATTGTTTTGGTGTTTCCATGTCTGCTGTAGGATGATTCAACCTATTTAACTTTTTTTTAGGTACATGCCATGTGTTGGAAGATTGGTAAGTTTTCTGTTAATTTAAGTACTTTAAAAGGTCTTCTAGTCAGTGACACTTTTTGTAGCTCTGCCACAATGATGACAAACTGCTCCTTCTGATTTGCAATGAAGATAACATTTTGGCTGAGTGGCTTAATTTATATGAAATTCTTCCACATGAATCTATTTGTTAGGTTGGGTATCCTTGCCTTTTTAGTAATTGTATATTTTAGAGGGATCAGACTGCATCATGCGTCTTTGCTGATGTTGTCTGGTTTGGTGTGATATTGTTTTTGTGTTTGCATGTCTGCTGTAGAAGGATGACTCAACCTATTTAATTTTTTTGTTTTAGGTACATGCCATGTGTTGGAAGATCGGTAAGTTTTCTGTCAATTTAAATTCTTTAAAAGGTCTTCTAGTCAGCGATACTTTTTGTAGCTCTGCCACAATGATGACCAAGTGGACCTTTTCTTTCTGATTCATAATGAAGATAAAAGTTTGGCTAAGTGGCATAATTTATATCAACTTTTTCCACATGTATACGTTTGCTTTGGTTGAGTGTTCTTGTCTTTTTAGTAATTGTATATTTTAGAGGGATTATACTGCATAATGCATCTTTGCTGATGTTGTCTGGTTTGGTGTGACATTGTATTGGTGCGTCCATGTATGCTATAGTATGACTCAAGCTATGCTCCTTTTTTTAGGCACATGCCATGTGTTGGAAGATTGGTAAGTTTTCTGTCAGTTTATGTACATCAAAAGGTCTTCTAGTCAGTGACACTTTTTGTAGCTCGGCCACAATGATGACAAACTGCTCATTCTGATTTGCAATGAAGATAACGTTTTGGCTGAGTGGCTTAATTTATATGAAATTCTTCCACATGAATCCATTTGTTAGGTTGGGTATCCTTGCCTTTTTAGTAATCGGATATTTTAGATGGATTATACTGCATCATGCATCTTTGCTGATGTCTGGTTTGGTGTGACATTGTATTGGTGCGTCCATGTATGCTATAGTATGACTCAAGCTATGCTCCTTTTTTTAGGCGCATGCCATGTGTTGGAAGATTGGTAAGTTTTCTGTCAGTTTATGTACATCAAAAGGTCTTCTAGTCAGTGACACTTTTTGTAGCTCGGCCACAATGATGACGAACTGCTCATTCTGATTTGCAATGAAGATAACATTTAGGCTGAGTGGCTTAATTTATATGAAATTCTTCCACATGAATCCATTTGTTAGGTTGGGTATCCTTGCCTTTTTAGTAATCGGATATTTTAGATGGATTACACTGCATCATGCCTCTTTGCTGATGTTGTCTGGTTTGGTGTGACATTGTATTTGTGCGTCCCTGTCTGCTATAGTATGACTCAAGCTATGTTCTTTTTTTTAGGTGCATGCCATGTGTTGGAAGATTGGTAAGTTTTCTGTCTGTTTAGGTACATCAAAAGGTCTTCTAGTCAGCAATATTTTTTGTAGCTCTGCCACAATGATGACCAAATGGACCTTTTCTTTCTGATTCATAATGAAGATAACAGTTTGGCTAAGTGGCATCATTTATATTAACTTTTTCACATGAATGAGTTTGCTTTGGTTGAGTGTTCTTGTCTTTTTAGTAATTGTTTATTTTAGAGGGATTAGACTGCTGCATTTTTGCTTATGTTGTCTGGTTTGGTGTGATATTGTTTTGGTGTTTGCTTGTCTGCTGTAGAAGGGTGACTTAACCTATTTAACTTTTTTTAGGTACATGCCATGTGTTGGAAGATTGGTAAGTTTTCTATAATTTTAAGTTCATCAAAAGGTCTTCTAGTCATTGACACGTTTTGTAGCTCTGCCACAATGATGACAAACTGCTCATTCTGATTTGCAATGAAGATAACATTTTGGCTGAGTCGCTTAATTTATATGAAATTCTTCCACATGAATCCATTTGTTAGGTTGGGTATCCTTGCCTTTTTAGTAATCGGATATTTTAGATGGATTAGACTGCATCATGCCTCTTTGCTGATGTTGTCTGGTTTGGTGTGACATTGTATTGGTGCATCCATGTCTTCTATAGTATGACTCAAGCTATGCTCCTTTTTTAGGTGCATGCCATGTTTTGGAAGATTGGTAAGTTTTATGTCAGTTTAGGTACATCAAAAGGTCTTCTAGTCAGCGATACATTTTGTAGCTCTGCCACAATGATGACCAAATGGACCTTTTCTTTCCGATTCATAAAGAACATAACAGTTTGGCTAAGTGGCATAATTTATATAAACTTTTTCCACATGAATAAGTTTGCTTTGGTTGAGTGTTCTTGTCTTTTTAGTAATTGTATATTTTAGAGGAATTAGACTGCTGCATCTTTGCTTATGTTGTCTGGTTTGGTGTGATATTGTTTTGGTGTTTGCATGTCTGCTGTAGAAGGATGACTCAACCTATTTAACTTTTTTGTTTTAGGTACATGCCATATGTTGGAAGATTGGTAAGTTTTCTGTCAATTTAAGTTCTTTAAAAGGTCTTCTAGTCAGTGACACTTTTTGTAGCTCTGCCACAATGATGACAATCTGCTCCTTCTGATTTGCAATGAAGATAACATTTTGGTTGAGTGGCACAATTTATATGAAATTCTTCCACATGAATACATTTGTTAGGTTGGGTATCCTTGCTTTTTTAGTAATCTGATATTTTAGATGGATTAGATTGCATCATGCCTCTTTGCTGATGTTGTCTGGTTTGGTGTGACATTGTATTGGTGCGTCCATGTCTGCTATAGTATGACTCAAGCTATGCTCCTTTTTTTAGGTGCATGCCATGTGTTTGAAGATTGGTAAGTTTTCTGTCTGTTTAGGTACATCAAAAGGTCTTCTAGTCAGCGATACTTTTTGTAGCTCTGCCACAATGATGACCAAATGGACCTTTTCTTTCCGATTCATAAAGAACATAACAGTTTGGCTAAGTGGCATAATTTATATAAACTTTTTCCACATGAATAAGTTTGCTTTGGTTGAGTGTTCTTGTCTTTTTAGTAATTGTATATTTTAGAGGGATTAGACTGCTGCATCTTTGCTTATGTTGTCTGGTTTGGTGTGATATTGTTTTGGTGTTTGCATGTCTGCTGTAGAAGGATGACTCAACCTATTTAACTTTTTTGTTTTAGGTACATGCCATATGTTGGAAGATTGGTAAGTTTTCTGTCAATTTAAGTTCTTTAAAAGGTCTTCTAGTCAGTGACACTTTTTGTAGCTCTGCCACAATGATGACCAAATTCTCATTCTGATTTGCAATGAAGATAAAATTTTGGCTGCGTGGCTTCAATTATATGAAATTATTCCACATGAATCTATTTGTTAGGTTGGGTATCCTTGCCTTTTTAGTAATTGGATATTTCAGATGGATTAGACTGCATCATGCGTCTTTGCTGATGTTGTGTGATTTGGTGTGACATTGTATTTGTGCGTCCATGTCTGCTATAGTATGACTCAAGCTATGTTCTTTTTTTTAGGTGCATGCCATGTGTTGGAAGATTGGTAAGTTTTCTATAATTTTAAGTTCTTCAAAAGGTCTTCTAGTCAGTGACACTTTTTGTAGCTCTGCCACAATGATGACAAACTGCTCATTCTGATTTGCAATGAAGATAACATTTTGGCTGAGTGGCTTCAATTATATGAAATTATTCCACATGAATCTATTTGTTAGGTTGGGTATGCTTGCCTTTTTAGTAATCGGATATTTTAGATGGATTAGACTGCATCATGCCTCTTTGCTGATGTTGTCTGGTTTGGTGTGACATTGTATTGGTGCGTCCATGTCTGCTATAGTATGACTCAAGCTATGCTCCTTTTTTTAGGTGCATGCCATGTGTTGGAAGATTGGTAAGTTTTCTGTCTGTTTAGGTACATCAAAAGGTCTTCTAGTCAGCGATCCTTTTTGTAGCTCTGCCACAATGATGACCAAATGGACCTTTTCTTTCCGATTCATAAAGAACATAACAGTTTGGCTAAGTGGCATAATTTATATCAACTTTTTCCACATGAATGAGTTTGCTTTGGTTGAGTGTTCTTGTGTTTTTAGTAATTGTATATTTTAGAGGGATTAGACTGCATCATGCATCTTTGCTGAGGTTGTCTGGTTTGGTGTGATATTGTTTTGGTGTTTGCATGTCTGCTGTAGAAGGATGACTCAACCTATTTAACTTTTTTGTTTTAGGTACATACCATATGTTGGAAGATTGGTAAGTTTTATGTCAGTTTAGGTACATCAAAAGGTCTTCTAGTCAGCGATACATTTTGTAGCTCTGCCACAATGATGACCAAATGGACCTTTTCTTTCTGATTCATAATGAAGATAACAGTTTGGCTAAGTGGCATCATTTATATTAACTTTTTCCACATGAATAAGTTTGCTTTGGTTGAGTGTTCTTGTCTTTTTAGTAATTGTATATTTTAGAGCAGGGATATGCAATTAGCGGACCTCCAGCTGTTGCCAAACTACAAGTCCCATCATGCCTCTGCCTCTGGGTGTCATGCTTAATGCTGTCAGAGTCTTGCTATGCCTCATGGGACTTGTAGTTTGGCAACAGCTGGAGGTCCGCTAATTGCATATCCCTGTTTTAGAGGGATTAGACTGCATCATGCATCTTTGCTGATGTTGTCTGGTTTGGTGTGATATTGTTTTGGTGTTTGCTTGTCTGCTGTAGAAGGGTGACTTAACCTATTTAACTTTTTTTAGGTACATGCCATGTGTTGGAAGATTGGTAAGTTTTCTATAATTTTAAGTTCTTCAAAAGGTCTTCTAGTCAGTGACACTTTTTGTAGCTCTGCCACAATGATGACAAACTGCTCATTCTGATTTGCAATGAAGATAACATTTTGGCTGAGTCGCTTAATGTATATGAAATTCTTCCACATGAATCCATTTGTTAGGTTGGGAATCCTTGCCTTTTTAGTAATCAGATATTTTAGATGGATTAGACTGCATCATGCCTCTTTGCTGATGTTGTCTGGTTTGGTGTGACATTGTATTGGTACATCCATGTCTTCTATAGTATGACTCAAGCTATGCTCCTTTTTTTAAGTGCATGCCATGTTTTGGAAGATTGGTAAGTTTTCTGTCTGTTTAGGTACATCAAAAGGTCTTCTAGTCAGCAATATTTTTTGTAGCTCTGCCACAATGATGACCAAATGGACCTTTTCTTTCTGATTCATAATGAAGATAAAAGTTTGGCTAAGTGGCATAATTTATATCAACTTTTTCCACATGAATAAGTTTGCTTTGGTTGAGTGTTCTTGTCTTTTTAGTAATTGTATATTTTAGAGGGATTAGACTGCATCATGCATCTTTGCTGATGTTGTCTGGTTTGGTGTGATATTGTTTTGGTGTTTGCATGTCTGCTGTAGAAGGATGACTCAACCTATTTAACTTTTTTGTTTTAGGTACATGCCATATGTTGGAAGATTGGTAAGTTTTCTGTCAATTTAAGTTCTTTAAAAGGTCTTCTAGTCAGTGACACTTTTTGTAGCTATGCCACAATGATGACAAACTGCTCCTTCTGATTTGCAATGAAGATAACATTTTGGCTGAGTGGCACAATTTATATGAAATTCTTCCACATGAATACATTTGTTAGGTTGGGTATCCTTGCTTTTTTAGTAATCGGATATTTTAGATGGATTAGATTGCATCATGCCTCTTTGCTGATGTTGTCTGGTTTGGTGTGACATTGTATTGGTGCGTCCATGTCTGCTATAGTATGACTCAAGCTATGCTCCTTTTTTTAGGTGCATGCCATGTGTTTGAAGATTGGTAAGTTTTCTGTCTGTTTAGGTACATCAAAAGGTCTTCTAGTCAGCGATACTTTTTGTAGCTCTGCCACAATGATGACCAAATGGACCTTTTCTTTCCGATTCATAAAGAACATAACAGTTTGGCTAAGTGGCATAATTTATATCAACTTTTTCCACATGAATAAGTTTGCTTTGGTTGAGTGTTCTTGTCTTTTTAGTAATTGTATATTTTAGAGGGATTAGACTGCATCATGCATCTTTGCTGAGGTTGTCTGGTTTGGTGTGATATTGTTTTGGTGTTTGCATGTCTGCTGTAGAAGGATGACTCAACCTATTTAACTTTTTTGTTTTAGGTACATACCATATGTTGGAAGATTGGTAAGTTTTATGTCAGTTTAGGTACATCAAAAGGTCTTCTAGTCAGCGATACATTTTGTAGCTCTGCCACAATGATGACCAAATGGACCTTTTCTTTCCGATTCATAAAGAACATAACAGTTTGGCTAAGTGGCATAATTTATATCAACTTTTTCCACATGAATAAGTTTGCTTTGGTTGAGTGTTCTTGTCTTTTTAGTAATTGTATATTTTAGAGCAGGGATATGCAATTAGCGGACCTCCAGCTGTTGCCAAACTACAAGTCCCATCATGCCTCTGCCTCTGGGTGTCATGCTTAATGCTGTCAGAGTCTTGCTATGCATCATGGGACTTGTAGTTTGGCAACAGCTGGAGGTCCGCTAATTGCATATCCCTGTTTTAGAGGGATTAGACTGCATCATGCATCTTTGCTGATGTTGTCTGGTTTGGTGTGATATTGTTTTGGTGTTTGCATGTCTGCTGTAGAAGGATGACTCAACCTATTTAACTTTTTTGTTTTAGGTACATGCCATGTGTTGGAAGATCGGTAAGTTTTCTGTCAATTTAAGTTCTTTAAAAGGTCTTCTAGTCAGTGACACTTTTTGTAGCTCTGCCACAATGATGACAAACTGCTCCTGATTTGCAATGAAGATAACATTTTGGCTGAGTGGCTCAATTTATATGAAATTCTTCCACATGAATCCATTTGTTAGGTTCGGTATCCTTGCCTTTTTAGTAATCGGATATTTTAGATGGATTACACTGCATCATGCCTCTTTGCTGATGTTGTCTGGTTTGGTGTGACATTGTATTTGTGCGTCCATGTCTGCTATAGTATGACTGAAGCTATGTTCTTTTTTTAGGTGCATGCCATGTGTTGGAAGATTGGTAAGTTTTCTGTCTGTTTAGGTACATCAAAAGGTTTTCTAGTCAGCAATATTTTTTGTAGCTCTGCCACAATGATGACCAAATGGACCTTTTCTTTCTGATTCATAATGAAGATAACAGTTTGGCTAAGTGGCATCATTTATATTAACTTTTTCACATGAATGAGTTTGCTTTGGTTGAGTGTTCTTGTCTTTTTAGTAATTGTATATTGTAGAGGGATTAGACTGCTGCACCTTTGCTTATGTTGTCTGGTTTGGTGTGATATTGTTTTGGTGTTTGCTTGTCTGCTGTAGAAGGGTGACTTAACCTATTTAACTTTTTTTAGGTACATGCCATGTGTTGGAAGATTGGTAAGTTTTCTATAATTTTAAGTTCTTCAAAAGGTCTTCTAGTCAGTGACACTTTTTGTAGCTCTGCCACAATGATGACAAACTGCTCATTCTGATTTGCAATGAAGATAACATTTTGGCTGAGTCGCTTAATTTATATGAAATTCTTCCACATGAATCCATTTGTTAGGTTGGGAATCCTTGCCTTTTTAGTAATCAGATATTTTAGATGGATTAGACTGCATCATGCCTCTTTGCTGATGTTGTCTGGTTTGGTGTGACATTGTATTGGTGCATCCATGTCTTCTATAGTATGACTCAAGCTATGCTCCTTTTTTTAGGTGCATGCCATGTTTTGGAAGATTGGTAAGTTTTCTGTCTGTT
The DNA here is from genome assembly GCA_029206835.1 of Rana muscosa. Lineage (NCBI taxonomy): Eukaryota > Metazoa > Chordata > Amphibia > Anura > Ranidae > Rana > Rana muscosa. The sequence goes on along the minus strand of CM055119.1, from coordinate 277,443,001 downwards.
TAGGTACATCAAAAGGTCTTCTAGTCAGCAATATTTTTTGTAGCTCTGCCACAATGATGACCAAATGGACCTTTTCTTTCTGATTCATAATGAAGATAAAAGTTTGGCTAAGTGGCATAATTTATATCAACTTTTTCCACATGAATAAGTTTGCTTTGGTTGAGTGTTCTTGTCTTTTTAGTAATTGTATATTTTAGAGGGATTAGACTGCATCATGCATCTTTGCTGATGTTGTCTGGTTTGGTGTGATATTGTTTTGGTGTTTGCATGTCTGCTGTAGAAGGATGACTCAACCTATTTAACTTTTTTGTTTTAGGTACATGCCATATGTTGGAAGATTGGTAAGTTTTCTGTCAATTTAAGTTCTTTAAAAGGTCTTCTAGTCAGTGACACTTTTTGTAGCTCTGCCACAATGATGACCAAATTCTCATTCTGATTTGCAATGAAGATAAAATTTTGGCTGCGTGGCTTCAATTATATGAAATTATTCCACATGAATCTATTTGTTAGGTTGGGTATCCTTGCCTTTTTAGTAATTGGATATTTCAGATGGATTAGACTGCATCATGCGTCTTTGCTGATGTTGTGTGGTTTGGTGTGACATTGTATTGGTGCGTCCATGTCTGCTATAGTATGACTCAAGCTATGCTCCTTTTTTTAGGCGCATGCCATGTGTTGGAAGATTGGTAAGTTTTCTGTCTGTTTAGGTACATCAAAAGGTCTTCTAGTCAGCAATAATTTTTGTAGCTCTGCCACAATGATGACCAAATGGACCTTTTCTTTCTGATTCATAATGAAGATAACAGTTTGGCTAAGTGGCATCATTTATATTAACTTTTTCACATGAATGAGTTTTCTTTGGTTGAGTGTTCTTGTCTTTTTAGTAATTGTATATTTTAGAGGGATTAGACTGCATCATGCATCTTTGCTGATGTTGTCTGGTTTGGTGTGATATTGTTTTGGTGTTTGCATGTCTGCTATAGAAGGATGATTCAACCTATTTAACTTTTTTGTTTTAGGTACATGCCATGTGTTGGAAGATCAGTAAGTTTTCTGTCAATTTAGGTTCTTTAAAAGGTCTTCTAGTCAGTGACACTTTTTGTAGCTCTGCCACAATGATGACAAACTGCTCCTTCTGATTTGCAATGAAGATAACATTTTGGCTGAGTGGCACAATTTATATGAAATTCTTCCACATGAATCCATTTGTTAGGTTGGGTATCCTTGCCTTTTTAGTAATCGGATATTTTAGATGGATTAGACTGCATCATGCCTCTTTGCTGATGTTGTCTGGTTTGGTGTGACATTGTATTGGTGCGTCTATGTCTGCTATAGTATGACTCAAGCTATGCTCCTTTTTTAGGTGCATGCCATGTGTTGGAAGATTGGTAAGTTTTCTGTCTGTTTAGGTACATCAAAAGGTCTTCTAGTCAGCGATACTTTTTGTAGCTCTGCCACAATGATGACCAAATGGACCTTTTCTTTCCGATTCATGAAGAACATAACAGTTTGGCTAAGTGGCATAATTTATATGAACTTTTTCCACATGAATGAGTTTGCTTTGGTTGAGTGTTCTTGTGTTTTTAGTAATTGTATATTTTAGAGGGATTAGACTGCATCATGCATCTTTGCTGAGGTTGTCTGGTTTGGTGTGATATTGTTTTGGTGTTTGCATGTCTGCTGTAGAAAAATGACTCAACCTATTTAACTTTTTTGTTTTAGGTACATACCATATGTTGGAAGATCGGTAAGTTTTATGTCAGTTTAGGTACATCAAAAGGTCTTCTAGTCAGCGATACATTTTGTAGCTCTGCCACAATGATGACCAAATGGACATTTTCTTTCCGATTCATAAAGAACATAACAGTTTGGCTAAGTGGCATAATTTATATCAACTTTTTCCACATGAATAAGTTTGCTTTGGTTGAGTGTTCTTGTCTTTTTAGTAATTGTATATTTTAGAGGGATTAGACTGCATCATGCATCTTTGCTGATGTTGTCTGGTTTGGTGTGATATTGTTTTGGTGTTTGCATGTCTGCTGTAGAAGGATGACTCAACCTATTTAACTTTTTTGTTTTAGGTACATGCCATGTGTTGGAAGATCGGTAAGTTTTCTGTCAATTTAAGTTCTTTAAAAGGCCTTCTAGTCAGTGACACTTTTTGTAGCTCTGCCACAATGATGACAAACTGCTCCTTCTGATTTGCAATGAAGATAACATTTTGGCTGAGTGGCTCAATTTATATGAAATTCTTCCACATGAATCCATTTGTTAGGTTGGGTATCCTTGCCTTTTTAGTAATCGGATATTTTAGATGGATTAGACTGCATCATGCCTCTTTGCTGATGTTGTCTGGTTTGGCGTGACATTGTATTGGTGCATCCATGTCTTCTATAGTATGACTCAAGCTATGCTCCTTTTTTTAGGTGCATGCCATGTTTTGGAAGATTGGTAAGTTTTCTTTCTGTTTAGGTACATCAAAAGGTCTTCTAGTCAGCAATATTTTTTGTAGCTCTGCCACAATGATGACCAAATGGACCTTTTCCTTCTGATTCATGATGAAGATAAAAGTTTGGCTAAGTGGCATAATTTATATCAACTTTTTCCACATGAATAAGTTTGCTTTGGTTGAGTGTTCTTGTCTTTTTAGTAATTGTATATTTTAGAGGGATTAGACTGCATCATGCATCTTTGCTGATGTTGTCTGGTTTGGTGTGATATTGTTTTGGTGTTTGCATGTCTGCTGTAGAAGGATGACTCAATCTATTTAACTTTTTTGTTTTAGGTACATGCCATATGTTGGAAGATTGGTAAGTTTTCTGTCAATTCAAGTTCTTTAAAAGGTCTTCTAGTCAGTGACACTTTTTGTAGCTCTGCCACAATGATGACCAAATTCTCCTTCTGATTTGCAATGAAGATAACATTTTGGCTGAGTTGCTTCAATTATATGAAATTATTCCACATGAATCTATTTGTTAGGTTGGGTATCCTTGCCTTTTTAGTAATTTGATATTTTAGATGGATTAGACTGCATCATGCCTCTTTGCTGATGTTGTCTGGTTTGGTGTGACATTGTATTTGTGCGTCCATGTCTGCTATAGTATGACTCAAGCTATGCTCCTTTTTTAGGTGCATGCCATGTGTTGGAAGATTGATAAGTTTTCTGTCTGTTTAGGTACATCAAAAGGTCTTCTAGTCAGTGATACTTTTTGTAGCTCTGACACAATGATGACCAAATGGACCTTTTCTTTGTGATTCGTAATGAAGATAACAGTTTGGCTAAGTGGCATCATTTATATCAACTTTTTCCACATGAATGAGTTTGCTTTGGCTGGGTGTTCTTGCCTTTTTAGTAATTGTATATTTTAGAGGGATTAGACTGCATCATGCATCTTTGCTGATGTTGTCTGGTTTGGTGTGATATTGTTTTGGTGTTTCCATGTCTGCTGTAGGATGATTCAACCTATTTAACTTTTTTTTAGGTACATGCCATGTGTTGGAAGATTGGTAAGTTTTCTGTTAATTTAAGTACTTTAAAAGGTCTTCTAGTCAGTGACACTTTTTGTAGCTCTGCCACAATGATGACAAACTGCTCCTTCTGATTTGCAATGAAGATAACATTTTGGCTGAGTGGCTTAATTTATATGAAATTCTTCCACATTAATCTATTTGTTAGGTTGGGTATCCTTGCCTTTTTAGTAATTGTATATTTTAGAGGGATCAGACTGCATCATGCGTCTTTGCTGATGTTGTCTGGTTTGGTGTGATATTGTTTTGGTGTTTGCATGTCTGCTGTAGAAGGATGACTCAACCTATTTAATTTTTTTGTTTTAGGTACATGCCATGTGTTGGAAGATCGGTAAGTTTTCTGTCAATTTAAATTCTTTAAAAGGTCTTCTAGTCAGCGATACTTTTTGTAGCTCTGCCACAATGATGACCAAGTGGACCTTTTCTTTCTGATTCATAATGAAGATAAAAGTTTGGCTAAGTGGCATAATTTATATCAACTTTTTCCACATGTATAAGTTTGCTTTGGTTGAGTGTTCTTGTCTTTTTAGTAATTGTATATTTTAGAGGGATTATACTGCATAATGCATCTTTGCTGATGTTGTCTGGTTTGGTGTGACATTGTATTGGTGCGTCCATGTATGCTATAGTATGACTCAAGCTATGCTCCTTTTTTTAGGCGCATGCCATGTGTTGGAAGATTGGTAAGTTTTCTGTCAGTTTATGTACATCAAAAGGTCTTCTAGTCAGTGACACTTTTTGTAGCTCGGCCACAATGATGACAAACTGCTCATTCTGATTTGCAATGAAGATAACGTTTTGGCTGAGTGGCTTAATTTATATGAAATTCTTCCACATGAATCCATTTGTTAGGTTGGGTATCCTTGCCTTTTTAGTAATCGGATATTTTAGATGGATTATACTGCATCATGCATCTTTGCTTATGTTGTCTGGTTTGGTGTGACAATGTATTGGTGCGTCCATGTATGCTATAGTATGACTCAAGCTATGCTCCTTTTTTTAGGTGCATGCCATGTGTTGGAAGATTGGTAAGTTTTCTGTCAGTTTATGTACATCAAAAGGTCTTCTAGTCAGTGACACTTTTTGTAGCTCGGCCACAATGATGACGAACTGCTCATTCTGATTTGCAATGAAGATAACATTTTGGCTGAGTGGCTTAATTCATATGAAATTCTTCCACATGAATCCATTTGTTAGGTTGGGTATCCTTGCCTTTTTAGTAATCGGATATTTTAGATGGATTACACTGCATCATGCCTCTTTGCTGATGTTGTCTGGTTTGGTGTGACATTGTATTTGTGCGTCCCTGTCTGCTATAGTATGACTCAAGCTATGTTCTTTTTTTTAGGTGCATGCCATGTGTTGGAAGATTGGTAAGTTTTCTGTCTGTTTAGGTACATCAAAAGGTTTTCTAGTCAGCAATATTTTTTGTAGCTCTGCCACAATGATGACCAAATGGACCTTTTCTTTCTGATTCATAATGAAGATAACAGTTTGGCTAAGTGGCATCATTTATATTAACTTTTTCACATGAATGAGTTTGCTTTGGTTGAGTGTTCTTGTCTTTTTAGTAATTGTATATTTTAGAGGGATTAGACTGCTGCATCTTTGCTTATGTTGTCTGGTTTGGTGTGATATTGTTTTGGTGTTTGCTTGTCTGCTGTAGAAGGGTGACTTAACCTATTTAACTTTTTTTAGGTACATGCCATGTGTTGGAAGATTGGTAAGTTTTCTATAATTTTAAGTTCTTCAAAAGGTCTTCTAGTCAGTGACACTTTTTGTAGCTCTGCCACAATGATGACAAACTGCTCATTCTGATTTGCAATGAAGATAACATTTTGGCTGAGTCACTTAATTTATATGAAATTCTTCCACATGAATCCATTTGTTAGGTTGGGAATCCTTGCCTTTTTAGTAATCAGATATTTTAGATGGATTAGACTGCATCATGCCTCTTTGCTGATGTCTGGTTTGGTGTGACATTGTATTGGTACATCCATGTCTTCTATAGTATGACTCAAGCTATGCTCCTTTTTTTAAGTGCATGCCATGTTTTGGAAGATTGGTAAGTTTTCTGTCTGTTTAGGTACATCAAAAGGTCTTCTAGTCAGCAATATTTTTTGTAGCTCTGCCACAATGATGACCAAATGGACCTTTTCTTTCTGATTCATAATGAAGATAAAAGTTTGGCTAAGTGGCATAATTTATATCAACTTTTTCCACATGAATAAGTTTGCTTTGGTTGAGTGTTCTTGTCTTTTTAGTAATTGTATATTTTAGAGGGATTAGACTGCATCATGCATCTTTGCTGATGTTGTCTGGTTTGGTGTGATATTGTTTTGGTGTTTGCATGTCTGCTGTAGAAGGATGACTCAACCTATTTAACTTTTTTGTTTTAGGTACATGCCATATGTTGGAAGATTGGTAAGTTTTCTGTCAATTTAAGTTCTTTAAAAGGTCTTCTAGTCAGTGACACTTTTTGTAGCTCTGCCACAATGATGACAATCTGCTCCTTCTGATTTGCAATGAAGATAACATTTTGGTTGAGTGGCACAATTTATATGAAATTCTTCCACATGAATACATTTGTTAGGTTGGGTATCCTTGCTTTTTTAGTAATCTGATATTTTAGATGGATTAGATTGCATCATGCCTCTTTGCTGATGTTGTCTGGTTTGGTGTGACATTGTATTGGTGCGTCCATGTCTGCTATAGTATGACTCAAGCTATGCTCCTTTTTTTAGGTGCATGCCATGTGTTTGAAGATTGGTAAGTTTTCTGTCTGTTTAGGTACATCAAAAGGTCTTCTAGTCAGCGATACTTTTTGTAGCTCTGCCACAATGATGACCAAATGGACCTTTTCTTTCCGATTCATAAAGAACATAACAGTTTGGCTAAGTGGCATAATTTATATCAACTTTTTCCACATGAATAAGTTTGCTTTGGTTGAGTGTTCTTGTCTTTTTAGTAATTGTATATTTTAGAGGGATTAGACTGCATCATGCATCTTTGCTGAGGTTGTCTGGTTTGGTGTGATATTGTTTTGGTGTTTGCATGTCTGCTGTAGAAGGATGACTCAACCTATTTAACTTTTTTGTTTTAGGTACATACCATATGTTGGAAGATTGGTAAGTTTTATGTCAGTTTAGGTACATCAAAAGGTCTTCTAGTCAGCGATACATTTTGTAGCTCTGCCACAATGATGACCAAATGGACCTTTTCTTTCCGATTCATAAAGAACATAACAGTTTGGCTAAGTGGCATAATTTATATCAACTTTTTCCACATGAATAAGTTTGCTTTGGTTGAGTGTTCTTGTCTTTTTAGTAATTGTATATTTTAGAGCAGGGATATGCAATTAGCGGACCTCCAGCTGTTGCCAAACTACAAGTCCCATCATGCCTCTGCCTCTGGGTGTCATGCTTAATGCTGTCAGAGTCTTGCTATGCATCATGGGACTTGTAGTTTGGCAACAGCTGGAGGTCCGCTAATTGCATATCCCTGTTTTAGAGGGATTAGACTGCATCATGCATCTTTGCTGATGTTGTCTGGTTTGGTGTGATATTGTTTTGGTGTTTGCATGTCTGCTTTAGAAGGATGACTCAACCTATTTAACTTTTTTGTTTTAGGTACATGCCATGTGTTGGAAGATCGGTAAGTTTTCTGTCAATTTAAGTTCTTTAAAAGGTCTTCTAGTCAGTGACACTTTTTGTAGCTCTGCCACAATGATGACAAACTGCTCCTGATTTGCAATGAAGATAACATTTTGGCTGAGTGGCTCAATTTATATGAAATTCTTCCACATGAATCCATTTGTTAGGTTGGGTATCCTTGCCTTTTTAGTAATCGGATATTTTAGATGGATTACACTGCATCATGCCTCTTTGCTGATGTTGTCTGGTTTGGTGTGACATTGTATTTGTGCGTCCATGTCTGCTATAGTATGACTCAAGCTATGTTCTTTTTTTTAGGTGCATGCCATGTGTTGGAAGATTGGTAAGTTTTCTGTCTGTTTAGGTACATCAAAAGGTTTTCTAGTCAGCAATATTTTTTGTAGCTCTGCCACAATGATGACCAAATGGACCTTTTCTTTCTGATTCATAATGAAGATAACAGTTTGGCTAAGTGGCATCATTTATATTAACTTTTTCACATGAATGAGTTTGCTTTGGTTGAGTGTTCTTGTCTTTTTAGTAATTGTATATTGTAGAGGGATTAGACTGCTGCATCTTTGCTTATGTTGTCTGGTTTGGTGTGATATTGTTTTGGTGTTTGCTTGTCTGCTGTAGAAGGGTGACTTAACCTATTTAACTTTTTTTAGGTACATGCCATGTGTTGGAAGATTGGTAAGTTTTCTATAATTTTAAGTTCTTCAAAAGGTCTTCTAGTCAGTGACACTTTTTGTAGCTCTGCCACAATGATGACAAACTGCTCATTCTGATTTGCAATGAAGATAACATTTTGGCTGAGTCGCTTAATTTATATGAAATTCTTCCACATGAATCCATTTGTTAGGTTGGGAATCCTTGCCTTTTTAGTAATCAGATATTTTAGATGGATTAGACTGCATCATGCCTCTTTGCTGATGTTGTCTGGTTTGGTGTGACATTGTATTGGTGCATCCATGTCTTCTATAGTATGACTCAAGCTATGCTCCTTTTTTTAGGTGCATGCCATGTTTTGGAAGATTGGTAAGTTTTATGTCAGTTTAGGTACATCAAAAGGTCTTCTAGTCAGCGATACATTTTGTAGCTCTGCCACAATGATGACCAAATGGACCTTTTCTTTCCGATTCATAAAGAACATAACAGTTTGGCTAAGTGGCATAATTTATATAAACTTTTTCCACATGAATAAGTTTGCTTTGGTTGAGTGTTCTTGTCTTTTTAGTAATTGTATATTTTAGAGGGATTAGACTGCTGCATCTTTGCTTATGTTGTCTGGTTTGGTGTGATATTGTTTTGGTGTTTGCATGTCTGCTGTAGAAGGATGACTCAACCTATTTAACTTTTTTGTTTTAGGTACATGCCATATGTTGGAAGATTGGTAAGTTTTCTGTCAATTTAAGTTCTTTAAAAGGTCTTCTAGTCAGTGACACTTTTTGTAGCTCTGCCACAATGATGACCAAATTCTCATTCTGATTTGCAATGAAGATAAAATTTTGGCTGCGTGGCTTCAATTATATGAAATTATTTCACATGAATCTATTTGTTAGGTTGGGTATCCTTGCCTTTTTAGTAATTGGATATTTCAGATGGATTAGACTGCATCATGCGTCTTTGCTGATGTTGTGTGGTTTGGTGTGACATTGTATTGGTGCGTCCATGTCTGCTATAGTATGACTCAAGCTATGCTCCTTTTTTAGGCGCATGCCATGTGTTGGAAGATTGGTAAGTTTTCTGTCTGTTTAGGTACATCAAAAGGTCTTCTAGTCAGCAATAATTTTTGTAGCTCTGCCACAATGATGACCAAATGGACCTTTTCTTTCTGATTCATAATGAAGATAACAGTTTGGCTAAGTGGCATCATTTATATTAACTTTTTCACATGAATGAGTTTTCTTTGGTTGAGTGTTCTTGTCTTTTTAGTAATTGTATATTTTAGAGGGATTAGACTGCATCATGCATCTTTGCTGATGTTGTCTGGTTTGGTGTGATATTGTTTTGGTGTTTGCATGTCTGCTGTAGAAGGATGACTCAACCTATTTAACTTTTTTGTTTTAGGTACATGCCATATGTTGGAAGATTGGTAAGTTTTCTGTCAATTTAAGTTCTTTAAAAGGTCTTCTAGTCAGTGACACTTTTTGTAGCTCTGCCACAATGATGACAATCTGCTCCTTCTGATTTGCAATGAAGATAACATTTTGGCTGAGTGGCACAATTTATATGAAATTCTTCCACATGAATACATTTGTTAGGTTGGGTATCCTTGCTTTTTTAGTAATCTGATATTTTAGATGGATTAGATTGCATCATGCCTCTTTGCTGATGTTGTCTGGTTTGGTGTGACATTGTATTGGTGCGTCCATGTCTACTATAGTATGACTCAAGCTATGCTCCTTTTTTTAGGTGCATGCCATGTGTTTGAAGATTGGTAAGTTTTCTGTCTGTTTAGGTACATCAAAAGGTCTTCTAGTCAGCGATACTTTTTGTAGCTCTGCCACAATGATGACCAAATGGACCTTTTCTTTCCGATTCATAAAGAACATAACAGTTTGGCTAAGTGGCATAATTTATATCAACTTTTTCCACATGAATAAGTTTGCTTTGGTTGAGTGTTCTTGTCTTTTTAGTAATTGTATATTTTAGAGGGATTAGACTGCATCATGCATCTTTGCTGAGGTTGTCTGGTTTGGTGTGATATTGTTTTGGTGTTTGCATGTCTGCTGTAGAAGGATGACTCAACCTATTTAACTTTTTTGTTTTAGGTACATACCATATGTTGGAAGATTGGTAAGTTTTATGTCAGTTTAGGTACATCAAAAGGTCTTCTAGTCAGCGATACATTTTGTAGCTCTGCCACAATGATGACCAAATGGACCTTTTCTTTCCGATTCATAAAGAACATAACAGTTTGGCTAAGTGGCATAATTTATATCAACTTTTTCCACATGAATAAGTTTGCTTTGGTTGAGTGTTCTTGTCTTTTTAGTAATTGTATATTTTAGAGCAGGGATATGCAATTAGCGGACCTCCAGCTGTTGCCAAACTACAAGTCCCATCATGCCTCTGCCTCTGGGTGTCATGCTTAATGCTGTTAGAGTCTTGCTATGCATCATGGGACTTGTAGTTTGGCAACAGCTGGAGGTCCGCTAATTGCATATCCCTGTTTTAGAGGGATTAGACTGCATCATGCATCTTTGCTGATGTTGTCTGGTTTGGTGTGATATTGTTTTGGTGTTTGCATGTCTGCTGTAGAAGGATGACTCAACCTATTTAACTTTTTTGTTTTAGGTACATGCCATGTGTTGGAAGATCGGTAAGTTTTCTGTCAATTTAAGTTCTTTAAAAGGTCTTCTAGTCAGTGACACTTTTTGTAGCTCTGCCACAATGATGACAAACTGCTCCTGATTTGCAATGAAGATAACATTTTGGCTGAGTGGCTCAATTTATATGAAATTCTTCCACATGAATCCATTTGTTAGGTTGGGTATCCTTGCCTTTTTAGTAATCAGATATTTTAGATGGATTACACTGCATCATGCCTCTTTGCTGATGTTGTCTGGTTTGGTGTGACATTGTATTTGTGCGTCCATGTCTGCTATAGTATGACTCAAGCTATGTTCTTTTTTTTAGGTGCATGCCATGTGTTGGAAGATTGGTAAGTTTTCTGTCTGTTTAGGTACATCAAAAGGTTTTCTAGTCAGCAATATTTTTTGTAGCTCTGCCACAATGATGACCAAATGGACCTTTTCTTTCTGATTCATAATGAAGATAACAGTTTGGCTAAGTGGCATCATTTATATTAACTTTTTCACATGAATGAGTTTGCTTTGGTTGAGTGTTCTTGTCTTTTTAGTAATTGTATATTGTAGAGGGATTAGACTGCTGCATCTTTGCTTATGTTGTCTGGTTTGGTGTGATATTGTTTTGGTGTTTGCATGTCTGCTATAGAAGGATGATTCAACCTATTTAACTTTTTTGTTTTAGGTACATGCCATGTGTTGGAAGATCAGTAAGTTTTCTGTCAATTTAGGTTCTTTAAAAGGTCTTCTAGTCAGTGACACTTTTTGTAGCTCTGCCACAATGATGACCAAATGGACCTTTTCTTTCCGATTCATAAAGAACATAACAGTTTGGCTAAGTGGCATAATTTATATCAACTTTTTCCACATGAATGAGTTTGCTTTGGTTGAGTGTTCTTGTGTTTTTAGTAATTGTATATTTTAGAGGGATTAGACTGCATCATGCATCTTTGCTGAGGTTGTCTGGTTTGGTGTGATATTGTTTTGGTGTTTGCATGTCTGCTGTAGAAGGATGACTCAACCTATTTAACTTTTTTGTTTTAGGTACATACCATATGTTGGAAGATTGGTAAGTTTTATGTCAGTTTAGGTACATCAAAAGGTCTTCTAGTCAGCGATACATTTTGTAGCTCTGCCACAATGATGACCAAATGGACCTTTTCTTTTCGATTCATAAAGAACATAACAGTTTGGCTAAGTGGCATAATTTATATCAACTTTTTCCACATGAATAAGTTTGCTTTGGTTGAGTGTTCTTGTCTTTTTAGTAATTGTATATTTTAGAGGGATTAGACTGCATCATGCATCTTTGCTGATGTTGTCTGGTTTGGTGTGATATTGTTTTGGTGTTTTCATGTCTGCTGTAGAAGGATGACTCAACCTATTTAACTTTTTTGTTTTAGGTACATGCCATATGTTGGAAGATTGGTAAGTTTTCTGTCAATTTAAGTTCTTTAAAAGGTCTTCTAGTCAGTGACACTTTTTGTAGCTCTGCCACAATGATGACAATCTGCTCCTTCTGATTTGCAATGAAGATAACATTTTGGCTGAGTGGCACAATTTATATGAAATTCTTCCACATGAATACATTTGTTAGGTTGGGTATCCTTGCTTTTTTAGTAATCTGATATTTTAGATGGATTAGATTGCATCATGCCTCTTTGCTGATGTTGTCTGGTTTGGTGTGACATTGTATTGGTGCGTCCATGTCTGCTATAGTATGACTCAAGCTATGCTCCTTTTTTTAGGTGCATGCCATGTGTTTGAAGATTGGTAAGTTTTCTGTCTGTTTAGGCACATCAAAAGGTCTTCTAGTCAGCGATACTTTTTGTAGCTCTGCCACAATGATGACCAAATGGACCTTTTCTTTCCGATTCATAAAGAACATAACAGTTTGGCTAAGTGGCATAATTTATATCAACTTTTTCCACATGAATGAGTTTGCTTTGGTTGAGTGTTCTTGTGTTTTTAGTAATTGTATATTTTAGAGGGATTAGACTGCATCATGCATCTTTGCTGAGGTTGTCTGGTTTGGTGTGATATTGTTTTGGTGTTTGCATGTCTGCTGTAGAAGGATGACTCAACCTATTTAACTTTTTTGTTTTAGGTACATACCATATGTTGGAAGATTGGTAAGTTTTATGTCAGTTTAGGTACATCAAAAGGTCTTCTAGTCAGCGATACATTTTGTAGCTCTGCCACAATGATGACCAAATGGACCTTTTCTTTTCGATTCATAAAGAACATAACAGTTTGGCTAAGTGGCATAATTTATATAAACTTTTTCCACATGAATAAGTTTGCTTTGGTTGAGTGTTCTTGTCTTTTTAGTAATTGTATATTTTAGAGGGATTAGACTGCATCATGCATCTTTGCTGATGTTGTCTGGTTTGGTGTGATATTGTTTTGGTGTTTGCATGTCTGCTGTAGAAGGATGACTCAACCTATTTAACTTTTTTGTTTTAGGTACATGCCATGTGTTGGAAGATCGGTAAGTTTTCTGTCAATTTAAGTTCTTTAAAAGGTCTTCTAGTCAGTGACACTTTTTGTAGCTCTGCCACAATGATGACAAACTGCTCCTTCTGATTTGCAATGAAGATAACATTTTGGCTGAGTGGCTCAATTTATATGAAATTCTTCCACATGAATCCATTTGTTAGGTTGGGTATCCTTGCCTTTTTAGTAATCGGATATTTTAGATGGATTAGACTGCATCATGCCTCTTTGCTGATGTTGTCTGGTTTGGTGTGACATTGTATTGGTGCATCCATGTCTTCTATAGTATGACTCAAGCTATGCTCCTTTTTTGAGGTGCATGCCATGTTTTGGAAGATTGGTAAGTTTTCTGTCTGTTTAGGTACATCAAAAGGTCTTCTAGTCAGCAATATTTTTTGTAGCTCTGCCACAATGATGACCAAATGGACCTTTTCCTTCTGATTCATGATGAAGATAAAAGTTTGGCTAAGTGGCATAATTTATATCAACTTTTTCCACATGAATAAGTTTGCTTTGGTTGAGTGTTCTTGTCTTTTTAGTAATTGTATATTTTAGAGGGATTAGACTGCATCATGCATCTTTGCTGATGTTGTCTGGTTTGGTGTGATATTGTTTTGGTGTTTGCATGTCTGCTGTAGAAGGATGACTCAACCTATTTAACTTTTTTGTTTTAGGTACATGCCACGTGTTGGAAGATTGGTAAGTTTTCTGTCAATTTAAGTTCTTTAAAAGGTCTTCTTGTCAGTGACACTTTTTGTAGCTCTGCCACAATGATGACCAATCTCTCCTTCTGATTTGCAATGAAGATAACATTTTGGCTGAGTGGCTTAATTTATATGAAATTCTTCCACATGAATCCATTTGTTAGGTTGGGTATGCTTGCCTTTTTAGTAATCAGATATTTTAGATTTATTAGACTGCATCATGCCTCTTTGCTGATGTTGTCTGGTTTGGTGTGACATTGTATTGGTGCGTCCATGTCTGCTATAGTATGACTCAAGCTATGCTCCTTTTTTTAGGTGCATGCCATGTGTTTTAAGATTGGTAAGTTTTCTGTCTGTTTAGGTACATCAAAAGGTCTTCTAGTCAGCAAAAATTTTTGTAGCTCTGCCACAATGATGACCAAATGGACCTTTTCTTTCTGATTCATAATGAAGATAACAGTTTGGCTAAGTGGCATCATTTATATTAACTTTTTCACATGAATGAGTTGTCTTTGGTTGAGTGTTCTTGTCTTTTTAGTAATTGTATATTTAGAGGGATTAGACTGCATCATGCATCTTTGCTGATGTTGTCTGGTTTGGTGTGATATTGTTTTGGTGTTTGCATGTCTGCTGTAGAAGGATGACTCAACCTATTTAACTTTTTTGTTTTAGGTACATGCCATGTGTTTCTAAGATCGGTAAGTTTTCTGTCAATTAAAGTTCTTTAAAAGGTCTTCTAGTCAGTGACACTTTTTGTAGCTCTGCCACAATGATGACAAACTGCTCCTTCTGATTTGCAATGAAGATAACATTTTGGCTGAGTGGCACAATTTATATGAAATTCTTCCACATGAATACATTTGTTAGGTTGGGTATCCTTGCCTTTTTAGTAATCGGATATTTTAGATAGATTAGACTGCATCATGCCTCTTTGCTGATGTTGTCTGGTTTGGTGTGACATTGTATTGGTGCGTCCATGTCTGCTATAGTATGACTCAAGCTATGCTCCTTTTTTAGGTGCATGCCATGTGTTGGAAGATTGGTAAGTTTTCTGTCTGTTTAGGTACATCAAAAGGTCTTCTAGTCAGCGATACTTTTTGTAGCTCTGCCACAATGATGACCAAATGGACCTTTTCTTTCCGATTCATAAAGAACATAACAGTTTGGCTAAGTGGCATAATTTATATCAACTTTTTCCACATGAATGAGTTTGCTTTGGTTGAGTGTTCTTGTGTTTTTAGTAATTGTATATTTTAGAGGGATTAGACTGCATCATGCATCTTTGCTGAGGTTGTCTGGTTTGGTGTGATATTGTTTTGGTGTTTGCATGTCTGCTGTAGAAGGATGGCTCAACCTATTTAACTTTTTTGTTTTAAGTACATACCATATGTTGGAAGATTGGTAAGTTTTCTGTCTGTTTAGGTACATCAAAAGGTCTTCTAGTCAGCAATATTTTTTGTAGCTCTGCCACAATGATGACCAAATGGACCTTTTCCTTCTGATTCATGATGAAGATAAAAGTTTGGCTAAGTGGCATAATTTATATCAACTTTTTCCACATGAATAAGTTTGCTTTGGTTGAGTGTTCTTGTCTTTTTAGTAATTGTATATTTTAGAGGGATTAGACTGCATCATGCATCTTTGCTGATGTTGTCTGGTTTGGTGTGATATTGTTTTGGTGTTTGCATGTCTGCTGTAGAAGGATGACTCAACCTATTTAACTTTTTTGTTTTAGGTACATGCCATATGTTGGAAGATTGGTAAGTTTTCTGTCAATTCAAGTTCTTTAAAAGGTCTTCTAGTCAGTGACACTTTTTGTAGCTCTGCCACAATGATGACCAAATTCTCCTTCTGATTTGCAATGAAGATAACATTTTGGCTGAGTGGCTTCAATTATATGAAATTATTCCACATGAATCTATTTGTTAGGTTGGGTATCCTTGCCTTTTTAGTAATTTGATATTTTAGATGGATTAGACTGCATCATGCCCCTTTGCTGATGTTGTCTGGTTTGGTGTGACATTGTATTTGTGAGTCCATGTCTGCTATAGTATGACTCAAGCTATGCTCCTTTTTTAGGTGCATGCCATGTGTTGGAAGATTGATAAGTTTTCTGTCTGTTTAGGTACATCAAAAGGTCTTCTAGTCAGCGATACTTTTTGTAGCTCTGACACAATGATGACCAAATGGACCTTTTCTTTGTGATTCGTAATGAAGATAACAGTTTGGCTAAGTGGCATCATTTATATCAACTTTTTCCACATGAATGAGTTTGCTTTGGCTGGGTGTTCTTGCCTTTTTAGTAATTGTATATTTTAGAGGGATTAGACTGCATCATGCATCTTTGCTGATGTTGTCTGGTTTGGTGTGATATTGTTTTGGTGTTTCCATGTCTGCTGTAGGATGATTCAACCTATTTAACTTTTTTTTAGGTACATGCCATGTGTTGGAAGATTGGTAAGTTTTCTGTTAATTTAAGTACTTTAAAAGGTCTTCTAGTCAGTGACACTTTTTGTAGCTCTGCCACAATGATGACAAACTGCTCCTTCTGATTTGCAATGAAGATAACATTTTGGCTGAGTGGCTTAATTTATATGAAATTCTTCCACATGAATCTATTTGTTAGGTTGGGTATCCTTGCCTTTTTAGTAATTGTATATTTTAGAGGGATCAGACTGCATCATGCGTCTTTGCTGATGTTGTCTGGTTTGGTGTGATATTGTTTTGGTGTTTGCATGTCTGCTGTAGAAGGATGACTCAACCTATTTAATTTTTTTGTTTTAGGTACATGCCATGTGTTGGAAGATCGGTAAGTTTTCTGTCAATTTAAATTCTTTAAAAGGTCTTCTAGTCAGCGATACTTTTTGTAGCTCTGCCACAATGATGACCAAGTGGACCTTTTCTTTCTGATTCATAATGAAGATAAAAGTTTGGCTAAGTGGCATAATTTATATCAACTTTTTCCACATGTATAAGTTTGCTTTGGTTGAGTGTTCTTGTCTTTTTAGTAATTGTATATTTTAGAGGGATTATACTGCATCATGCATCTTTGCTGATGTTGTCTGGTTTGGTGTGACATTGTATTGGTGCGTCCATGTATGCTATAGTATGACTCAAGCTATGCTCCTTTTTTTAGGCGCATGCCATGTGTTGGAAGATTGGTAAGTTTTCTGTCAGTTTATGTACATCAAAAGGTCTTCTAGTCAGTGACACTTTTTGTAGCTCGGCCACAATGATGACAAACTGCTCATTCTGATTTGCAATGAAGATAACGTTTTGGCTGAGTGGCTTCATTTATATGAAATTCTTCCACATGAATCCATTTGTTAGGTTGGGTATCCTTGCCTTTTTAGTAATCGGATATTTTAGATGGATTATACTGCATCATGCATCTTTGCTGATGTTGTCTGGTTTGGTGTGACATTGTATTGGTGCGTCCATGTATGCTATAGTATGACTCAAGCTATGCTCCTTTTTTTAGGCGCATGCCATGTGTTGGAAGATTGGTAAGTTTTCTGTCAGTTTATGTACATCAAAAGGTCTTCTAGTCAGTGACACTTTTTGTAGCTCGGCCACAATGATGACGAACTGCTCATTCTGATTTGCAATGAAGATAACATTTTGGCTGAGTGGCTCAATTTATATGAAATTCTTCCACATGAATCCATTTGTTAGGTTGGGTATCCTTGCCTTTTTAGTAATCGGATATTTTAGATGGATTACACTGCATCATGCCCCTTTGCTGATGTTGTCTGGTTTGGTGTGACATTGTATTTGTGCGTCCATGTCTGCTATAGTATGACTCAAGCTATGTTCTTTTTTTTAGGTGCATGCCATGTGTTGGAAGATTGGTAAGTTTTCTGTCTGTTTAGGTACATCAAAAGGTTTTCTAGTCAGCAATATTTTTTGTAGCTCTGCCACAATGATGACCAAATGGACCTTTTCTTTCTGATTCATAATGAAGATAACAGTTTGGCTAAGTGGCATCATTTATATTAACTTTTTCACATGAATGAGTTTGCTTTGGTTGAGTGTTCTTGTCTTTTTAGTAATTGTATATTTTAGAGGGATTAGACTGCTGCATCTTTGCTTATGTTGTCTGGTTTGGTGTGATATTGTTTTGGTGTTTGCTTGTCTGCTGTAGAAGGGTGACTTAACCTATTTAACTTTTTTTAGGTACATGCCATGTGTTGGAAGATTGGTAAGTTTTCTATAATCTTAAGTTCTTCAAAAGGTCTTCTAGTCAGTGACACTTTTTGTAGCTCTGCCACAATGATGACAAACTGCTCATTCTGATTTGCAATGAAGATAACATTTTGGCTGAGTCGCTTAATTTATATGAAATTCTTCCACATGAATCCATTTGTTAGGTTGGGAATCCTTGCCTTTTTAGTAATCAGATATTTTAGATGGATTAGACTGCATCATGCCTCTTTGCTGATGTTGTCTGGTTTGGTGTGACATTGTATTGGTGCATCCATGTCTTCTATAGTATGACTCAAGCTATGCTCCTTTTTTTAGGTGCATGCCATGTTTTGGAAGATTGGTAAGTTTTATGTCAGTTTAGGTACATCAAAAGGTCTTCTAGTCAGCGATACATTTTGTAGCTCTGCCACAATGATGACCAAATGGACCTTTTCTTTCCGATTCATAAAGAACATAACAGTTTGGCTAAGTGGCATAATTTATATAAACTTTTTCCACATGAATAAGTTTGCTTTGGTTGAGTGTTCTAGTCTTTTTAGTAATTGTATATTTTAGAGGGATTAGACTGCTGCATCTTTGCTTATGTTGTCTGGTTTGGTGTGATATTGTTTTGGTGTTTGCATGTCTGCTATAGAAGGATGACTCAACATATTTAACTTTTTTGTTTTAGGTACATGCCATGTGTTGGAAGATCAGTAAGTTTTCTGTCAATTTAAGTTCTTTAAAAGGTCTTCTAGTCAGTGACACTTTTTGTAGCTCTGCCACAATGATGACAAACTGCTCCTTCTGATTTGCAATGAAGATAACATTTTGGCTGCGTGGCTTCAATTATATGAAATTATTCCACATGAATCTATTTGTTAGGTTGGGTATCCTTGCCTTTTTAGTAATTGGATATTTCAGATGGATTCGACTGCATCATGCGTCTTTGCTGATGTTGTGTGGTTTGGTGTGACATTGTATTGGTGCGTCCATGTCTGCTATAGTATGACTCAAGCTATGCTCCTTTTTTTAGGTGCATGCCATGTGTTGGAAGATTGGTACGTTTTCTGTCTGTTTAGGTACATCAAAAGGTCTTCTAGTCAGCGATACTTTTTGTAGCTCTGCCACAATGATGACCAAATGGACCTTTTCTTTCCGATTCATAAAGAACATAACAGTTTGGCTAAGTGGCATAATTTATATCAACTTTTTCCACATGAATGAGTTTGCTTTGGTTGAGTGTTCTTGTGTTTTTAGTAATTGTATATTTTAGAGGGATTAGACTGCATCATGCATCTTTGCTGAGGTTGTCTGGTTTGGTGTGATATTGTTTTGGTGTTTGCATGTCTGCTGTAGAAGGATGACTCAACCTATTTAACTTTTTTGTTTTAGGTACATACCATATGTTGGAAGATTGGTAAGTTTTATGTCAGTTTAGGTACATCAAAAGGTCTTCTAGTCAGCGATACATTTTGTAGCTCTGCCACAATGATGACCAAATGGACCTTTTCTTTCAGATTCATAAAGAACATAACAGTTTGGCTAAGTGGCATCATTTATATAAACTTTTTCCACATGAATAAGTTTGCTTTGGTTGAGTGTTCTTGTCTTTTTAGTAATTGTATATTTTAGAGGGATTAGACTGCATCATGCATCTTTGCTGATGTTGTCTGGTTTGGTGTGATATTGTTTTGGTGTTTGCATGTCTGCTGTAGAAGGATGACTCAACCTATTTAACTTTTTTGTTTTAGGTACATGCCATGTGTTGGAAGATCGGTAAGTTTTCTGTCAATTAAAGTTCTTTAAAAGGTCTTCTAGTCAGTGACACTTTTTGTAGCTCTGCCACAATGATGACAAACTGCTCCTTCTGATTTGCAATGAAGATAACATTTTGGCTGAGTGGCTCAATTTATATGAAATTCTTCCACATGAATCCATTTGTTAGGTTGGGTATCCTTGCCTTTTTAGTAATCGGATATTTTAGATGGATTAGACTGCATCATGCCTCTTTGCTGATGTTGTCTGGTTTGGTGTGACATTGTATTGGTGCATCCATGTCTTCTATAGTATGACTCAAGCTATGCTCCTTTTTTGAGGTGCATGCCATGTTTTGGAAGATTGGTAAGTTTTCTGTCTGTTTAGGTACATCAAAAGGTCTTCTAGTCAGCAATATTTTTTGTAGCTCTGCCACAATGATGACCAAATGGACCTTTTCCTTCTGATTCATGATGAAGATAAAAGTTTGGCTAAGTGGCATAATTTATATCAACTTTTTCCACATGAATAAGTTTGCTTTGGTTGAGTGTTCTTGTCTTTTTAGTAATTGTATATTTTAGAGGGATTAGACTGCATCATGCATCTTTGCTGATGTTGTCTGGTTTGGTGTGATATTGTTTTGGTGTTTGCATGTCTGCTGTAGAAGGATGACTCAACCTTTTTAACTTTTTTGTTTTAGGTACATGCCATATGTTGGAAGATTGGTAAGTTTTCTGTCAATTTAAGTTCTTTAAAAGGTCTTCTAGTCAGTGACACTTGTAGCTCTGCCACAATGATGACCAAATTCTCCTTCTGATTTGCAATGAAGATAACATTTTGGCTGAGTGGCTTCAATTATATGAAATTATTCCACATGAACCTATTTGTTAGGTTGGGTATCCTTGCCTTTTTAGTAATTGGATATTTTAGATGGATTAGACTGCATCATGCCTCTTTGCTGATGTTGTCTGGTTTGGTGTGACATTGTATTTGTGCGTCCATGTCTGCTATAGTATGACTCAAGCTATGCTCCTTTTTTAGGTGCATGCCATGTGTTGGAAGATTGGTAAGTTTTCTGTCTGTTTAGGTACATCAAAAGGTCTTCTAGTCAGCGATACTTTTTGTAGCTCTGACACAATGATGACCAAATGGACCTTTTCTTTGTGATTCGTAATGAAGATAACAGTTTGGCTAAGTGGCATCATTTATATAAACTTTTTCCACATGAATGAGTTTGCTTTGGCTGGGTGTTCTTGTCTTTTTAGTAATTGTATATTTTAGAGGAATTAGACTGCTGCATCTTTGCTTATGTTGTCTGGTTTGGTGTGATATTGTTTTGGTGTTTGCTTGTCTGCTGTAGAAGGGTGACTTAACCTATTTAACTTTTTTTAGGTACATGCCATGTGTTGGAAGATTGGTAAGTTTTCTATAATTTTAAGTTCTTCAAAAGGTCTTCTAGTCAGTGACACTTTTTGTAGCTCTGCCGCAATGATGACAAACTGCTCATTCTGATTTGCAATGAAGATAACATTTTGGCTGAGTGGCTTAATTTATATGAAATTCTTCCACATGAATCCATTTGTTAGGTTGGGTATCCTTGCCTTTTTAGTAATCGGATATTTTAGATGGATTACACTGCATCATGCCTCTTTGCTGATGTTGTCTGGTTTGGTGTGACATTGTATTTGTGCGTCCATGTCTGCTATAGTATGACTCAAGCTATGTTCTTTTTTTTAGGTGCATGCCATGTGTTGGAAGATTGGTAAGTTTTCTGTCTGTTTAGGTACATCAAAAGGTTTTCTAGTCAGCAATATTTTTTGTAGCTCTGCCACAATGATGACCAAATGGACCTTTTCTTTCTGATTCATAATGAAGATAACAGTTTGGCTAAGTGGCATCATTTATATTAACTTTTTCACATGAATGAGTTTGCTTTGGTTGAGTGTTCTTGTCTTTTTAGTAATTGTATATTTTAGAGGAATTAGACTGCTGCATCTTTGCTTATGTTGTCTGGTTTGGTGTGATATTGTTTTGGTGTTTGCTTGTCTGCTGTAGAAGGGTGACTTAACCTATTTAACTTTTTTTAGGTACATGCCATGTGTTGGAAGATTGGTAAGTTTTCTATAATTTTAAGTTCTTCAAAAGGTCTTCTAGTCAGTGACACTTTTTGTAGCTCTGCCGCAATGATGACAAACTGCTCATTCTGATTTGCAATGAAGATAACATTTTGGCTGAGTCGCTTAATTTATATGAAATTCTTCCACATGAATCCATTTGTTAGGTTGGGAATCCTTGCCTTTTTAGTAATCGGATATTTTAGATGGATTAGACTGCATCATGCCTCTTTGCTGATGTTGTCTGGTTTGGTGTGACATTGTATTTGTGCGTCCATGTCTGCTATAGTATGACTCAAGCTATGTTCTTTTTTTTAGGTGCATGCCATGTGTTGGAAGATTGGTAAGTTTTCTGTCTGTTTAGGTACATCAAAAGGTTTTCTAGTCAGCAATATTTTTTGTAGCTCTGCCACAATGATGACCAAATGGACCTTTTCTTTCTGATTCATAATGAAGATAACAGTTTGGCTAAGTGGCATCATTTATATTAACTTTTTCACATGAATGAGTTTGCTTTGGTTGAGTGTTCTTGTCTTTTTAGTAATTGTATATTTTAGAGGAATTAGACTGCTGCATCTTTGCTTATGTTGTCTGGTTTGGTGTGATATTGTTTTGGTGTTTGCTTGTCTGCTGTAGAAGGGTGACTTAACCTATTTAACTTTTTTTAGGTACATGCCATGTGTTGGAAATTGGTAAGTTTTCTATAATTTTAAGTTCTTCAAAAGGTCTTCTAGTCAGTGACACTTTTTGTAGCTCTGCCGCAATGATGACAAACTGCTCATTCTGATTTGCAATGAAGATAACATTTTGGCTGAGTCGCTTAATTTATATGAAATTCTTCCACATGAATCCATTTGTTAGGTTGGGAATCCTTGCCTTTTTAGTAATCAGATATTTTAGATGGATTAGACTGCATCATGCCTCTTTGCTAATGTTGTCTGGTTTGGTGTGACATTGTATTGGTGCGTCCATGTCTACTATAGTATGACTCAAGCTATGCTCCTTTTTTTAGGTGCATGCCATGTGTTGGAAGATTGGTAAATTTTCTGTCTGTTTAGGTACATCAAAAGGTCTTCTAGTCAGCAATATTTTTTGTAGCTCTGCCACAATGATGACCAAATGGACCTTTTCTTTCTGATTCATAATGAAGATAAAAGTTTGGCTAAGTGGCATAATTTATATCAACTTTTTCCACATGAATAAGTTTGCTTTGGTTGAGTGTTCTTGTCTTTTTAGTAATTGTATATTTTAGAGGGATTAGACTGCATCATGCATCTTTGCTGATGTTGTCTGGTTTGGTGTGATATTGTTTTGGTGTTTGCATGTCTGCTGTAGAAGGATGACTCAACCTATTTAACTTTTTTGTTTTAGGTACATGCCATGTGTTGGAAGATCGGTAAGTTTTCTGTCAATTTAAGTTCTTTAAAAGGTCTTCTAGTCAGTGACACTTTTTGTAGCTCTGCCACAATGATGACAAACTGCTCCTTCTGATTTGCAATGAAGATAACATTTTGGCTGAGTGGCTCAATTTATATGAAATTCTTCCACATGAATCCATTTGTTAGGTTGGGTATCCTTGCCTTTTTAGTAATCGGATATTTTAGATGGATTAGACTGCATCATGCCTCTTTGCTGATGTTGTCTGGTTTGGCGTGACATTGTATTGGTGCATCCATGTCTTCTATAGTATGACTCAAGCTATGCTCCTTTTTTTAGGTGCATGCCATGTTTTGGAAGATTGGTAAGTTTTCTTTCTGTTTAGGTACATCAAAAGGTCTTCTAGTCAGCAATATTTTTTGTAGCTCTGCCACAATGATGACCAAATGGACCTTTTCCTTCTGATTCATGATGAAGATAAAAGTTTGGCTAAGTGGCATAATTTATATCAACTTTTTCCACATGAATAAGTTTGCTTTGGTTGAGTGTTCTTGTCTTTTTAGTAATTGTATATTTTAGAGGGATTAGACTGCATCATGCATCTTTGCTGATGTTGTCTGGTTTGGTGTGATATTGTTTTGGTGTTTGCATGTCTGCTGTAGAAGGATGACTCAACCTATTTAACTTTTTTGTTTTAGGTACATGCCATATGTTGGAAGATTGGTAAGTTTTCTGTCAATTCAAGTTCTTTAAAAGGTCTTCTAGTCAGTGACACTTTTTGTAGCTCTGCCACAATGATGACCAAATTCTCCTTCTGATTTGCAATGAAGATAACATTTTGGCTGAGTGGCTTCAATTATATGAAATTATTCCACATGAATCTATTTGTTAGGTTGGGTATCCTTGCCTTTTTAGTAATTTGATATTTTAGATGGATTAGACTGCATCATGCCTCTTTGCTGATGTTGTCTGGTTTGGTGTGACATTGTATTTGTGCGTCCATGTCTGCTATAGTATGACTCAAGCTATGCTCCTTTTTTAGGTGCATGCCATGTGTTGGAAGATTGATAAGTTTTCTGTCTGTTTAGGTACATCAAAAGGTCTTCTAGTCAGCGATACTTTTTGTAGCTCTGACACAATGATGACCAAATGGACCTTTTCTTTGTGATTCATAATGAAGATAACAGTTTGGCTAAGTGGCATCATTTATATCAACTTTTTCCACATGAATGAGTTTGCTTTGGCTGGGTGTTCTTGCCTTTTTAGTAATTGTATATTTTAGAGGGATTAGACTGCATCATGCATCTTTGCTGATGTTGTCTGGTTTGGTGTGATATTGTTTTGGTGTTTCCATGTCTGCTGTAGGATGATTCAACCTATTTAACTTTTTTTAGGTACATGCCATGTGTTGGAAGATTGGTAAGTTTTCTGTTAATTTAAGTACTTTAAAAGGTCTTCTAGTCAGTGACACTTTTTGTAGCTCTGCCACAATGATGACAAACTGCTCCTTCTGATTTGCAATGAAGATAACATTTTGGCTGAGTGGCTTAATTTATATGAAATTCTTCCACATGAATCTATTTGTTAGGTTGGGTATCCTTGCCTTTTTAGTAATTGTATATTTTAGAGGGATCAGACTGCATCATGCGTCTTTGCTGATGTTGTCTGGTTTGGTGTGATATTGTTTTGGTGTTTGCATGTCTGCTGTAGAAGGATGACTTAACCTATTTAATTTTTTTGTTTTAGGTACATGCCATGTGTTGGAAGATCGGTAAGTTTTCTGTCAATTTAAATTCTTTAAAAGGTCTTCTAGTCAGTAGACATGTGCACAACCAAAAAATTAGTTTCCTATCGTTTCGTTTTGTCTCGTTCCGTATGTTCGTAAAGATTCGTAGTTTCGTAAGACGCGAGTTTTCCTATTCGGACTCGTTCGTATGTTCGTAACAGTTTAATTTTCGTTGATACTGAATGATTCGTAGTTCTGTCTAAGTTATTTTCGTTGATTTGAAATTCGTAATTTTGTTGATATTGAATGATTCGTATTTCTGTTTAAGTTATTTTCGTACTTTCGTAACAGTTTGATTTTCGTTGATACTGAACGATTCGTAATTCGTAATTTTGTTAGATAATAATTTTCGTTTTTCTGTACCCTACTCTGCCGTTTCTGTTGATTCGTAACATTGTTTTGTTTTCCTTGATTCGTGTCTACTACCGTGCTTCGAATGGATTCGTAATTTTTTTATACTTTCGTAAATTCATCTCGGCGCGGTCATTCGCAATCTCGCGTTACTAGTTATTTTTATTTTCAACACGCGGCTATAGCCGCGTGTTGAAAATGAAACTAAAATACGTCCACGTGCTTCGAATGCATTCGTACTCCCGTAAATACATCGCGGCCATTCGCAATCTCGTATTTTAGTTTCGTTTTCAACAAGCGGCTATAGCCTCCGCCCCTGTACGCCATTTTGAGAGGGTGTAAGTGGTGTGGGAGGAGCAGAGAGCAGTGCAGAGAGCATAGTTGCCAACATTGCAAAAAAAAATCCGTGACACTTTTCCGCATGTAGGCGGAGCCTTGGTATAATTAGGGGGTGGGGCATTCATTTGAAGGTGTGTTATACTTTAGGAGAAAAAAGTGGCGCACGAAGCGTGGGCGTGGTTTACACGGGTAGTGGGAGTGGCTTAAATGAGCGTGGCCCAAAGGGGGTGTGGTTAAAGTCTGAGATGAATGAGGGATGAAGGGAGAAAGAAAGAGGGAGGGAAGGAAAGAGAAGGAAGGATGGAAGGACAGCAGGCCCAGATCCTACACCACAATAGAAATATGTGTGTATTCCAGAGTTTAACAATCAACAGATAAAGATAATCCAAACATCTGGTGTTAGCTCTTTAATCATCCCGGCACCATGGTTGTTAGGGTGTCAGGATGACTGAAGTGCATTATTTCTCTTATTACATTTTAATATAAAATGAAATCATTCAACTCACCAAAATGCCGAATCAGTGTTAGCCCCGAGTGTGTCACCTGCCACGTCGCCTGCCACCAGATGCCATCAGGTGTCCCCAGCGGAGTCCCCCCTTACATCAGGCGTCCCCAGCGGAGTCCCCCCTTACATCAGGCGTCCCCATCGGAGTCCCCCCTTACATCAGGCGTCCCCATCGGAGTCCCCCCTTACATCAGGCGTCCCCAGCGGAGTCCCCCCTTACCTCAGCCGTCCCCAGCGGAGTCCTCCCTTACCACAGGCGTTCCCAGCGGAGTCCCCCCTTACCACAGGCATCCCCAGCGGAGTCCCCCCTTAACCACAGGCGTCTCCTGTCTCGGCCACCATTATTGTTTCCCCTTCCCCGAAGGGGAACAAAATAGAGGCGGAGCCAACAGTGTGGCTGCAAAAAAATAAAAATTAAGCTGTGGCGCTGCCGACCCCCGCCCCTTTCCATTACAGACAGACCTGCAGCGGGGCGGGGCGGGGGGTGGACGGCCGGCCAGCCAAAACACAGATGTAGTACAATAGAAGATAAAGCTGCTGCGGCGCCGCCCACCCCCGGGGAGGTGCGGGGTGTGGGCGGCGCCGCAGCGGCTTTATTTTCTATTGTACTACATCCGTGTTTTGGACTTCTTGAACATGGCGGCCGGCCGAGACATTGTCTCCGCCAGCCGTGGACCTCTAGCGGCGGCGGCCTGCGGCGTCCAAATTCGGGGAAAACGGGAAAAATCGGATTGGCCGGGACATTGGCCACACACATACACACACATTATAGCACATGTCTATAAGAAACAAGCTCATTGGGGGAAGAGACAACCTCTTCAGGGGAAGGGACAAGCTTATTGGCCATTGGCCAAAGTCCAGAACTAATTCAGAACTAACGAAATAGAATTTAAGTTTTTACGAATTGTCGTTGTTTTCATTTCCGTTTTCCGAAGATTCGTAATTTTTTTCCCGTTCATTTTGATATTCGTTAATATGGATCTTTGTTCGTTATTCGTTGTTTTGTTTTTCGAATATTCGTAATATCTCGTTTTCGTTCATTTTTATTTTCGTTATTTTTTATCTTTTTTCTGTGTTTTCGTTGTTTTTATGTTTTCGTTTTTCACTTTTTCGTTTTTTGTTTGTTTCAAATTTACTAAATTCGTATTTTATTTGTTTTCCATATTCGTTCGTTTAGATTATTCGTTGTTCGTTTGTAATGTTATCGAACCGTTCGTTCATTCGTATGTTTACGAATCAACGAATATAACGAATTTTGACGGATAACGAATTCGTAACTAAACGAATTGCACATGTCTACTAGTCAGCGATACTTTTTGTGACTCTGCCACAATGATGACCAAGTGGACCTTTTCTTTCTGATTCATAATGAAGATAAAAGTTTGGCTAAGTGGCATAATTTATATCAACTTTTTCCACATGTATAAGTTTGCTTTGGTTGAGTGTTCTTGTCTTTTTAGTAATTGTATATTTTAGAGGGATTGTACTGCATCATGCATCTTTGCTGATGTTGTCTGGTTTGGTGTGACATTGTATTGGTGCGTCCATGTATGCTATAGTATGACTCAAGCTATGCTCCTTTTTTTAGGTGCATGCCATGTGTTGGAAGATTAGTAAGTTTTCTGTCAGTTTATGTACATCAAAAGGTCTTCTAGTCAGTGACACTTTTTGTAGCTCGGCCACAATGATGACAAACTGCTCATTCTGATTTGCAATGAAGATAACGTTTTGGCTGAGTGGCTTAATTTATATGAAAATCTTCCACATGAATCCATTTGTTAGGTTGGGTATCCTTGCCTTTTTAGTAATCGGATATTTTAGATGGATTATACTGCATCATGCATCTTTGCTGATGTTGTCTGGTTTGGTGTGACATTGTATTGGTGCGTCCATGTATGCTATAGTATGACTCAAGCTATGCTCTTTTTTTTAGGCGCATGCCATGTGTTGGAAGATTGGTAAGTTTTCTGTCAGTTTATGTACATCAAAAGGTCTTCTAGTCAGTGACACTTTTTGTAGCTCGGCCACAATGATGACGAACTGCTCATTCTGATTTGCAATGAAGATAACATTTTGGCTGAGTGGCACAATTTATATGAAATTCTTCCACATGAATCCATTTGTTAGGTTGGGTATCCTTGCCTTTTTAGTAATCGGATATTTTAGATGGATTAGACTGCATCATGCCTCTTTGCTGATGTTGTCTGGTTTGGCGTGACATTGTATTGGTGCATCCATGTCTTCTATAGTATGACTCAAGCTATGCTCCTTTTTTAGGTGCATGCCATGTTTTGGAAGATTGGTAAGTTTTCTTTCTGTTTAGGTACATCAAAAGGTCTTCTAGTCAGCAATATTTTTTGTAGCTCTGCCACAATGATGACCAAATGGACCTTTTCCTTCTGATTCATGATGAAGATAAAAGTTTGGCTAAGTGGCATAATTTATATCAACTTTTTCCACATGAATAAGTTTGCTTTGGTTGAGTGTTCTTGTCTTTTTAGTAATTGTATATTTTAGAGGGATTAGACTGCTGCATCTTTGCTTATGTTGTCTGGTTTGGTGTGATATTGTTTTGGTGTTTGCTTGTCTGCTGTAGAAGGGTGACTTAACCTATTTAACTTTTTTTAGGTACATGCCATGTGTTGGAAGATTGGTAAGTTTTCTATAATTTTAAGTTCTTCAAAAGGTCTTTTAGTCAGTGAGACTTTTTGTAGCTCTGCCACAATGATGACAAACTGCTCATTCTGATTTGCAATGAAGATAACATTTTGGCTGAGTCGCTTAATTTATATGAAATTCTTCCACATGAATCCATTTGTTAGGTTGGGAATCCTTGCCTTTTTAGTAATCAGATATTTTAGATGGATTAGACTGCATCATGCCTCTTTGCTGATGTTGTCTGGTTTGGTGTGACATTGTATTGGTGCATCCATGTCTTCTATAGTATGACTCAAGCTATGCTCCTTTTTTTAGGTGCATGCCATGTTTTGGAAGATTGGTAAGTTTTATGTCAGTTTAGGTACATCAAAAGGTCTTCTAGTCAGCGATACATTTTGTAGCTCTGCCACAATGATGACCAAATGGACCTTTTCTTTCCGATTCATAAAGAACATAACAGTTTGGCTAAGTGGCATAATTTATATAAACTTTTTCCACATGAATAAGTTTGCTTTGGTTGAGTGTTCTTGTCGTTTTAGTAATTGTATATTTTAGAGGGATTAGACTGCTGCATCTTTGCTTATGTTGTCTGGTTTGGTGTGATATTGTTTTGGTGTTTGCATGTCTGCTGTAGAAGGATGACTCAACCTATTTAACTTTTTTGTTTTAGGTACATGCCATATGTTGGAAGATTGGTAAGTTTTCTGTCAATTTAAGTTCTTTAAAAGGTCTTCTAGTCAGTGACACTTTTTGTAGCTCTGCCACAATGATGACAAACTGCTCCTTCTGATTTGCAATGAAGATAACATTTTGGCTGAGTGGCTCAATTTATATGAAATTCTTCCACATGAATCCATTTGTTAGGTTGGGTATCCTTGCCTTTTTAGTAATTGGATATTTCAGATGGATTAGACTGCATCATGCCTCTTTGCTGGTGTTGTCTGGTTTGGTGTGACATTGTATTGGTGCATCCATGTCTTCTATAGTATGACTCAAGCTATGCTCCTTTTTTTAGGTGCATGCCATGTGTTGGAAGATTGGTAAGTTTTCTGTCTGTTTAGGTACATCAAAAGGTCTTCTAGTCAGCGATACTTTTTGTAGCTCTGCCACAATGATGACCAAATGGACCTTTTCTTTCCGATTCATAAAGAACATAACAGTTTGGCTAAGTGGCATAATTTATATCAACTTTTTCCACATGAATGAGTTTGCTTTGGTTGAGTGTTCTTGTGTTTTTAGTAATTGTATATTTTAGAGGGATTAGACTGCATCATGCATCTTTGCTGAGGTTGTCTGGTTTGGTGTGATATTGTTTTGGTGTTTGCATGTCTGCTGTAGAAGGATGACTCAACCTATTTAACTTTTTTGTTTTAGGTACATACCATATGTTGGAAGATTGGTAAGTTTTATGTCAGTTTAGGTACATCAAAAGGTCTTCTAGTCAGCGATACATTTTGTAGCTCTGCCACAATGATGACCAAATGGACCTTTTCTTTCCGATTCATAAAGAACATAACAGTTTGGCTAAGTGGCATAATTTATATAAACTTTTTCCACATGAATAAGTTTGCTTTGGTTGAGTGTTCTTGTCTTTTTAGTAATTGTATATTTTAGAGGGATTCGACTGCATCATGCATCTTTGCTGATGTTGTCTGGTTTGGTGTGATATTGTTTTGGTGTTTGCATGTCTGCTGTAGAAGGATGACTCAACCTATTTAACTTTTTTGTTTTAGGTACATGCCTTGTGTTGGAAGTTCGGTAAGTTTTCTGTCAATTTAAGTTCTTTAAAAGGTCTTCTAGTCAGTGACACTTTTTGTAGCTCTGCCACAATGATGACAAACTGCTCCTTCTGATTTGCAATGAAGATAACATTTTGGCTGAGTGGCTCAATTTATATGAAATTCTTCCACATGAATCCATTTGTTAGGTTGGGTATCCTTGCCTTTTTAGTAATCGGATATTTTAGATGGATTAGACTGCATCATGCCTCTTTGCTGATGTTGTTTGGTTTGGTGTGACATTGTATTGGTGCATCCATGTCTTCTATAGTATGACTCAAGCTGTGCTCCTTTTTTGAGGTGCATGCCATGTTTTGGAAGATTGGTAAGTTTTCTGTCTGTTTAGGTACATCAAAAGGTCTTCTAGTCAGCAATATTTTTTGTAGCTCTGCCACAATGATGACCAAATGGACCTTTTCCTTCTGATTCATGATGAAGATAAAAGTTTGGCTAAGTGGCATAATTTATATAAACTTTTTCCACATGAATAAGTTTGCTTTGGTTGAGTGTTCTTGTCTTTTTAGTAATTGTATATTTTAGAGGGATTAGACTGCATCATGCATCTTTGCTGATGTTGTCTGGTTTGGTGTGATATTGTTTTGGTGTTTGCATGTCTGCTGTAGAAGGATGACTCAACCTTTTTAACTTTTTTGTTTTAGGTACATGCCATATGTTGGAAGATTGGTAAGTTTTCTGTCAATTTAAGTTCTTTAAAAGGTCTTCTAGTCAGTGACACTTGTAGCTCTGCCACAATGATGACCAAATTCTCCTTCTGATTTGCAATGAAGATAACATTTTGGCTGAGTGGCTTCAATTATATGAAATTATTCCACATGAATCTATTTGTTAGGTTGGGTATCCTTGCCTTTTTAGTAATCAGATATTTTAGATGGATTAGACTGCATCATGCCTCTTTGCTGATGTTGTCTGGTTTGGTGTGACATTGTATTTGTGCGTCCATGTCTGCTATAGTATGACTCAAGCTATGCTCCTTTTTTTAGGTGCATGCCATGTGTTGGAAGATTGGTAAGTTTTCTGTCTGTTTAGGTACATCAAAAGGTCTTCTAGTCAGCGATACTTTTTGTAGCTCTGACACAATGATGACCAAATGGACCTTTTCTTTGTGATTCGTAATGAAGATAACAGTTTGGCTAAGTGGCATCATTTATATAAACTTTTTCCACATGAATGAGTTTGCTTTGGCTGGGTGTTCTTGCCTTTTTAGTAATTGTATATTTTAGAGGGATTAGACTGCATCATGCATCTTTGCTGATGTTGTCTGGTTTGGTGTGATATTGTTTTGGTGTTTCCATGTCTGCTGTAGGATGATTCAACCTATTTAACTTTTTTTTAGGTACATGCCATGTGTTGGAAGATTGGTAAGTTTTCTGTTAATTTAAGTTCTTTAAAAGGTTTTCCAGTCAGTGACACTTTTTGTAGCTCTGCCACAATGATGACAAACTGCTCCTTCTGATTTGCAATGAAGATAACATTTTGGCTAGTGGCTTAATTTATATGAAATTCTTCCACATGAATCTATTTGTTAGGTTGGGTATCCTTGCCTTTTTAGTAATTGTATATTTTAGAGGGATTAGACTGCATCATGCGTCTTTGCTGATGTTGTCTGGTTTGGTGTAATATTGTTTTGGTGTTTGCACGTCTGCTGTAGAAGGATGACTCAACCTATTTAATTTTTTTGTTTTAGGTACATGCCATGTGTTGGAAGATCTGTAAGTTTTCTGTCAATTTAAGTTCTTTAAAAGGTCTTCTAGTCAGCGATACTTTTTGTAGCTCTGCCACAATGATGACCAAGTGGACCTTTTCTTTCTGATTCATAATGAAGATAAAAGTTTGGCTAAGTGGCATAATTTATATCAACTTTTTCCACATGTATAAGTTTGCTTTGGTTGAGTGTTCTTGTCTTTTTAGTAATTGTATATTTTAGAGGGATTATACTGCATCATGCATCTTTGCTGATGTTGTCTGGTTTGGTGTGACATTGTATTGGTGCGTCCATGTATGCTATAGTTTGACTCAAGCTATGCTCCTTTTTTTAGGCGCATGCCATGTGTTGGAAGATTGGTAAGTTTTCTGTCAGTTTATGTACATCAAAAGGTCTTCTAGTCAGTGACACTTTTTGTAGCTCGGCCACAATGATGACGAACTGCTCATTCTGATTTGCAATGAAGATAACATTTTGGCTGAGTGGCTTAATTTATATGAAATTCTTCCACATGAATCCATTTTTTAGGTTGGGTATCCTTGCCTTTTTAGTAATCGGATATTTTAGATGGATTACACTGCATCATGCCTCTTTGCTGATGTTGTCTGGTTTGGTGTGACATTGTATTTGTGCGTCCATGTCTGCTATAGTATGACTCAAGCTATGTTCTTTTTTTTAGGTGCATGCCATGTGTTGGAAGATTGGTAAGTTTTCTGTCTGTTTAGGTACATCAAAAGGTTTTCTAGTCAGCAATATTTTTTGTAGCTCTGCCACAATGATGACCAAATGGACCTTTTCTTTCTGATTCATAATGAAGATAACAGTTTGGCTAAGTGGCATCATTTATATTAACTTTTTCACATGAATGAGTTTGCTTTGGTTGAGTGTTCTTGTCTTTTTAGTAATTGTATATTTTAGAGGAATTAGACTGCTGCATCTTTGCTTATGTTGTCTGGTTTGGTGTGATATTGTTTTGGTGTTTGCTTGTCTGCTGTAGAAGGGTGACTTAACCTATTTAACTTTTTTTAGGTACATGCCATGTGTTGGAAGATTGGTAAGTTTTCTATAATTTTAAGTTCTTCAAAAGGTCTTCTAGTCAGTGACACTTTTTGTAGCTCTGCCGCAATGATGACAAACTGCTCATTCTGATTTGCTATGAAGATAACATTTTGGCTGAGTCGCTTAATTTATATGAAATTCTTCCACATGAATCCATTTGTTAGGTTGGGAATCCTTGCCTTTTTAGTAATCAGATATTTTAGATGGATTAGACTGCATCATGCCTCTTTGCTGATGTTGTCTGGTTTGGTGTGACATTGTATTGGTGCGTCCATGTCTACTATAGTATGACTCAAGCTATGCTCCTTTTTTTAGGTGCATGCCATGTGTTGGAAGATTGGTAAATTTTCTGTCTGTTTAGGTACATCAAAAGGTCTTCTAGTCAGCAATATTTTTTGTAGCTCTGCCACAATGATGACCAAATGGACCTTTTCTTTCTGATTCATAATGAAGATAAAAGTTTGGCTAAGTGGCATAATTGATATCAACTTTTTCCACATGAATAAGTTTGCTTTGGTTGAGTGTTCTTGTCTTTTTAGTAATTGTATATTTTAGAGGGATTAGACTGCTGCATCTTTGCTTATGTTGTCTGGTTTGGTGTGATATTGTTTTGGTGTTTGCTTGTCTGCTGTAGAAGGGTGACTTAACCTATTTAACTTTTTTTAGGTACATGCCATGTGTTGGAAGATTGGTAAGTTTTCTATAATTTTAAGTTCTTCAAAAGGTCTTCTAGTCAGTGACACTTTTTGTAGCTCTGCCACAATGATGACAAACTGCTCATTCTGATTTGCAATGAAGATAACATTTTGGCTGAGTCGCTTAATTTATATGAAATTCTTCCACATGAATCCATTTGTTAGGTTGGGAATCCTTGCCTTTTTAGTAATCAGATATTTTAGATGGATTAGACTGCATCATGCCTCTTTGCTGATGTTGTCTGGTTTGGTGTGACATTGTATTGGTGCATCCATGTCTTCTATAGTATGACTCAAGCTATGCTCCTTTTTTTAGGTGCATGCCATGTTTTGGAAGATTGGTAAGTTTTATGTCAGTTTAGGTACATCAAAAGGTCTTCTAGTCAGCGATACATTTTGTAGCTCTGCCACAATGATGACCAAATGGACCTTTTCTTTCCGATTCATAAAGAACATAACAGTTTGGCTAAGTGGCATAATTTATATAAACTTTTTCCACATGAATAAGTTTGCTTTGGTTGAGTGTTCTTGTCGTTTTAGTAATTGTATATTTTAGAGGGATTAGACTGCTGCATCTTTGCTTATGTTGTCTGGTTTGGTGTGATATTGTTTTGGTGTTTGCATGTCTGCTGTAGAAGGATGACTCAACCTATTTAACTTTTTTGTTTTAGGTACATGCCATATGTTGGAAGATTGGTAAGTTTTCTGTCAATTTAAGTTCTTTAAAAGGTCTTCTAGTCAGTGACACTTTTTGTAGCTCTGCCACAATGATGACAAACTGCTCCTTCTGATTTGCAATGAAGATAACATTTTGGCTGAGTGGCTCAATTTATATGAAATTCTTCCACATGAATCCATTTGTTAGGTTGGGTATCCTTGCCTTTTTAGTAATCGGATATTTTAGATGGATTAGACTGCATCATGCCTCTTTGCTGGTGTTGTCTGGTTTGGTGTGACATTGTATTGGTGCATCCATGTCTTCTATAGTATGACTCAAGCTATGCTCCTTTTTTTAGGTGCATGCCATGTGTTGGAAGATTGGTAAGTTTTCTGTCTGTTTAGGTACATCAAAAGGTCTTCTAGTCAGCGATACTTTTTGTAGCTCTGCCACAATGATGACCAAATGGACCTTTTCTTTCCGATTCATAAAGAACATAACAGTTTGGCTAAGTGGCATAATTTATATCAACTTTTTCCACATGAATGAGTTTGCTTTGGTTGAGTGTTCTTGTGTTTTTAGTAATTGTATATTTTAGAGGGATTAGACTGCATCATGCATCTTTGCTGAGGTTGTCTGGTTTGGTGTGATATTGTTTTGGTGTTTGCATGTCTGCTGTAGAAGGATGACTCAACCTATTTAACTTTTTTGTTTTAGGTACATACCATATGTTGGAAGATTGGTAAGTTTTATGTCAGTTTAGGTACATCAAAAGGTCTTCTAGTCAGCGATACATTTTGTAGCTCTGCCACAATGATGACCAAATGGACCTTTTCTTTCCGATTCATAAAGAACATAACAGTTTGGCTAAGTGGCATAATTTATATAAACTTTTTCCACATGAATAAGTTTGCTTTGGTTGAGTGTTCTTGTCTTTTTAGTAATTGTATATTTTAGAGGGATTCGACTGCATCATGCATCTTTGCTGATGTTGTCTGGTTTGGTGTGATATTGTTTTGGTGTTTGCATGTCTGCTGTAGAAGGATGACTCAACCTATTTAACTTTTTTGTTTTAGGTACATGCCTTGTGTTGGAAGTTCGGTAAGTTTTCTGTCAATTTAAGTTCTTTAAAAGGTCTTCTAGTCAGTGACACTTTTTGTAGCTCTGCCACAATGATGACAAACTGCTCCTTCTGATTTGCAATGAAGATAACATTTTGGCTGAGTGGCTCAATTTATATGAAATTCTTCCACATGAATCCATTTGTTAGGTTGGGTATCCTTGCCTTTTTAGTAATCGGATATTTTAGATGGATTAGACTGCATCATGCCTCTTTGCTGATGTTGTTTGGTTTGGTGTGACATTGTATTGGTGCATCCATGTCTTCTATAGTATGACTCAAGCTGTGCTCCTTTTTTGAGGTGCATGCCATGTTTTGGAAGATTGGTAAGTTTTCTGTCTGTTTAGGTACATCAAAAGGTCTTCTAGTCAGCAATATTTTTTGTAGCTCTGCCACAATGATGACCAAATGGACCTTTTCCTTCTGATTCATGATGAAGATAAAAGTTTGGCTAAGTGGCATAATTTATATAAACTTTTTCCACATGAATAAGTTTGCTTTGGTTGAGTGTTCTTGTCTTTTTAGTAATTGTATATTTTAGAGGGATTAGACTGCATCATGCATCTTTGCTGATGTTGTCTGGTTTGGTGTGATATTGTTTTGGTGTTTGCATGTCTGCTGTAGAAGGATGACTCAACCTTTTTAACTTTTTTGTTTTAGGTACATGCCATATGTTGGAAGATTGGTAAGTTTTCTGTCAATTTAAGTTCTTTAAAAGGTCTTCTAGTCAGTGACACTTGTAGCTCTGCCACAATGATGACCAAATTCTCCTTCTGATTTGCAATGAAGATAACATTTTGGCTGAGTGGCTTCAATTATATGAAATTATTCCACATGAATCTATTTGTTAGGTTGGGTATCCTTGCCTTTTTAGTAATCAGATATTTTAGATGGATTAGACTGCATCATGCCTCTTTGCTGATGTTGTCTGGTTTGGTGTGACATTGTATTTGTGCGTCCATGTCTGCTATAGTATGACTCAAGCTATGCTCCTTTTTTTAGGTGCATGCCATGTGTTGGAAGATTGGTAAGTTTTCTGTCTGTTTAGGTACATCAAAAGGTCTTCTAGTCAGCGATACTTTTTGTAGCTCTGACACAATGATGACCAAATGGACCTTTTCTTTGTGATTCGTAATGAAGATAACAGTTTGGCTAAGTGGCATCATTTATATAAACTTTTTCCACATGAATGAGTTTGCTTTGGCTGGGTGTTCTTGCCTTTTTAGTAATTGTATATTTTAGAGGGATTAGACTGCATCATGCATCTTTGCTGATGTTGTCTGGTTTGGTGTGATATTGTTTTGGTGTTTCCATGTCTGCTGTAGGATGATTCAACCTATTTAACTTTTTTTTAGGTACATGCCATGTGTTGGAAGATTGGTAAGTTTTCTGTTAATTTAAGTTCTTTAAAAGGTTTTCCAGTCAGTGACACTTTTTGTAGCTCTGCCACAATGATGACAAACTGCTCCTTCTGATTTGCAATGAAGATAACATTTTGGCTAGTGGCTTAATTTATATGAAATTCTTCCACATGAATCTATTTGTTAGGTTGGGTATCCTTGCCTTTTTAGTAATTGTATATTTTAGAGGGATTAGACTGCATCATGCGTCTTTGCTGATGTTGTCTGGTTTGGTGTAATATTGTTTTGGTGTTTGCACGTCTGCTGTAGAAGGATGACTCAACCTATTTAATTTTTTTGTTTTAGGTACATGCCATGTGTTGGAAGATCTGTAAGTTTTCTGTCAATTTAAGTTCTTTAAAAGGTCTTCTAGTCAGCGATACTTTTTGTAGCTCTGCCACAATGATGACCAAGTGGACCTTTTCTTTCTGATTCATAATGAAGATAAAAGTTTGGCTAAGTGGCATAATTTATATCAACTTTTTCCACATGTATAAGTTTGCTTTGGTTGAGTGTTCTTGTCTTTTTAGTAATTGTATATTTTAGAGGGATTATACTGCATCATGCATCTTTGCTGATGTTGTCTGGTTTGGTGTGACATTGTATTGGTGCGTCCATGTATGCTATAGTTTGACTCAAGCTATGCTCCTTTTTTTAGGCGCATGCCATGTGTTGGAAGATTGGTAAGTTTTCTGTCAGTTTATGTACATCAAAAGGTCTTCTAGTCAGTGACACTTTTTGTAGCTCGGCCACAATGATGACGAACTGCTCATTCTGATTTGCAATGAAGATAACATTTTGGCTGAGTGGCTTAATTTATATGAAATTCTTCCACATGAATCCATTTTTTAGGTTGGGTATCCTTGCCTTTTTAGTAATCGGATATTTTAGATGGATTACACTGCATCATGCCTCTTTGCTGATGTTGTCTGGTTTGGTGTGACATTGTATTTGTGCGTCCATGTCTGCTATAGTATGACTCAAGCTATGCTCCTTTTTTTAGGTGCATGCCATGTGTTGGAAGATTGGTAAGTTTTCTGTCTGTTTAGGTACATCAAAAGGTTTTCTAGTCAGCAATATTTTTTGTAGCTCTGCCACAATGATGACCAAATGGACCTTTTCTTTCTGATTCATAATGAAGATAACAGTTTGGCTAAGTGGCATCATTTATATTAACTTTTTCACATGAATGAGTTTGCTTTGGTTGAGTGTTCTTGTCTTTTTAGTAATTGTATATTTTAGAGGAATTAGACTGCTGCATCTTTGCTTATGTTGTCTGGTTTGGTGTGATATTGTTTTGGTGTTTGCTTGTCTGCTGTAGAAGGGTGACTTAACCTATTTAACTTTTTTTAGGTACATGCCATGTGTTGGAAGATTGGTAAGTTTTCTATAATTTTAAGTTCTTCAAAAGGTCTTCTAGTCAGTGACACTTTTTGTAGCTCTGCCGCAATGATGACAAACTGCTCATTCTGATTTGCAATGAAGATAACATTTTGGCTGAGTCGCTTAATTTATATGAAATTCTTCCACATGAATCCATTTGTTAGGTTGGGAATCCTTGCCTTTTTAGTAATCAGATATTTTAGATGGATTAGACTGCATCATGCCTCTTTGCTGATGTTGTCTGGTTTGGTGTGACATTGTATTGGTGCGTCCATGTCTACTATAGTATGACTCAAGCTATGCTCCTTTTTTTAGGTGCATGCCATGTGTTGGAAGATTGGTAAATTTTCTGTCTGTTTAGGTACATCAAAAGGTCTTCTAGTCAGCAATATTTTTTGTAGCTCTGCCACAATGATGACCAAATGGACCTTTTCTTTCTGATTCATAATGAAGATAAAAGTTTGGCTAAGTGGCATAATTGATATCAACTTTTTCCACATGAATAAGTTTGCTTTGGTTGAGTGTTCTTGTCTTTTTAGTAATTGTATATTTTAGAGGGATTAGACTGCTGCATCTTTGCTTATGTTGTCTGGTTTGGTGTGATATTGTTTTGGTGTTTGCTTGTCTGCTGTAGAAGGGTGACTTAACCTATTTAACTTTTTTTAGGTACATGCCATGTGTTGGAAGATTGGTAAGTTTTCTATAATTTTAAGTTCTTCAAAAGGTCTTCTAGTCAGTGACACTTTTTGTAGCTCTGCCACAATGATGACAAACTGCTCATTCTGATTTGCAATGAAGATAACATTTTGGCTGAGTCGCTTAATTTATATGAAATTCTTCCACATGAATCCATTTGTTAGGTTGGGAATCCTTGCCTTTTTAGTAATCAGATATTTTAGATGGATTAGACTGCATCATGCCTCTTTGCTGATGTTGTCTGGTTTGGTGTGACATTGTATTGGTGCATCCATGTCTTCTATAGTATGACTCAAGCTATGCTCCTTTTTTTAGGTGCATGCCATGTTTTGGAAGATTGGTAAGTTTTATGTCAGTTTAGGTACATCAAAAGGTCTTCTAGTCAGCGATACATTTTGTAGCTCTGCCACAATGATGACCAAATGGACCTTTTCTTTCCGATTCATAAAGAACATAACAGTTTAGCTAAGTGGCATAATTTATATAAACTTTTTCCACATGAATAAGTTTGCTTTGGTTGAGTGTTCTTGTCTTTTTAGTAATTGTATATTTTAGAGGGATTCGACTGCATCATGCATCTTTGCTGATGTTGTCTGGTTTGGTGTGATATTGTTTTGGTGTTTGCATGTCTGCTGTAGAAGGATGACTCAACCTATTTAACTTTTTTGTTTTAGGTACATGCCTTGTGTTGGAAGTTCGGTAAGTTTTCTGTCAATTTAAGTTCTTTAAAAGGTCTTCTAGTCAGTGACACTTTTTGTAGCTCTGCCACAATGATGACAAACTGCTCCTTCTGATTTGCAATGAAGATAACATTTTGGCTGAGTGGCTCAATTTATATGAAATTCTTCCACATGAATCCATTTGTTAGGTTGGGTATCCTTGCCTTTTTAGTAATCGGATATTTTAGATGGATTAGACTGCATCATGCCTCTTTGCTGATGTTGTTTGGTTTGGTGTGACATTGTATTGGTGCATCCATGTCTTCTATAGTATGACTCAAGCTGTGCTCCTTTTTTGAGGTGCATGCCATGTTTTGGAAGATTGGTAAGTTTTCTGTCTGTTTAGGTACATCAAAAGGTCTTCTAGTCAGCAATATTTTTTGTAGCTCTGCCACAATGATGACCAAATGGACCTTTTCCTTCTGATTCATGATGAAGATAAAAGTTTGGCTAAGTGGCATAATTTATATAAACTTTTTCCACATGAATAAGTTTGCTTTGGTTGAGTGTTCTTGTCTTTTTAGTAATTGTATATTTTAGAGGGATTAGACTGCATCATGCATCTTTGCTGATGTTGTCTGGTTTGGTGTGATATTGTTTTGGTGTTTGCATGTCTGCTGTAGAAGGATTACTCAACCTTTTTAACTTTTTTGTTTTAGGTACATGCCATATGTTGGAAGATTGGTAAGTTTTCTGTCAATTTAAGTTCTTTAAAAGGTCTTCTAGTCAGTGACACTTGTAGCTCTGCCACAATGATGACCAAATTCTCCTTCTGATTTGCAATGAAGATAACATTTTGGCTGAGTGGCTTCAATTATATGAAATTATTCCACATGAATCTATTTGTTAGGTTGGGTATCCTTGCCTTTTTAGTAATCAGATATTTTAGATGGATTAGACTGCATCATGCCTCTTTGCTGATGTTGTCTGGTTTGGTGTGACATTGTATTTGTGCGTCCATGTCTGCTATAGTATGACTCAAGCTATGCTCCTTTTTTTAGGTGCATGCCATGTGTTGGAAGATTGGTAAGTTTTCTGTCTGTTTAGGTACATCAAAAGGTCTTCTAGTCAGCGATACTTTTTGTAGCTCTGACACAATGATGACCAAATGGACCTTTTCTTTGTGATTCGTAATGAAGATAACAGTTTGGCCAAGTGGCATCATTTATATAAACTTTTTCCACATGAATGAGTTTGCTTTGGCTGGGTGTTCTTGCCTTTTTAGTAATTGTATATTTTAGAGGGATTAGACTGCATCATGCATCTTTGCTGATGTTGTCTGGTTTGGTGTGATATTGTTTTGGTGTTTCCATGTCTGCTGTAGGATGATTCAACCTATTTAACTTTTTTTTAGGTACATGCCATGTGTTGGAAGATTGGTAAGTTTTCTGTTAATTTAAGTTCTTTAAAAGGTCTTCCAGTCAGTGACACTTTTTGTAGCTCTGCCACAATGATGACAAACTGCTCCTTCTGATTTGCAATGAAGATAACATTTTGGCTAGTGGCTTAATTTATATGAAATTCTTCCACATGAATCCATTTGTTAGGTTGGGTATCCTTGCCTTTTTAGTAATTGTATATTTTAGAGGGATTAGACTGCATCATGCGTCTTTGCTGATGTTGTCTGGTTTGGTGTAATATTGTTTTGGTGTTTGCACGTCTGCTGTAGAAGGATGACTCAACCTATTTAATTTTTTTGTTTTAGGTACATGCCATGTGTTGGAAGATCTGTAAGTTTTCTGTCAATTTAAGTTCTTTAAAAGGTCTTCTAGTCAGCGATACTTTTTGTAGCTCTGCCACAATGATGACCAAGTGGACCTTTTCTTTCTGATTCATAATGAAGATAAAAGTTTGGCTAAGTGGCATAATTTATATCAACTTTTTCCACATGTATAAGTTTGCTTTGGTTGAGTGTTCTTGTCTTTTTAGTAATTGTATATTTTAGAGGGATTATACTGCATCATGCATCTTTGCTGATGTTGTCTGGTTTGGTGTGACATTGTATTGGTGCGTCCATGTATGCTATAGTTTGACTCAAGCTATGCTCCTTTTTTTAGGCGCATGCCATGTGTTGGAAGATTGGTAAGTTTTCTGTCAGTTTATGTACATCAAAAGGTCTTCTAGTCAGTGACACTTTTTGTAGCTCGGCCACAATGATGACGAACTGCTCATTCTGATTTGCAATGAAGATAACATTTTGGCTGAGTGGCTTAATTTATATGAAATTCTTCCACATGAATCCATTTTTTAGGTTGGGTATCCTTGCCTTTTTAGTAATCGGATATTTTAGATGGATTACACTGCATCATGCCTCTTTGCTGATGTTGTCTGGTTTGGTGTGACATTGTATTTGTGCGTCCATGTCTGCTATAGTATGACTCAAGCTATGTTCTTTTTTTTAGGTGCATGCCATGTGTTGGAAGATTGGTAAGTTTTCTGTCTGTTTAGGTACATCAAAAGGTTTTCTAGTCAGCAATATTTTTTGTAGCTCTGCCACAATGATGACCAAATGGACCTTTTCTTTCTGATTCATAATGAAGATAACAGTTTGGCTAAGTGGCATCATTTATATTAACTTTTTCACATGAATGAGTTTGCTTTGGTTGAGTGTTCTTGTCTTTTTAGTAATTGTATATTTTAGAGGAATTAGACTGCTGCATCTTTGCTTATGTTGTCTGGTTTGGTGTGATATTGTTTTGGTGTTTGCTTGTCTTCTGTAGAAGGGTGACTTAACCTATTTAACTTTTTTTAGGTACATGCCATGTGTTGGAAGATTGGTAAGTTTTCTATAATTTTAAGTTCTTCAAAAGGTCTTCTAGTCAGTGACACTTTTTGTAGCTCTGCCGCAATGATGACAAACTGCTCATTCTGATTTGCAATGAAGATAACATTTTGGCTGAGTCGCTTAATTTATATGAAATTCTTCCACATGAATCCATTTGTTAGGTTGGGAATCCTTGCCTTTTTAGTAATCAGATATTTTAGATGGATTAGACTGCATCATGCCTCTTTGCTGATGTTGTCTGGTTTGGTGTGACATTGTATTGGTGCGTCCATGTCTACTATAGTATGACTCAAGCTATGCTCCTTTTTTTAGGTGCATGCCATGTGTTGGAAGATTGGTAAATTTTCTGTCTGTTTAGGTACATCAAAAGGTCTTCTAGTCAGCAATATTTTTTGTAGCTCTGCCACAATGATGACCAAATGGACCTTTTCTTTCTGATTCATAATGAAGATAAAAGTTTGGCTAAGTGGCATAATTTATATCAACTTTTTCCACATGAATAAGTTTGCTTTGGTTGAGTGTTCTTGTCTTTTTAGTAATTGTATATTTTAGAGGGATTAGACTGCTGCATCTTTGCTTATGTTGTCTGGTTTGGTGTGATATTGTTTTGGTGTTTGCTTGTCTGCTGTAGAAGGGTGACTTAACCTATTTAACTTTTTTTAGGTACATGCCATGTGTTGGAAGATTGGTAAGTTTTCTATAATTTTAAGTTCTTCAAAAGGTCTTCTAGTCAGTGACACTTTTTGTAGCTCTGCCACAATGATGACAAACTGCTCATTCTGATTTGCAATGAAGATAACATTTTGGCTGAGTCGCTTAATTTATATGAAATTCTTCCACATGAATCCATTTGTTAGGTTGGGAATCCTTGCCTTTTTAGTAATCAGATATTTTAGATGGATTAGACTGCATCATGCCTCTTTGCTGATGTTGTCTGGTTTGGTGTGACATTGTATTGGTGCATCCATGTCTTCTATAGTATGACTCAAGCTATGCTCCTTTTTTTAGGTGCATGCCATGTTTTGGAAGATTGGTAAGTTTTATGTCAGTTTAGGTACATCAAAAGGTCTTCTAGTCAGCGATACATTTTGTAGCTCTGCCACAATGATGACCAAATGGACCTTTTCTTTCCGATTCATAAAGAACATAACAGTTTGGCTAAGTGGCATAATTTATATAAACTTTTTCCACATGAATAAGTTTGCTTTGGTTGAGTGTTCTTGTCGTTTTAGTAATTGTATATTTTAGAGGGATTAGACTGCTGCATCTTTGCTTATGTTGTCTGGTTTGGTGTGATATTGTTTTGGTGTTTGCATGTCTGCTGTAGAAGGATGACTCAACCTATTTAACTTTTTTGTTTTAGGTACATGCCATATGTTGGAAGATTGGTAAGTTTTCTGTCAATTTAAGTTCTTTAAAAGGTCTTCTAGTCAGTGACACTTTTTGTAGCTCTGCCACAATGATGACAAACTGCTCCTTCTGATTTGCAATGAAGATAACATTTTGGCTGAGTGGCTCAATTTATATGAAATTCTTCCACATGAATCCATTTGTTAGGTTGGGTATCCTTGCCTTTTTAGTAATCGGATATTTTAGATGGATTAGACTGCATCATGCCTCTTTGCTGATGTTGTCTGGTTTGGTGTGACATTGTATTGGTGCATCCATGTCTTCTATAGTATGACTCAAGCTATGCTCCTTTTTTTAGGTGCATGCCATGTGTTGGAAGATTGGTAA
Organism: Rana muscosa; assembly: GCA_029206835.1. Taxonomy (NCBI): domain Eukaryota; kingdom Metazoa; phylum Chordata; class Amphibia; order Anura; family Ranidae; genus Rana; species Rana muscosa. The sequence continues at coordinate 277,398,483 of CM055119.1, read as the reverse complement.
GTTTTCTGTCTGTTTAGGTACATCAAAAGGTCTTCTAGTCAGCGATACTTTTTGTAGCTCTGCCACAATGATGACCAAATGGACCTTTTCTTTCCGATTCATAAAGAACATAACAGTTTGGCTAAGTGGCATAATTTATATCAACTTTTTCCACATGAATGAGTTTGCTTTGGTTGAGTGTTCTTGTGGTTTTAGTAATTGTATATTTTAGAGGGATTAGACTGCATCATGCATCTTTGCTGAGGTTGTCTGGTTTGGTGTGATATTGTTTTGGTGTTTGCCTGTCTGCTGTAGAAGGATGACTCAACCTATTTAACTTTTTTGTTTTAGGTACATACCATATGTTGGAAGATTGGTAAGTTTTATGTCAGTTTAGGTACATCAAAAGGTCTTCTAGTCAGCGATACATTTTGTAGCTCTGCCACAATGATGACCAAATGGACCTTTTCTTTCCGATTCATAAAGAACATAACAGTTTTGCTAAGTGGCATAATTTATATAAACTTTTTCCACATGAATAAGTTTGCTTTGGTTGAGTGTTCTTGTCTTTTTAGTAATTGTATATTTTAGAGGGATTCGACTGCATCATGCATCTTTGCTGATGTTGTCTGGTTTGGTGTGATATTGTTTTGGTGTTTGCATGTCTGCTGTAGAAGGATGACTCAACCTATTTAACTTTTTTGTTTTAGGTACATGCCTTGTGTTGGAAGTTCGGTAAGTTTTCTGTCAATTTAAGTTCTTTAAAAGGTCTTCTAGTCAGTGACACTTTTTGTAGCTCTGCCACAATGATGACAAACTGCTCCTTCTGATTTGCAATGAAGATAACATTTTGGCTGAGTGGCTCAATTTATATGAAATTCTTCCACATGAATCCATTTGTTAGGTTGGGTATCCTTGCCTTTTTAGTAATCGGATATTTTAGATGGATTAGACTGCATCATGCCTCTTTGCTGATGTTGTTTGGTTTGGTGTGACATTGTATTGGTGCATCCATGTCTTCTATAGTATGACTCAAGCTGTGCTCCTTTTTTGAGGTGCATGCCATGTTTTGGAAGATTGGTAAGTTTTCTGTCTGTTTAGGTACATCAAAAGGTCTTCTAGTCAGCAATATTTTTTGTAGCTCTGCCACAATGATGACCAAATGGACCTTTTCCTTCTGATTCATGATGAAGATAAAAGTTTGGCTAAGTGGCATAATTTATATAAACTTTTTCCACATGAATAAGTTTGCTTTGGTTGAGTGTTCTTGTCTTTTTAGTAATTGTATATTTTAGAGGGATTAGACTGCATCATGCATCTTTGCTGATGTTGTCTGGTTTGGTGTGATATTGTTTTGGTGTTTGCATGTCTGCTGTAGAAGGATGACTCAACCTTTTTAACTTTTTTGTTTTAGGTACATGCCATATGTTGGAAGATTGGTAAGTTTTCTGTCAATTTAAGTTCTTTAAAAGGTCTTCTAGTCAGTGACACTTGTAGCTCTGCCACAATGATGACCAAATTCTCCTTCTGATTTGCAATGAAGATAACATTTTGGCTGAGTGGCTTCAATTATATGAAATTATTCCACATGAATCTATTTGTTAGGTTGGGTATCCTTGCCTTTTTAGTAATTGGATATTTTAGATGGATTAGACTGCATCATGCCTCTTTGCTGATGTTGTCTGGTTTGGTGTGACATTGTATTTGTGCGTCCATGTCTGCTATAGTATGACTCAAGCTATGCTCCTTTTTTTAGGTGCATGCCATGTGTTGGAAGATTGGTAAGTTTTCTGTCTGTTTAGGTACATCAAAAGGTCTTCTAGTCAGCGATACTTTTTGTAGCTCTGACACAATGATGACCAAATGGACCTTTTCTTTGTGATTCGTAATGAAGATAACAGTTTGGCTAAGTGGCATCATTTATATAAACTTTTTCCACATGAATGAGTTTGCTTTGGCTGGGTGTTCTTGCCTTTTTAGTAATTGTATATTTTAGAGGGATTAGACTGCATCATGCATCTTTGCTGATGTTGTCTGGTTTGGTGTGATATTGTTTTGGTGTTTCCATGTCTGCTGTAGGATGATTCAACCTATTTAACTTTTTTTTAGGTACATGCCATGTGTTGGAAGATTGGTAAGTTTTCTGTTAATTTAAGTTCTTTAAAAGGTCTTCCAGTCAGTGACACTTTTTGTAGCTCTGCCACAATGATGACAAACTGCTCCTTCTGATTTGCAATGAAGATAACATTTTGGCTAGTGGCTTAATTTATATGAAATTCTTCCACATGAATCTATTTGTTAGGTTGGGTATCCTTGCCTTTTTAGTAATTGTATATTTTAGAGGGATTAGACTGCATCATGCGTCTTTGCTGATGTTGTCTGGTTTGGTGTAATATTGTTTTGGTGTTTGCACGTCTGCTGTAGAAGGATGACTCAACCTATTTAATTTTTTTGTTTTAGGTACATGCCATGTGTTGGAAGATCTGTAAGTTTTCTGTCAATTTAAGTTCTTTAAAAGGTCTTCTAGTCAGCGATACTTTTTGTAGCTCTGCCACAATGATGACCAAGTGGACCTTTTCTTTCTGATTCATAATGAAGATAAAAGTTTGGCTAAGTGGCATAATTTATATCAACTTTTTCCACATGTATAAGTTTGCTTTGGTTGAGTGTTCTTGTCTTTTTAGTAATTGTATATTTTAGAGGGATTATACTGCATCATGCATCTTTGCTGATGTTGTCTGGTTTGGTGTGACATTGTATTGGTGCGTCCATGTATGCTATAGTTTGACTCAAGCTATGCTCCTTTTTTTAGGCGCATGCCATGTGTTGGAAGATTGGTAAGTTTTCTGTCAGTTTATGTACATCAAAAGGTCTTCTAGTCAGTGACACTTTTTGTAGCTCGGCCACAATGATGACGAACTGCTCATTCTGATTTGCAATGAAGATAACATTTTGGCTGAGTGGCTTAATTTATATGAAATTCTTCCACATGAATCCATTTTTTAGGTTGGGTATCCTTGCCTTTTTAGTAATCGGATATTTTAGATGGATTACACTGCATCATGCCTCTTTGCTGATGTTGTCTGGTTTGGTGTGACATTGTATTTGTGCGTCCATGTCTGCTATAGTATGACTCAAGCTATGTTCTTTTTTTTAGGTGCATGCCATGTGTTGGAAGATTGGTAAGTTTTCTGTCTGTTTAGGTACATCAAAAGGTTTTCTAGTCAGCAATATTTTTTGTAGCTCTGCCACAATGATGACCAAATGGACCTTTTCTTTCTGATTCATAATGAAGATAACAGTTTGGCTAAGTGGCATCATTTATATTAACTTTTTCACATGAATGAGTTTGCTTTGGTTGAGTGTTCTTGTCTTTTTAGTAATTGTATATTTTAGAGGAATTAGACTGCTGCATCTTTGCTTATGTTGTCTGGTTTGGTGTGATATTGTTTTGGTGTTTGCTTGTCTGCTGTAGAAGGGTGACTTAACCTATTTAACTTTTTTTAGGTACATGCCATGTGTTGGAAGATTGGTAAGTTTTCTATAATTTTAAGTTCTTCAAAAGGTCTTCTAGTCAGTGACACTTTTTGTAGCTCTGCCGCAATGATGACAAACTGCTCATTCTGATTTGCAATGAAGATAACATTTTGGCTGAGTCGCTTAATTTATATGAAATTCTTCCACATGAATCCATTTGTTAGGTTGGGAATCCTTGCCTTTTTAGTAATCAGATATTTTAGATGGATTAGACTGCATCATGCCTCTTTGCTGATGTTGTCTGGTTTGGTGTGACATTGTATTGGTGCGTCCATGTCTACTATAGTATGACTCAAGCTATGCTCCTTTTTTTAGGTGCATGCCATGTGTTGGAAGATTGGTAAATTTTCTGTCTGTTTAGGTACATCAAAAGGTCTTCTAGTCAGCAATATTTTTTGTAGCTCTGCCACAATGATGACCAAATGGACCTTTTCTTTCTGATTCATAATGAAGATAAAAGTTTGGCTAAGTGGCATAATTTATATCAACTTTTTCCACATGAATAAGTTTGCTTTGGTTGAGTGTTCTTGTCTTTTTAGTAATTGTATATTTTAGAGGGATTAGACTGCATCATGCATCTTTGCTGATGTTGTCTGGTTTGGTGTGATATTGTTTTGGTGTTTGCATGTCTGCTGTAGAAGGATGACTCAACCTATTTAACTTTTTTGTTTTAGGTACATGCCATGTGTTGGAAGATCGGTAAGTTTTCTGTCAATTTAAGTTCTTTAAAAGGTCTTCTAGTCAGTGACACTTTTTGTAGCTCTGCCACAATGATGACAAACTGCTCCTTCTGATTTGCAATGAAGATAACATTTTGGCTGAGTGGCTCAATTTATATGAAATTCTTCCACATGAATCCATTTGTTAGGTTGGGTATCCTTGCCTTTTTAGTAATCGGATATTTTAGATGGATTAGACTGCATCATGCCTCTTTGCTGATGTTGTCTGGTTTGGCGTGACATTGTATTGGTGCATCCATGTCTTCTATAGTATGACTCAAGCTATGCTCCTTTTTTTAGGTGCATGCCATGTTTTGGAAGATTGGTAAGTTTTCTTTCTGTTTAGGTACATCAAAAGGTCTTCTAGTCAGCAATATTTTTTGTAGCTCTGCCACAATGATGACCAAATGGACCTTTTCCTTCTGATTCATGATGAAGATAAAAGTTTGGCTAAGTGGCATAATTTATATCAACTTTTTCCACATGAATAAGTTTGCTTTGGTTGAGTGTTCTTGTCTTTTTAGTAATTGTATATTTTAGAGGGATTAGACTGCATCATGCATCTTTGCTGATGTTGTCTGGTTTGGTGTGATATTGTTTTGGTGTTTGCATGTCTGCTGTAGAAGGATGACTCAACCTATTTAACTTTTTTGTTTTAGGTACATGCCATATGTTGGAAGATTGGTAAGTTTTCTGTCAATTCAAGTTCTTTAAAAGGTCTTCTAGTCAGTGACACTTTTTGTAGCTCTGCCACAATGATGACCAAATTCTCCTTCTGATTTGCAATGAAGATAACATTTTGGCTGAGTGGCTTCAATTATATGAAATTATTCCACATGAATCTATTTGTTAGGTTGGGTATCCTTGCCTTTTTAGTAATTTGATATTTTAAATGGATTAGACTGCATCATGCCTCTTTGCTGATGTTGTCTGGTTTGGTGTGACATTGTATTTGTGCGTCCATGTCTGCTATAGTATGACTCAAGCTATGCTCCTTTTTTAGGTGCATGCCATGTGTTGGAAGATTGATAAGTTTTCTGTCTGTTTAGGTACATCAAAAGGTCTTCTAGTCAGCGATACTTTTTGTAGCTCTGACACAATGATGACCAAATGGACCTTTTCTTTGTGATTCATAATGAAGATAACAGTTTGGCTAAGTGGCATCATTTATATCAACTTTTTCCACATGAATGAGTTTGCTTTGGCTGGGTGTTCTTGCCTTTTTAGTAATTGTATATTTTAGAGGGATTAGACTGCATCATGCATCTTTGCTGATGTTGTCTGGTTTGGTGTGATATTGTTTTGGTGTTTCCATGTCTGCTGTAGGATGATTCAACCTATTTAACTTTTTTTAGGTACATGCCATGTGTTGGAAGATTGGTAAGTTTTCTGTTAATTTAAGTACTTTAAAAGGTCTTCTAGTCAGTGACACTTTTTGTAGCTCTGCCACAATGATGACAAACTGCTCCTTCTGATTTGCAATGAAGATAACATTTTGGCTGAGTGGCTTAATTTATATGAAATTCTTCCACATGAATCTATTTGTTAGGTTGGGTATCCTTGCCTTTTTAGTAATTGTATATTTTAGAGGGATCAGACTGCATCATGCGTCTTTGCTGATGTTGTCTGGTTTGGTGTGATATTGTTTTGGTGTTTGCATGTCTGCTGTAGAAGGATGACTCAACCTATTTAATTTTTTTGTTTTAGGTACATGCCATGTGTTGGAAGATCGGTAAGTTTTCTGTCAATTTAAATTCTTTAAAAGGTCTTCTAGTCAGTAGACATGTGCACAACCAAAAAATTAGTTTCCTATCGTTTCGTTTTGTCTCGTTCCGTATGTTCGTAAAGATTCGTAGTTTCGTAAGACGCGAGTTTTCCTATTCGGACTCGTTCGTATGTTCGTAACAGTTTAATTTTCGTTGATACTGAATGATTCGTAGTTCTGTCTAAGTTATTTTTGTTGATTTGAAATTCGTAATTTTGTTGATATTGAATGATTCGTATTTCTGTTTAAGTTATTTTCGTACTTTCGTAACAGTTTGATTTTCGTTGATACTGAACGATTCGTAATTCGTAATTTTGTTAGATAATAATTTTCGTTTTTCTGTACCCTACTCTGCCGTTTCTGTTGATTCGTAACATTGTTTTGTTTTCCTTGATTCGTGTCTACTACCGTGCTTCGAATGGATTCGTAATTTTTTTATACTTTCGTAAATTCATCTCGGCGCGGTCATTCGCAATCTCGCGTTACTAGTTATTTTTATTTTCAACACGCGGCTATAGCCGCGTGTTGAAAATGAAACTAAAATACGTCCACGTGCTTCGAATGCATTCGTACTCCTGTAAATACATCGCGGCCATTCGCAATCTCGTATTTTAGTTTCATTTTCAACAAGCGGCTATAGCCTCCGCCCCTGTACGCCATTTTGAGAGGGTGTAAGTGGTGTGGTGAGGGAGGAGCAGAGAGCAGTGCAGAGAGCATAGTTGCCAACATTGCAAAAAAAAATCCGTGACACTTTTTTGCATGTAGGCGGAGCCTTGGTATAATTAGGGGGTGGGGCATTCATTTGAAGGTGTGTTATACTTTAAAATACTGAAAAAAGTGGCGCATGAAGCGTGGGCGTGGTTTACACGGGTAGTGGGAGTGGCTTAAATGAGCGTGGCTCAAAGGGGGTGTGGTTAAAGTCTGAGATGAATGAGGGATGAAGGGAGAAAGAAAGAGGGAGGGAAGGAAAGAGAAGGAAGGATGGAAGGACAGCAGGCCCAGATCCTACACCACAATAGAAATATGTGTGTATTCCAGAGTTTAACAATCAACAGATAAAGATAATCCAAACATCTGGTGTTAGCTCTTTAATCATCCCGGCACCATGGTTGTTAGGGTGTCAGGATGACTGAAGTGCATTATTTCTCTTATTACATTTTAATATAAAATGAAATCATTCAACTCACCAAAATGCCGAATCAGTGTTAGCCCCGAGTGTGTCACCTGCCACGTCGCCTGCCACCAGATGCCATCAGGTGTCCCCAGCGGAGTCCCCCCTTACATCAGGCGTCCCCAGCGGAGTCCCCCCTTACATCAGGCGTCCCCATCGGAGTCCCCCCTTACATCAGGCGTCCCCATCGGAGTCCCCCCTTACATCAGGCGTCCCCAGCGGAGTCCCCCCTTACCTCAGCCGTCCCCAGCGGAGTCCTCCCTTACCACAGGCGTTCCCAGCGGAGTCCCCCCTTACCACAGGCATCCCCAGCGGAGTCCCCCCTTAACCACAGGCGTCTCCTGTCTCGGCCACCATTATTGTTTCCCCTTCCCCGAAGGGGAACAAAATAGAGGCGGAGCCAACAGTGTGGCTGCAAAAAAAATAAAAATTAAGCTGTGGCGCTGCCGACCCCCGCCCCTTTCCATTACAGACAGACCTGCAGCGGGGCGGGGCGGGGGGTGGACGGCCGGCCAGCCAAAACACAGATGTAGTACAATAGAAGATAAAGCTGCTGCGGCGCCGCCCACCCCCGGGGAGGTGCGGGGTGTGGGCGGCGCCGCAGCGGCTTTATTTTCTATTGTACTACATCCGTGTTTTGGACTTCTTGAACATGGCGGCCGGCCGAGACATTGTCTCCGCCAGCCGTGGACCTCTAGCGGCGGCGGCCTGCGGCGTCCAAATTCGGGGAAAACGGGAAAAATCGGATTGGCCGGGACATTGGCCACACACATACACACACATTATAGCACATGTCTATAAGAAACAAGCTCATTGGGGGAAGAGACAACCTCTTCAGGGGAAGGGACAAGCTTATTGGCCATTGGCCAAAGTCCAGAACTAATTCAGAACTAACGAAATAGAATTTAAGTTTTTACGAATTGTCGTTGTTTTCATTTCCGTTTTCCGAAGATTCGTAATTTTTTTCCCGTTCATTTTGATATTCGTTAATATGGATCTTTGTTCGTTATTCGTTGTTTTGTTTTTCGAATATTCGTAATATCTCGTTTTCGTTCATTTTTATTTTCGTTATTTTTTATCTTTTTTCTGTGTTTTCGTTGTTTTTATGTTTTCGTTTTTCACTTTTTCGTTTTTTGTTTGTTTCAAATTTACTAAATTCGTATTTTATTTGTTTTCCATATTCGTTCGTTTAGATTATTCGTTGTTCGTTTGTAATGTTATCGAACCGTTCGTTCATTCGTATGTTTACGAATCAACGAATATAACGAATTTTGACGGATAACGAATTCGTAACTAAACTAATTGCACATGTCTACTAGTCAGCGATACTTTTTGTAGCTCTGCCACAATGATGACCAAGTGGACCTTTTCTTTCTGATTCATAATGAAGATAAAAGTTTGGCTAAGTGGCATAATTTATATCAACTTTTTCCACATGTATAAGTTTGCTTTGGTTGAGTGTTCTTGTCTTTTTAGTAATTGTATATTTTAGAGGGATTGTACTGCATCATGCATCTTTGCTGAGGTTGTCTGGTTTGGTGTGACATTGTATTGGTGCGTCCATGTATGCTATAGTATGACTCAAGCTATGCTCCTTTTTTTAGGCGCATGCCATGTGTTGGAAGATTAGTAAGTTTTCTGTCAGTTTATGTACATCAAAAGGTCTTCTAGTCAGTGACACTTTTTGTAGCTCGGCCACAATGATGACAAACTGCTCATTCTGATTTGCAATGAAGATAACGTTTTGGCTGAGTGGCTTAATTTATATGAAATTCTTCCACATGAATCCATTTGTTAGGTTGGGTATCCTTGCCTTTTTAGTAATCGGATATTTTAGATGGATTATACTGCATCATGCATCTTTGCTGATGTTGTCTGGTTTGGTGTGACATTGTATTGGTGCGTCCATGTATGCTATAGTATGACTCAAGCTATGCTCCTTTTTTTAGGCGCATGCCATGTGTTGGAAGATTGGTAAGTTTTCTGTCAGTTTATGTACATCAAAAGGTCTTCTAGTCAGTGACACTTTTTGTAGCTCGGCCACAATGATGACGAACTGCTCATTCTGATTTGCAATGAAGATAACATTTTGGCTGAGTGGCTTAATTTATATGAAATTCTTCCACATGAATCCATTTGTTAGGTTGGGTATCCTTGCCTTTTTAGTAATCGGATATTTTAGATGGATTACACTGCATCATGCCTCTTTGCTGATGTTGTCTGGTTTGGTGTGACATTGTATTTGTGCGTCCATGTCTGCTATAGTATGACTCAAGCTATGTTCTTTTTTTTAGGTGCATGCCATGTGTTGGAAGATTGGTAAGTTTTCTGTCTGTTTAGGTACATCAAAAGGTCTTCTAGTCAGCGATACTTTTTGTAGCTCTGCCACAATGATGACCAAATGGACCTTTTCTTTCCGATTCATAAAGAACATAACAGTTTGGCTAAGTGGCATAATTTATATCAACTTTTTCCACATGAATGAGTTTGCTTTGGTTGAGTGTTCTTGTGTTTTTAGTAATTGTATATTTTAGAGGGATTAGACTGCATCATGCATCTTTGCTGAGGTTGTCTGGTTTGGTGTGATATTGTTTTGGTGTTTGCATGTCTGCTGTAGAAGGATGACTCAACCTATTTAACTTTTTTGTTTTAGGTACATACCATATGTTGGAAGATTGGTAAGTTTTATGTCAGTTTAGGTACATCAAAAGGTCTTCTAGTCAGCGATACATTTTGTAGCTCTGCCACAATGATGACCAAATGGACCTTTTCTTTCCGATTCATAAAGAACATAACAGTTTGGCTAAGTGGCATAATTTATATAAACTTTTTCCACATGAATAAGTTTGCTTTGGTTGAGTGTTCTTGTCTTTTTAGTAATTGTATATTTTAGAGGGATTCGACTGCATCATGCATCTTTGCTGATGTTGTCTGGTTTGGTGTGATATTGTTTTGGTGTTTGCATGTCTGCTGTAGAAGGATGACTCAACCTATTTAACTTTTTTGTTTTAGGTACATGCCATGTGTTGGAAGATCGGTAAGTTTTCTGTCAATTTAAGTTCTTTAAAAGGTCTTCTAGTCAGTGACACTTTTTGTAGCTCTGCCACAATGATGACAAACTGCTCCTTCTGATTTGCAATGAAGATAACATTTTGGCTGAGTGGCTCAATTTATATGAAATTCTTCCACATGAATCCATTTGTTAGGTTGGGTATCCTTGCCTTTTTAGTAATCGGATATTTTAGATGGATTAGACTGCATCATGCCTCTTTGCTGATGTTGTTTGGTTTGGTGTGACATTGTATTGGTGCATCCATGTCTTCTATAGTATGACTCAAGCTGTGCTCCTTTTTTGAGGTGCATGCCATGTTTTGGAAGATTGGTAAGTTTTCTGTCTGTTTAGGTACATCAAAAGGTCTTCTAGTCAGCAATATTTTTTGTAGCTCTGCCACAATGATGACCAAATGGACCTTTTCCTTCTGATTCATGATGAAGATAAAAGTTGGGCTAAGTGGCATAATTTATATAAACTTTTTCCACATGAATAAGTTTGCTTTGGTTGAGTGTTCTTGTCTTTTTAGTAATTGTATATTTTAGAGGGATTAGACTGCATCATGCATCTTTGCTGATGTTGTCTGGTTTGGTGTGATATTGTTTTGGTGTTTGCATGTCTGCTGTAGAAGGATGACTCAACCTTTTTAACTTTTTTGTTTTAGGTACATGCCATGTGTTGGAAGATTGGTAAGTTTTCTGTTAATTTAAGTTCTTTAAAAGGTCTTCTAGTCAGCGATACTTTTTGTAGCTCTGCCACAATGATGACCAAGTGGACCTTTTCTTTCTGATTCATAATGAAGATAAAAGTTTGGCTAAGTGGCATAATTTATATCAACTTTTTCCACATGTATAAGTTTGCTTTGGTTGAGTGTTCTTGTCTTTTTAGTAATTGTATATTTTAGAGGGATTATACTGCATCATGCATCTTTGCTGATGTTGTCTGGTTTGGTGTGACATTGTATTGGTGCATCCATGTATGCTATAGTATGACTCAAGCTATGCTCCTTTTTTTAGGCGCATGCCATGTGTTGGAAGATTGGTAAGTTTTCTGTCAGTTTATGTACATCAAAAGGTCTTCTAGTCAGTGACACTTTTTGTAGCTCGGCCACAATGATGACGAACTGCTCATTCTGATTTGCAATGAAGATAACATTTTGGCTGAGTGGCTTAATTTATATGAAATTCTTCCACATGAATACATTTGTTAGGTTGGGTATCCTTGCCTTTTTAGTAATCGGATATTTTAGATAGATTAGACTGCATCATGCCTCTTTGCTGATGTTGTCTGGTTTGGTGTGACATTGTATTGGTGCGTCCATGTCTGCTATAGTATGACTCAAGCTATGCTCCTTTTTTAGGTGCATGCCATGTGTTGGAAGATTGGTAAGTTTTCTGTCTGTTTAGGTACATCAAAAGGTCTTCTAGTCAGCGATACTTTTTGTAGCTCTGCCACAATGATGACCAAATGGACCTTTTCTTTCCGATTCATAAAGAACATAACAGTTTGGCTAAGTGGCATAATTTATATCAACTTTTTCCACATGAATGAGTTTGCTTTGGTTGAGTGTTCTTGTGTTTTTAGTAATTGTATATTTTAGAGGGATTAGACTGCATCATGTATCTTTGCTGAGGTTGTCTGGTTTGGTGTGATATTGTTTTGGTGTTTACATGTCTGCTGTAGAAGGATGACTCAACCTATTTAACTTTTTTGTTTTAGGTACATGCCATATGTTGGAAGATTGGTAAGTTTTCTGTCAATTTAAGTTCTTTAAAAGGTCTTCTAGTCAGTGACACTTTTTGTAGCTCTGCCACAATGATGACCAAATTCTCCTTCTGATTTGCAATGAAGATAACATTTTGGCTGAGTGGCTTAATTTATATGAAATTCTTCCACATGAATCCATTTGTTAGGTTGGGTATCCTTGCCTTTTTAGTAATCGGATATTTTAGATGGATTAGACTGCATCATGCCTCTTTGCTGATGTTGTCTGGTTTGGTGTGACATTGTATTGGTGCGTCCATGTCTGCTATAGTATGACTCAAGCTATGCTCCTTTTTTTAGGTGCATGCCATGTGTTGGAAGATTGGTAAGTTTTCTGTCTGTTTAGGTACATCAAAAGGTCTTCTAGTCAGCAATATATTTTGTAGCTCTGCCACAATGATGACCAAATGGACCTTTTCTTTCTGATTCATAATGAAGATAACAGTTTGGCTAAGTGGCATCATTTATATTAACTTTTTCACATGAATGAGTTTGCTTTGGTTGAGTGTTCTTGTCTTTTTAGTAATTGTATATTTTAGAGGGATTAGACTGCTGCATCTTTGCTTATGTTGTCTGGTTTGGTGTGTTATTGTTTTGGTGTTTGCTTGTCTGCTGTAGAAGGGTGACTTAACCTATTTAACTTTTTTTAGGTACATGCCATGTGTTGGAAGATTGGTAAGTTTTCTATAATTTTAAGTTCTTCAAAAGGTCTTCTAGTCAGTGACACTTTTTGTAGCTCTGCCACAATGATGACAAACTGCTCCTTCTGATTTGCAATGAAGATAACATTTTGGCTGAGTGGCTCAATTTATATGAAATTCTTCCACATGAATCCATTTGTTAGGTTGGGTATCCTTGCCTTTTTAGTAATCGTATATTTTAGATGGATTAGACTGCATCATGCCTCTTTGCTGATGTTGTCTGGTTTGGTGTGACATTGTATTGGTGCATCCATGTCTTCTATAGTATGACTCAAGCTATGCTCCTTTTTTTAGGTGCATGCCATGTTTTGGAAGATTGGTAAGTTTTCTTTCTGTTTAGGTACATCAAAAGGTCTTCTAGTCAGCAATATTTTTTGTAGCTCTGCCACAATGATGACCAAATGGACCTTTTCCTTCTGATTCATGATGAAGATAAAAGTTTGGCTAAGTGGCATAATTTGTCAACTTTTTTCACATGAATAAGTTTGCTTTGGTTGAGTGTTCTTGTCTTTTTAGTAATTGTATATTTTAGAGGGATTAGACTGCATCATGCATCTTTGCTGATGTTGTCTGGTTTGGTGTGATATTGTTTTGGTGTTTGCATGTCTGCTGTAGAAGGATGACTCAACCTATTTAACTTTTTTGTTTTAGGTACATGCCATATATTGGAAGATTGGTAAGTTTTCTGTCAATTCAAGTTCTTTAAAAGGTCTTCTAGTCAGTGACACTTTTTGTAGCTCTGCCACAATGATGACCAAATTCTCCTTCTGATTTGCAATGAAGATAACATTTTGGCTGAGTGGCTTCAATTATATGAAATTATTCCACATGAATCTATTTGTTAGGTTGGGTATCCTTGCCTTTTTAGTAATTGGATATTTTAGATGGATTAGACTGCATCATGCCTCTTTGCTGATGTTGTCTGGTTTGGTGTGACATTGTATTTGTGTGTCCATGTCTGCTATAGTATGACTCAAGCTATGCTCCTTTTTTTAGGTGCATGCCATGTGTTGGAAGATTGGTAAGTTTTCTGTCTGTTTAGGTACATCAAAAGGTCTTCTAGTCAGCGATACTTTTTGTAGCTCTGACACAATGATGACCAAATGGACCTTTTCTTTGTGATTCGTAATGAAGATAACAGTTTGGCTAAGTGGCATCATTTATATCAACTTTTTCCACATGAATGAGTTTGCTTTGGCTGGGTGTTCTTGCCTTTTTAGTAATTGTATATTTTAGAGGGATTAGACTGCATCATGCATCTTTGCTGATGTTGTCTGGTTTGGTGTGATATTGTTTTGGTGTTTCCATGTCTGCTGTAGGATGATTCAACCTATTTAACTTTTTTTAGGTACATGCCATGTGTTGGAAGATTGGTAAGTTTTCTGTTAATTTAAGTTCTTTAAAAGGTCTTCTAGTCAGTGACACTTTTTGTAGCTCTGCCACAATGATGACAAACTGCTCCTTCTGATTTGCAATGAAGATAACATTTTGGCTGAGTGGCTTAATTTATATGAAATTCTTCCACATGAATCTATTTGTTAGGTTGGGTATCCTTGCCTTTTTAGTAATTGTATATTTTAGAGGGATTAGACTGCATCATGCGTCTTTGCTGATGTTGCCTGGTTTGGTGTGATATTGTTTTGGTGTTTGCATGTCTGCTGTAGAAGGATGACTCAACCTATTTCATTTTTTTGTTTTAGGTACATGCCATGTGTTGGAAGATCGGTAAGTTTTCTGTCAATTTAAGTTCTTTAAAAGGTCTAGTCAGCGATACTTTTTGTAGCTCTGCCACAATGATGACCAAGTGGACCTTTTCTTTCTGATTCATAATGAAGATAAAAGTTTGGCTAAGTGGCATAATTTATATCAACTTTTTCCACATGTATAAGTTTGCTTTGGTTGAGTGTTCTTGTCTTTTTAGTAATTGTATATTTTAGAGGGATTATACTGCATCATGCATCTTTGCTGATGTTGTTTGGTTTGGTGTGACATTGTATTGGTGCGTCCATGTATGCTATAGTATGACTCAAGCTATGCTCCTTTTTTTAGGCGCATGCCATGTGTTGGAAGATTGGTACGTTTTCTGTCATTTTATGTACATCAAAAGGTCTTCTAGTCAGTGACACTTTTTGTAGCTCGGCCACAATGATGACAAACTGCTCATTCTGATTTGCAATGAAGATAACATTTTGGCTGAGTGGCTTAATTTATATGAAATTCTTCCACATGAATCCATTTGTTAGGTTGGGTATCCTTGCCTTTTTAGTAATCGGATATTTTAGATGGATTATACTGCATCATGCATCTTTGCTGATGTTGTCTGGTTTGGTGTGACATTGTATTGGTGCGTCCATGTATGCTATAGTATGACTCAAGCTATGCTCCTTTTTTAGGCGCATGCCATGTGTTGGAAGATTGGTAAGTTTTCTGTCAGTTTATGTACATCAAAAGGTCTTCTAGTCAGTGACACTTTTTGTAGCTCGGCCACAATGATGACAAACTGCTCATTCTGATTTGCAATGAAGATAACATTTTGGCTGAGTGGCTTAATTTATATGAAATTCTTCCACATGAATCCATTTGTTAGGTTGAGTATCCTTGCCTTTTTAGTAATCGGATATTTTAGATGGATTACACTGCATCATGCCTCTTTGCTGATGTTGTCTGGTTTGGTGTGACATTGTATTTGTGCGTCCATGTCTGCTATAGTATGACTCAAGCTATGTTCTTTTTTTTAGGTGCATGCCATGTGTTGGAAGATTAGTAAGTTTTCTGTCTGTTTAGATACATCAAAAGGTCTTCTAGTCAGCAATATTTTTTGTAGCTCTGCCACAATGATGACCAAATGGACCTTTTCTTTCTGATTCATAATGAAGATAACAGTTTGGCTAAGTGGCATCATTTATATTAACTTTTTCACATGAATGAGTTTGCTTTGGTTGAGTGTTCTTGTCTTTTTAGTAATTGTATATTTTAGAGGGATTAGACTGCTGCATCTTTGCTTATGTTGTCTGGTTTGGTGTGATATTTTTTTGGTGTTTGCTTGTCTGCTGTAGAAGGGTGACTTAACCTATTTAACTTTTTTTGGGTACATGCCATGTGTTGGAAGATTGGTAAGTTTTCTATAATTTTAAGTTCTTCAAAAGGTCTTCTAGTCAGTGACACTTTTTGTAGCTCTGCCACAATGATGACAAACTGCTCATTCTGATTTGCAATGAAGATAACATTTTGGCTGAGTCACTTAATTTATGTGAAATTCTTCCACATGAATCCATTTGTTAGGTTGGGAATCCTTGCCTTTTTAGTAATCGGATATTTTAGATGGATTAGACTGCATCATGCCTCTTTGCTGATGTTGTCTGGTTTGGTGTGACATTGTATTTGTGCGTCCATGTCTGCTATAGTATGACTCAAGCTATGCTCCTTTTTTTAGGTGCATGCCATGTGTTGGAAGATTGGTAAGTTTTCTGTCTGTTTAGGTACATCAAATGGTCTTCTAGTCAGCAATATTTTTTGTAGCTCTGCCACAATGATGACCAAATGGACCTTTTCTTTCTGATTCATAATGAAGATAACAGTTTGGCTAAGTGGCATAATTTATATCAACTTTTTCCACATGAATAAGTTTGCTTTGGTTGAGTGTTCTTGTCTTTTTAGTAATTGTATATTTTAGAGGGATTAGACTGCATCATGCATCTTTGCTGATGTTGTCTGGTTTGGTGTGATATTGTTTTGGTGTTTGCATGTCTGCTGTAGAAGGATGACTCAACCTATTTAACTTTTTTGTTTTAGGTACATGCCATGTGTTGGAAGATCGGTAAGTTTTCTGTCAATTTAAGTTCTTTAAAAGGTCTTCTAGTCAGTGACACTTTTTGTAGCTCTGCCACAATGATGACAAACTGCTCCTTCTGATTTGCAATGAAGATAACATTTTGGCTGAGTAACTTCAATTATATGAAATTATTCCACATGAATCTATTTGTTAGGTTGGGTATCCTTGCCTTTTCAGTAATTGTATATTTTAGAGGGATTAGATTGCATCATGCATCTTTGCTGATGTTTTCTGGTTTGGTGTGCCATTGTATTTGTGCGTCCATGTCTGCTATAGTATGACTCAAGCTATGCTCCTTTTTTTAGGTGCATGCCATGTGTTGGAAGATTGGTAAGTTTTCTGTCTGCTTAGGTACATCAAAAGGTCTTCTAGTCAGCAATATTTTTTGTAGCTCTGCCACAATGATGACCAAATGGACCTTTTCTTTCTGATTCATAATGAAGATAACAGTTTGGCTAAGTGGCATAATTTATAGCAACTTTTTCCACATGAATAAGTTTGCTTTGGTTGAGTGTTCTTGTCTTTTTAGTAATTGTATATTTTAGAGGGATTAGACTGCATCATGCATCTTTGCTGATGTTGTCTGGTTTGGTGTGATATTGTTTTGGTGCTTGCATGTCTGCTATAGAATGATGACTCAACCTATTTAACTTTTTTTTAGGTACATGCCATGTGTTGGAAGATTGGTAAGTTTTCTAGAATTTTAAGTTCTTCAAAAGGTCTTCTAGTCAGTGACACTTTTTGTAGCTCTGCCACAATGATGACAAACTGCTCATTCTGATTTGCAATGAAGATAACATTTTGGCTGAGTGGCTTAATTTATATGAAATTCTTCCACATGAATCCATTTGTTAGGTTGGGTATCCTTGCCTTTTTAGTAATCGGATATTTTAGATGGATTAGACTGCATCATGCCTCTTTGCTGATGTTGTCTGGTTTGGTGTGACATTGTATTTGTGCGTCCATGTCTGCTATAGTATGACTCAAGCTATGCTCCTTTATTTAGGTGCATGCAATGTGTTGGAAGATTGGTAAGTTTTCTGTCAGTTTAGGTACATTAGTACAACTAGAGTGATTAAACAGGTGAAAGTTGGTAAGGAGCGTGAGCACGTTGTAAAAAATAAAATGGATGAGTAGAAATCAATACTAAATTGATTAAACCACGCTCCTTCCGTAATAAAGTGCAAAACATGCAAAAGTGATTTCAACTGAGCACCAACATACTAAGATAATAATATGTGTATAAAAAGTCCAAACACAAAATTAGTTCTTGTACCAATCCCTAACTGTTAACCTAACCATCAACCCTAACCACAACCATGAATTAAATTTTAGTCTCTTTAAAAAAAAGTGCATAGTATTGTTAACTAATAGTACCATCATCCAAAAAGTTAGTATTGAATAGAGATAGGGCTTTTAGGTCCCCGAAACCATTAAGACCAGAAGAGGGGGGCAGTTGGACTATTGCGGTACAAGTGAGTAGGTAAACTCAAATAGGTAAATACATATATGAAAAAATATAGATTTTTATTAATATAACATCAAATAAAACGCAAACAAAAATATACAATATAAAAACGTGACTTACCATACGTGTCACAAAACTAATGATCCCCAAGGAGGGGGGGAATCACGGTGAAGGTAGGAGTCACAGGAAAAGTCTCTACTAGTTTCGCGGCCAGTTGCCGATTCGTCACAAGAAATTCTGAAATTAATTGACATACAATCAATAACTACAAAGATTTGACAAGCATAAAGAATTCATACAGTCAAACCTAACAGCAAAATTATATAATATATACAATGGGGAACAAGGGCTGCGCTGCTAACCTAAAATACCCCGTCAGTTCAAAGTGCCAGGGGCCACCAATGGGGATCTCTCGCGGCGGCCAAGGGGGACGTGCGTAGAGATGCTGTAGCACTAAATACCTCACCAGGGTGGACACTTGGCCACCGATCGAGAGACATACTGGGGCACAAAACCTATGAACTGAAGAGGGGAAAGGCATCGCAGCTAAGCCCAACAGTTTATTTGTTTACAACTGGGTATAACAACCAATTATATGCATAAATGTTTAGTACAAAAAAAGATACAACACAGTAATTATGTGACATACAGTGTGGAAAATATATAAGGGGGAGGAAAAGGAAAAGGGGGGGATACAGGAGGGAGAAGGGAGGGGGAGGGGGTAGAGGAGAAGGTGATAGACTGATATACCTATAAGAGATAGGAAGCAGAGATAATGGGTCCAAGGACCAGAGACCCGGCTTGGGCTGGTGCTTCAAAACATGGTCATTAGTAACAGAAGGCAGCAATTGCTGCTGGTGAGGTGACGAATCAAATGACAATCTATCCCACTAAGGCCTGGAAAGGCAATAGCCAAATGGTAACCTGGAAGTACAAGAAAGAAAAGGGGGCGGGGGTTTCCTCAGCAGAGGAGCTCAAATAACAGCCACGTGACAGCGACATAGCACCCAATTATTGCTTTTAGAACAAAAATATTATTTTTATAACTGAAAATCATTTCAATGCAAATATTATGTGCAATGTCTATATACTGTACTTCTTTCATGAACGTTTCTCCACTCCAATATACTGTATATGTCAGCTTCCATATGAGTACTGAAATGTCCCCTTGTGAACTCCATCAGTCTTCTCAGAGAAGAGAGTTGTCTGATTAGACACTGAAATCCCTTAAGATCTCAGGCAATCATCTTGATAAGGGACCTTATAAACGGGGTGATCCATATCATTTGAGCATGCCTGGAGCGAGTGGTAGGCCAGGGTCAAGTACCAGCTGGTTAGGGAAAGTAATCAGCACAGAAAAAGGTTCCTGAGGAGTAGGAACAGCCTGGGGAGAACTTCTTCAGTGTGGGGTACTGCTCGGTGTCCGGAATAGGAATGTGAGGCCTACTGACATCAAGGGCATCTTGTCACGGTACTATATATCTTCAACAAAAAGGTACACTTTTGCTAGTGTATCTATATGTTATTTTCCCAGCTCTCATTTTTACATTGGATATCAGATAAAAGCGGGGGGGGGGGGTGCATTGTGAGCCAGTCAGGTTCCATTTCAGTGCACAGTGATTGTTGACAGTGCATTGCTTTGTCTTGTCTCAAGCACTAGGGCCTGGGGAGGAGGGTGCTTGAGCAGCTTGGAGGTGTTAGAAAGCACAAGGAAAACCTCAGCAGTGTGGTTTTAGCATTCAGAGCAGGCAGGTGACATTATACGCTTCAAATCTGCCTAGCTATGGAAATTATTACAAATTATTTGAAAGCTATAACAGTCCATGTATATGTATTTGAATGTATGTGTATATATAAAATGGGGGTCTATCACATATCACCTGTGCTTTACAAGGACTATGACCATACAGAGAGGGAACGCATTCTCTTGATAGCAATCACACAGTGGGAATGCTTCTCTGCAAGCACTTTATGCTGCAACTTTCTAAATGTATTATATATGTACTCAGGCCACACTCTCTTTATGGCCTGCCTGACTCTGTGCTTTCCTTTGCCCTAGAGAGGACATACTAGGCATCCAGTTTATTACCCTTCCCTCAACGCCTTCCCAGCTTGTCATAGACAAGACACCACTAAGGGTGTATCAGCATACTACCAGTGTCTTCCTCATGCAAACATGCAGTTCACTCATCTCTCTCTGTTCTTGTGCTTCACTGGGGAGTACTCCTGCTTACCAGGATGAAAGACTTCTACTGTTTTTCGAGCTATCCTCACCATTTCTGTACTCTCGACACCTCTTTGGCTTTAGTCACCCTCTTCCAATTCTAAAGTAATTGTATTTCTTTCAAACCAGGTGTTCTTTTATGGTGCATAAAGAATTACCAATGTCCACACAACTGTTATTTTAACTTTCTTTATGGGAACATTTTTCTGTGCAGAATAAACAGCAGCAACTCTTTGTTTCAAAGTTCAAGTATTATTAACACACCATGATCAAAGTAAGAGTAAGAACATTTACTTCTAGGCCGTTTACTCCAAATGAAGAACTCTTGCTGCTTTCCATAATTCCCCAGAGCAGGTATGCTTGACAAACCCCAGGGAGATTAAAGCAAGCATTGTGTAGCACCCTCTAGTGACCATGCTCTGACTCACATTTAGGCTGGTGAGTCTTAATTGGGGTCAGGGTTTATTAAAGTTCAGGGCTGGGTGACTGATCCTGGCAGCTCTCTGGTACCTCCCCCTAGTCTAGAAGGTTGGAGAATCTTCTAAAACTAGAGCGTGGGGGTTAGGAGGAGCTGCCTTTAATATTTATTAAGCCTTGGCCAATCCACAGCAGTGGGCAGGCAGGAGGGTGAGATAATTCCATAAATAGATAGGGACAATGCCAGCAGGGGTATTTGGGTGAAAGATAGAGATAGTGTTGAGGAGGCTGTCATGGCCGTCAAGGGGTTCCCCCTAGTCTGAGGGGGGGTGTCCTGCCTTGGGCCGGGGCTTGAGTGCTGGAAGAATCCTGCTAAAGGGAGCAAGAGAGGACAGAGTGAGTAGCGCAACACTGTTGGGGACTGACAAAGGAGGGAGACTGCCACATGTAGCCAATCTCCCTTGAAAACAGCGGTGTGCTTAAGTTTTCAGCCCTTCCCCGAGAGTCAGTTGGGTGGACTGGTGTGGAGAGGCAGCCAGGAGGGCTGGTGAAAGGGGCATCTGCAGCCAGGTGGGTTGGCAGTGCCTGAAGAGGTGGTGCTGGGATCAGTAGCCACAGAGAAGAAGTAACATGCTGTTTCACTGCATTTAAGCTACACTTAAAGGGATCTGTGAGTTCCCGCCTGTAATGGGCTGTTGCTAAAATCTGATTCGGAGCACCACGTCTGTCACATCATCTCAGATTGATTAA
The DNA here is from genome assembly GCA_029206835.1 of Rana muscosa. Taxonomy (NCBI): domain Eukaryota; kingdom Metazoa; phylum Chordata; class Amphibia; order Anura; family Ranidae; genus Rana; species Rana muscosa. The sequence goes on along the minus strand of CM055119.1, from coordinate 277,377,104 downwards.
GCTGGAGCCAGCAAGTGCTTGCGCACGAGGGAAGAGGAGAAGAGACTGTATATGGATGTATATAGGAAGGTGTCCCTGAAGTTGTTGAAGTCAAGTAGGCATCCCATAACCTTCCATCCCTATCCAAGTTATTAACCCTCTAATAAATAACAAAAAAAGCCTTGGACTGAAGATTCAGTGTTCCTGGCTGTGCAAAAGTGGGGGATCGCTTTCACCTGCAACTCCTGCAGGAGTAGTGCTACAGGTACTATACTCATGGGTGGAAATAACCCAGACCCCTACTACATTTCACCCACTAGCCACTCAGGTCTCCAAGGTAATACATTCAACCACACACACCAGTGTACTCTTTCTGAAGATCAAGAATATCCACCAATCAGGCCATACAAGAAACGTCATAAAGGAGAGTAGAAAAATGTGTTGCATATATAGCCGTTTAGTCTTAAGCCTCATACACACGATTGGATTTCCGTCGGACAAAGCCGTGGAATTTTGTCCGAAGGGCGTTGGCCGTGAACTTGTTCTGCATACAAACGGCAAAACTTTTGTCGGCTAACAAACAGAAACTACATGGTTTTTCTGCAACTTCTGCTTATGTTGTGCTATGGTTAGCATTGCTTCTGAGCATGCATGTTTGTACTGTGGATTTTTTTACAACGGACTTGTGTACACACGATCGGATAATCCAACATCACACATTTGTTGTCGGACAATTTTAACCACTTCCTTACCGGGCCTATTCTGGCACTCCTCTCCTACATATTTTTTTTGCTAGAAAATTACTCAGAACCCCCAAACACTATATTTATATATATATATATATATATATATATATATATATATATATATATTTATATATATATGTAGCGGGTATTTGAATTATGTGAGGACTCTGGTGGTGTGGGGTTCCTCGGGGTCCCTGGGTGGCGCTGTTGCCTTGGGCCGGAGCTGAACTCACACCGCAAACTGTGCCTTTTTGTCCTCCTCTGGAGCTGGTACAGCGGGGCAGGGAACCCGCTGTGGCGCAAAGGGAGAGGTCATAAAAGGGGCGGACGCCCTGACCTTGGGAAGAGAGTCGGAGGACGCGGCCGTACCCAGGCACCTTCAGCTTGGGTGCTGGCGTTCCCGGGGTTCCAGGCCTAGGTGCCCTTGGCCTAGCTGGAGCGGAGATGGAGTCCATCTCAGTCACCTTTAGCCTGGGCTGAGGTACTATGGCGGATGCCTGGAGCTCAGTACCTTCAACTGAGTTCCGCGAGGGTGGAGGAATCCGAGGGGGCCCTAACTCCTTGGGTGCCCGTGTCTGAGTTCGTGAGGACTGGTGCGCAGTAACTTCTCCGAAGAGTCCAGCGCAGCATCGCTGGTGATGGAGAGGCCTTCATTTCTCCCTTGGACGGATTTCTTCCTCTGACAGGGGCAAAGTGAGTGAAGGTAATTCACGTTCTATATTACCTAGTCAGTGGCAGTGACTATTCACCACTGGTGACAGTACAGTGGGCAGCAGCAAAAAGGGAAAGGATTGTGCCTCGATCTGTCCCCCATTTTCCAAAGGAGAAAGATTGTTTTATTGCTTGGCAAGAAGAATAAAACTGAGTTGTACCTATTCACTGTGTGGAACTTGGGTTACTAAGCAAAGGAGTCAGGGACAAAGGACTGGACTTAACTCTAGGACACCTAAACAAAAGCCCAATCTCTGGCCTTCACCTCTTAGTTACGGAGGACATGGGCCATGGTGTGTATCATCTCTCTCTCCCAGGTACCCCTAGACAACAGACATATAACTGATGAAGCAAGGGAGAGGGGTGAGGCCGCTACACGTGGGGGCTCGTCCGGGATGAGTGACTGCCCAAACAGAGGTGAAAAGAGAAAAATCAGAGGATGCTGCCTCGGTCACCAGCAGCTCCCTGCTCCGACCGCCGAAGAGTAAGTCGGCCTAGTGATGGCCTCGTGTGGTCGTGGAAGAGCTTCGCCCCACTGCTTGCCTGGCCTGGATGGCTCCCGGTAGGAAAAGTCCTGGACATCCCTGTTCTTCTAAAGGCCCAGATGAGCCAGGGGTTGGGACTGTCTGTGTGGTTGAAAGTAGCGGTAGTCCACAGTCGGTAGAGGTCGTCAAGGGGGATAGTTCCGTGACTGGGAATTATCTGCCTGCTGAGTGCTACGACACCTCTGACCTGGATTCATTGTCTGACAATGGCGATGATAGGGAGATAGACAAAATCTTCCACCAGAAGGTATGGGACAGAATGAAGTTACCCTCGGCCCGTGTCACAAGGGATCCACCTATGTCTACTGGGGATAGTACAGCCCGGGTGGAGGCCTTGGCGCCAAGGGAAGAAGCTGGTCCTCTGTCTGAAGTTCCCCTTCTGGATTCAACATCCATTTCACCTGCTTTTGTTGTGGGAGTGCAACGTCAATCACTGCGGGCTCCTAGGCCCAGGTCTACTGAGGTGGTGAATGCACCTCGTCATCCAGAAGCGATTGTTCCACCCGGAGAAGGAGACCGAGCTACTATGCCACCTTTGTCAAGGCTGCAGCGTCTCTTTGGCCAGAAGGTTGCTCAGGAATACGGGTGGGAATACCCGTATCTGCCTCGGGAACTGCTCTATGAGGTGGAGGTCTTTCGGCAAAGATGGTATGATGCCTTTGTGTGGGACAAACTGAAAGTGCAGCAAACACGGCGGTACCTTTCCTGTTCGCCAACGGTCACCAAGAAGTTTCAGGACTGTAAAGCTAAATGGATGCTGGGAAGACACATTAATGCGGACAAAGTAGTGATCTGTCGCAAGGAAGGAAAGAGTGTTGAGTACCACGTGGAGGCTTTTGATGATCGTTTGAAGCCTGTATCATTGCCTCATACAAGATTTTACCTGTAAAGAGAGAGAAAAAAAAAAGACTCTCGTGTGCTTTCTTTTCTATTCCTGGCTGAACTTTCCAGAGTGCCTTTTCCAGAACACAGTCCGTGCCCTAGTTTTTTTGCATTTGGGCAGTTCTACTCGTTGGAGATATGGGAGCTGTTTTTTGTTTGTTCTCCCTCCTTCTCCTGGCACTCAAAAGAAATCAGTGACTTTGGGTTTTAGATGCAGGGTCACAGAGAAAATGTTCAAGAGGAAAGTTCATCTGGAAGTGATGAGTGTCTTGACCGCGGCACTGCCACCAGGTGGCAGTGTTGCGCAACGATTGTTTTTTTTTTTTTTACATTATGCAGCACTTATTGGAGTGAATGGGTTTCTTCTAGGATAGACTCATTCATTCCAAGCAAACACACATGTTGATAGGATGTATGTTTCTTTTCTTTCCCTCTGCAGGAGACTCGCCTGTCAAGACTACTGAGAATGGGTGGTCCTTAGATAGTCAGAGGGAGGGAGGAATGTAAATGTGTGAGATATTTAAAGTATTCTATTGGAAAAGTTTTATAGTTATATTGTTTTAAGTTTTCCCTTTCCCATTCAGGTCTTGGCACAATTCGGGGCTAAATTGTGTAGTTTGGTTTCTGGGCTGAACTTATGACACCACCCTTCGTGGGGTATAGGTTTGTACCAGACACTGGGGACCAGTGTCAAATCACCAGGGGGAGAGTGCAGCGGATATTTGAATTATGTGAGGACTCTGGTGGTGTGGGGTTCCTCGAGGTCCCTGGGTGGCGCTGTTGCCTTGGGCCGGAGCTGAACTCACACCGCAAACTGTGCCTTTTTGTCCTCCTCTGGAGCTGGTACAGCAGGGCGGGGAACCCGCTGTGGCGCAAAGGGAGAGGTCATAAAAGGGGCGGACGCCCTGACCTTGGGAAGAGAGTCAGGGGACGCGGCCGCACCCAGGCACCTTCAGCTTGGGTGCTGGCGTTCCGGTGTTCCAGGCCTAGGCACCCTTGGCCTAGCTGAAGCGGGGATGGAGTCCATCTCAGGCACCTTTAGCCTGGGGTGAGGTACTATGGCGGATGCCTGGAGCTCAGTACCTTTGACTGAGTTCCGCGAGGGTGGAGGAATCCGAGGGGGCCCTAACTCCTTGGGTGCCCGTGTCTGAGTTCGTGAGGACTGGTGCACAGTAACTTCTCCGAAGAGTCCGGCGCAGCATCGCTGGTGACGGAGAGGCCTCCATTTCTCCCTTGGACGGATTTCTTCCTCTGACAGGGGCAAAGTGAGCAAAGGTAATTCACGTTCTATATTACCTAGTCAGTGGCAGTGACTATTCACCACTGGTGACAGTACAGTGGGAGGCAGCAAAAAGGGAAAGGATTGTGCCTCGATCTGTCCCCCATTTTCCAAAGGAGAAAGATTGTTTTATTGCTTGGCAAGAAGAATACAACCGAGTTTTACCTATTCACTGTGTGGAACTTGGGTTACTAAGCAAAGGAGTCAGGGACGAAGGACTGGACTTGACTCTAGGACACCTACACAAAAGCCCAATCTCTGGCCTTCACCTCTTATTTACGGAGGACATGGACCGTGGTGTGTATCATCTCTCTCTCCCAGGTACCGCTAGACAACAGCCATATAACAGATGAAGCAAGGGAGAGGGGTGAGGCCGCTACACACACATATATATATATATATATATATATATATATATATATATGTTTTTTTAGCAGACACCCTAGGGAATAAAATGGCGGTCATTGCTACTTTTTATCTCGCACGGTATTTGCGCAATAATTTTTCAAACGTATTTTTTTGGGAAAAAAAACGGTTTCATGAATTAAAAAATAACAAAACATTAAAGTTAGCCCAATTCTTTTGCATAATGTGAACAATGATGTTACGCTGAGTAAATAGATACCTAACATGTCACCCTTCAAAATTACACATGCTCGTGGAATGGCGCCAAATTTCGGTACTTAAAAATCCTCATGGGCGACGCTTTAATTTTTTTTACTGGTTACATGTTTTGAGTTACTCGGCGATACCTCAAATGTGTGGTCTGAACACCGTTTTCATATGTGGGCGGGACTTACGTATGCGTTCACTTCTGCGTGCGAGATACCGGGGACAGGAGCACTTTAAAAAAAAAATGTATTGTTAATTTTACTTTAAACTTTTTACTTTGACACTTTTAAAACAAATTAAAAAATGTGATCACTATTATTACTATTACAAGGGATGTAAACATCCCTTGTAATAGGAATAAGCATGACAGGTCCTCTTTACAGTGAGATATGGGGTCAATAAGACCCCACATCTCACCTCTAGGCTGGGAAGCCTGAAATAAATAAAAAAATGATCCTGTCTTCCCAGCCAAGGCCGCAGCGGTTTTTTGAATGCAGAGGCCTGGCGTGACGTCATAACATCGAGGCTTGGCCTCCGAGCTATCATAGACACTCCAGCGACCATCTGGTTCACCAGAAATGTCTATGGAAGGCATCCGGGGCCGGCGGATCTGTTCTCCGACTCACCAATCGCAGCGGTGAGTCAGTAGAAGCACCAGAGAGTGGCGGGAGGGGGGGACGTCCCCTCTTGCGCCCGTAAGAACGATCAAGCGGTGGAACAGCCGCTGTGATCATTCTTATGGTGCACAGCATCGCCGGCTCTAAAAGACGATATCTGAATAATGCCTGTAGCTGCAGGCATCATTCAGATATCCCCGCTCAAAGTCAAGGATGTCCATGGACGTCTGTCCGGCGTGAAGTGGTTAAAGAATGCTATCCAACATTTGTTGTCGGAAAATCCGATGGTGCATACAAATGGTCGGATTTTCCGAAAAAACCCTGCCATCACACATTTGTTGTTGGAAAATCTAATCGTGTGTACGAGGCTTTAGTCTATCAATCACCAAGGACACATAGACAAAGAGTAGGGGATTTTATATGTAGTCAGTAGATAGTCTCTTTAAACTATTAGAAATGAGACTTTTTGACTAGTGTCTGTTTAACCGCTTGCCGACCGCCTCCTGTACTTATACGTCGGCAGAATGCCACGGGCAGACATATCAACGTACCTGTACGTCCCCTTTAAATGCCTGTCCGTGTGGTCGCACGCGCGCCGGCGCGCGCGCGACCCTGCCGCCATCCCCGTGAGTCGGACCGCGGGTCCCACAGACTCAATCGCCGCGGGGACCCCGGCGATCGTCTCACGGAGGCATAGAGCGGGGAGATGCTTGCGTAAACAAGCATCTCCCGGCTCTGCCTAGTGACAATGACATAAGTCTCGGCTCCGTGTACTCGGAGCGGAGATCAGTGTCATGTGACACAGAGCCCATTCCCCCTACAGTAAGAAACACTATGCAGGGAACACTTAACCCCTACAGTGCCACCAAGTGGTTAACCCCTTCACTGCCAGTGTAATTTTCACAGTAATCAGTGCATTTTTATAGCACTGATCGCTGTGAAAATGACAATGGTCCCAAAAATGTGTCAAAAGTGTCCGATGTGTCCGCCATAATGTCGCAGTCACGAAAAAAATCACTGATCACTGCATTACTAGTAAAAAAAAATTTTTTTTATAAAAATGCCATAAAACTATCCCCTATTTTGTAAACGCTATAACTTTTGCGCAAACCAATCAATAAACGGTTATTGCGATTTTTTTTTACCAAAAATATGTAGAAGAATATGTATCGGCCTAAACTGAGGAAATTTTTTTTTATATATTTTTGGGGGATATTTATTATAGCAAAAAGTAAAAAATATTGCATTTTTTTCTAAATTGTCACTCTATTTTTGTTTATAGAGCAAAAAATAAAAACCGCAGAGGTGATCAAATACCACCAAAATAAAACTATTTGTGGGAAAAAAAGGACGCTAATTTTGTTTGGGAGCCACGTCGCACGATAATGGTCCGGGGCTTAAGTGGTTAAACAAAACCTTAAAGAAATATGAGGCTGTCATTGCTAACCTCCTACTGAAAATGCTACTTGGCTGGGTAGTATGCTAACCCACTGGTTTCAAGACTTTCCAAACCAATGACCTGGGACAAGCAGTTCAAGAAAATTCCTCTCTTGGTACCCAAAAACACCCTAGATTCTATACAGAGAGAGATAAACAAGTTCATATGGCAAAATAAAAAATCTAGATTTGGATATGCATTAATGTTCAGACCTCAATCAAGGGGAGGGCTGAGTATACCCAATCTATGGTTATATTATCTTTCAGCTAGATATGCACAGCTCGCACAATGGTATGCACCATCCAGCCATATACCGTAGTTACTATTTGAGGAACAGTCTGTCCTACCGTACCACCTTCAGGGCCTTCCCTGGTCCAAATCCATCAAAACTCAAAGAATTGGCCACCTCAACATAGTAGTACACCAAAACTTACTATTATGGCACAGACAAAAGCATAAATTTAACATCTCATCAGAGATTCCTCCCCTAGCCTCTTTCATAAGGGACCCCCTTTTTACCCCTCCCCGACCTAAACTCAAATCAATATTCTATATGGCAACTCCTAAAACTATCCAACCTAAAATCACTCACAAAAAATAACTCATTTCGTACGTTCTCAGATTTGCAAACAGATTATAAACTTACAGAAACTGAACTCTGACTACAAGAACATCAAGCTATTTTACCAAAAATACTTCTCACTCACCCTCCAAACTCCTTTCACGATATTTGAACAAATCTGTCTTACTTCACCTCGCGATAGGGGGTTAATATCCAGAATTTATAGAAAACCTAAATGAACACAACACACCAGACAAAACACGTCAGATGTACCAGTGGGAAGCAGACTTGAATGAATCCTTCTCTGTAGAACAATGGGACATTATGATCAACAATTTATGAAAATGCACCAGGACAGCCTCCATCAGAGAATCCGCCATTAAACTTCAGTATAGGTGGTACCTCACCCCAGACAGAATCAACTCATTCTATCCGACAACCTCTCCCTTATGCTTTAGAGGATGCCCAGCACGGGGTTCCTTTAAAGACACATTCTGGGAATGTACATACCTTAAAACTACATGGCAACAAGCTAAAAACAAAATAGAACAAATAGGCAGAAGAATTGAACTGACATCTAAAATGTGCCTCCTTTTCTATCCTATTCCTGATATTTCTATAGCACATACCAGGCAAATACACACATTGTTCAGCTCAATACACTGGGCTATAGCTCTTAACTGGCGTTCCTCTACTGTGCCATGGTCTCAAATTATGAATCGCATGCTAGCCATCAAGCTTTCAGAACATATCCATCACACCTTATTCGATACTATGGACACATGTGATAATAAATGGAAACCTTGGGATCTTTCTCTGTTAACTAATGGAAATACAGGATGATACTATTGAATTTGTTTTGTTTTTATTTTTTATAAAACAGATCAAAAGACATTATAGAGGTATAAAGGCTGTATCAATGATTCAATTATACATCCCAACATTTGTATCCCTCCATCTTATATCATTGCTACTTATAATTTATGCTGATATTTTTTGCACCCTTCTTTGTGTATGTACCCTTTACCAATGTACAGTTAATATTGTATTGAGACTTATTTTTCAATAAACCGTTTGTAAACAAAAAAAAGAAAATCACACAAAAATCTAAAGTGCTTTGTTTCCTGCCTGTTCCCATTAGTGACTTTAATTTACTAAAGAAAAAGGGTCTGCATAATAGCCTGGAAATTACAATTTTCAGAAAGAAAGGTCAGCAATGGCAACCTGCATGCTTCTGTCATGACAGATTTCCTTTAACCTTTATAAAACATGTTCACTATGCAGAGCTATGCATAGTTTGCATTTTGCAGTTTAAGACTTTTGGCATTCATTTTCTGTCTCAATTATCTTTCTGTTCGATCAGTGTTTTATAAATAGCAGCAGCAACAAATTTGTTTGGTGCCAGAGCTATTTTTTTGGTACTGAATCATAGTTTCTGTGCTTTAAATCATATTCTGAGTAGGGATGAGCTCAGTGTTCGAGTCGAACATACGTTCGACTCGAACATCGGCTGTTCGATCGTTCGACGAAGATCGAACGATTTGGGCCGTTCGCGCCTAATTCGAGTGACGCGAACGGCCCACAATGCACTACGCCATCGCAGTGTCATCCAGGCGCTGTGATTGGCCAAGCATGCACTGTGACCCCGCATGCTTGGCCAATCACAGCGCCGGCAGCGAGGAGAGCAATGATTGGACACAGGCAGGATGCCTGTGGCCAATTATTGCTGAGGGTGTTTAGTACACGCCCCACACTATAAAAGGCCGCCAGCACGGCGGCCTAGTGTAGTGTGTTCTGGAGCAGGGAAAGAGAAGCATAGGCAGGGACAGTGACATTTTTTTTCTTGCTTAACCTGGATTCCTTTAGTTTAGGGAAAGAGAAGGATAGGTAGGGAGAGTGTCAGTGTGTTTTACTGTGCTAATCCTTGTTTCTAGGGACAGGGAAGGACAGTGAGGGAAATTCTCCTTGTGCTATACTGTGCTAAAGCATTGATCATCAACCATCTTTAAAAAAACATTTTTTCTAGGGACAGAAAACTATAGGTAGGGAGAGTGTCAGTGTGTTTTACTGTGCTAATCCTTGTTTCTAGGGACAGGGAAGGACAGTGAGGGAAATTCTCCTTGTGCTATACTGTGCTAAAGCATTGATCATCAACCATCTTTAAAAAAACATTTTTTCTAGGGACAGAAAACTATAGGTAGGGAGAGTGTCAGTGTGTTTTACTGTGCTAATCCTTGTTTCTAGGGACAGGGAAGGACAGTGAGGGAAATTCTCCTTGTGCTATACTGTGCTAAAGCATTGATCATCAACCATCTTTAAAAAAACATTTTTTCTAGGGACAGAAAACTATAGGTAGGGAGAGTGTCAGTGTGTTTTACTGTGCTAATCCTTGTTTCTAGGGACAGGGAAGGACAGTGAGGGAAATTCTCCTTGTGCTATACTGTGCTAAAGCATTGATCATCAACCATCTTTAAAAAAACTTTTTTTCTAGGGACAGAAAACTATAGGTAGCGAGAGTGTCACTGTGTTTTACTGTGCTAATCCTTGTTTCTAGGGACAGGGAAGGACAGTGAGGGAAATTCTCCTTGTGCTATACTGTGCTAAAGCATTGATCATCAACCATCTTTAAAAAAACATTTGCTCTAGGGACAGAAAACTATAGGTAGCGAGAGTGTCACTGTGTTTTACTGTGCTAATCCTTGTTTCTAGGGACAGGGAAGGACAGTGAGGGAAATTCTCCTTGTGCTTTACTGTGCTAAAGCATTGATCATCAACCATCTTTAAAAAAACTTTTTTTCTAGGGACAGAAAACTATAGGTAGCGAGAGTGTCACTGTGTTTTACTGTGCTAATCCTTGTTTCTAGGGACAGGGAAGGACAGTGAGGGAAATTCTCCTTGTGCTATACTGTGCTAAAGCATTGATCATCAACCATCTTTAAAAAAACATTTTTTCTAGGGACAGAAAACTATAGGTAGCGAGAGTGTCACTGTGTTTTACTGTGCTAATCCTTGTTTCTAGGGACAGGGAAGGACAGTGAGGGAAATTCTCCTTGTGCTATACTGTGCTAAAGCATTGATCATCAACCATCTTTAAAAAAACATTTGTTCTAGGGACAGAAAACTATAGGTAGCGAGAGTGTCACTGTGTTTTACTGTGCTAATCCTTGTTTCTAGGGACAGGGAAGGACAGTGAGGGAAATTCTCCTTGTGCTATACTGTGCTAAAGCATTGATCATCAACCATCTTTAAAAAAACATTTTTTCTAGGGACAGAAAACTATAGGTAGCGAGAGTGTCACTGTGTTTTACTGTGCTAATCCTTGTTTCTAGGGACAGGGAAGGACAGTGAGGGAAATTCTCCTTGTGCTATACTGTGCTAAAACATTGATCATCAACCATCTTTAAAAAAACATTTTTTCTAGGGACAGAAAACTATAGGTAGCGAGAGTGTCACTGTGTTTTACTGTGCTAATCCTTGTTTCTAGGGACAGGGAAGGACAGTGAGGGAAATTCTCCTTGTGCTATACTGTGCTAAAGCATTGATCATCAACCATCGTTAAAAAAACATTTGTTCTAGGGACAGAAAACTATAGGTAGCGAGAGTGTCACTGTGTTTTACTGTGCTAATCCTTGTTTCTAGGGACAGGGAAGGACAGTGAGGGAAATTCTCCTTGTGCTATACTGTGCTAAAACATTGATCATCAACCATCTTTAAAAAAACATTTTTTCTAGGGACAGAAAACTATAGGTAGCGAGAGTGTCACTGTGGTTTACTGTGCTAATCCTTGTTTCTAGGGACAGGGAAGGACAGTGAGGGAAATTCTCCTTGTGCTATACTGTGCTAAAACATTGATCATCAACCATCTTTAAAAAAACATTTTTTCTAGGGACAGAAAACTATAGGTAGCGAGAGTGTCACTGTGTTTTACTGTGCTAATCCTTGTTTCTAGGGACAGGGAAGGACAGTGAGGGAAATTCTCCTTGTGCTATACTGTGCTAAAGCATTGATCATCAACCATCTGTAAAAAAACATTTTTTCTAGGGACAGAAAACTATAGGTAGGGAGAGTGTCAGTGTGTTTTACTGTGCTAATCCTTGTTTCTAGGGACAGGGAAGGACAGTGAGGGAAATTCTCCTTGTGCTATACTGTGCTAAAGCATTGATCATCAACCATCTTTAAAAAAACATTTTTTCTAGGGACAGAAAACTATAGGTAGCGAGAGTGTCAGTGTGTTTTACTGTGCTAATCCTTGTTTCTAGGGACAGGGAAGGACAGTGAGGGAAATTCTCCTTGTGCTATACTGTGCTAAAGCATTGATCATCAACCATCTTTAAAAAAACATTTTTTCTAGGGACAGAAAACTATAGGTAGCGAGAGTGTCACTGTGTTTTACTGTGCTAATCCTTGTTTCTAGGGACAGGGAAGGACAGTGAGGGAAATTCTCCTTGTGCTATACTGTGCTAAAGCATTGATCATCAACCATCTTTAAAAAAACATTTTTTCTAGGGACAGAAAACTATAGGTAGCGAGAGTGTCACTGTGGTTTACTGTGCTAATCCTTGTTTCTAGGGACAGGGAAGGACAGTGAGGGAAATTCTCCTTGTGCTATACTGTGCTAAAGCATTGATCATCAACCATCTTTGAAATCCTTGTTTTTTGGACAGTCAGGGAAATTGTCATTGTGCTATTCTGTGCGAAAGCAATCATCCTCAACCATATTTAGAAATCCTTAAGTAAAGGGACAGAGAAGGACACCTGAAGGTAGCCCTTATTGCTTTTTTCCCATCTCCCTGCAGGCCATCCATTAGAATGTCTGGAAGGCAAACAAGGAGAGGCAGACAGTCAGGAGGCAATAAAAGAGGGCAAGCAGGCTCTGTGTCTGGGGGCAACAGTGCTGGTCGTGGACGCGGTGCATTGTCATCAGCACATGGCCATGGGACACGCTTGTCCTTCTTTTCGGCAGCTGGACATGTTGAGCCACATCATGCCGAAGACTTGGTAGAGTGGATGACCAAGCCCTCCTCCTCCTCCTCATCCTCTCTCACCCAGGCTCAGGGTACTGGCAAAGCAGCTGCCAAAGCGTCCTCTTCCCTGGTATCAATGTCAGACTCATCATCAGTCACTCCTTCCCTAGACCCACCATGTCCTCCTCCTGAGGAGTCCCCCGAACTGTTTGAGCACAGTGTTGGGTACATGCTCCAGGAGGATGCCCAGCGTTTCGAAGGGTCTGATGATGAAACCCAGCTACAGGAAGGCAGTAGCGTGAGAGCAGACAGAGGGGATGCTCAAGAAGGACACCAATCTGGCAGTCATGTTCCAGCAGCTGCAGCATACTGCCAGATTGGCTCCAGTGATGAGGAGGGAGGGGATGATGAGGTCACTGACTCCACGTGGGTGCCTAATAGGAGAGAGGAGGAGGAGGAGGATGAGGAGGAGGCACATCTCCAACGAGGCAGGATGCCCTTTGGTGGCCAGCGTAAGGGCAGTACACCGACGGAATCACACCGCAGAGCTCCGCCTGTGCAGGGCGCTGCCTCTGCCCGTCATTCAAAAAGTTCTTTGGTGTGGGCCTTTTTTGAGGCTAGTGCATCAGATCGCACAGCTGCTGTTTGCAACATATGTCTCAAGCGTATATCGCGTGGCCAAAACATCAGTCGCTTGGGTACCACATGCCTGACCAGACATATGTTGACCTGCCATGCAGCTCGTTGGCAAGCCTACCTCAAAGACCCACACCAAAGAACAAAGCGGACCTCTCCTTGCACCGCATCAGCTGGGATCTCCAACCCCACTATAACTTCAGTCCTCTCTGAAACATGCACTGAGAGGAATGAAGGTGTAGAATTAGGTGTGTCACAGCCAAGTACTTGCGGCCACTCTGCTAGCAGTACACCGACGTCCGATTCTAGCAGGCAAATTTCCCTGCCCCAGCTGCTGGACCGTCGAAAGAAGTTCACTCCCAGCCATCCACATGCCCAGCGGTTGAATGCTAGCTTGGCTAAATTGCTAGCGCTTCAACTGCTGCCTTTTCAGTTGGTAGACTCGGCCCCCTTCCGTGAGTTTGTGCAATGTGCGGTTCCTCAGTGGCAGGTTCCCAAACGCCACTTTTTCTCACGGAAGGCTATTCCGGCTCTCTACCGGCATGTGGAAGGCAATGTCTTGGCCTCGCTGGACAGGGCGGTCAGCGGTAAGGTGCATATTACCGCTGACTCATGGTCCAGCAGGCATGGACAGGGACGTTACCTTTCTTTCACGGCCCATTGGGTCACTCTTTTGGCAGCTGGGAAGGATGCAGGACAAGGTGCAGTAGTGTTGGAGGTTGTTCCACCGCCACGCCTACAAAATGCTACTAGTGGTTGTGACACACCTCTCTCCTCCACCCCCTCCTCTTCTTCTTCCTCCATGGCCTCTTCCTGTGCTTTGTCCTCTGAACCAGCGGTGCTCCGTAGCTGTTCAAGGGGCTACGCAAGTACGCAGGCAAAAAGATGCCATGCCGTGCTTGCGCTGGTGTGTTTGGGGGACAGAAGCCACACTGGGGCAGAGGTCCTGTCTGCTCTGCAGGGCCAGGCCGAGAGGTGGTTGACGCCACGCCAGCTTAAGCCAGGAATGGTGGTTTGCGACAATGGCACCAACCTCCTCTCCGCCCTCCGACAGGGACAACTGACCCATGTGCCCTGTGTGGCTCACGTCCTTAACCTGGTGGTGCAGCGGTTCTTGGGCAGGTACCCGGGCTTACAGGATGTCCTGAGGCAGGCCAGGAAAGTCTGTGTGCATTTCCGCAGATCTTATAATGCCAGTGCTCGCCTGGCTGAGCTGCAAAAGGAGTTGAACCTGCCCAAGAACCGCCTTATATGTGACATGCCCACCAGGTGGAACTCAATGTTGGCCATGCTGCAGCGGCTGCACACGCAGCAGAGGGCCATCAATGAGTACCTGTGCGACTACGGCACCAGGACAGGGTCAGGGGAGCTTGTTTTTTTTTCTCCACGCCAGTGGGGCATGATCAGGGATGCATGCACTGTCCTGGCACCATTTGAGGAGGCCACGAGGATGGTGAGCTGTGACAGTGCATGCATCAGTGACACTGTACCTCTTGTCCACCTGTTGGAGCACACGCTGCGTGGAATAATGGACAGGGCACTTGAGGCAGAACAGAGGCAGGAAGAGGAGGACTTCCTTGCCTCTCAAGGCCCCCTTTACCCAGACAGTGTTCCTTCTGTCCCACCCATCGCACAGGAAGAGGAGGAGGAGGAGGAGGATTGTGTCAGCATGGAGGTGGAGGCTGGCACTCAGCATCATCAGCAGCAGTCTTTTAGGGATGATTTACAGTCCCAAGAAACCAGTGGACTTGTACGTGGCTGGGAGGAGGTGGCTGCGGATCATGTCGTCCTTAGTGACCCAGAGGACTCCGGACCGAATGCCTCAGCTAACCTACGCTGCATGGCCTCCCTGATCCTGCAAAGTCTGCGGAAGGATCCTCGTATTCTTCGGATCAAGGAGAGGGACCATTACTGGCTGGCCACTCTCCTTGATCCACGGTACAAGGGTAAGGTTGCGGACCTTATGTTACCGTCGCAGAGGGAGCAGAGGATGAGACAACTCCGGGAGGCCTTGCAGAAAGGTCTGTGCAACGCGTTCCCAGAGACTGTGAGGTTACAAACTCCTGGTCCTGGACAACGAGTTGCTGAGGCTTCGGCCAGTCAAAGAAGGAGCGGTGGGGAAGGTGGCCGTCTGACCGATGCGTTCAGACAATTCTTTAGTCCGCAGCCCCAAAGTATGATCGGTTCCAGCAACCATCGCCAGCGTCTGATAAACATGGTGCAGGAATATCTAGGGGCAAGGTCAGACTTGGACACCTTCCCCACCGAAAATCCTCTGGCTTACTGGGTCTTGAGGATGGATCACTGGCCAGAGCTTGCACAGTATGCAATTGAGCTACTGGCCTGTCCTGCATCCAGCGTTCTTTCGGAACGCACATTCAGTGCTGCTGGAGGATTTGTCACGGATCACAGGGTGCGCCTGTCCACCGACTCGGTTGATCGACTGACTTTCATCAAGATGAACCAGTCTTGGATCACCACCAGCTACCACACACCTGATGCTGATATAACAGACTAATTGATTTTAACATGTCACATCCCTTCAAGACTGATGCTGATGCTGAGTGCCTGTGCTGTTATGTTGACTGGCTATCCTCCTCCTCCGAGTCCTCAATGATACGATTGATGATGATAGCTTGGAAGATCATTTTTGTTTATGGGTGCCGCCACCAGTGGCTAAGGCCCAATTTTTCAGCCCCTGTTTAACAGGGGCGTGTAATTACAATTTTTGAAGCAATACTTTGCAACAGGGCTCATTGCTGTGCTCCAAGTACAGTATCTGTGAGGGGTTGCAGTGTTGTGCCACCAGTGCCTAAGGCCCAATTTTTCAGCCCCTGTTCAACAGGGGCATGTAATTACAATTCTTGATCTAATAATTCACAGCAGGGCCCATTGCTGCACCCACCAAGAGTAACTCTGAGGGCTTACAGTGTTGTGGCAACGCCACCACCACCACCACCACGAAAGGCCCAATTTTTCAGCCCCTGTTCAAAAGGGGCATGTAATTACAATTCTTGATCTAATAATTCACAGCAGGGCCCATCCTGCACCCACCAAGAGTAACTCTGAGGGCTTACAGTGTTGTGGCAACACCACCACTACCACCACGAAAGGCCCAATTTTTCAGCCCCTGTTCAACAGGGGCATGCAATTACAATTCTTGATCTAATAATTCACAGCAGGGCCCATTGCTGCACCCACCAAGAGTAACTGTCAGGGCTTACAGTGTTGTGGCACCAGCACCACCATCAAAGGCCCAATTTTTACTACCACTGTTCAACAATTATATGTAATTACAATTACTGATATAATAGTTGACAGCAGGGCGTTCCAGCACCAACCAAGAGTAACTGTGAGTGCTTACAGTGTTGTACCAACAACTAAGGGGCCTATTCCTGCAGAGTATATACGGCAGGTCCCTACTTTCAAACATCCAACTTACAAACGACTCCTACTTGCAAACGCAAGAAGACAACAGGAAGTGAGAGGAAATCTACCCCTAGGAAGGAAAATTCTCTCCTGTAAGAATTAATATGGGAGAAAGGTGTCTCCTCTGTACTGATGCTTTATCACCAATCCTTGTTTCAAGAAAAACACCACATTTCAAAAACAGTTGTCATTGGGACGGAAAGTGAGGTGAAATGTTCTGAACAGGGGCACAGACAGCAAAACAAATGTTACAGGGGTGATAACCCTTACCTATGTTTTCCAAAAAGTTTAAAAATAGATTTTTGGGCTGGAGCTACACTTAAACAATGTACCTGTTCAAAATTACAAACACATTCTACATAAGAACAAACCTACAGTCCCTGTCTTGTATGCACCGCCTGTATACGGCTGTTCAGAGTATATAGGGCCTTTTTTATTTTGTGTGCGGTGTTCCCCTTAATATCCATACAAGACCCAAAGGGGCTGGTAATGGGCTGGGGTAGGGGGGGGGGGTCATGGGGTAGCTATGCCATTTTTCTTAAAGATTTTCATCCATATTACCGGGACCAGACATTACATTAAAGCTGCAAGCAGTTTTAAATGGCTTTTTTTTCCTTTAGAAGTGTCATTTTGTGCAAGGACAGTTCTAAACACGGGAAACACGTGGCACTTCACAGGCATACTTTAGACACCCCCCAGGTACGATATTTAAAGGAATGTTTGACTTTTTTTTTTTCACTTTATGCATCATTAAAATGACTGCTCCCGAAAAACGACCGTTTTTAAAACTTCTTTTTGCATTGATACATGTCCCCTGGTCAAGAACCCGGGTTCCCAAACCCTTTTTAGGACAATAACATGCATAATAGTCGTTATAATTAGCACTTTAGAATTCGAACGTTCGCATCCATTGTATTTAATAGGGTTCTAATGTTCGTACGAACGTTCGGTCCGTTCGCGGGTTCTGGTGCGAACCGAACCCGGGGGTGTTCGGCTCATCACTAATTCTGAGTCATCAGAGTATCAGTATAGAAGGCCTAAATTATTGGTTTGTTTCTGGCAAGTTTTGCTTTGAGTTAATTTATTTCAGTGAACACAGCAAAAAAACTTGCCAAAACAGATAATGTCTTAGAGCTTGAAATTTTCCCGTAACGAAACTGGAAAAAATACAACACATGAGACCTGTCAACATGGAAAAAGACCCAGTGCCATTTTCTCCCTGAAAATCCATCAAACATTTGCAGATTTGGCACTATGAAAAACAATCATTTTTCTAAACCATTTATTATGTTGATTGAGCCTTAGTAAATATTCCCAGCATTGCCTCTTAAGTCTTTGTAATTACTAGTTTTTGTTAATTATTTCCTGTGTTTATCTAGTATTAACTGTACAGTACTTTACAAAATCCATGTTTACCATTCACATCACACTTTTCCCAGCACAGATTAACAGTTAATTCACCTTGTACATTCTTATAGTAGGGTGACCAGACATCCCAGATTTCCGGGGACAGTACTCCGGGTTGAGGACACTGTCCCCGGACCAAGTCTGTCCCCAGTTTTGTCCCCGGATTGAATTTGAACAGGGGCTGGGGCAATTTCAAAGACAGTCCGTGCAGAATTAAAAAAATTAAAATTCTAAATTACACACTCACGCTCTGCCGCTCCTACTAGCTTAGGGGGTTATTTTTTTTCCATTATCTGTGCCCCTTTCTGATGATCAAGTGCTGGTCGGAGCAGAGGGAATATTTTTTAATTTTTTCAGTTTCGGGTGCATGCCCATTCAGCTCCGCTCGCATGTTCTTCTGCCTTGGCTCAAGTCCCGGCCAGCTGCTTGCCTGCTTATCTTCTTCCTTTTTCCCATGGGGTGTAGGTTCTTTCCAGTGTTTGGTCTCCATCTCCTTGCACTGGGCGGGGACCCGGCTCCTTCAGGCATCCTGCTCTCCGGCACTGGGGGAGGGACGCATCAGCATCCCTTACTTCAGCTCCTACAGTTGGTGTTTACATCACTAGATGGCGCTCTAACAGTGTCGTGTCATTCTCCGTCCATTGCCGGGCGTTCGCTCTGGCGTGGCGTGCGTGCGCGGGGAACAAGTGTCGCCCCACGGGCGCCGTCGCGGTCCCACGCATGCGCCCTGGGCCGATGCGGACGCCGCTCTTTGCACGCGGCGATGGCGGCTGGTTCCGGGTTGCTTCCACTGGAACAACGAGGGGGCCACACTCGGGAGCACCATGCGGACGGCAGGGGGAGGAACCCAGCACCTGCAATGTATTATGGGAGGATCCCCAAATTAGCAGACAGGTGGGCTAAGTATTTAAACCTTATTCCAGCATGGAAAATTGTCTGTTGACTTCCCATGATGCACAGAAATTCACTCCACATTGCTTGAGAGGTAAGCAGGTGTCTTGCGGGCTGTTGCTATAAGATATGCAATCTTTAAATACAGTCATTTAACTAACCAATTGTTTTTACAATCTGAGAAACCATCACTCATTGAACATAATTCCCCTTTTTTCTTAAAAGGTCTCCATTTTCATTGCTCCTATCAGTGTTTTCAATACCTTTACACCGCTGCCGTGTAAGTAATTTGGTCTGGCCCGTATGCCTTATGGCCATTGCATATTTTACTTTTGCAATTCTCAGGCATATTATGATATCCAACATCACTCCATTTTGCTCTTTTCACATCACTCCTTGTTTCTTTTCACCAGCACACCACACCGTATTGCTACATTCACTCACTTTTTCACTTCATTCCTACATTCATTATCATTATTACTTTAATCCTTCATCAGTCTCCACACTCTTTGGACATCTCTGACAAGTTATCACATTCCACACTTCACAGTCTATTTTTAGTATAGCTAATAAAGAGAAGGTGGCAAGGGATGGTAAGTTTTCTCTTCCATTTATTACCACCTTCTCTATGCAGCACCAGACCATCAAACGCCTGATACGTAAGCACTGGCACGTGTTAACCAGTGACCAAGTGCTGGCTCCTTCCCTTCCAGAAAGACCATCCATTGTATTTAGAGGGGCTTCGACACTTTCTACTAGAGTGGCCCCAAGTGTCCAGGACCCCCCACGGGCTAATAGGACATTCTTGGAGAACCTGACAGGATACTATTGATGTAAGAAATGCCAAGTGTGTAGCCTGAATAGTTGCAGAGACAGGAAGATTAGCCAATTTTTGTCAACAAGTACTGGCCGATCCTATGAAATCGAACCTTTTATAACATGTTCATCTTTGGGGGTCGTCTACCTTATTCAGTGCCCTTGCGGTCTTCAGTATGTGGGGAGGACCAAAAGGGCAATGAGGGTGAGACTCAACGAACACATAGCAAATATCCGTAAAGGTTTCGATAAGCACTCTGTATCTAAGCACTATGATCAGGTCCATAAGAGAGACCCGTCTGGCACGCTATTCATTGCAATTGACAAATATAGACCTCACTGGAGAGGCAGCTTGCTTGTGAGAGAAATCTCCAAGCAAGAAATGGCATGGGTGTACAGGCTGAGAACTTATGTTCCATTTGGACTCAACGTTGACACCGATGTCAATGCCTTTATTAACAATTCCTAGGTTTATTTGTAACAACTGGTAATGATGTTCTGATGGGAGTTCACTGAGGCCTGATCATTGACACCTATCGAAACATGTATTTTGTCGACCACTATTGTGTTGCAGTTTAATTTTATGTGGCCTCACCGCCACTTAATCTTTAAATATTATGAGGCTACTCTGTTTTTTGTCAATTTATTTTATGTATGGTTCTGGACATTGGCATGAACTAAGATGTTCCCAATCTCCAGTATCATTTTATTATTGGTTATTTGTGTTATTAGTATTTAACAATTGGAGCAGTTTAGTGTCCCAATGCGCCCTCTGCACCCATTGGTTGCAGTGGAAGTTGCGGGTTCTACTGTTTCCTGTGACACACCTGGAGAGTCCTTCCCCTTAGAGGACGTACGTATCGCTGCCGTGATTCTTGTTGTCATGGTCACGCAGACGTATGGTACGCTCATCCCGAGTGCTTCCGTCATTCCGCTTCGCGTGATGACGCGCACTGAGCAGCTTCACAAACGAGGCTTGGTTTCCTCTTGGGGAGATGTGCGCGCGCATCTGCCGCTTGATCGGCTACGCTGGTCCAGCGGCCCCAATAGCGAGGCATTGTTAACTCGCGACGTGACGTGTGCGCGCGCGCGCGCCTTCTTCCGGGTCGGATCCTCTTTCCGGTGTGTCCCCTACATAGAGGGGGTGACGCAGCTCATCGCCCGTGCCCCGAGACGACGTGATTTTTCACGAAACGCGTAGGGAAGGATACGAGCTTTGTGCTGACGTCACCCTCCATTGCTCGGCTTCCACGGACGTGTGTGTGCCAGCGCCATTTGACCGGTCGGCGCTGTTATACTTTAAAGCTGTCTTTTTAACTGCTCTTGTGAGTATGTTTTCATTATTTTAATAAATGTTCATCAAGGATTTTACACTATCTAGTGTCCTCCCTTCTTTTCATGGTCCACGTTGAACACCTGTATGATGCTATATGAGCTGTCGGGCTATTAAACAACTGAGGTTCATCACTTGCTACAATCTGGAGGCTCAATTGAGCATTACTTAAGGCTGTTTGAGGTCCTCCGTCATAGGGGACCATCGCTGTTTGGTAAGCAGTAATTTCTACTGGTGGTGGTGAAAGTCACGAATTTAAGTCCAAGAAGATTTGAATCCTCTTCTTTTTCTTTTATTAATTTCAAGTATCGCTTCACGGGTGTTTTTTCCAATTATGTACTTTGGAATATGAACTTTGAGGGTTTTTTTTCGTTTTATATTATTTTTGGATAATAATTGATTTTTTATTCACAGCTAATTTTTAATGTATTGTCAATTATTTGTTCACATAGATTATATATTGCTTTTCACTTAGCTTTTTTATATGTTATCACTGTTGATATTTGGATTTTTTCAGTTACCCAGTGATGGGCTTATGTTCAAGTTCATAAGTTAGCGCGACTATATTTATTTTTTCTAATTTGTATTCACTGATGATTGTTTTCAGACTAGTTGCTGCTTTCCTCTTTTTATTTCCCTTTTTTTTTTCAGGCAATTTACTTGCCTGGTTCTTACACTTTAAGCGCAGTTTCTTTTTATTTTATTTTTTCCAGTCTATTTTTAGTCCCTTTCCTATCCCTCCCATTTCTACCTTTTCCCTTCTTCTCCCCCCCCTCCCCTCTTCTTTGCCCGCCCCCCCCATCCCCTTCCCCTCCTACCTTCTTGCTTTTTCTCCTCTTTTCTGTTTCTTTTTCTTTTCTCTTTTTCTTTCCATTTTCTTTAATTCATCATCAGCATTTGCACTTCACCACCATTTTTCATAGATTCTTCTCCACACGTTTTTTTTTCCTACACTGCATCATTTCACCACCTTTTATGTAATTCTTACATTTATATTCACTCGACATTTTTCCATACCTCTACACTTCCACACACCTTTCATATCCTTTCACTAATTCCCATCATAATAAGACCTGTTCATCAGAATTTTTGATAATTTAACAATAATTATCATTTAATTGACACACTAACTCCATACGTATTCATTATGGCAAAGAGCCAAAGGATGACTTGTCCATTAATTCATTATATATTTTTTATCATACTAATACTATAATCTTACATACATGAATATCTTTAAACACCTCCTATACCTTCTCAGCTATTCAGGAGTATACATCCATTTTCCCCTTATCTGCAAATATACAACAATCATTAATAAAGAACCAAAAATAATTAAAAAGAATGAAATAGATAGACTCTTTATTAAACTCTAAACATCATCACCATTTTCAGGCGCTTGGTCCAGGTACCTGGGTACCTGTTTACCCCACCTGCCCATTAGTCCACAATTGGCTGTTTCCACCCTTTTGAGTGTGACCCTCTGTGAGCAGTTCCCTGTCTGTGGAGAGGACCTGCGGTAGGGCGGGGAGAGGATGCCTGGACAACACTGAGAAGAAGGAAAAAAAACCCACGGGAAAATTGGGGAGACCCCAAAGAGACAAGCTTTTAAATCTCCAGTTTTGCCATTTATGTGACCAAGAGGGTGAATATACAACAAAGTCTGTTTTTGATGTCAATATTCATATAACATTTTTTCTTGTTCTCTCCTAGCTCTGTTGATATGAAATAAGATAAATCACTACTAAAATAATTATTTGTAACCAAAAATATATATATTGATCTGCTTTAAACTGATGGGAGATATTTTGTAATATGCTATGAATCTAATGTATTTACTCATTCATGTCATACAGAATGTAAGACCCCCCTGAGGAAGACCTGCATAGGTCAAAATGCATCGGGGCTTCCCTCTGTGTACTACATGCATTTATACGTATGATCTCATTTCAATTGTCCACACTGTGTACATTATTGCCTATTCTTGTATACATATACCTGGCTTTTGCTTATACCGGAGTTCATAAAAATAATTGGATTAATCAATTTTTAATGTGCCCAAACCTTTGAATAAAACTATTTTACATAATTCATTTTGTTCTACACTTCTTGTTGCTAAAAAATCCCACGGGAAAAATATCCGTTTTGTTCAATATCCATTTCGGGATGTGCAGCCCTCTCATATATGCATATGTGTCTACCTAAGCTAAAGTTTTTTCTTCCGGGTGGTTAAACACCCATTTCCCATTTTCATGACACATGAGAGGTTTTTATGAGCTTTGGTATGCTGTCAGGTGGTAAGCGGAGGGGGCTCTGAGGATATATGGAAATTTCTATGAAAAAATAATCTTGTGATCTGTTGTTCTGCATTGGTTGCCCGTCTGTAAGCAATCTCTTGTTTTCCTTTTTCTTTACTTAACTTTTAATTTACTATACCCAAAACAAAATCCTCCTCTTTTTATCATGACGAGTGATTTTCAGGGGGAAGAATGGAAAAACCTAATGTCGGGGTACGAGAATGCCTTCGAACAAGGGGATCAGGTAGAAACCCAAATTCACTCTCTTATCCAGAAATTTGGTAGAATACTTGAGAAAAATCGGCCATTTTTTGGCATATGAAAACGTTTGACCGCTATATGCAAGACAATATCAACCCTTATGGGTTGCGCATTCAGATTTTTCCCAATCTGGAAACAAATAGCGATGAATGTAAAAGCGACTGGGAAAAGAATTTACAGAACTGTACACGGGAAATTATGATTATTCTCTCCAAGGAATATACCAAAAAATTAACTAAACTTGATACTGAAGTAGACACTTTGGAGAATCAGCTAATGCCCTTCTAGGGCCATAGCTTGTACTCCAAACTGCAAGAAAAATTAAAAGAACATTTATCACTATACAATAAAAATATCTTGAGAAACAAGGAGGTTAAATTTTGGCGAGATAAATCATCATTTTCCGAAGGTAAAGCATATAAGTGGGCTAATAACAAATTTTTCCCTAGGGGGCAATCTCATGACTCTTCACGAGCCAATAGAGCCCAGGGATATCGCCAGTCAAACTCTCCACCACCACCACGTAATGAAAATGGCAGTAACAGAGGGCGCGAGCATTTTAAAAGTAGAAACAATAGAAGCTCCATGGAGCAGGATACAAAAAAACGTACCGTTGATACAGATTCTGAATATGCTTATTATGATAATACCAATGAATACTCACAAGGAGCCTCAGTTGGAATACCTAAGATGTCGGGAGAATCCGACTCTTCTCTATCTGACGCCACTAGAATTCCAAATCGAGCAAGAAGCTTGTTTGAACGATCAGTCTCTAATCAAAATTTAAACTTTATACGGGGCGTGGGCTCTCCACAGTCACACAAAATGGGGAGAGGGATGGAACCACATGTAATTTGATCCCAACAAAACCCCTAAATGTTATTAATTTATCTACACATCAGATCACCACGGCCGAGACCGGTCTTCTTTCCAAAGGACTACGTTTTTGTCCCCAGGAAAATTTTGACTTGTTCGAAACAGTCACTGACCTACACCTTTTTGCCCGCAAGCTTTTGTTGAAATCTCTGTATGAACCGAAAACCAAAAGAGACCGATGATGAAGACTGGTCTAAATATACAATGCGTGAATTTAAGGCCCTCAGAGATCTTACACTTCTTTACCAGGAGAGTAATTCCGATAACTTGATTGACCAATTGGATCTGGAGAAGAACCTTGAAGAGGTTAATGGAATTACCACCAATCCAATTCCCCTCTTCAAGAAACCATCAAGTAAATTTCCACCATTACAGACCAATCCTAGTGTAGCAACCTTCCTTAAGCAAATACTTAAAGATATCTCTAAACTTCCATCTAAAAAGATTTGTGGTTCCAACATGTCGGTCGAAAAGGAATCAGCTCTCGACTTCCTTCGTAATAACCAATCATTGATAATAAAACCCTCAGACAAAGGAGGCAATGTTGTCCTCATGGACAACACCATGTATAAAAAAATGTGCAAAAAAATCCTAGACAATAGGGAATGGTATAAAACCATACACATCAGATACATTCAGAAATCTAACCAGACCTTTTACAGTCTAATAGATCGGACTTACAAAGATGGAATCATTACTAAAGATGTGTATGAATTTATACGTACAAAACATCCTCGCACGCCAACTTTTTACAGCTTGCCAAAAATTCACAAGAGCCCCACCAATCCTACCGGCCGCCCCATAGTATCCGGAAACGGTGGAATATCCGAGAACCTTAGTAGGGTGATTGATTCATATCTCCAACCTTTTGTAATCACATTACCTACATTCCTAAAGGACACCATTCACTTTTTAAAGATGATTGAGGAACTGCGATTACCTGACCAGGCTATCCTGGTCACAATCGATGTAGAGGCCTTGTACTCTTCAATCCCACATCAAAAGGGATTACAAATGATCAACAACATACAACAGAGTGGCTTACGCTATAATATTGCCACAAATAACTTTATCATTAACGGTTTGGATCATATTTTGAATAACAATTACTTTTCCTTTGACGGCTCCCACTACCTCCAGGTGCAGGGGGTGGCGATGGGGACATGTTGTGCCCCATCTTACGCCAACCTGTACCTGGGGGAGTGGGAGTGGTCACTCTCCGGTGATGAGGGCCTCGTCGAGTACCTGAGCCATGTTCATACATGGCTCAGGTACATCGACGATATATTCATCATCTGGAGTGGCACGGAGATTAAACTTTTACAGTTCTTTGACCTTCTAAATGACAACAACTATAATTTAAAATTTACAATGACGCACAATGTAAGGTCGGTGACCTTTTTGGACGTTAAAATAAATTGCGATATCCAAGAGAATATTACAAGCACTTTATACCGCAAAAGCACAGCAGGCAATACAGTCCTGCATGCGGCCAGCTTCCATCCCATCCCCCTAAAAAACTCTATCCCCTCTATGGACAGTACCTCTGACTACGGAGAAACTGTTCAAACGACACACTTTTTAAAATTGAAGCAGGGGAGTCTCAACTCCGCCTCCTAGAACGCGGATACAGCCGCTGTTGTCTACGTAAGGCCTACAATCGGACTGTTCGTCAAACTCGTAGAAGCTTGCTCTTTGGGCTTCAAACTAAAACTACTAACAAAAGTGATCCACTACGCATTATTATGCGTTATTCAGCTCAGCACCAACAAATTAGGAATATCATCTCACGACATTGGTCAATTCTAACAGACGATGACGTTGTTAAAGCCTTTGTCCCACCTGTTCCTTCCATTTCCTTTAGGAGAGTAGGATCTCTCAAGGATAAATTAGTAAAAAGTGAGTATTTTAGAACTAACAAAAAAACACTGTTCCACATTTGGGACTTTTCCTTGTGGACATTGTGCCCACTGCCCTTTCACCCGTAAAGAAAAAATATTCATCCTGCCGGATGGTACGACCTTCAAACCGAAACATGTTAATTGTCAGACGCAAGGGGTGGTCTTATTGATGACCTGTGAGTGCGGGGCATTCTATGTAGGCAAAACCCGACAAAGCTTTTGGTGTAGAACTTCTAAACATGTTTACAATATGAGTATTGGTAACATTTATTTACCTCTAGGACGACATGTAGTCAGTCAATACGACTACAAAATGCCACGAGTATGTTTCGCCGCACTGGACCGGATGCACATACCGGCCCGTGGCAGCAATTGGAACAAAAGATTGCTCCAGATCGAGCAAAAATGGATCTTCAGATTGCAAGCTACCACTTATCCGGGCCTCAATGAGGCAATATCATTTGTTCCCTTTCTTAAGGGCTTTTCATCGGGAAAAACTAGTTAGAGGAGACAGGGACCTCTTGCAGTATCCAAATTCCCTCAACAGCTAGGGCCATATCGATATAGAAACTTTCATAGATAAATGGACCATTGTGATTGACCTAGCAATAGATAAGACATATCTGATATTCAAACTACCCAACACATTAGACAAATGTCCCTATTCCCATCTCCTCTAGTATCTCTTTTTTTTGAGAATTTTAAATATTATGACTCAAATATTTCTTAAAAAATCAACTAGTTCTCTTCTGACATTTTCCTCGAACTCATTGTACCTTTTCTGCTTTCACGCTGTCATCATTACCTTTCGGGTACAGCTCTCTTAAAAATGTCATTAAAAAATGAAATACGATGTAAATAGATATACAGTGCCTTGCGAAAGTATTCGGCCCCCTTGAACTTTTCATAATTTTGCCACATTTCAGGCTTCAAACATAAAGATATAAAATTTAAATTTTTTGTGAAGAATCACCAACAAGTGGGACACAATTGTGAAGTGGAACAAAATCTATTGTTTTTTTGAAACTTTTTTAACTAAGAAAAAAATGAAAAGTGGGGCGTGCAAAATTATTCGGCCCCCTTCCGTTAATACTTTGTAGAGCCACCTTTTGCTGCGATTACAGCTGCAAGTCACTTGGGGTATGTCTCTATCAGTTTTGCACATCGAGAGACTGAAATTCTTGCCCATTCTTGCCCATTCTTCCTTGAAAAACAGCTCGAGCTCAGTGAGGTTGGATGGAGAGCGTTTGTGAACAGCAGTTTTCAGCTCTTTCCACAGATTCTCGATTGGATTCAGGTCTGGACTTTGACTTGGCCATTCTAACACCTGGATACGTTTATTTGTGAACCATTCCTTTGTAGATTTTGCTGTATGTTTGGGATCATTGTCTTGTTGGAAGATAAATCTCCGTCCCAGTCTCAGGTCTTTTGCAGACTCCAACAGGTTTTCATCCAGAATGGTCCTGTATTTGGCTGCATCCGTCTTCCCCTCAATTTTAACCATCTTCCCTGTCCCTGCTGAAGAAAAGCAGGCCCAAACCATGATGCTGCCACCACCATGTTTGACAGTGGGGATGGTGCGTTGAGGGTGATGAGCTGTGTTGCTTTTACGCCAAACATATAGTTTTGCATTGTGGCCAAAAAGTTCGATTTTGGTTTCATCGGACCAGAGCACCTTCTTCCACATGTTTGGTGTGTCTCCCAGGTGGCTTGTGGCAAACTTTAGACAAGACTTTTATGGATATCTTTGAGAAATGGCTTTCTTCTTGCCACTCTTCCATAAAGGCCAGATTTGTGCAGTGTACGACTGATTGTTGTCCTGTGGACAGACTCTCCCACCTCAGCTGTAGTTCTCTGCAGTTCATCCAGAGTGATCATGGGCCTCTAGGCTGCATCTCTGATCAGTCTTCACCTTGTCTGAGCTGAAAGTTTAGAGGGACAGCCAGGTCTTGGTAGATTTGCAGTGGTCCGATACTCCTTCCATTTTAAAATGATCGCTTGCACAGTGCTCCTTGGGATGTTTGAAGCTTGGGAAATCTTTTTGTATCCAAATCCGGCTTTAAACTTCTCCACAACAGTATTACGGACCTGCCTGGTGTGTTCCTTGGTCTTCATGATGCTCTCTGCGCTTTCAACAGAACCCTGAGACTATCACAGAGCAGGTGCATTTATACAGAGACTTGATTACACACAGGTGGATTCTATTTATCACCATCAGTCATTTCGGACAACATTGGATCATTAAGAGATCCTCGCTGAACTTCTGGAGTGAGTTTGCTGCACTGAAAGTAAAGGGGCCGAATAATTTTGCACGCACCACTTTTCAGTTTTTTATTTGCTAAAAAAGTTTAAAACATCCAATAGATTTCGTTCCACTTCACAATTGTGTCCCACTTGTTGGTGATTCTTCACAAAAAATTAACATTTTATATCTTTATGTTTGAAGCCTGAAATGTGGCAAAATGATGAAAAGTTCAAGGGGGCCGAATACTTTCGCAAGGCACTGTATTTATGTGCTAAAATATTCCATTTTTGAAATTTACAGTAATGATAAGTTGTAAGTCATAGTTTTTTGTATAAGCACTGATCTCCTTTTTTCTCCCTTTTTCCCATGGGGTATAGGTTCTTTCCAGTGTTTGGTCTCCGTCTCCTCGCACTGGGTGGGGACCCGGCTCTTTCAGGCATCCTGCTCTCCGGCACTGGGGGAGGGACGCATCAGCGTCCCTTCCTTCAGCGCCTACAGTTGGTGTTTACACCACTAGATGGCGCTCTAACAGTGTCGTGTCATTCTACGTTCATTGCCGGGCGTCTGCTCTGGCGTGGCGTGCATGCGCGGGGACGAGTGACGCCCCACGGGCACCGTCGCGGTACTGCGCATGCACCCCGAGCCGATGCGGATGCCGCTCTTTGCACGTGGCGATGGCGGCTGGTTCCGGGTTGCTTCCACTGGAACGATGAGGGGGCGAGTCTGGAACTGGTATGTTTTTGTTGCTCCCTCCTATATTCTGGCTCTGCTGTTCTTGATGTTTCCCTGGAGTGTAGGGGGGGCTGAGGAGGTGACGGGGACCATGGCAGCCCACCTAGGCGCGGGTCTCCCCCTCATAGTTCCTGCCTGAGGCTCTAAAGGGCCTCCTCGTGTTCAAACTTGGTATGCAGACTTATGATTGCCTGGAGAGCCTTAGGGGATTTTTGTTCCTTTTTGTGATGTTTCTTTTTATGCTCTCATCCTAAAAGGCGAGACTATGTCACTTCACTTTTCCTGATTGTCACTTTATTGGTTTTCTCCTTTTAATTTTTCATGTTTCTCATGTTTTGGTACGGCACCCAGGGTCCATATACGTGCAGCTCTTACCCATTATCACTGTCGCTCCACTATTTTGAAAGCAGCAAGCTGAAGTTGGTAAGGATTTTCAACGGAACTGCCGAACTTTCAATCGCTGCGGCGGGATTTCACTGCAAATTTTCTGTTTTTTGTTCAGGGTATATGCTACATACCGGACTGGGATGTTAGTTTCTGGTATAAAAGCAAGGGAGGGATTGTTTAGAGTGACAGCTCGTTCATTGGGTCCATATCTTGATTTTATATTGTTTGCTATGGAGGTTTGTGCTGTAATGGGGGACCTCTCCCTTACGTGGAGATTATTGTGGTTTAGTTATTACAATCACTGCTGTCATGATGGATGATATTAAGATAGTATCTTGGAATGTTCGGGGCCTGAACCACAAGTTTAAGAGGGCCTCGGTATTCCAATATCTGAAATTGTTCCGACCGCATATCTTCTTCTTACAGGAGACACACTTGGATGGCAGTAGAGTACTTTCTCTACGCAAACAGTGGATTCAAAGGGCACTGCATTCGACCTACTCCACATTCGCTACGGGGGTCTCTATTTTAATTAGTAGAGCTGTGCCTTGCACTGTACACCAGGTGTTCTCTGATCCAGGAGGAAGATATGTGGCGGTGGTTATGGATATATGTCACAAAACAATGGTTGTGGTAAATGTTTATGTGTGTCATGGATATGCAGTAGTGTTTGTCTGTCAGCTTACCTTCCTTCCCATGTGTTCATCTTAGAGGCCAGAACCCTTTCACCTGGCTTCCTCTATAATCTCCTCCCAGCCTGACTCCACCCCAGGTCCTATCACAGAACACTATATTAACCTGTGCACTGCAAGCCTGCTTTGCTGATCAACGTGTTTGTTAGGCATTGTGTGTTTGGGTTCCTGCCTGCCGTGTGCTACGTCTGTCTCTCTGTTACATATTTGGCTTGTCCCCGACTATCCCTGTCTGCTCGTGACCCTTGACCTTCGGCTCATTCTTTCGTTATCCTTGTCTGCTTGTGGCCCCTGACCTTCAGCTTGTTATTCGGTTCTCTCATATCTTGTGCTGCTGCTTCCCCTCTTTTCCCCTTATCCTACGGGGCGTGAGCTAGGAAACTCCAGGGGCCGCGACCTGGTCCCAGCCTGCAGCATAACATCCTCACCACTAGAGGCCCTGGAGAAGACCTGCTGGGTCTTAGACTCCGCGCCCTGGGGAATCTTGGCTCTAGCTTCCGTTAGGATCCTGGTTGTGCTCCTCTGGTCCCGCTTTCCACAACCACCCAGTTTCCTATCCGCAGCAGTCAGCCATAGGGTTCACTACCTTGCGGTGCACTCCTGTCCCCCTACGGTGTGCATCTGTCACCTGGCCACAGGTGACCTTGACAGTTTGATCAGCCATGAACCCGGCTGACATCCCGCTACCCGCGGATGATCCATTGCAGGGCATAGTTTGCAGACTTGAAACCCAGGAATCGAATCAGACTCAGGTGATGCGATTCCTCCAGGATCTGGCTTCTCACTTCGAGCAGCTTCAGGCCTCCTTGGAAACCCTGAATCCGCAACCTCAAATACAATCAGCGGCTGCACCTATTGCACCAGTCGCAGCCACACACTCACTACAACTGCCAGCTCCGTCCCGTTTCTCTGGGGACTCCAAGGCTTGCAGGGGGTTCCTTAGCCAATGCACGATTCATTTTGAGCTTCAGCCCCAAAACTTCCTGTCTGATCGGGCTAAAGTATCCTATATCATTTCCCTCCTCTCTGGTGAAGCTTTAGCCTGGGCAGCCCCTCTGTGGGAACTGAATGATCCAGTGGTTTCTAGCCTGTCTGGCTTCTTGAAACTTTTTCGGAATATCTTCGAAGAACCGGCTCGTGTCTCTTCAGCGGCCAGCGCCCTTATACGTCTCTGCCAAGAGTCTGCTTCTGTGGGACAGTATGCCCTTCATTTCCGCATACTGTCAGCTGAGTTGAGCTGGAACAATGAGGCCTTAGTCGCAACCTTTTTGCATGGCCTGTCTGATAGAGTGAAGGATGAATTAGCAGGAAGAACCATCCCCACTGATCTGGCCGGCGTTATCTTCTTGTGTAACCAGATCGATATTCGCTTTCAGGTGAGGACCTTAGAAAAGCAACGCCAGCACTCCTTGGTTCTTAGTCAGCCTGAGCTCCCCTCTCTTCGACCCGTAGAGCATCTCCTACCAGCTGAGGAACCCATGCAGCTGGGTCGGACCAGGCTATCCCCCGAGGAACGTGCTAGGCGCAGAACTCTTGGTCTGTGTCTTTACTGTGGGGGCAAAGGTCATTTTCGTGACACTTGCTCTCTTTGTCCAGAAAAATGTTCGGGTCCACTTCATCTGGAAAGTGGAGTATTGGACCCAGAAATATCACCTTCCCCTTCTCGTCTTCTGCTTTCTGTGTTCCTTCATGTTGGTGCTTCTTCTCATTCGGTCTCAGCATATCTGGATTCTGGAGCCGCTGGTAATTTTATGGACTGGGAAATCACATCGTCCATGAGACTTACTCTTTTGCCCCTCACCACGCCATTGGTGGTCTTGGCGATTGATGGTACTGTTCTCTCAGGGGGACCTATCCGCTTCCAGACCCTCCCTGTTAAGATGTCGGTAGGGACACTCCACCAGGAGTGGATATCCTTCCTTATCTTACCCAAGGCCTCAACGCCTATAATTTTGGGTCTCCCATGGTTACAGCTCCATTCTCCTCATGTGGACTGGACTACTGGACAGATCCTGGCTTGGGGTCCCTCCTGTTCCTCGTCCTGCCTACCCAAGGTTGCCCCCTGTGAACCTGAGCCGGTCATTCATTCCAGGTTTCATAACCATTTACATTTCTCTGTCCCTAACCACCCTTGGACGCACAGCCAGGCTAGCTTGTCTACAAGTCCTGCAGTCGCTACGTCTTGCGATGCGATTCAGGTAGTCGCTACACCTGACTCAGCTATTCACTCTGCCTCTGTACTAGTTATGCCAGTCCAGCCCATGCCCAGTGAGCCTCCTACTTTTTCTTGTTCAGGACATTCTGCTTGTCCTTCAGCTATTCAGCTTGACTCCAGTGACATGTCACCTTCTAACCAACCTGACTTCAGGGTTCCACTGACATCTGTCCAGTCTGATGGTCCTGTGCAAGATGACCAGTTCCCCTTTAAGGGTCTAGGGGACCCTCCTCAGATTCCTGTTGATCCTCTCATGCCCTTGCTTATTCCTAGAGAGCCTTTGGTCCTCAATAGATCTTCTTGTCATCTCCCTACCTCGTTTTCAGTCTCTGAGGATAATCTTAAGTACGAGGTTAGACAAGTTCTGGATTCTCGGCTCTGCAGAGGCATTCTTCAGTACCTTGTGCATTGGAGAGGTTTTGGTCCTGAGGAGGCGTCTTGGATCGCTGCATCTGATGTCGCTGCACCTCATCTGTTGAGGAGGTTTCCTCAGAGATTTCCCTTTAAGCCTGGGCCCAGGCAGGGGAGGGCCCATAAGAGGGAGGGTACTGTCATGGATATGCAGTAGTGTTTGTCTGTCAGCTTACCTTCCTTCCCATGTGTTCATCTTAGAGGCCAGAACCCTTTCACCTGGCTTCCTTTATAATCTCCTCCCAGCCTGACTCCACCCCAGGTCCTATCACAGAACACTATATTAACCTGTGCACTGCAAGCCTGCTTTGCTGATCAACGTGTTTGTTAGGCATTGTGTGCTTGGGTTCCTGCCTGCCATGTGCTACGTCTGTCTCTCTGTTACATATTTGGCTTGTCCCCGACTATCCCTGTCTGCTCGTGACCCTTGACCTTCGGCTCGTTCTTTCGTTATCCTTGTCTGCTTGTGGCCCCTGACCTTCAGCTTGTTATTCGGTTCTCTCATATCTTGTGCTGCTGCTTCCCCTCTTTTCCCCTTATCCTACGGGGCGTGAGCTAGGAAACTCCAGGGGCCGCGACCTGGTCCCAGCCTGCAGCATAACATCCTCACCACTAGAGGCCCTGGAGAAGACCTGCTGGGTCTTAGACTCCGCGCCCTGGGGAATCTTGGCTCTAGCTTCCATTAGGATGCTGGTTGTGCTCCTCTGGTCCCGCTTTCCACAACCACCCAGTTTCCTATCCGCAGCAGTCAGCCATAGGGTTCACTACCTTGCGGTGCACTCCTGTCCCCCTACGGTGTGCATCTGTCACCTGGCCACAGGTGACCTTGACAATGTGCCCCCCCGTTTAGAGTTCAGGTCCTGTATGATTTATTGGCTAAACTTGCACCATATGCTCACCTTCCTATTATTCTGTTGGGGGATTTTAATGCTGTCCTTGATGCGGCGTTGGATTCTTCCAATCCGGGTAGGGGAGGCTCTGCTTATCTGAATGGATGGAGGTCTGTAGCGGACCTTACTGAACTGTGGCGCTGGAAGCACCCAACGGACAGATGTTTCTCCCATGTGTCGACGGCCCACAGGTCGTCGACCAGAATTGATCTAGCCTTTGGAAACAACTTATTGTTGTCATATGTTAGGGATGTTGCCTATCTGGCTGGGGGTCTGACAGATCACAACCCCCTTGCTGTTACTCTGGCTTTTAGGTCAGGGGCAAGGGGGGGGTGGCTGTCAGCTCTCACCTGGATGGTTGCAAAATGAGCAGGTTTCGGCCCAGCTGGAAGAGGCCATGCGGTCGTACTGGTCTTTCAATGCTGACTCGGCTGACCCTCATGTTGTATGGGATGCATATAAGGCGGTGACAAGGGGGGCGTACATCTCAGCCATTAAAAAGGTACGGTGCAGGATGATGAAGAGAATGAGCTTTTGCGGCAACGGGAGAGTGCGAAAGCTCATGCGGACTCTCCTACAGAGGCCTCGTATGCGGCCTTGATGGAGGCGAAACGATCTTTATCTATACACTTCACGGGGCAAGCTCGTGTGGAGATGGCTAAAAGGGCGCAGACTGTTTTTTTCGGAAGGTGATAAGAATGGGAAACTCTTGGCCATGCTGGTTGCGGACTATCACCCGCTTACTAGCATTCCAGTTATTAGAGACAGAGGGGGGACATTGGTTGGTGAACCGGAGGATATCATGCAGGAGTTTGTCCGGTTTTATTCCGCTCTCTACTCCCCTATACCGCCCTATGACCTCTCGGCATTGGATTCTCTTTTAAGCAGCCTGCCCATACCGAGATTGTCGGAGGATGACATGAATTTCCTAGATGCTGAGATGACAGTAAAGGAAATTCAGAGGGAAATATTCACATTCCCCCCAAATAGGGATGAGCTTCGAGTTTGAGTCGAACTCATGTTCGACTCGAACATTGCCTGTTCGCCCGTTCGCCGAACAACGAACAATTTGGGGTGTTCGCGGCAAATTCTAAAAGTCTATGGGAGAAATCTAAAGTGCTAATTCTAAAGGCTTATATGCAAGTTATTGTCCTAAAAAGTGTTTGGGGACCCGGGTCCTGCCCCAGGGGACATGTATCAATGCAAAAAAAAGTTTTAAAAACTGAAGTTTTTTTAGGAGCAGTGATTTTAATAATGCTTAAAGTGAAACAATAAAAGTGAAATATCCCTTTAAATTTCGTACCTGTGGGGTGTGTATGATATGCATGTAAAGTCGCGCATGTTTCCCGTGCTTAGAACTGTCCCTGCACAAAGTGTCATTTTTGAAGGAAAAAAAGTCATTTAAAACTCACTCGCGGCTATTAATGAATTGTCGGCTTTTATCAATACATAGAAAAGTCATTGATAAAATTTTTTTTAAAAGCGTGGGGGTTCCCCCAAATTCAATTACCAGGCCCTTCAGGTCTGGAATGGATATTAAGGGGAACCCCGCCGCAAATTAAAAAAAAATGGCGTGCGGTTCCCCCTAAATATCCATACCAGGCCCTTCAGATCTGGCATGGATTTTAAGGGGAACTCCACCCCAAATTAAAAAAAAAATGGCATGGAGTCCCCCCAAAAATCCATACCAGACCCTTATCCGAGCACGCAACCTGGCCGGCCGCAGGGGAAGAGGGGGGACGAGAGAGCGCCCCCCCTCCCTCCTGAACCGTACCAGGCCACATGCCCTCAACATGGGGAGGATGTCCCCATGTTGATGGGGAAAAGGGCCTCATCCCCACAACCCTTGCCCGGTGGTTGTGGGGGTCTGCGGGCAGGGGGCTTATCGGAATCTGGAAGACCCCTTTAACAAAGGGGACCCCCAGATCCCGGCCCCCCTATGTGAATTGGTAAGGGGTACATTGTACCCCTACCATTTCACGAAGAAAGTGTTAAAAAATGTAAATAAAAACACACAAACACCATTGGAAAAGTCCTTTATCCAAAAAAAAACAATTAAAAAAAAAAAACATTCCAGCGATGAAATCCAGTGTCCCGCGGCGATCCCGATGTCCAGCGCTGTCCATCATTGGTTGTGCCTGAGCGGACCTGATGGGGAACTTCCTCCGCAGTGTTTTAAATGTATAGACCCGCCCCTTCTAAAGTTCCCCATCAGGTCCGCTCAGCGGACCAGATGCGGAACGCGAGAAGGGGCGGGTCTATTCATGTATTACACAGTGAAGGAAGTTCCCCATCAGGTCCGCTCTACGAGGGGGTGGACCTGATGGGAACTTCCTTCACTGTGTAATACGTGAATAGACCCGCCCCTTCTCATGTTCCGCATCTGGTCCGCTCAACGGACCTGATGGGGAACTTTAGAAGGGGCGGGTCTATTTACGTATTACACAGTGAAGGAAGTTCCCATCAGGTCCGCCCCCTCGGTATGTCAGACCCCGCCTACGTCATTGGCCTGAGCGGGGAACTTCCTTCACTGTGTAATTTAAATTTGTGTGTGTGTGTTTTAAATTACTTTTTTTCCTTAAAAAATGACATTTTGTGCAGTTCTAAGCACGGGAAACATGCGTGACTTTACATGCATATCATACACACCCCCTAGGTACGAAATTTAAAGGAAAATTTCACTTTTACTTTTTCATTTTAAGTATTATTAAAATCACCGCTCCCGTGAAAACGTCTATTTTTTAAACTTTTTTTGCATTGATACATGTCCCCTGGGGCAGGACCCGGGTCCCCAAACACTTTTTAGGACAATAAATTGCATATTAGCCTTTATAATTAGCACTTTAGATTTCGAACGTTCGAGTCCATTGTATTTAATAGGGTTCTAAAGTTCACGCAAATATTCTGTCTGTTCGCAGGTTCTGGTGCAAACCGAACAGGGGGGTGTTCAGCTCATCCCTGCCCCCAAACAAGGCCCCTGGGCCGGATTGGCCTTCCGGCCAACTTCTATAAGGCTCATGTTGAAATAGTGGCTCCTAGACTCAACCTACTGTTAGCATACTGCCATGACCATGACACACTGCCAGACCCTTATGCTGGAGGCTTATATGGTTCTCCTGTTAAAACCTGGGAAAGACCCGACGGACTGTAATAGCCTTGTTGAACATGGATCTTAAGATCTTAACAAAGATACTGGCACTCAGACTAGCTACTGTACTTCCCTCTATTGTCAATATTGACCAAACAGGGTTTATGCCGGGTAAGTCGACTGACACAAATTTGAGGAGACTGTTTACCCACTTGCAGATTCAGCCCAGTGATAACAGCTCCAGAGTAGTGGTCTCCATCGATTTCAAGAAGGCCTTTGACTCTGTGGATTGGCTATACATGTTCAGGGTCCTGGAGGTCATGGGGTTTGGGCCACAATTCAGGAAATGGGTGTCCATGTTATATAGGAGTCCGAGAGCGGCAGTCAGGCTAGGATCATCTACCTCTGATTTCTTTGAAGTGGGAAGGGGGACTCGGTAGGGGTGTCCGCTCTCCCTTTTTTTGTTTTCTCTCGCCCTGGAGCCATTGGCAGTTGCACTTCGCTCCTCCAGAGACATTAGATCCATCCGGGTGGGTACAATAAATGAGTCCCTGGCGTTGTACGCAGATGATATGCTGCTGTTCCTTGATGACCCGGCGTCTTCTCTGCGTGCGGCCCTTGGGGTCATTGATCCTTTTGCCACTTTCTCGGGCCTGAGGGTGAATTGGGGCAAATCTTCCATACTCCCGATAGATGCCGGGGGCAAGGATATGGCTGATTCAACTTTACCACTACAGTGGGTCACGTCCATCAAATACCTGGGAGTTCATATCACTGCAGATGTTCAGGACTACATGCCCCTAAACTTAATACCATTGATAGCACTTCTAAAACACAAGGTACAGACATGGGAAAAGCTCCCACTGTCCCTGATAGGTAGAATAAGCTTGTTAAAAATGAAGTTCCTCCCTGTCATCCTGTACTTCCTGAGGCATGCGCCTGTCTGGGTTCCGAAGTCATACTTTCGGAGGGTCGACAGTATCATTTCCTCTTTTATCTGGGCTCCCGGGTCCCCGAGGATAGGTCTAAAAACACTGCAAGAACCGGGGGATCGGGGGCTGGCACTGCCTGACTGGCAGAAATATTACATAGCAGGGCAAATGGTCTTTGCTTGTAGGTGGCTAATGGCTGCTGAGGATGGGGATGCAGCTACGGTGTTGGAGGTGGCTCATTTAGGGTCGTATGACAGTCTTCGTTTTGCTCTATTTAGGGGCATCAGGTCCGAATTGCCTTTGAAAATGACTATGAAAGCCACAATTAAGGCATGGGATGTAGCGGTGAAATTGGCGTGCCCTAGCTTTGGGGGGTTATCACCCACGACTCCCTTATGGATGAATCCGGCCTTGCCGGAGTTCTTTAACTTGCCAGATCCTATGACCTGGGCGGTCAAGGGGATAAAAACATTGGGGGACTTGACCTCATATGGTGAACTACTGACCTTTTCCCAATTACAGGTGAGACATGATCTTCCCAACTCATACCTGTTCAGGTTTTTGCAGGTTCATCACGCCTTTCAGACGCAGTTCCGAGAGAGGAGGGTAGAGTCACTGCCCTGATCTCTTGAAACATTGCTGGCAGATGGGGATCTGGCTAAGACCCTCTTGGTGACGTACAAAGAATTCTTTAAGATAACCTCCCTGGCACACACTAGATGCAGGGAGAGGTGGGTAGCAGAGGTTCCAGATGTGCAGGGGGAGGACTGGGATGATTTATGGACACAACCGTTTAAACATTTAGTATCCGCTAGGGACAGGTTGATACAGTTCAAATTTTTGCATAGAAGCTATTACACCCCGGCTAGATTGGGTAGGATCTTCCCTGAAATCAGGGCAGAGTGTTGGAGATGTTCTCATTCACCTGTGGACGCAGATAATATTTTCTGGCATTGCCCCCTGATACAAAGATTTTGGGCCGATATCACCTCTTGTCTTACTGAACTGCTAACGGTTCCGATCCCCATGACTGTAAGGGTTTGTATGCTGGGTCTGGTGGATGACGTTGTGCCAACTCGTGCGATGAGAACCATGCTAAACGTATTGCTCTTTTACAGCAGGAAAGCTATCTTGCTGCATTGGAAAAAACCTGGAGCACCAAGTGTCTCCTGGAAGGGCTTGGTTAACTCCATACTGCCCTACTAAAGGGCCACATATGAAGCAAGAGGTTGTATGAAAAAGTTCAATAGAGTGTGGCACACGTGGTTGGAATCTAGTAACACAGTGGGATGATAGGGGGAATATTTTGAGTACTAGTGGTGAAAGTGGATAACTGTGCTTGGGTGTAACCAGTGTAATACAATGTATGTGTTATTCTCTCTTTTGTTTTTCATAATTTTTTTATTTTTTCACCTTTTTATTTCTCTGTTTCCCTTCTTCTCTCCCCTTTGGGGGGAGGAGGGAGAGGTTCCCATAAGTCCCGTTATTGCAGATATATGTTGCACAAGTACTTCCTATGGATTATGGACTAGATGGACGATTTCTCTACTTTGTCGTGCTGTGACTCGGGTGGGGGGAGGGAGGGATTGGGGGGAGGTGTTAGTTAGTTGGTCTCTGTTAGACAGGATTGGCCATGTTGGCCGTGCACAGATGGTGTCTAGGAAACGTCCAATTGTTGTATGATATGCATTGATGAAAAACAATAAAAATAAATGTTCAAAAAAAAAAAAATATGATATCCAACATCACTCCATTTTGCTCTTTTCACATCACTCCTTGTTTCTTTTCACCAGCACACCACACCGTATTTCTACATTCACTCACTTTTTCACTTCATTCCTACATTCATTATCATTATTACTTTAATCCTTCATCAGTCTCCACACTCTTTGGACATCTCTGACAAGTTATCACATTCCACACTTCACAGTCTATTATTAGTCCCTTTCCTATCCCTCCCATTTCTACCTTTTCCCTTCTTCTTCCCTTTCCCCCCACCCCCTCCCCTCTTCTGGACAACCTGGATGCCTGGACAACACTGAGAAGAAGAAAAAAAAAAAACCACGGGAAAATTGGGGAGACCCCAAAGAGTCAAGCTTTTAAATTTCCGGTTTTGCCATTTACATATGTGACCAAGAGGGTAAATATACAACAAAGTCTGTTTTTGATGTCAATATTCATATAGCATTTTTTCTTGTTCTCCTCTCCTAGCTCTGTTGATACGAAATAAGATAAATCACTACTAAAAGAGTTATTTGTAACCAAAAATATATATATTGATCTGCTGTAAACTGATGGGAGATATTTTGTAATATGCTATGAATCTAATGTATTTACTCATTCATGTTCTACAGAATGTAAGACCCCCCTGAGGAAGACCTGCATAGGTCAAAATGCATCGGGGCTTCCCTCTGTGTACTACATGCATTTATACGTATGATCTCATTTCAATTGTCCACACTGTGTACATTATTGCCTATTCTTGTATACATATACCTGGCTTTTGCTTATAATGGAGTTCATAAAAATAATTGGATTAATCCATTTTTAATGTGCCCAAACTTTTGAATAAAACTATTTTACATAATTCATTTTGTTCTACACTTCTTGCTGCTAAAAAATCTCATGGGAAAAATATCAGTTTTGTTCACTTGCCTGCTTATCTTCTTGCCTTCCCTGGCGGAGTGTTCTTCCTCCGCTCCCCACCCAGTAGTAGCCGGGGGCCCGGAGAGGAAGACTTGACAGGCTGGGAGGCGGGCGGCGACGGGCAGAGAGTCGCCGATTGCCGCCATTGCTAGTAAAAAAAAAAATATGTCCCCATATTTAATTTCAAAAATCTGGTCACCCTATCTTATAGGGACCAAAGACATTCTAGATGTAGCTGAGGCAGAAGCTCATACCTGCTAGTATGTCTTTGGAATGTTCAAGGAACCTGGAACACGCCAAACCCAGTTCTGGTGTGGGATTACTAAAATTTGCAGGGATTTCCTCTCACTTCCTGTAGGACACAGATGTAAAAAAAAAAAAATCAGGCAGACAGATCATGAGTGGCTAGGTAAAGAAAAATGGTGTTATAGGGTTCCAAGTTCAACATAAATTGTCTTAATTAACCTCTGTACAGTACCATACATCTTAATACAATCATAGAAAACTTTGCAATAAAAATGGGGATTCTTAGTATGTATGCCTGGAGTTTAAGTAGTTGAAAAAACAAAAGGCACAGGAAGCTGGGCCCTTAAAATTTACACTTGCCTGCTCGCATTAGGTGAGTGGAAAGTGGAAATAAGGTGAGGACGAGTGAGGAGCCGCATTGGAGGGGGGTGAAGGTGCCACCACTGCGCAGTCCCAGCTGCATGGGGGGGGCCTGCACACTCCTTGTCCCTTGCATCTTGGCCAAGTCGATCGGGTCAGTAGGCGGCTCAGCGGTGCAGGGGAGGCTACCCTTAACCCTCCCCTGTCATCCAATCAAGTTAGGCTGTCCTTCAGGGACAAAGGCAGCCAGAGTTTGTGGGCAGAGCCAGAAGTGTGGCTGCCTCCTCCATTCCTTCCAAAGACTCATTCACTCAAGCTGAACAGCAGCCCTGGGAGTGTTCATTTGCAGCAATTCTGTAAGTGACTGAGCACATTTTTATGGCATACAGCTCTAAGCTGCCACTATTTCACCCTATACTATCCAAACCTGCCACTATACTGCCCTATACTACCCAAACCTGCCATTATACTACCCAAACCTGCCACTATACCACCCTAACCTGCCACTATACCTCCCTTTACTATCCAAACCTGTCACTATACCGCCCTATACTACCCAAACCTGCCACCATACCTCCCTATACTATCCAAACCTGTCACTATACCACCCTATACTACCCAAACCTGTCACTATACCGCCCTAAACTACCCAAATGTGCCACTATACTGCCCAAACCTGCCACTATATCACCCTATACTACCCAAGCCTGCCACTATAATATCCAAACCTGCCAAACAGTGCCTATAGTAGTCAATTATATTGTATCTTTTTTTTATCACAGTCAGATTAATGGAATATGCTTTATGTTAATATTGTTAGAGTTGTTGTTAGTATTTATTTTTGTAACCTAATTCTGCATAAAACATTTAACAGTTTCATTTCATGAGGATAATTTACAATTTTGTGTTTATGGGTGGAATTAGGGGTGGGGTAGGGGGTTGGGTGGGGGAACTGGTGGCGAGTAACTCTTAAGGTCTGGCTAGTAGGCTAAAGTA
Source organism: Rana muscosa (assembly GCA_029206835.1). Classification (NCBI taxonomy): domain Eukaryota; kingdom Metazoa; phylum Chordata; class Amphibia; order Anura; family Ranidae; genus Rana; species Rana muscosa. Next base: position 277,335,082 of record CM055119.1, on the reverse strand, counting down.
GCCCTGCTTTAAATGATATGTTTACACCTGTAAATGGTGTTATGGACCAGTACGATTTTTACAGACAGTCTCAGTGACAGCATACACTGGCAGAACACACAGTAGCAGGTAAAAGTATGTGCACCCCTTTGAATTAACAGTTTTTCTTAAGTAATTTTCAATTAAACGTTATCTGTTCCTCGTCTTAAAAGTCACAAAAACAGACAAACACAATGGGGCTGATTTACTAATAACAGTGCGCTGCGCTGGTTCTAACCTTAATTGGTGCGCCGGATAACTCCTTCACTGGGCGCAGGAAGCAGCGGCGCACTGTTATAGTAAATAGAAATGTCAGCGGCGCTCTATTGAAAATGAATGGTTCTCTATGGGAGCCCATTGATTTGAATAGAGGTCGCCCGGGAAGTCGGATCCGACTTGCGGGACGACTCGCGTGGGACAGCGCGACTTTGCGAGGCGACCTGGAAACGACCTGAGCGTGAAGCAGCCGCTCAAGTCGTGTCCTAGAGGCGACTAGCTGGCCGAGAATGTCTCCAGCACGATGTCATCGCACTGGTCCTTGGCAGCCTTGCTGTCCCATGTTTGGTATTAATCATGAAGGGGAACTCCAGGCCAAATTTTAATGAAAAAACCGGCATGGGTTCCCCTTCAGGAGCATACCAGGCCCTTAGGTCTGGTCTGGATTCTAAAGTGAACCCCCTAAGCCGAAAAACGGCGTGGGGGTCCCCCCAAAATCCAAACCAGACCCTTAGGTCTGGTCTGGATTTTAAGGTGAACCCCCTTAAGCCGAAAAACGGCGTGGGGGTCCCCCCAAAATCCAAACCAGACCCTTATCCGAGCACGCAACCTGGCAGGCCGCAGGGGAAAAGGGGGGGACGAGAGAGCGGCCCCCCTCCCTCCTGAACTGTACCAGGCCGCATGCCCTCAACATGGGGGGTTTGGTGCTTTGGGGCAGGGGGGCGACCTGCGGCCCCCCCACCCCAAAGCACCCTGCCCCCATGTTGATGGGGACAAGGGCCTCTTCCCGACAACCCTGGCCGTTGGTTGTCGGGGTCTGTGGGCGGGGGCTTTTCGGAATCCGGGAGCCCCCTTTAAAAAGGGGGTCCCCAGATGTCGGCCCCCCACCCTATGTGAATGAGTATGGGGTACATCGTACCCCTACCCATTCACCTGGTGGCAAAATAAGTCAATAAAAAAGACAACACAGATTTGAAAAGTAATTTATTGGGCAGCTCCGAGGGTCTTCTTCCGACTTCGGGGTTCTTTCTGCTGGGCGCCCCGCTATCTTCTGCCAGCTCTTTTGCTAGCGGGGGTCCCGGGCTTCCTCGCCATCTTCTTCCGACTTCAGGGGTCTTTCTGCTGGGCGCCCCGCTATCTTCTGCCAGCTCTTTTGCTAGCGGGGGTCCCGGGCTTCCTCGCCGTCTTCTTCCGACTTCGGGGGTCTCTTGTTCTGTTCTCCGGTTCTTTTCCCGCTTTTCGGTGCCTTCTCCACGATCTCGGATTCTTTCTGCCGGGCGCCCTGCTATCTTCTGCCAGCTCTTTTGCTAGCGGGGGCCGGTCTTCTTCGTCGCCTTCTTCCCTCTTCTCTTCGCCCGATGTTGCCTCGTCGCTCTCCACCACTGCAATACTCTATCCGAGCAGCGGTGCCACTTATATTGGCATGGGGCGTGGTCACCGGCTGATGCCACCGAAGTCGGAAGAAGACGGCGAGGAAGCCCGGGACCCCCGCTAGCAAAAGAGCTTGCAGAAGATAGCGGGGCGCCCGGCAGAAAGACCCCCGAAGTCGGAAGAAGACCCCCGGAGCTGCCCAATAAATTACTTTTCAAACCTGTGTTGTCTTTTTTATTGACTTATTTTGCCACCAGGTGAATGGGTAGGGGTACGATGTACCCCATACTCATTCACATAGGGTTGTCGGGAAGAGGCCCTTGTCCCCATCAACATGGGGGCAGGGTGCTTTGGGGTGGGGGGGCCGCAGGTCGCCCTCCTGCCCCGAAGCACCAAACCCCCCATGTTGAGTGCACGCGGCCTGGTACGGTTCAGGAGGGAGGGGGCGCTCTCTCGTCCCCCCCTCTTCCCCTGTGGCCTGCCAGGTTGAGTGCTCGGATAAAGGGTCTGGTGTGTATTTTTAGGGGACCCCACGCTAATTTTTTTGTTTTTAGCGCGGGGTTCCCCTTATAATACATGCCAGACCTGATGGGCCTGGTATGGATTCTGGGGGGACCCCCACGCCATTTTTTTTTCATTTTTGGGGGGGGTCCCCTTTGAATCCATACTAGACCCAAGGGCCTGGTATGGACCTGGGGGGGGGACCCCACGCTGTTTTTTTTCAATTTTTTTTTCTATAAATACAAATGACCAAGTTTAAAAAATAAATAAATGGATATTTTACCCACTTCAGCACTGGGCCTATTCTGGCACTTCTCTCCTTCATGTAAAAATCATAAATTTAGGGCTATAAAATTACTTCAAAACACCAAACATTATATATGTTTTTGGAGCAGACACCCTAGGGAATAAGATGGCGGTCATTGCAAATGTTTATTTCGCTCGGTATTTGCGCAATAAATTTTCAAACGCCTTTTGTTTGCTAAAAATATTACAAAATAGTAAAGTTACGGCCAATTTTTTGGTATAATGTGAAAGATATTGTTATGCTGAGTAAAAAGATACCTAACACGTCACGCTTTAAAATTGCGCACACTCATGGAATGACACCAAACTTCGGTAATTAAAAATCTCCCTAGGCGATGCTTTAAATTTTTTTAAACGTTACCATTTTGGCATTACAGAGGAGGTCTAGTGCTAGAATTGTTGCACTTGTTCTAACGCACGCAGCAATAACTCACATGTGTGGTTTGAACGGCGTTTACATATGTGGGCGGGACTTACGTGTGTGTTCGCTTCTGAGCGCGAGCTACCGGGGACATGGGCGTTTTTTCTTATTTTTGCTTATTTTTTTATTTTGTTTTTGTACTTTTTTGTATTTCTTTTTTTTACATTTTTTTTTTGGATCACTTTTATTCCTATTACAAGGAATGTAAACATCCCTTGTAATAGGAATGTGTGTGACAGGTCCTCTTTATGGAGAGATACGGGGTCAATAAGACCCTGCGTCTCTCCTCCAGGCAGGAAAGCATGATATTGGTCCAAAAAAATCACCAAACTCATGCTGACAGCTGAGATCACGGCTTGATTAACATACGGGAACACGGCGTGATGTCAGAACGTCGTGCCCGCGCCTCCGACGGTCATAGAGATGACTGATGACCATCTGGTCACCAGTCATCTCCAAATCGTTCTCCGAGCCCAAGATGGCACGGGAGAGCCCGGAGAAGCACCGGATGGCGGCAAGAGGGGGGGGGACGTCCCCTCCCGCCGCCTATAAGAACGATCAAGCGGCGGAACTGCCACTATGATCATTTTTATTGTGCACAGAATCGCCGGCTGAAAAGAATGATATCTGAATGATGCCTGCAACTGCAGGCATCATTCAGATGTCACCGCCCAAAGCCAAGGATGTCATTTGACGGTGGGCGGTAGGAAACTGGTTAATATTTTTAAAAAAGGTAATTTTTCTTCTTCATTGATGTACACTGATGAGACAGCACTGATGGGCACAGATAAGGTGGCAAGGGTGGGCACTGAGAGGTGGCATTGCTAGTTGGCACTGGTGGGCAGTGAGAAGTGGCACTGCTAGGTGGCAATGATAGTTGGCAGTGATGGGCACTGATAGGCAGCACTGCTAGGTGCCACTGATTGGCACCAGTGGTGGGCATTGATAGGTGGCACTGGCAGGGGCTACTAATTGTCACAGATGACGCAGAATTGGCTCTTCCTCTTCGGGCCCCATGTCCCTTGCACATAAGCCGGTGATTGCCTTTTTTTTATGCTCACGCTGTCAGCACAAGGAGAAAACAAAAACCATTACCCAGCTTTTGTTTACATCACGTGATCAGCTGTCATTTGCTGACAGCTGATCACATGGTAAAGGGCAGGGATCGGCCCCTTACTCGGATCTGTCATCACCCGAGTCTCAGTGACTCTGTGACCACAGCGCGCGCAAAGGGGAGGACGTTTATTGACGGACTCCCGGCAATTGAGGACCATGCTGTGGCCGTCGATCAGTTATAGCGCTGATCTCAAGTGATTAAAGAGGGTCTAAATGGGCCATTGACATGCATCACAATTCAACTTAGGAATGTGTCTTTGAAAAGTTAAACTAAATAACTTGGCCACTTTATCCTTTCAAATAATTCACTTCCTGTCACATAGCCACACAGAAAGTGAGGGAAAATCCCTAACAATGTCTTTCCTTGGGGACACACAGGTCAGTCTAAATACTTTCCCCATTATGCACATTGCACTCCAGCATATTGCAGGGTACACCACAAATTATTAGGTAGTTTGGACTTTGGGGTTTATTTACTAAAGGTAAATCTACTTAGCACTACAAGTGCACTTGCTGTATATCTGAGGGGGACATGCAAGCCAAAAAAAAAACATCTTTGCTTTTACATGATTGTAACATCCAATCACCAGTACTTCCCCTCAGATTTTCAGCAGCTACACTTTTACTGCAGAGTGGATTTGTCTTTACTAAACCCCAAACTACCCAATGATTTGGGGTGTACACAACAAAGTGCTAGAGTGCAATTTGCTTAATGAGGACACTAGTTAGATTGATCTGTGCGTCCCCAAGAAAAGACATTGGTAGGGTTTTACCTTCACTTCCTTTTTAGATGTGTGACAGGAAGTGAAGCCAATTTTAAGAAAAGGAGACACAAAGGCCAAACTACAAAAAAAATTTAAAAAAAAACACACACGCAGGGGTTCTAACACTTACTTAGTTTCCCTCAAAATGCCCACAATTAGAATTGTATGGCCTTGAGCTATTTTTAAGTGCAGTGCTCTAAATCAGTGCTTCTCAAGTACCCCCAACAGGCCATGTTTGCAGGTTTTCCTTCATCTTGCACATGTGCTTTAAATCACAGTCAATGGTTTGGTATTTTGGACAGCAATTCTCGATAAGATAAATTCACAAAACATGTCCTGTTGGGGGTACTTGAGGACTGAGGCTGAGAACCACTGCAGTAAAAAGGGAAAATTGAATACTTACTGCTCTGTAATTTTCATTTCCTGGTGACTCTCCATGGCAGCACACAATACAATCCATCCATATGCTAGCATGTAGGCACCAGATTAGACAAATCACACCTGTTTTGTTTTGACATGGCAATCAGCTGTCACATTTGTTGCAAAGAAAACACAAAACAAACATCAAAACTTTGCATCAAATTTTATTGGTCAACAAAACAAAAGGGAAGGCAAAATAAAAAACATGGTCAATTTGAAACAGTTGCAGACTCCACATCTTGAGAAAATTTTGGCCAAAAAAAAGGCAGCACAGACAATTAAATCAAAGTGAACAAACAACACACATTAACAACATCAGAATTATTTCAGGGGAACATATCTCCCCCACACCAAAAAATATAATCAACAAAAGTTAACCAATCACCTGTTTTGCAAAGACATAACAAATAAAATACATGTGTTACAAACTCAATAAGGACACCAACATGTACATTTTGCCCCCCACACACACACACACTTGCCTCTTCTCAGGGCAAGCAAACAAATGCTCCTTGTGAGCTTTATATAACATATGTTTGTGTGCTAATGAGGCAATTGAAAACACATGCACAGTCCATGAAACACCCAAAATGCAAGTTCACTCAATGTAGAGACTGAAATTCAAAGTGCCTACACCTGTTAAGGATGTCCATCAATTACTAACCCATAAAAACACTCTCTGAGTGAGCATGCCCAGAAATATCCAGGCGCTGTTCACACACAAAAAGCTCGCAAAAAAAAAAAAACGAACTGGCTGGGCATGTGAAGAACAACACCAATGCAGCTAGCAAAAAATAACCCCCCCCTCCCCCCGTCCAAAATTAAGCACATCATCCAGCATGCTACAAAATTAGAGATGGGACAATCACCCCTCCCCCCCCCACCAACAAATACCATTGCAGTCTATGGGAACTGATTTGTTAATTTTGCTAGTCCCCACTTGGCTGGCTTATCTTTTAGTTATTGGCCTTAAAATGGGGGCCCAGGTCCCACCCTAAGGGACATATATCAATGTCACCAATTTGGAAAACACCAAAAACAAAACAAGGAGAAGTGCCTTTAAATATGCCAAATTGCTTAAGGGCCATTTCACACCACATGCAGTGCATTGCGTTTTTTATGCATCCAAAATGCATGGAAAGTTGGTTATATAGCTCTAAATGGCAGTGTTTGTTCCAATGCGTTCCAGTTCCACCAAAAAAGTAGAACATGCTGCATTTTACCTGCACTGGACTGTACTGGAATGCATCAAAACGCATCATAAACGCACTGGAACGAACAGGAACACACCTAAATGCACCAAAAACGCACTGGAACACACTTGTCCTTATCTATGGTTAATAAAAAAGAGGGGTGAAAAAAAGCACTGGACTGCATCAAAAACATACCAAAAATGCACAGGAACGCATGAAAAACGTGCATGCAGAAAAGCACCTGGAACGCATCCGGATTGCGTTTCTATGGTGTGAACTGGCCCTAGTTCACACTATAGAAATGCAGTCTGGGTGCGTTCCAGGTGCTTTTCTGCATGCGTGTTTTTGACACATTCCAGTGCATTTTTTATGCGTTTTTGATGCAGTCCAGTGTTTTTTGCCCCCTCTTTTCACTTAGGACAAGTGTGTTGCAGTGCGTCTTTGGTGCATTTAGGTGCGTTCCGGTGCATTCCAGTGCATTTTTGGTACGTTCCGTTGCGTTTTTGATGTGTTTTACTGGGGTCCAGTACAGTTTTGTACCTAAAAAATGCAGCATGACCAATTTTTTATTTGCTTTCTGAAACGCACTGGAACGGACTGCAGTGGTGTGAACTATGCCATTGGCATTAATGTGATCAACTTTGTTTGCGTTTTTCAGGCATAAAAAAAATGCACTGTACTGCATCCGGTGTGAACTGGCCCTAAATATCATACCCGGGGGTGTCTATAGTATGCCTGTAAAGTAGCACATGTTTTCCATGTTTATAACAGTTGGAGAGCAAAATGACATTTCTAAAGTAAAATAATAGTCATTTAAAAGTCCTTGCGGCTGTAATGAATTGCTGGTTCCCGTCATACAGATAAAAGTCATTGAAAGTATTTGATTACACCAAAAAAAAAAGCGTGTGGGTCCCCCCAAATTCCATTACCAGGCCCTTCAGGTCTGGAATGGATATTAAGGGGAACCCCGCTGCATTTTTTTTTTTAAATGACGTGGAGTTCCCCCCAAATATCCATACCAGGCCCTTCAGATCTGGCATGGATTTTAAGGGGAACTCCACCCCAAATTTAAAAAAAATATGGTGTGGAGTCCCCCCAAAAATCCATACCAGACCCTTATCCGAGCACATAACCTGGCCGGCCGCAGGAAAAGAGGGGGGGGGGGCGAGAGCGCCCCCCCCCTCCTGAACCGTATGAGGCCACATGCCCTCAACATGGGGAGGATGTCCCCATGTTGATGGGGACAAGGGCCTCATCCCCACAACCCTTGCCCGGTGGTTGTGGGGGTCTGCGGGCAGGGGGCTTATCGGAATCTGGAAGACCCCTTTAACAAAGGGGACCCCCAGATCCCAGCCCCCCCTATGTGAAATGGTAATGGGGTACAAATGTACCCCTACCATTTCACAAAGAAAGTGTAAAAAATGTAAAAAATGACAAGAGCCGGTTTTTCACAATTCCTTTATTAATGTCTTCTTTCTTCCATCGTCTTCCAACTTCTTCCATCTTCTTCCATCTTCTTCTTTTCTCCATTCGGGTTTCTTCCTTCATCTTCATCTTCCTCTTTATCTTTATCTTCATCTTCCTTCTTCCTTCGGTGTTCTCGTCCGCATCTTGCTCCGGCGTCTTCCCTTCTTCTTTCTTCTCCGGCCGCTCCGTTTGAATTGGAGGTTCCCGCTGTGCGACGCTTCAGTTCGCCTCTGGGTCCGCTTACACCTGGTGACCCCGCCCCCCTCTGACGCACATGGATTTCACGGGGACTTTCCCCGTGGTGTCAGAGGGGGGCGGAGCCACCGGGGGGCAGCGGACCAAGTGGAGAACTGAAGCGTGGCACAGCGGGAACCTCCAATTCAAATGGAGCGGCCGGAGAAGAAAGAAGAAGGGAAGACGCCGGAGCAAGATGCGGACGAGAACACCGAAGGAAGATGAAGATGAAGAGGAAGAAACCCGAATGGAGAAAAGAAGAAGATGGAAGAAGAAGATGGAAGAAGAAGAAGATGGAAGAAAGGAGAAGACATTAATAAAGGAATTGTCAAAAACCGGCTCTTGTCATTTTTTACATTTTTGACACTTTCCTTGTGAAATGGTAGGGGTACATTTGTACCCCATTACCATTTCACACAGGGGGGGCCGGGATCTGGGGGTCCCCTTTGTTAAAGGGGTCTTCCAGATTCCGATAAGCCCCCCGCCCGCAGACCCCCACAACCACCGGGCAAGGGTTGTGGGGATGAGGCCCCTGTCCCCATCAACATGGGGACATCCTCCCCATGTTGAGGGCATGTGGCTTGGTACGGTTCAGGAGGGAGGGGGGCCGCTCTCGTCCCCCCCTTTTCCCCTGCGGCCGGCCAGGTTGCGTGCTCGGATAAGGGTCTGGTGTGGATTTTTGGGGGGACTCCACGCCATTTTTTTTTTAAATTTGGGGTGGAGTTCCCCTTAAAATCCATGCCAGATCTGAAGGGCCTGGTTTGGATATTTGGGGGGAACACGCACGTAATTTTTTTAAGAAATTTGCAGCTGGGTTCCCCTTAATATCCATTCCAGACCTGAAGGGCCTGGTTATGGAATTTGGGGGAACCCCCACACTTTTTTTTTTTGGTTAGCAAACACTTTCAATGACTTTTCTCTATATTGCTGGGAGCCAACAATTCATTATAGCCGCGGCTGCTTTTAAATGGATTTTTTTTTTCCTTTAGAAATGACATCTTGCAGGCGCAATGGAAAGTTCAGAGCTGCGCCGATTCAACTTATGCAAATTGAGTTACGTGACTTGACATTTACTAAGATTTTGCCGGCGGAGTGTCCCGGCGCATTTGAACCATTGAAATTCCCGCGCTGAGCTCAAAAAAACCTCCCGCAGCTCTAATCGTACTTGCCGGCGAAGCGGGCTGGTTTTGAAAAAGTTACTTTCTCACTCTATTTTGGGCATATTAGTTATTTGGACAGGTGTCACTACACTTCCTCACATCACCCCACATCACCCCCATAATATTCTCACTTCCAGCTTCTTTATATTTAGATTTTAACATGCCTTGCGCCACGTCCATAGTGGCGCACTGAGCGCCTCCTCCCGTCCGCCGACAACACTATAGTAAATGGGAAATAGGGCTGCGATACCGGCGCTAATGTTTTGTAAATACCAAAACAGCCATTGCGCAAACGTTTCGTAAATCAGCCCCATTGTGTTTACGCTAATAGCACACAAACAATTACAATTTTCCATGTCTTTATTCACCACACCCTTTAAACATTCATAGTGCTGGAGGGAAAAGTAGGTGAACATGTAGTCAGTAGTTTGCACACCTGTAGTCCAATTAATGAAATTAGTTTGGAGGTGTGGTTTAAAGCTACTTTGGTTAATAAAAGACACTCATACATTTTAGGATTGGCGTTCATAAGAAGCATCAGCTGATGTGAACCATGCCTCACAAAAAGAAGCTCTCTGAGGACATACATTCAAGAGTAGTGGATCTTCATAAGGCTGAAAAGGGATACAAAGCAATCTCAAAGTGTTTGGGTATTCATTAGTCGACAATTAGACAAAATGTCTAAAATTGGAGACAGTTTAGTACTGTGGCTACTCTTACTAGAAGTGGGCTCCCAGCCAAGATGACTACCAAGACACAATGCTGGGTCCTCTGTGAGGTAAAGAAAAACCCACTAGTAACAGTTAAAGGCTTGTAAAAATCACTGGAACTGGCAAACATTCCTGTTCAGGAGTCTACCATACGTAAGTCATTGAACAAGCAGGGTGTCAATGGGAGAACACCATGGAAGAAGCCACCGCTCTTTAAAAAAAACACTGCTGCTCGCCTGAAGGTTGCCAACGAGTAGTGTGGCAAACCGCAGTGCTACTGGGAAAATGTTTTGTGGACTGATGGAAAAAAAGTTGATTTGTTCGGTTAGAATTCTCAGCACTGTATGATGCAAAAGGGACAGCTTACCAACATAAAAACATCATCTCATTGGTGAACAATGGTGGAGAGAACATCATGATTTAGGCTTGCTTTCCTGCCTCAAGGCCCGGGCCACTTGTCCTCATTGAGGGGAAAAAAATACCCAAGTTTTTCCAAAATATCCTACAAGATAATGTCAGGGTGGCTGTCTGCCAGCTGCAGCTAGTAGAAGTTGGGTGATGCAACAGGACAATGACACTAAGCATCAAAGTAAATTCACCACAGCCTGGCTTCAGAAAAATAAAATGCACCTTTTAGAGCCCAAGAGATATTGTGGAATGACCTCAAGAGAGCTGTTCACAACAGGCATCCTACGAATGTGTCTGATTTGAAGCAGTTTTTTAAAGAGTAATGGTTAAAAAATTCTCCTAAATGTTGTGCATGCCTGATCCAGAGCTACTAAAAGGGCTTGTTTGAAGTCATTGGTGTCAAACGAGGTTCAGCCAGTCATTATCTGCAAGAGTTCACTTACTTTTCCTCCAGCATTGTGAATGTTTACCCACTTCAGCCCGGAGAATTTGGCTGGCCAAAGACCAGAGCACTTTTTGCAGTTCGGCACTGCGTCACTTTAACTGACAATTGCGTGGTCGTGCAACGTGGCTCCCAAACAAAATTGAGGTTCTTTTTTCCCCACATATAGAGCTTTCTTTTTATTTAATTTGATCACCTGCGGTTTTTATTTTTTGCGCTATAAACAAAAAAGGCGTACATTTTGAAAAAAAAAAAGCAATATTTTTTACTTTTTGCTATAATAAATATCCCCAAAAAATCGATAAAACAAAATATTTTTTCTCAGTTTAGGCCAATACGTATTCTTCTACATATTTTTGGTAAAAAAAATTGTAATAGGCGTATATTGATTGGTTTGCGCAAAAGTTATAGCGTCTACAAAATAGGGGATAGTTTTATGGCATTTTTATTAATAATTATTTTTTACTAGTAATGGTGCGCTTTTGGCAGGATTTTGGGACCATTCACATTTACACAGCGATCAGTGCTATAAATATGCACTTATTACTGTGTAAATGTGACTGGCAGTGAAGGGGTTAACCAGGAGAGGGAGCTAAAGGGGTTAAGTGTGTCCTAGGGATGTGTTCTAGCTGTACGAGGGCTGGGCTACGTGTGTCACGACACTGATCACTGCTCCTGATTGCAGGAAGCTGTGATCAGTGTCCTGTCACTAGGAAGAATGGGGAAATGCTGGTTTACACCAGCACTTTCACGTTCTTCCTCTCCGTGAGACGATCGCGGGTATCCCCGCGGACATCAAGTCCGCGGGACCCGCGATTACCCGCGATTACACTCACGGAGCTCGCGGCGGGTGTGCGCCCACAATGCCGCGACATACAGGTACGTTGATATGCCTGCACGCGCCATTCTGTCAACGTATATCGGCGTGAGCCGGTCGGCAAGGGGTTAATGAGTGTGTCCAATAAAGACATGAGAAATTTGAATTGTTTGAGTGTTATCAGCTTAAGTACATTGTATTTGACTATTGTTGTAGCTTAGATGAGGGTCAGACCACATTTTATGGTAAATTAGCGTGAAAAATTGTTAATTCAATGGGGTTTCAAATACCCTTTCACTTACTTTTTCTTGCCTCTGAATTTGGTTATGGAATTGATTGCTTTCTCAGTTAGCTTGGCATACATACAGCAATAGCAGCCCAATCGAATTAGTTTCAGTTTGAAAAAATCTTTTTTCTCAGGTATCTTTTTTCTCAGGTATCACTGGTGCATGAGGCTCCAGTGTTTAAGTACTGGCAGTACTTTGCCATGTCCAGCCCTCCTGCCGGAAGCCTGATAAACCCTGTGGGAGGCTAAAACTGCTGTGACTGGATAGGGCTGGATGGTGCACTGAGTAGCATGCACGTTTAGGGTATTATGCGCCCAGAGACGAATGCTCGCAATGGACACTTTTTGCGTTTGTTATGTTTTTACTCAAAGCAATCCCTTCTGTAGCGCCCTCACTCCGTCTAGGGGTATGTTGTATGTGAGGGTGAGATGCGCTACGGCCCATGTCCTCCCCATTGCGGCGGGTGAGGTGAAGGCCAGTACCAGTTATTCTTCTCGGGCCTGTGTATTTCAATTAGCAACAAAGTTCTGCTGTGCTGACACTTCCCTTTGCTCCCATCAGTCAGAGTCTCACACACCGATAAGGATCCAACACTTACCTTATTGTCACACACAATAACAGTTCTTCTTCAGTTCACTAGTTGAGATCCATACATAACTTAATACGGTGGGACGAGCAGGTCGAGGCACTGTCCTAAACATAAACTAAACCACTGAGGTTTCACCAGCGGTTGCTATAGCCATTTGCTATCAAGAGAACTTGGAACTTGTGAGTCTCTACCAGCAACTCTGAAGAACATGAATAGGAGTACCTTCACTGCGTTGCGGCCCCTGTCAGGGGGAAGATGTCCCTCCAAGGGAGTTACCAGAGGCCCATCCGTCACCGGGTTGGTGCTGCTCCGGACTCTCCAGACGGGTAACCTCTCTGGCCTCCTCGCCTCAGACATGGGTCCCACCCCTCTCGGGGACCCTCGGACTCATCCACCCTTGCGGGACCCAGTCGAAGTCACTGGGCCCCAGGCCTCCGTTGTAGTACCTCACCCCAGGCCAAAGGTGCCTGGGATGGATGCCAACTCCGCTCCGACCAGGCCTCGGGCGCCTGGGCCGGAACTCCGGACCGCTCGCACCCAGGCCTTAGGTACCTGGGTGCGTGATGAAGAAGAAGACGAAGACCTCGTGGCGAGGGCGTTTTCCCCCTTTTATCTCCTCCCTCGACGTCACAGCAGGTTCCCCGCCCTTGCCGTACCGTCTCCGGAAAGGGACAAAAAGGACAGCACTGCGGCGGTGATTCTACCTTGAGTCTGCGGGTACCCCGCCACCCACAGGCCAAGGAGAATAATACACCACCCAGACCTCCACGAATACAAATGGTCCAAATCCTCTCAGGATTTACACACCTGGGTCATACTACCACCCAGGTGTATCCCACCTAAATGTAGACCCCCGCTACACTTCTTTTACATTTTACCAAAAATTGGGTATGATTTTGTGACTGTTTGCACTAAAATACATTTTTGTGTATTACTTCTGAAAATATTCTTTTGAAAAAGAGTTGCAAAAATAATGTTCGCCATAAAAAATGTAAACGACCAACATTTTATTATATAGGGGTTTCTGCTTGCAGAAAATATATAATATGTCAGGGTTTTAATGTAATTTAACAGATCTTTGATGATCCCTTGTGATGAAACACGCTGGTTGGAGCATAGCGCTGATGTGATCACACCAGCTTAGCGTGTTGCTGCCTTACTTGCTTGTCTCCATTTAACTGGTTGTGAGTACTGTGCCTTTCTTCTATAATAAAATGATATAATTTTAATCTACTACGTGTAGCGCCCCTCCCAATATTTGGGGACGCTAGGTGGAAATTTAGGGGTAGTCTGAGCCAGTAGTTGGGCTCAGACCAATTGTTAGTTCATTATTGCTTCTGCTCTGGCTGTGATACTGCCTGGCTGTAGTGTTCTCTGTTGCCTGTAGGTGGCATTGTCACCACCGGCATAGGTTGAACTACAGGGGGTATCGCAGCAGCATGGGTCTCCTCTCTCGGCAGCCATGCAGTGGGCGTGGTCAACCTGCTGTGCATGCAGGGAGAGGGTACATAACGGGCAGACACCATTAGATGTGAGGCGTTCCAGGGGACCTTCGGTCCTGTAAGTGTGCCTTGTGGCCCGCATGGCACGAGGTGCGCGAGTGTGTTTGGGCCTCAGGCACCTTCAGCCTGAGGCTTTGATGCTGCAATGTAGGCCCAGCTCTGCTGGCAAGGGCCTACACCTCAGAGAGGGATCCCAGGCTGCCCACTTGTAGGGAGCCCACCTTTAGGAAAGGAGTCCAGGGGAGGATCAGTCCCAGAGGAGATTAGCAACGGTACTGCTATCTCGGGAAGAGGCCTGGAAACTCCCCTAAAGAGGGATTCATTGTTTCTATTATCCGTGCTCCATCCCGGCTGCTAGGACCACTCTCAAAGGGACTATCCGGGTGAGCAATACTCACTCAGGCCTGAGTGGCTACGAAAGACTGACACTGAGCTCTAAGTGTTGCGTGCCTGAACCTTCCCTTATCTTTTCTCAACTTCCTACTCTCTAGGGTGTCCAAGTGTCCCGGATTGCCCGGGACAGTCCTGCATTTTGCAAGTCTGTCCCGGGCCCCTTTATACCAGGACAATACAGTGTCCCGAAATAAAACTGTCACAGCCACCCCCCAAAGCTGACCTGATGCCCCAAAAAAAGGCAGCCACATTGCCGCTTTACTCACTGACAGTACTTGTCCTGGCCAGGAAGAGGCACAATCCCCGCCCCCTGCTTGTGATTGGAGAAATCATAAATCCTGCCTCTTGTGTCTAATCACTGTAGAGCCAGCTTTGGAACAAGGTAAAACGGGCCTCGGCTGGCCAGGACAAGTACTGCCAGTGAGTAAAGTGGCAATGTGGCGGCCTTTTTTTGGGGGGGGGGGCTGATCAGTGCTTCTGGGTAAAGCGTGCAACCGCCGCCCCGGCTGTGCTGTGATTCGTTACAGCACAAGCTGATTTTTAGGAAGGGGGGGGCGTCCCTGAATGGCAGTTTGGAAATGTGGTCACCCTACTACTCTCTCTCTTCAAGTTTACCTCAAGAATTTAAAGAATAAAACCTTGCTGATTAGGTTTTACTCCTGTGTGGACATTGGCCTTATTCTGGAAGATTCTGCCTAGACAATGGAGAGAAGGGATCTACTCTAGAGAGGTAATTGCTGCAAGACCCAACAACAACACCGATCGCTCCTCTCTATACACAGGGAGGGGATACCGGGCAAGTAGCAGGTGTGCCTCGCCTCAGGTGGAGGAAAGTGGGGTCTGTGAGCTACATACACTATAGTTATTTGTTTCTCCTTTTTGTCAGATACTAGCTGACCAAATCTTACTTCAGATTTTAACCACTTCAGCCCCGGAAGAATTCGATTCGGCACTGCGTCGCTTTAACTCATGATTGCGCGGTCGCGCGACGCTGCACCCAAACAAAATGTTTAAGCCACATGTCTTGGGTAAAAAAAAATCAAAAAGCGTATATTTATTGGTTTGCGCAAAAGTTATAGCGTCTACAAACTACGGTACATTTACTGGAATTTATGCAGCTTTTAGTTTATGACTGCCTAGCTCATTTCTTGAGATGCTAAAATGGCAGGGCAGTAAAAAAAAAAAAAATTACCCCTTTTTGGAAAGTAGACACCCCAAGGAATTTGCTGAGAGGCATGTGGAGCCCATTGAATATTGAATTTTTTGGTCACAAGTGATTGAAAATGACAAAAAATATATATATACTGTATATACTCGAGTATAAGCCGAGTTTTTCAGCACATTTTTTTGTGCTGAAAATGCCCCCCTCGGCTTATACTCGAGTCACCTTTTTGCTCCTGATCTCCCGGATTTTGGGGACAAGGTACCGGCCGGCCCCAGGTCCCCTGGACCCCAAACTTGGCACACATGTAGCCCCACCTTTTCTCTACAAGTGTGCAAAGTTTGTTGTCCGGGGGACCTACGACCGGGAAACACAGAATTTTCTAATTCGGGCACCCCTTCCATAGACTCCCACGTTAAACGGTAATTTGTCCGGTAAATTTGGGGACCCGATACCTGTCACACATGTAGCCCCAGTTCTACTCTACAAGTGTGCAAAGTTTTCTGTCTGGGGGACCTACGGCCAGGGAGCACTGATTTTTCAAACCTGGGCACCCCTTCCATATACTCCCATGTTAAATGTAAGTCTAGTCATGGACACAGTGAGGCATGGGCACAGTGAGGCATAGGCACAGTGAGGCATGGGCACAGTGAGGCATGGGCACAGTGAGGCATGGGCACAGTGAGGTATGGGCACAGTGAGGTATGGGCACAGGCAAACCAAGCAACTGCTTGGGGCAGAGGTAAGACAAAATCCCCCCCTCGCTTATCCACTTTAATATGTCCGGCGACAGTCGTCCCCCCCTCCCACGATCGGCGCCCCCCTCCCTCCCACGATCATCGTAAGAAAAAAATCAGTAGTACCCCACCCCGCTCAACAACTTTCTTGGCAGGTAAAACCCCCCCCCCCGCTTCTCAACTGCTTGGGGCACCCAAATTCCTTCAAACGGCCCTGGGCACAGTGAGGTATGGGCACAGTGAGATGGACACCCTAGGCTTACAGTATACTCAAGTCAATAAGTTTTCCCAGTTTTTTGTGGTAAAATTAGGTGCCTCGGCTTATATTCAGGTCAGCTTATACTCGAGTATATACGGTATATATTATATTTTTACACAAAGTTGTCACTAAAATGATCTATTGCTCAAACATGCTATGCGTATATGTGGAATTACACCCCAAAATACATTCTGCTGCTTCTCCTGAGTATGGGGATATCATATGTGTGAGACTTTTTGGAAAAAATAGCTGCGTACAGGACCCCGAAAACCAATCACCGCCTTCAGGATTGCTAAGGGTGTAAAGTTTTGATTTCACTCCTCACTACCTATCACAGTTTCGGAGGCTATGAAATGCCAAGATAGCACAAACCCCCCCCAAATTACCCTATTTTAGAAAGTAGACACCCCAAGCTATTAGACTCTAGATGGGATCTATTAGACTCTAGATCTCTCCTCAGCCCTTAAAGCATCTGACCACACCAAGATCGGTGTAATAAGATGCTTTCCCAATTTCCCAATGGCGCTGTTTATAGCCGGGAAAACCAAAGTCATGAAATGCTTGTAGCTTCCAGTTTCCTAGGCCATAGAGATGGTTGGAGCCGTTATAGTCTTCGATCAGCTCTATCATCAGCAAAGCCAATTTAGAATAAGTATACAGACACTTTTTTATACCAGCGTCTGGCCTTACGGGCAAATAAGTACGGTGCCATCATCTGGTCGTTGAAGTCCACCCCTCCCATGTTAAGGTTGTATTCGTGGACAGAGAGGGGCTTCTCAACAACACCAGTCGCCATTGTAATTTGGACTGTTGTATCTGTGTGAATGGAGGACAGAATGAAAACATTCCGTGTGTGCCTCCACTTCACTGCAAGCAATTTATTACACCTCAAGCAGGCTCTCTCCCCTCGTCTAAGTCGGGAATCTACAAGCCGTTGGGGGAAGCCCCAGCGATTAGATCGCACATTGCCAATTCCAAAATCAAAAAGGTGACTAAAAAGAGGCACGCTTGTGTAATAATTGTCCACGTACAAGTGGTACCCCTTTTCAAATAAGGGTGACACCAGGGGGGTTATTTACGAAAGGCAAATCCACTTTGCACTACAAGTGCAAATTACAAGTGCAAAGTGCACTTGAAATTGCACTGAAAGTGCACTTGGAAGTGCAGTCGCTGTAGATCCAAGGGGGACATGCAAGGAAAATAAAAAACAGCATTTTAGCTTGCACAGGATTGGATGATAAAATCAGCAGAGCTTCCCCTCATTTCAGATCTAACTCCTCAGATTTACAGCGACTGCACTTCCAAGTGCACTTTCAGTGCAATTTCAAGTGCACTTTGCACTTGTAGTTTGCACTTGTAGTGCAAAATGGATTTGCCTTTAGTAAATAACCCCCCAAGTCCCAAACAATCTTATCGCTGCTCCCTATGTAGTCTGGGCAGTCACGGGGCTCCACACTGCTATCTTTTCCCTCATAAACCAGAAAATTATATGTATAGCCTATGGCCCTGTCACAGAGCTTATACATGTTGACCCCATATCTGGCATGCTTGCTGGGGAGAAACTGTTTGAAAACAAGGCGGCCAGAAAACGTAATAAGGGACTTGTCAACACAGACAACTTGATTGGGAATAAACAAGGATGCAAAATGTTGGTTGAAGTGGTTTACGGGGGGCCGAATTTTGTGGAGCCGATTATATTCAGGGTCACCCCGAGGACAACAGAGTTCATTGTCGTTGAAGTACATGAACCGCAAGTCTTGCTCGTATCTAGTCCTGGTCATGGAAGCAGAGAACACAGGCATACGGTGAATGGCGCCAGTTGACCAATATGACCACAACTAAAATTTTTTAGTAATGCTCATGAGGAGGGATAGGCTCTGAAAGGTCTTAAATTTGGGAACCGTTATAGGTTTCCAGCCAAATTCTCTGACAAGGGTCAAATTTGGATTTGCAGCATTAAATTGACCAGCACATGAATTGCTTTGGTCCACAATAGATCTGTACAGATCTTCCGTGAAAATAGCTTGTAAAAGTCAAGGGTACTAAAATCCGCAGTTTCCCCCTGAATTCCGTCTTGGCCAGTGAATGGGGGAAGTATGGGCACTGCAGAAGTGGTGGCCTGCCAATCAGAATTTGCAAATGCATCAGGAAGGGCACTATGGGCTCTACGGGCATGTCTTTGAATTCTTGGTGGCTGCGGGGCACTACTTGTGCTAGCCACCACACCAGCTTGAACTGTACTTATGGGATTTGCCACATCACCAACTGTTACTGCAGTGCTGGCTTGTTCACCAGAAGGCTGAGCGGCACTAGCACTGGTTCTCTGCTGCATACGAGAACCATGCGGTTGTTGCACCTCAACAACAGAAGAACGGGGTTGGGTACACCTGACCTTATCAGGGACCACTACTCCGTCGTCAGAGCTATCGGACAGGGTGCCGCTGCTCTCTACAGGTTCATATACTGAGCCTGAATCTGACAGTGAGGCTCCCCCTTCACTCTCATCTGTCATGCTTAGTATTGTGTAGGCCTCATCACGATACTAACTGCCCTAACGCTGTTTAGTCACAAGTGACACCAATACAGTGATCAGAAAAGAGATCTGTACACTATACTAATGCCATGTGATCAAGGGGCTAAACCTTTATTAGTGACTATATGAGGGGTACCCTAAAGCTACCTGGGCCTACCACTAACTGCCCTAACGCTGATTAGTGTCACAAGTGACACCAGTACAGTTAGAAAGAAAAAAACTGCGCCAACCCACTTTATCCCCAAAAAACGGTTTCACATCAAGTGTAAATAGGATAAATAAGTCCAAACACTATTTAGGGCAAGTACAAGTCCAACAAACACTTCACAGTAAGTGATCCAGGGGAACAGAATTAGGGCCACTTCCTCTTTAAGTTGCAAAGGCACACCACCACCGTGACTTGTTCAAAACTTTGTGAAAAAATGGCCACCACCAAGGACAGGGGGAGCAGCTTACCAGAAGGCAAGCGGTATGGGACATTCGACTGTTACCCAGCCGCGGCCTTTATGATGCAACAGTAATCCTCCCTCAGTCAGCAGCGGTGTTCATCCAAAGATTTCCACACGTAATCACATCATGGACCCCAAACAACTTGCAGAGTTCAGAATTGCTGTCGCAGTTAAACAGTCCTTAATTTGTGTCGCAGGTACCTTTTCCCTGCTAGTAGGATTCCAGGCAGGACACTGCCATGCGCTTCCACAGCTATTCACCGTCCAAAATTCACTATCCACAGTCTCCACTATACTCCTCCACTATTACTGCTGCCTATACTTATAGCTGTTTTATCCTAGCGTAGTTTTTTACCTTTTATATTTTGACACCAGTACAGTGATCAGTGATAAATCTGAAAAACTGCACTTGGAGACACTGTGACAGGGAGTGAAAGGGTTAAGATCAGGGGGTTTAAAGTCTGCCTATGTGTCCTGGTGTTAGTGTACTGCTTGGTGTACTCACTATGGATGTCTTCTCCTCACTCACTGGAACCGAAAAGGGCTTCACGAGGGGAGATGACATAATTTCCTCTGTCTGTGTTTACATTACACAGGCAGAGGAGGCTTTTTATTTGCCAGAACCGATCAGCGGGTCCAGGCCAGAAATCATTGGCCTGGGCCGTAGATGGATCGGTTCTGTAACTACCCCCGGGCACGAGCGACATACAGCTATGGTAATTCATGCAGTCGAGCCAACCTGCCACAGTATAACTACGGCGGCTGGTCGGCAAATGCTTGGCAACTGGTTGAAGTGTCACCTATTGATAATTTTGTGTAATTTTTTTCCATTGTACAAGCTCACGCAGTTTTTAGGCCTTACAAATTTGATATCTATGTGATCGATACTAACGACATGATCGTTTATGTTGTACAAACCAATGTGGATTGTACAAAAAATGTAAATTAAACTGTATTTGTGTGCATTAAAATTCATTTTAGGAAATTTTTTCCTGAAAATAGGGATTTGATAAACAGATATTGTGCAACACAAAAAAAATTGCAAAAACTATATTTTTATTCTACATATGTCTTAACATTTTTTTACCTTAAGGTAAAAAAATATTTAGGCTTTAGAACAACTTCAAGTTTATACATATATGTATATATATATATATATATATATATATATATATATATATATATATATATAAAGGGTGGTAAAACGATAAAACAGGTAAATACTGTAAAATAAGTTTTACACAAAACAGCGCTAAAATATAAACAAAAATAAAATAAAAGGACCCGTGGATCATGCCACTGAAAAAAGTCCAGCACGTATGAAGAAATGACCAGTTCAGAGTATTATGGTGAGTAATATCACAAAAAAGTCCAAGTGTGCACTTTCCACCACCAAAGACAATTGTTTGGAATCCACCGTGTGATGAAAAAAAAACTTTAGGGGTTCACACTTACCAGAGGTAAGATATAAATGAGCCTTAAATAGAAGGTAACATCAGCTACTCTGTATAAGCAAATCTTCTCCAATCAGGGTACACCAATAAGGATGGGCTCCAAAGCAGACCATAAAATAATAGGAAGATAACAGCACAATAGTGTAATCCTGTTTATTTCAAATCTGTTAACCCACCAGTAGGAGACCCCTTTAACCAAACTATGTACATCAAACAGCAGTAAAATAAGCAATGAATGGCCCAAGAGGGCGCTATCACCATTTCCAGCGTCCTAGGGAGAGTGTATGTGTCCTCACGGATCCTGCAGACACTTCCGAATGGTAGCTGTGAGCGGTGGAACGCACGCTTGGAGCGCAGACGTCACTTTCGGGTCGCGGGTAGTCGTGGTTACGCCCTAACGCGTTTCGTCACCTGACTTCAACAGAGGGCGTAACGTCACGACACACCCGCGATGTTTATATCACCATGTCTGTTGAACATCTGCCAATCAGTGTACTCGGCAACAGATGACGAGTGCGCACCTCTGATGTCTGATTGGACGCTGATTATGCATTGCACAAATAGAGAACATGGGGTCTATCTAAGCATAGACTTAATTGATGCGGAGAACAGCCACAAACAATATGAATATAGCGTCACATATAACATGTAAATACTTGGTAATAAATGTTAAAAATCGACATTAAATAATAAAAATCGACATTAAATAAGAACAATATATTAAAGGAGGCTTCATAAATAGAAAAAAGTATAGTTTTAAAATTATGTGCAGCGATAATGAATATAGATTATGTTGGTCACCGTCCTCAACCACTTAAGCAGTAACGGAGCTATGAGTACATATCTCTATATAGTGATAGCAAAAAAATGCATAAAAATTATACTTGAAGTAACAAACTAAAGAGTCACTACTAATATATTATAAGACTAATGGTGAACCTGAGAAACCATATAACTGTTTATACTGCATGTACATATATACTATTATTGCATCACCTATTATAACATGATGTCAACACTATAATATCTAGTATGTGATAAAGATATTAAAATAATAGAGACTGATGTGTATAATGTGTATAAAAAATAGATAAAAAATATATACTGGGGCGTGGCTTGGCGCGCATAGGAGATGGACGCCTAATCTAGGAGCTCCGACAGAGCTGCAGCCATAGCCGGTCTTACTGCGCCAGATTAGCTCCAGAATGAGCAAAAAGCACTTCGGTACACCCCGCACCCGATCCAGGAGAACTTCTGCAGCGCCCTCGGGCCGCAATATCACGGACCTTTTCAGAAATCCTCAGACGCCGCGGAACAACAGGACAGGAGGAAAGATGGCGGCACCTCGTGTGGAGGACGAGTTCAGTGAAGACTCACAGTCGGCCGCAGAGGAGCACGGCAGGGGACATCCACACCCTGATCTCCCGCTTACCTATGCAGGTATGTCAGGCTTTGCAGCAGACATCAAGGCGACATTCTCTGCAGCCATAACTGACCTTAAGTCCAGCATGCTTGTCCTTACAGGCAAGATGGCCACCGCTGAAGCGGCAGGGAGATACAGGGACAAAGCAATACTGAGACTGGAGACTGTGACCCACTCCCAAACCCAGCATTTTATTGAAATCAACCGGCATTTGGAGGATTTAGATAACAGGGGAAGGAGGAACAACATCAGGGTGAGGGGGATCCCCGAAACGGTAGAAGCAGATCAAATCACGCCAGCCCTAGAGAGAGTTTTCAACAGCCTTTTAGACAGGCCAGAGGACACTGCTATTGAATTTGTGAGAGCGCACAGAGCTCTCAGAGCAAAAGGCCCAGACAATATGCCTCCTAGGGATATTATATGCTGCTTGCAGAACTTCTCCCTAAAAGATGACATTATGAGGAAGGCGCGCAGGAACGATCAGATCATATTTAACGGAGAAACCATCATGCTGTTTCATGATTTGTCTCAAATCACTCTCAAAAATCGCAGGGCACTGAGACCACTTTTAGAGATTTTGAGACAGAGAGACCTGCGATACACCTGGCGATTCCCCTTTGCTCTGTTAGTCCACCACAATGGCAAGCAACATATACTCCGCACCCCAGAAGATCTCCCGGAGTTCTGTCAGACTCTACAACTGGGACAGGTGGATGTACCGGAGTGGTACCAAGAATTTATGCTACCTGCAGTGGAAAAACCACAGCTAGACTCCCCTCCTGCCTCGCCAGATAGACACCTATACAAAAAACTGAGATCCTCACGCCCGAGTGGATCCCAGGCCGGGACACCTTCCCACAAGGCACACTCGTCTAGAGCTGGAGAGGATTTGTGAGAGGCCACAAAATCAGCATAAGATGGCTGATAGAGGGCTCCCCATACGTTTCAAGCTCAGCTATAGTTCACCCCTGTACCCCACCCTTACGAACATGCTCCTACCCACGCGCGGAACGGGACCGTGATGCTTCTGCTGAAAGGGACATGGTGGACAATCCTGAGGTTGGTTAATCTGCTCGCTGCAGTCTGTTATGGGTTCCACCATGTCCTCCCGTACGTTACAACGCAGTCCGGACTTTACAGAAAGACCTGAATTTTCACAGAGACTGGGACCTATCGAGCCTGACCCTCCACAATGTGTTAAGGTCACGGACACGCTGGCGGACGCCAGCACTTTTGAAGGTGCAAGGGTATGGAGACCGGATAATGATCCCGGAGTGGCGGGAGGGAAGGGTGGGGGTGCAGGAGGCTTACAAGGCCTAGTTATAAAAGGCAGATGACATGAACGCAGAGGTGGTAGAGGGAGCAGCTTAGGCATGTTCTCGCTTGTTGCCCTCCTCTGAGCTGATGTTCAAGCTGAGCAAGGCCCTCTCAACCTTACTGCTGGTTTACAGTTGTATATTACAAGGCACTTTGTACCTAACCCATTTGAATTTTGCTTTCTCTTGTTCTATTGCACTCGTTTCTTATCTAGGATATATTTGGTGCAGAATTGACTTTCATATAACTATTTTTTGCATTATAGGCTGCAGCCTGTCCAGGTTCATTTCTATAGTTCACGAGTTTAGTTCACAGCGTGAATCGGACCCGTGCAGGTCTACCGCCAACCGCTGACCCCCGCAAAGTGACTCGGGCGGGAACTATTACCCCGCCAGAAGTCATTTACTTGACACACTCGGTTACGATTTAGTACCCGAGTGGATTACAGTACCTCTCTTAAATTTATATCTCTCTACGCCCACTCCTATTCTTTTCTGACTATCCTTTCTCCCTCTTTTTGTCATTCCCCCCCTCCCACTCCTCCATCCCATCTACCGTGCTGTTGACATTGCTTAAAAGAGAGAACAGAGTATATTTATATTATTCAACCGGTAAGACTCCGGAACTGCATACCTTGACTACACTCTGAGTTTTATTTCCAGAAGGCACTGCGCCGTTCACTTGCAGAAGCGAGTCATGGCCTACGCTGCTCTTGGACGACACCCCACGGTCATCACTCATAATGTGAGGGGTCTGAATATACCTGAGAAGCGTTCAGCTCTTCTTAAAGAATTAAAGAAAGGTAGGCCGAAATTTGTTTTTTTACAGGAAACTCATTTTAAGACACACCATGTCCCCAGACTGACGGACACTTTCTTTACTCAGGCATTTCATGCTACCAATGATCTGGCAAAATCCAAGGGTGTTTCCATACTCATCAGTGGGGAGGCACCCTTTGAGCTAACTGACAGGCTGACTGACCCGGGTGGGCGATTCCTTTTCCTGAAAGGGAAATATGCAGGCAAACCCATCACACTTGCGAACGTCTACTTCCCGAACGCGGCACACTTACCTTTCTGTAAACGCATCATAAATGAACTCAAAAGTTTCAGCTCAGGTTGCACTATACTGGGGGGGGACTTTAATGTACCCCTGAACCCCTTGTCCGACACCTCCACCGGCAAAACCTATATTTCTTACAAAATCCTCAAACAACTTAAAGCACAGCTCAACTCAATTCAACTAGTTGACACCTGGAGGCTCACTCACCCTGAAGAGAAGGATTTTACTTTCTTCTCGATCCCGCACCAACGGTACTCCAGGTTAGATTATATCTTTCTCACTCAAAGAGACCTGGAAATGATCTCTGGGGCTCACATAGGGATTCAAACCTCCTCAGATCATGCACCAGTGGCCCTTCATCTGGATCTGGCGTCACCCCCCGTCAGGTCTAACTCATGGAGGCTTAATTCATCACTAGTGACTGATCCCATTTTGGCACCCCAAATTGCAACATCTATCCAAGACTATTTCCTACATAATAATACCCTGGGGATGGACCCAATGATTCTTTGGGAAGCCCACAAATGCACTGTGAGGGGGGACCTGATCAGAATGGGAGCACAACGTAAGAGAGACAGGGAAAAAGAAATCAAACGATTATCTGACCGTATACGTTTTTTAGAGACACAACACAAACAATCCCTTTCAGTGCGCTCGGCAGCTGACTTACTGGAGACGAGGAAATCACTCCAAACGATATTTGACTTGACGGCCAAGAGACTGCTATTCTTTAGGAAAAGAATCTACTACGAACACGGTGACAAGACGGGCAAATTTCTGGCGAGAGCTTTGAAAGCTGATAGATTGACCCAAAACATCTCGGGCATAAGAACGAAGGACGGGAAGCTGGATGTCACGACAAAACAAATAGCGGACCACTTCCACAATTACTACACTTCCTTATACAACCTCCCTGACCATTCCTCCTTAGGACAGACCGAGGGGGACAGGAAGCAGACCATCATGACCTACCTTAATGATTCCAAACTGCCAATACTAACCTCAGTAGACACTGCACACCTAGAGAGACCCATAGAGGTCTCAGAACTGCAACTGGTCATCAAAGACCTCAAGTCAGGAAAGAGTCCCGGCCCTGACGGCTTTACGGCCACATATTATAAAACATTCTCAAACCTCCTTACCACACCGCTCTTAAACGCACTTAACTCAATGTCGAGGCCCAGAAACATCCCCCATACATTCGTGTCAGCGCACATCACAATCATCCCCAAACAGAACAAGGACCCAACTGACTGCGCTAGCTACAGGCCGATATCCTTGCTCAACCTAGATATAAAACTGATGTCAAAAATCCTAGCCAACAGGCTGAAGCCACTGCTCCATGACCTGATAGGGCCTCAGCAGGCAGGATTTATGCCAGGTAGAGAGACGAGAGACAACGTTTTCAAAGCTCTCAATCTGATTCATGCCTCGGGATCTCTGAATGCGGAAGGCCTTCTCCTGTCCACGGACGCGGAGAAGGCCTTCGACAGGGTAGCATGGGATTTCATGCTAGAGACCTGCCGGCATGTGGGGCTGGGCCCCCACATGATGGCTTGGATATCGGCCTTGTACAAAGACCCAACAGCGCAACTCAAAATCAATGGTTCACTATCAAATGCAGTCGAGATCAGGAACGGGACAAGACAGGGCTGCCCCCTTTCACCTCTTTTGTTCATCCTGACACTGGAACCCTTCATTAGGAAAATAGTCATGAATGACTCAATTAAGGGATTTAAAGTGGCAGGGACAGACTATAAAGTGGCTGCTTATGCAGACGACCTCCTGTTCTTTGTGACCGACCCCCAGACTTCGCTGCCAGCCCTAATGAGGGAATTCTCTCGGTTTGGGCCCATCTCCAACTTAAAAATAAACTATTCCAAGTCGGAGGCCATGAACCTGACTATACCCACAGAAGCCATTAATGACATAAAGGCCAAATGCCCTTTTAAATGGGTGGATTCTGCACTCAAATACCTTGGAATTTGGCTGACTCCGAAATTAGCTCAGATATATGACCGAAACTTTGCACCACTTCTGAAACAGATTAGTGCCGACCTGAAGACGTGGCATCCGGGACATTTTTCTTGGTTTGGCAGAGCAGCAATCTGCAAAATGGTCATCCTGCCGAAGGTACTCTACCTGTTTAGGAATCTTCCTGTCAAAATTCCCCAGAGCTTCTTCCAAACCCTCCGCTCACTGCAACTTCAATTTATTTGGGCCCATAACAAACCTAGAATCAGATTTACACTGCTCTCCCAGACCAAGGACAGGGGTGGGATGGGAGTCCCCAACTTCAAACACTACCACATAGCGTCACAGGTCACCAGAATAATAGATTGGCATTGCCATCATACACTCAAAGACTGGGTGGGGTTGGAAGAGGCGCTGAGCCCCACCCCACTTAGGTTCTCACCTTGGATCTCCTGGAAGGGTATCCCCTCGGCCCTCAAATCACACCCCCTTATCGGACCCACTCTGGCTGGTTTCCATGCCTTGACAAGAATCACTAATCTTTCCTCCCACCTGAGCCCAATCACTCCTCTGCAGGACAATCAGGACTTTATACCGGGTGTGAAAAACCGTGACCTACATGTTTCCGACCCAGAAATGCCACTACTGGCCACGCATTGCTTTCTGGGTAATAGATTTAAAGACTTCACAGACGTTAAGAGAGACAATGAGATGCCAAACTTACCAATGTGGACATATTTCCAGATCCGTAGTTACTTAAACCACCCAGTCAGAAAGGTGCACTTTACCAGACGGCTAACGGAACTTGAGTCGATATGTTTGAGGGGGCTTCCTGTGGCCAGGGGGACTTCTATGGCATATGGATGGACCCAGGCGGGTTGCACAGTGGGAGACAGTAAACTCAGGGAGATTTGGGCAGAGGACCTAGGCACCCACATCTCAGAGAAACAATGGCGTATAGCATGCATACTAGCTCATAAGTGTTCACTTAGTTCGAGAACTCAAGAGACAGCATATAAATTGCTCACACGCTGGTATGCCACGCCTGTACGGCTGCACTCATGGTACCCACAGACACCTGACACATGCTGGAGATGCCTCAAGGCGAGGGGAACGCTAGTACACATTTGGTGGTACTGCTCGGTGATCCAGCCCTTTTGGTCTATGGTACGGGAACTGATATTTCAGATTACGGAAACATCACTGAAATTGGACGCCGTGGGCTGCCTCCTCCATGTCACGGATTTTTCTCTCAAAAGATACAAAAACTCACTGTCTAAACATTTACTAAACGCCGCGAAAGCGCTCATCCCCCTATATTGGAAAACCTCGCGGATTCCATCCAGGGGGGATTGGCTCCGCAGGGTGTCTGAGATGTGTGAGATGGAGGATGTAGTGGCACAGGCGGGAGACAATGCCTCTGCATTCCATGACACGTGGTTGCCATGGTTTGCGTTCAAGTATTCTCAGACATATCTGAACATGATGGATAAGAATTGACTGTACGGTGACACCTCATGGACATTGATAGGTACTAAATAACATTGGAAGTTCTGGAATTGGCACAGCACTGCCATATTGCATATCGATACCGATGCCTATGTGATTTCTCACTAGACATCATACGGCATATACCCAGCACGTAGAATAAGGAACAACAGCTCCCCCCCCATCTCCCCCCCCCCTCCCTTGTCTCCTCATTCTCTATATCTACTCTTTCACTTTACTATACCCATTTATCTTTTTCTTTCTTACACAATTTTATTTAAGACACAGGAACCATTAGGAGAACTTGATATGTATTAAACATGGAAGGAACAACCATTTTTCTGGTTACATAGAAAACAGTACTTTACCAATCATCTGACTCGCATGCTGTCTTTACTTTACTATATCCTGAGTTTATCGGATGTAATATACCAACATATCAGTCTGTATCTATTTGAATCATAAAAGCTATTGTGGTTCTTGATTTCATGGAACTGTTACTAGGAGCTGCGTCTCCGATACTTATCTGCCTTCCTTGATTTTTCAATAAACTTGATGTTTCAAAAAAAAAAAAAAAAAAAATATATACTATATTATGATATGATTATTTAAGGATGAAGGACATATATAGAAAAAATAGGAAAATATCTATATGTGTATGTCAAATTTTGGGGTATAGACCATCTCAAACCGTTTTGGAGAGGTTCCAATCTCGTTAGAGAACTCTCCAAACGGGAAACCCAGTGGATCTTCTTGGTTGACACTTTATCGCCCAAAGGGTTAAATGTGGATTTAGACATAAATTGTTTCATCAGTGATTATTGATTAATAGTGGCCACACTTATTATTTGCACTTATGTCTTCCCTTTGTTCCTCTATATATGATGTTCTGCTTATTATTGGTTATAATGTGATGTCATTTTTTAAGACATATAGAGGTATCTTATATATTTTATATATTTTTTACTTCTATTTTCTTTTACACACAAGTTTTAACCATATATTATTGAGTATTTTATCTATTATTTACAAGGGGCCACACTACTATGTCCTTCATCCTTATCAAACCACTTCTGTTGGTGATTATTTATTTGCTATAATATAGTATATATTTTTTATCTATTTTTTATATAAAAATACCTTGAATTTTACTGTTCAGGCTGCCTTGCATTTTGCAAGTTTGAACTGGCGCTAAGTGTGTGTTCTGTCAGGCCTTTATACAACACACCTTTATCCATATATATATATATATATATATAATATTTGAAAGAAATAAAATATTTGTTATATGCAGTTGATAAAATAATTGGTTACGTTTAGGGTTGAGCGAACCCGAACTGTAAAGTTTGGGTCCGTACCGAACTTTAGCTTTTTCCCGAACCCGAACCCGGACTTTGCGCGAAAGTCCGGGTTTGGGTTCGGGTTCGGCAATCTAATGGCACAGTTAGAAATGCTTCAGGGGCCAGCCAATCACCTTTTGATTAGCTGGTGTGCCCTTAGAAGCCATCATAGCCATGCCTACTAATGGCATGGCTGTGATTGGTCAGTGCAACATGTGACCCAGCTTCTATATAAGCTAGAGGCACACAGCACACACGTCACTCTGCTTCAGAATAGATAGGGAGAGGATCTTGTCTGCTGCTGCTGCTGCTTTTAGGGAGAGATTGAAAAATACATGAGTTAGTCCTGATTCTGGAATCTGAGGGAAAAGATAGAGAGACAGTGTAGTGTAGGGCCAGGTTCCTGTTGGTGCTTTCAGGGAGAGAGATATATTATATAGGAATAGGAGTCCAGATTCAGAGATATAATTAAGCGATCTGCATAGGTTTACCTGTTTGTGTTGCAGTGCAGTCTTTTTACACTGCCATGAGCCCAGTGTCAGAGAAAATCTACCTTTTATCTGCAAGCTCAGTGCACCAGCACTGCATATATTACGTTGAGAGATACACCGTTTCCATACTGTGGGTGTATTCTGCTCTTAGAAAAAGATCCATTTAGGGCAACAAAAAAAAAAGGCACTTTATTGTGCTCTTTCCCAAAAGACCCATTAAGGGCAAAAAAATAAAAAATTTGCATTTTATTTTGCTCGGTCAAAAAAAGACCCGTTTAGGGCAAAAAATAAAATAAAAAAATTTGCACTTTAATGTACGCTTGCAAAAAGACCCATTTAGGGCCACAAAAAATATTTTGCAGTGTGTTATACATATGTGGAGGCGTGTGAAATAAACCATTTCTATATATTTGTCTTCTACTGTGCTATACTAAAAAAACAACATTTTTTTTGAATAGCATTTTCTGCAGTTCTGTAGCTGTGCGATTCAGCGGTTACGTACTGTGGGTGTGTTGTGGTCTTCCAAAAAACGCCATTTAGGGCCACAAAAAATATTTTGCAGTGTGTTATACATATGTGGAGGTGTGTGAAATAAACAATTTCTATATAGTTTTCTTCTACTGTGCTATACTAAAAAAAAAAACATTTTTTTTTAATAGCATTTTCTGCAGTTCTGTAGCTGTGCGATTCAGCGGTTACGTACTGCGTGTGTTGTGGTCTTCCAAAAAACGCCATTTAGGGCCACAAAAAATATTTTGCAGTGTGTTATACATATGTGGAGGTGTGTAAAATAAACAATTTCTATATAGTTTTCTTCTACTGTGCTATACTAAAAAAAAAAAAAATTTGAATAGCATTTTCTGCAGTTCTGTAGCTGTGCGATTCAGCGGTTACGTACTGTGGGTGTGTTCTGCTCTTCCAAAAACACCCATTTAGGGCAAGATCTTAAATTTAGAAAATATGAGGAGAAGGTCAAAGGGACGTGGTGGCCCCGGTCGTGGTGCTGCTGGTGGAGCTCCTGTTGCAGGGAGAGGACGTGGTGGATCTGTGCCAGATACACGCACAAGTGAAACACCTTCTTCAGGTGCGAGTAGGCGACCGAGCCTGCGGCAGTATTTTGTCGCGCCTAATGAGGCTGTACGAATGTTTAGGCCAGGACAAGTACAGGCGATAGTAGATTGGGTTGCTGACAGTGCCTCGGGTTCCTTCACATTGTCTCCCACCCCCTCTTCTGATGAAAGATCAGAGTTGGCACCTGAAACCCATGTCCATCAGTCTTTCACCTCACCCCCTTGCAAATCAGCTAAGCAGTCTGAGCCCCAAATCATGCAGCAGTCTCTTCTGCTTTTCGATGACTC
This sequence comes from Rana muscosa, assembly GCA_029206835.1. Taxonomy (NCBI): domain Eukaryota; kingdom Metazoa; phylum Chordata; class Amphibia; order Anura; family Ranidae; genus Rana; species Rana muscosa. Next base: position 277,303,700 of record CM055119.1, on the reverse strand, counting down.
TGTTAGCAGGGTTTCCCAGGGCCATCCACCTAGCCCTGCCCCAGAAGTGGAAGAGATTGAGTGCACCGATGCCAAACCACTTATGTTTCATGATGAGTACATGGGAGGACCATCGCAGCACGTCTCGGATGATGACGAAACACAGGTGCCAACTGCTGCTGCTTTCGCAATTGTGCAGACAGACAAGGAGGGCAGGGGTGAAGACTGGGTGGAAGATGATGTGGAGGACGATGAGGTCCTCGACCCCACATGGAATCAACGTTGTGCAGGTGACCAGTGTAGTTTGGAGGAAGAGGCGGTGGTCGCACAGAGCCACCAGCACAGCAGAAGAGGGAGCAGGGTGCAAAAGCGGAGCGTCCGTCCCCTATACAGTATGTCTGCTACTGCCCAACGCAGCAAGGGACCGAGCACACCAAAGCCAGGTCCAAGGAGTTCCCTAGCATGGCAGTTCTTCACACAATGTGCTGATGACAAGACACAAGTGGTTTGCACGCTGTGCAATCAGAGCCTGAAGCGAGGCATAAACGTTCTCAACCTGAGCACAACCTGCATGACCAGGCATCTAAGTGCAAAGCACGAGCTGCAGTGGAGTAGACACCTCAAAAACCAAGAAAGGTCTCTGGCTCCTCCTGCTTCCTCTTCTGCTGCAGTCTCGGCCTCTTCATCCACCTCTGTAGTGACAGTGGCACCTGCCACCCCGCAAACAGAGGATCTGCCAGCAACACTACCACCTGGGTCACCAACCATCTCCACAATGTCCCATGGAAGCGTTCAGCTCTCTATCTCCCAAACATTGGAGCGGAAGAGGAAGTACCCCCCTAGCCACCCACGATCCCTGGCCCTGAATGCCAGCATTTCAAAACTCCTGGCCTTTGAAATGCTGTCATTCCGTCTGGTGGAGACGCAGAGTTTTAAAAGCCTGATGGCATTGGCTGTCCCACAGTACGTCGTGCCCAGCCGCCACTACTTTTCCAGGCGAGCCATCCCTTCCCTGCACAACCAAGTGGGGGACAAAATCAGGTGTGCACTGCGCAACACCATCTGTGGCAAGGTCCACCTAACTACGGATGCGTGGACCAGTAAGCACGGTCAGGGACGTTATATCTCCCTAACAGCACACTGGGTAAATGCAGTGGCGGCTGGGCCTGAGGCAGATAGCAGTTTGGCGCATGTCCTTCCACCACCGAGGATTGCAGGGCGCTTCAGTTTGCCTCCTGTTGCTAACTCCTCCTACTCCGCTTCCTCATCCTCTACCGCCTCCTCATCCGGTCAGCGTAACACCTTCACCACCAACTTCAGCACAGCCAGGGGTAAACGACAGCAGGCAGTTTTAAAACTTTCCTGTTTGGGGGGAAAAACCCCACACCACCCATGAGTTGTGGAGGGACATGGAACAACAGACCAATGAGTGGTTGCTGTCAGTGAGCCTCAAGCCCGGCCTGGTGGTGTGCGATAATGGGCGAAATCTCGTAGCAGCTCTGGGCCTAGCCGGTTTGACGCACATCCCTTGCCTGGCGCATGTGCTGAACTTGGTGGTCCAGAGGTTCCTTAAAAATTGTGTGTGCGCACTTTTGGCGTTCTAACCCTGCTGCTGCTCGCCTGTCAGCGCTGCAGCGTAACTTCGGCCTTCCCGCTCACCGCCTCATATGTGACGTGCCCACAAGGTGGAACTCCACCTTGCACATGCTGGCCAGACTGTGCGAGCAGCAGCAGGCGATAGTGGAGTTTCAGCTGCAGCAATCACGCGTGAGTCGTTCTGCGGAACAGCACCACTTCACCACCAATAACTGGGCCTCCATGCGAGACCTGTGTGCCTTGTTGTGCTGTTTCGAGTACTCCACCAACATGTCCAGTGCCAATGACGCCGTTCTCAGCGTTACTATCCCAGTTCTATGCCTCCTTAAAAAAACGCTCCCGGCGATGATGGAAGAGGATGTGGCACAGGAGGATGAGGAGGAGGAGGAAGCGGGATCATTTCAAAGGCTTTCAGGGCAGTCTTTCACAAGTGGCTACGAGGGTGGGTTTCTGCACCAACAAACGCCAGGTACACAATTGTCCGGCAGAAAGGGCACAGTTCTGGAGGATGACGAGGTGGAAGAGGAGATGGAGGAGGAGGAGGAGGAGCCATTTTCACAGCAGGGTGGCACCCAGACCAGCTTGTGGCCATCACTGGTGCGTGGCTGGGGGGATACAGAGGACACAGACGATACACCTCCCACAGACGACAGCTTTTCTTTGCCTCTGGGCAGCCTGGCACACATGAGCGATTACATGCTGCAGTGTTTCCGCAATGACCGCCGAGTTGCCCACATTTTAACTGGTGCTGATTACTGGGTGGCCACCCTGCTGGATCCCCGTTACAAGGACAACGTACCATCCTTAATTCCCTCACCAGAGCAGGATCGTAAGATGCGCGAGTACAAGCGCACGCTGGTAGACGCGCTGCTGGTGGCATTCCCACCTGACAGCGGGTGTACGGTGGAAGCACAAGGCGAAGGCAGAGGAGGAGGAAGAGGTCGCCAACGCAGCCGAGGCACCGGCAGCACCTCAGAAGGCAGGGTTAGCATGGCTGAAATGTGGAAAAGCTTTGTCAGCACGCCACAACAACCAGCACCACCAGCTGAGATGGAACGTCTTAGCAGGAGGGAGCATTTCACCAACATGGTTGAGCAGTATGTGTCCACAGGCCTACACGTACTGGATGACGGGTCTGCCCCCTTTAACTTCTGGGTCTCCAAATTGGGCACATGGCCTGAGCTTGCCCTTTATGCCTTGGAGGTGCTGGCCTGCTCTGCAGCCAGTGTATTATCTGAACGTGTATTTAGCACGGCAGGGGGAGTTATCACAGACAAGCGCAGCCGCCTGTCCAGAGCCAATGTGGACAAGCTCACGTTCATTAAAATGAACCAGGCATGGATCCCACAGGACTTGTCCGTACCTTCTGCAGAATAGACATGTATACCGGTGTTGTGACAAAAACTGTCCGGCCATCGGATTGTGTCCGGCCCGTACTGCGAAGGCGCAGCGCTTGCGCAGTACAGAGGACAAGGAGATTCACAAAATCTCCGAAGATGAACGGCGCCTGCGCCGTGAGTGCAGGTTCAAGCCCCAACATCCAAGTGGACATACGGTAGCACATAGTAACAGGGCCCCTCACAGGCTCGCTTCGATCGCCACGCTTTGGGCACGGCCTCACTTGGCTCGGCTTGAACCACGGATGGTGTGGCCTTCACCTGAACTCACCACGCAGGCACCGTTCATCTTGGGAGATTTTCGAAATCCTCTTGTCCTACATACTGAGCAAGCGCAGTACAGGGTGGCCACTATTCGACGGGGGACAGAATTCGACACATCACTGGCCTTACCCAGCCATTGTTGTATTTTTGAACCAGTGTTGGCTACCTCGTCCTCCTCCACCGCCGCTTCCACCTACACAGCCACATCCACCGCCACCTCAACCTCCTACTCCATATGGACCTCGTCCTCCTAGGTCAAGATTATAATTTTTATTTTATTTTTTTGTAGCGCACAGATCCTTTCCCCCTTACCTGCCTTTATGTTGTTTGCTCCTCGCAGGAGGGAGAAAGGCACACCGCACTACCAGCCCGTACCCTCCTATATAAAGAGGTTGAGCGGTGTACTTGACGGGCCGTGTCCACAGCCGGAGTCAAAACTCCTCAAGAGGATGATTCTCACCTCTACTGTAGGTAGAGGCAAGTCCTTTAATTCCCAGTAAAGTCAATGTCCACACCAGCTGAAATTACAACTCTTATTCTCTCATGGCAAAATAAACTCTACTCGGATAGAAAAGGTTAGAGCAAAGAAACAGGACAGCTTAAGGTGTGGAGGAGGTCCAGGCACAAACGTAGCACATTCACTTCACTGCTTAGGTTTCTCAAACAGTTTTAGGTGCACGGTCTCTGCCACAGACCTTGAGGTTGGTCTCTGCCACAGACCGGGTGTACAAGGCCCCTGCCACAGACCTGGAGAACTTTGGTCTCTGCCACAGACCAGGGTGTATAAGGCCCCTGCCACGGGCCGGGTGAATAAGGCCTCTGATACAGTCAAGATGACCTTGAGCTTCTCCTTCTACGAACCTAGCCCATATCAAGGGGAAGACATCTCTTCAGGGAGTCAACAGACCCTTCCTTCACCGTGACTCCCGCATCGGTCCATCAGAATGATCCTCCCTTCCCTGGAACATGGTCCCCTACACGAGGCGGCACCCTAAGACTCCTCGACCCTTAGCGGACTCCAGACGAAGGCTCTGGACTCCAGGCTTTACTCCCGCACCTAGGCCTCCATACCCAGGGCAGCAGGAACTCCAGGATAGTACCTCACCCTGGGCTAAAGGTACCCGAGATGGAACAGGAACACATGCACCCAGGCTGAAGGCATCTGGGCGTGGACCCCACTGGACATCAGCCCCCAGGCCAAAGGTCTGCCTCTTTTATATGCTCTTCCGGCATGCACAGCAGGTTCCCCGCCCCGCTGTACTACTGCCAAGAGGGGACACAAAAGGCACAGCACTGTATCGGCGGTTCAACCCTAGCCTACCATGGCAGCGCCACCTGTAGGCCGCAGGAAACTGCACACCAATACTGTCCCCCGAGGACAAAATGGTCCATGAATCCTACAGAATTAGGGTGTTTGAACCTATTTACCTCTCAAACACTTCCCTTAAATTTAGCACCCCGCTACATTTTTATTTCAAAGTATTTTATTTTCCCACTAGCTTATCCATTAAATTGAATAATTGACTTCCGGTTCCGGCGCCGCATGAGGTAACTGCACCTCCTCACAGCTCCCGCACCAGGACCCAAAAAACTGCTTGTAAAGCCAGCCAGAGCGGCCCCTCGTAGCCATCCTCCTCACCCTGGCTACCCCCTCACCAACATGGACCGCTTCCTGGAAAAAAGCGGCGCTCGCTCGTTCGCGGCCGCGGCGGCGCCGCCGGGCAAGCCGCAAATCGAGGCCCCGGCTTCGGCCTACTCCCACGCCGCGGAAGAAACACAGGCAGCCGAAATGGAGGTGAGCGCTCATCCCTCCCTGCAGATCATCACACCCCCTGCCACTGCATCTCAGGGTCCCTCTATGCTATCTTCACATCCAGCCACACCAGGGGACATTTCCAGCTCCCCACCCCCTGGGGATGCTGCTGATAGCACCCACCGAATTGCTGCTGCTGTAGCAGCTCTTCTCTCCCCCATGATCTCTGCCTCGGTGGAAAAGGCAGTCAACGCAGGCATGCAACAAATTAAAGCCCAACTTGCTGAACACTCCACTAGGCTCAATGAAATGGAACACCGCCTCTCTGAGGTTGAAGATGAACTCTATCAAGCGCAAGCCACAGAACAGTCGCAGGACAAAACAAATCAGTACATCATTCAAAAATTAGAAGATTTGGAAAATAGGTCGAGAAGGAGCAACCTGCGATTTGTAGGCGACCCCGAATCGCTTCCCTCTGCAGCCACGGCAGAATTCTGCTCAAAACGCATCCCGGAGGCTTTAGGCCTTTCAGGCCTGTTCACAGTGGAACGCGCACACCGTATGGGGTCCTTCAATCCCGAACGTAAAACACCCCGACCTATTATTGCCAAGTATCTCAATTATGCCGACAAATCCATCATTCTTCAGACATTCAGACAGTCCCCTTCTCTCCAAATAAACGGGGTAAAAATCCTACTTTTTGCGGATTACTCGATTGAAGTCACCAAGAAAAGAAAAGCTTTTCAACCGATATGCACTGAACTCTTCAAGCAACACATAAAATTTACCCTGGCCTTTCCTGCAACTCTACGCCTCAAATCGCCAAAAGGGGATCAACTTTCCTTCCAGGATCCGGCGGAAGCAGAATCTTTTCTCCGCTCCCTAAGGGGTGAAGCACACCCTCACACGCCTTCCAGGTCGAATTCCAGTCCGCGAGCGTTGGAACAGAGAAGCCCCCGCAAGGACTCTCCAAAACGTTTTAGACTTTCTGCTCCAGAACAGCGCTACCAAAACTCCCGTTGATGGACTGTCTTACACCGCCATGAACTTCCTTCCTCGCCATTACAGGTCGTATGATCTTTTTTTTTTTGTTTTGTCAACTCGAGTGTCGGGGATACACGATCTACTTATCGTGCTCTCCATTAATCCTCAATCAGGCACTGTCACCCGAGTGATCACCCAGGGATCTTTTCCACAACGGCTCTGAATCCGTATGCCGTTCCATCCATTCCATCTTTTTTTTTCCCATCGTATTTGGTTCAATCAATATATTGTTTCATATGTTATGCCTAAAACCATTCTTTTTTCTCTTTTTCCCCCTACCAGGGTGGTAATGCGTGCGCACATGCCTACAGGCCACACTGCACACTAGTTCATTTGTACTGTAATTGCCCTCCCTGACTCCGCTGTGTGATTTTTTCTTTTAGGATCCCTGCCATAACTCCATTCCAGGGGTCCCTCGCACGTTATCGAGGTCCCCGGGGCGCTCAGGCTTAATAACTGGTCTTTCTTTTCCAAGACGGGTCATGTATGGGGAGCTACCTGGCACAGCGAACTCATGCGGAAAAAAGCGAAGTTCTCTATGATGCTCACGTTACTTTGTTGTTTTGTTTTACTTTGTTCTTTTTTCTTCTACCCCCCCTCATCCCCCCTCTCCCCACTCCACATTTCAACATGCACTCCTTACCCGAGGGCTCCACACACAGATGCTCACATCACTAACATGCCTAAACTCTACCTCTTGATCCCTGCCTATAATCTTACAGCTACTAAAGCGCCGCCTCTACACCTTATCATCCGCGATATCTTAAGGTAATCTCATGGAATGTGAGGGGTCTCCGTTCTCCTAACAAGAGAATGAAGATTCTTCGCCACCTCAAAAGGCTAAAAGCAGACATAGCATTACTTCAGGAATCCCACCTTTCGGAATCTGACTTCAGTCGATTGCAGAAACTCTGGGTTGGAACAGTCTTGGGTTCAGAATCGGTTGGACGAAAGGCTGGTGTCCTCCTTCTCTTCAACAAAAACCTCCCTTGTACTGTTCTATCCACGCATACAGACGACCAAGGACGCTTCATCTCCTCCAGGGTTAGAATTGGGACAAAAGAAATAGTGATTTCCAATGTATACGCCCCCAACAGTCCCACAAAGACATTTTACTCTCAGCTCTCCACTTGGCTCCTCAACACTTCTCACTTACCTCACCTAGTTGGGGGAGATTTTAATGACCTCATGCATCCTACAGACGATAGATCCTCTCCAAAACAAATCATACAGGTGCCTGCTGGAATTGCTCCCACCCTATTTGCCTCCACTATGGACTCCCTCCATCTTACAGACATCTGGCGCTTAACACACCCGGTAGATAGGGAATTCACCTTCTATTCTAATCCTCACAAGATCCTCACTAGGATCGACAATTTTTTTGGGACCGACAGTATCATCCCCCTGGTTTCAGACGCAGAGATCGGAGACATAGCCATTTCGGATCATGCCCCAATACTCCTTACCCTAGACAATCTAGACCTCCCCCCCCCCACCCTAACATCTGGCGCTTCCCTTCCTTCCTCCACAATAATGGTGATTTTCGCGCTTACATGGAACGAGCATGGGAGGAGTTTTCCTCTGCGAATGCTCCACATGCAGGGGACCCGAACCTTCTCTGGGATGCTGGAAAAGCATACTTGAGGGGTCGGATCATCTCATATGCCACTTCCTTTAAAAGAAACGCACTATCGAAATTCAAGCTGGCCAGCGAAAGACTTCACCTCGCACAACGCAATCTAGCCACCTCGACGTCACCGGCAAACAAGGCGGAGTGGTCCGCGGCTAAAACTGCTTTTGACACCTGGGCGGACACCCTGGAACTCACAAAAAAATCCCACCTAGAAGCCTCCCTTCATAAATTTGGTAACAAAGCTGGCAAACTCCTATCCAGACTCTGTAAGGGTGCCCACCGCCCGACGCACATCACCTCACTGCGGGACCGCACGGGAACTACACACTCTACCCCACTTCGCATAAATAAAACCATGCTGGAATATTACACAGCCCTTTATGCACCCGACCCCATTGACCATAAAATAGCCCAAGCCTTCCTTGAAAAAATGAATCTACCAACTATCTCAACTGCCCTTCTAGATTCCCTGAATGCCCCTATCTCCCTCATTGAAATAGAAGGCACTATACATGCTCTCCGCCCCTCTAAAGCCCCCGGCCCTGACAGCTTCACAAGTGAATTTTATAAAACTCTCCAAAATATAACTGCGCCCATGCTCCACTCGGTCTATTCCAACATCTGGGCGGGAGGTCCCTATCTACCGACAGGTAACCAGGCCATCATTAAGCTACTTTCTAAAAAAGGCAAAGATCCTCTGGATCCGGGCTCATACAGGCCTATTTCACTACTCAACCTGGATGTCAAAATTCTCTTGAAGATTGTGGCCTCCAGACTAGCAGTCATCCTCCCGGACCTCATTCACCCGTCCCAATCAGGATTCGTGAAAGGGCGGACGGCCACCCTTAACATACGTAAGGTTCTTCTGGCCCTTGAACGAGCCAAACAGGACCCCACAGGAGATTATACCATCATAACGTTGGACGCTGAAAAAGCTTTTGACAATGTAAGCTTTGACTGGCTTTCCCTCACTTTGTCTAAAATGGGATTCACAGGCCCTTTCTGCCACCTTATCAATGCCATGTATACAGCGCCCTCAGCTAGACTTGTTGCGGCTGGACTCCTCTCAGAGGATTTCCGCCTCCATAAAGGGACCAGACAGGGTTGTCCTCTCTCCCCCCTCCTGTTTAACTTGGCCTTAGAACCTTTGTCTAGATACCTTTCCCAGATAGCCCCTTTACGAGGCATCAAAATAGGCAAAGCGGAACTTCGCACCTCACTATTCGCCGACGACGTCCTCATATTCACGGGCGACCCCAGCAACGACATGTCGACCATTAAAACCACCTTTGACGAATTTCGACTGTGCTCCGGCCTCCGTATCAATTATTCCAAGAGCGAGATTCTCCCTATAGGGACACACTCCACACCCCCCTGGGCTCACCACTCTCTGTTTAAGGTTGCATCTTCTCACATCACCTACCTAGGTATAAAGATTGGGAAATTGCCCTCTTCCATCTATCACCTCAATTACCCCCCCCCCCTCTTCACAAAACTCTATCAGGAACTGTCGAACTGGATGAATCTTCCCCTCTCGCTCTTAGGAAGGTGTCACCTTATCAAAATGATTAGCTTCGCTAGACTGCTTTATCCTTTGCAAACCATTCCCTTGCTTTTGAAACATAAGGATATCAAACTCCTCAACTCCAAAATTTCACAGTTCATCTGGCACGACAAAAGACCTCGAATAGCCTTTAAAAAAACTACATCTTCCTAGAAGCGACGGGGGTATCGGTCTACCTCATATTAGATTGTATAATTTAGCATGTCTGTTCAGGACCAGCTTAGATTGGATAGCTCAATCATCCCAATATTCTAATTACGTCCTGGAATCCAAAATGGCTCACCCGCACTCTCTGGTGGCCCTTCTACACTGCAGATGGAAAACTGTCCCCCCACCTTATCAACACAATCTCCTGCTAAGGGACACAGCTATAGCTTGGAGAGAAATCAGAAAAACACTCAAGTTATCTCCTTTCATCTCTCCCCATTTACCAATCCAAGGCAATCCTGACTTCATCCCTGGTCTCCACTACAAAGCCTTTTCGGTCTGGCAGGCTCAAGGTCTGTCAAACTTCTCCTCACTGTGCGATGGCAACACTGGAAAACCACTGCCCTTTTCTACAATATCCTCGTCTTTTTCTCTGCCCCCCTCTCACGTATTTCATTATAACCAATGCATTAGCTTCTTATCTAACACGTGTAAGACAACCTCCGGAGATTCGAAAACAGCTTTTCTGAACGTTTACTGCAAAGTGGACGTTATAAAATCACGGATATCTACAGACCTCTCCTGCAAGAATCTTCCCCGTCTATGTCCTCCTCCTCTATTGCAAACTGGGCTAGGGATTTCCCAGTTCCAGATATAACGGAAAAATCCTATCTGGCCTGCAGAAAACCATTCGACTAACACCCAACGAAATTTGGAGAGAAACCCAACTCAAGATCGCACACCGGGCTTATATCCCATTTATCTCTCCTAACTCCAATAAAGATGGCGCCTCCTGCCCTCTATGCAAGGTACCCAGACCTTCTCTCTCCCACCGCTTCTGGTCCTGCTCCTTCATTTCCTCATTTTGGGATCAAGTCCTATCCTATATATTCAAAATCACTCTGCTGAAACTCCCCAAAGACCCTTTACTTCTAATATTTGGTTATTGGGACCCTCTATTGTTACCCTGGTCTCTATCGCCGGCTGCATCGATCCCCTCAGGGACTACCAAACGTCCCTCCTCGAAAGACTGGATTTTGCTTTGTTTGCTTGTCGCGAGGAGACTCATTCTTAGGCACTGGATCTCTCCCCAAAGCCCTTCTCTCATCCAACTCGAAAAGGACTGCCTCAACCTCTTCTACAAAGAACGACTTCTTACGGACTTTAAAGAACCCAGATCTAGAGCTCGTTTTTTTTACAGATGGGAATCCTTCATCATAACAACCCTCTCGGCAGCGGATCAGGCAGCTCTGGAACAACTCTCCTTCTCGTACGCTGACCCTATCCCAATTGGGCTGTAAATCTTGATGACATTGCGCAGTCTATACATTCCGGATGGCCCACCAGGGCTGTTCCTTCTCGGGACCATTCATGTAATGGAATGAACAGCACACCACTGTCTCTGGAGCCCCTTCCCCCCCCCCATTTTTCTTTCCTAGTTTCTGTTTTGATTTTTCCCCTATTCCTGATTCTAAACACAGGGGCGCGTAGACAGATCCATCCAGTATTCCACCTTCCGGTTGCATTACTTTTTAGGTATTTATCTAGGATGACCTGCTGTACCCTCACTAGGTGAGAATTTAGTGTATACATCTCCCTCTCTTCATATCTTCATATCTTCATAACTTCATGACCCCATAAGGTTAGTCTTCAAGTGAGCTAGTGTCATGTGTTACATGTTGTTTTTGCCCTACCTGTTGTACCCAACTAGCTACACCGATATTCCTATGTACCATTGTTTTAAACCTGACTAACAGCCTTATGTTCTCTTTTGTACTTGTGTACTTATCTTTACACCTGTTCAAGTGTCTTTCATTATTCCAATAAAAACTTGTTAAAAAAAAATTAAAAAAAATTGAATAATTTATTCCAGAAAGGGCGTATTCTGGGGCATTCCCACCATATGTGTGGCATCGTGCCGTTGAGTTTCTGAGGTTCTTAATGACTTCCTGTACCTCTTCTGCTGAAAAGGGGGCCTCCAGCATATTTTTTTATTTTTTTTATGTTATTTTAAGTTATTTCCCTATCCACATTTGTTTGCAGAGCACTTGCCATGCTCTTAACAACATTTTGCTGCCATTTGCAGCCCTCTAGCCCTTTCCATTACTTGTTTAGAGCCTTTTTAGTCCTTAGAAGTCCGGGTCCCCATTGACTTCAATGGGGTTCGGGTATGGGTTCGGGTTCGGGTTAAAGTTCGGTCCCGAACCCGAACTTTTTTCCGAAGTTCGGCCGAACCCGTCGAACCCGAACATCCAGGTGTCTGCTCAACTCTAGTTACGTTACATTAAAGTGATTGTAAAGTCTTGTTTAAAAAAACAAAAACAAAAAAAAAACATGTTATACTTACCTCCTCTGTGAAGTTGGTTTTGCACAGTGCAGCCCCTTTCCTCCTCTTCTCAGGTCTCTCTTCTCCTGGCCCCTCCCTCCTGTTGAGTACCCCCACAGCAAGCAGCTTGCTATGGGGGAACCCAAGTCGAGTCACAGCTCCGTGTGTCCATTCAGACACGGAACTGCCGTTCGGCCCCGCCCCCTCTCTCTCCTGATTGGCTAACTGACTTTAATTGACAGCCACGAGAGCCAGTGGCGCCGCTGCTGTGTCTCAGCCAATCAGGAGGGAGAGTCCCGGAAGGCCGAGGGACTTGTTTACATCGCTGGACAGAGATGGGGCTCAGGCGAGTATTAGGGGGTGCTGAGGAGGCTTCTGCACACAGAAGGCTTCTGCACACAGAAGTTTTTTTTCTTAATTCATAGAATGCATTAAGATAAACCTGCTGCCTTTACAACTCCTTTAACTTTATATGAACTCAAGGACTTTATTTATATACTGTATATACTCGAGTATAAGCCGACCCGAGTATAAGCCGAGGACCTAATTTTACCCCAAAAAACTGGGAAAACGTATTGACTCGAGTATAAGCCGAGGGTGAGAATGCAGAGGGTCAACAATGCCCATTTGCAACCTCACTGTGCCCATACTAACTGTGCCCGTCGTCACTGTGCCCATACTCACTGTGCCCATACTCACTGTGCCCATTGTCAATGTGCCCGTCATCACTGTACCTTGAAATTGAGAGGCTGCGGGTGTCCATTCATTGTTTAAAACTCGCGGTCTCCTCCTGGTCCCTTCCGTGATAGGCGTTTCTCAGCTGACACAGTTCAGCCTATCACGGACGTTCTCGTAACCTCAGACTCATTTTCCCAGCAGACAGTGTGATCAGTGTTCTGCCAATCATGGACGTCCTTTTGTCCGAGGATGAAACGGCATCCGTGATTGGCAGAACACTGAACACAGTGTCTGCTGGGATGGGTGAGGATGAGAGAACGTTCGTGATAGGCATTTCTCAGCAGACAGAGTTCCGCCTATCACAGAAGAGACAGGAGGAAACTGCGAGTTTTAAATGATGGACGCCCGCAGCCTCTCAATATTTCCAGGTACACTGACTCGAGTATAAGCAGAGGGGGGCACTTTCAGCCCAAAAAAAAAGGGCTGAAAATCTCAGCTTATACTCAAGTATATAAGGTAAGTGCTATGAGACTAGATCTTAACCACTTTGCGCCCGGGCAATGCCAAAAAGACGTCTGTATTGCGGCACTGAATTGCCGACAGGATGTCCATGGACGTCCTCCTGTTTCCTCCCCCCCGTGCGCTCCCTTGGACACAGCCAATCACAGATCGTGCTGAATGGCCAATCACAGAGGCCATTCAGCACTCAATCTCACTGTCCAATGAGAGATGATCTCAAATGTAAGCATATGAGATCATCTCTCATTGCCGGCTTTCTCTCCTCACACAGAGACTGCGTGTGAGGAAGGAGAGAGATCTGTGCTTTGATCTGTGATCAAGTGAGTTGAAAACACAATACACAGTAAAAAACAGTGCCCACAGTCCCTGCCAGTGCCATCTGTCAGTGCCATCTGCTGCCAGTGCTACCTGCCAGTGCCATCTGCTGCCAGTGCCATCTGCCGCCAGTACCACCTGCCAGTGCCATCTGCCAGTGCCACCTGTCAGTGCCATCTGCCATCAGTGCCACCTGTCAGTGCCATCAGTGCCACCTGCCAGTGCAATCTGCCACCAGTCCCATCTGCCACCAGTCCCATCTGCCAGTGCCACCTGTCAGTGCCATCTGCCATCAGTGCCACCTGTCAGTGCCATCTGCCATCGGTGCAAGTTCCTTCTGTCATCGCCAACAATGGCTAAAAGTGTATTTTCAGCCGAGGAGGCGTCCGAAATTCTTGCGGCCGACGGGAGCAATGGGGAGCTCTCCGATTCGGATTCCTCCGCAAATTCAGATGAGTCTGACAGGCACTACGAGCCTGTCATAAGCAGTGGATCAATGACGACGGAGGAGGAAGAGGAAGAAGAAGAGGAGGAGGGCCCGCCCGCCAGACAAAGGCGTTCTGCTGAGGAGGCAGTGCCATCCACCAGCACCACAGGGCCATCCACCACCACTGCAGTGCCATCCACCAGCACCGCAGTACCTCGGGAAGCAAGGCAACGTACCAGTGGGGTGTCACCTCAGTCCCAAAGGGTTAGGTCCCATGCCAGCCTTCCCTATTCCCTTCAGTACCCCTTGTGGCTTCCTCCTAATTCAGGAGAAGCCAACATTCCCCCTTTCACTGCCTAGCCAGGAGTCCAGGTGGATACAGAAAACTTTTCTCAATTGATTTTTTTAATTACATTTTTACTGAGGACATGCTGGCAACAATTGTGGCCCAGTGCAACTTATATGCCCAACAGTTCATAACCAGCAACCCAACGTCCTATTATGCCCGTCCCTACATGTGGAGAGCCCTTACAGTGGAGGAGTTTAGAATTTTTTTGGGCCTCACATTCTGCATGGGACTAAATGGAAAAAATCAGATGCGTTCCTATTGGTCAACCCGCCCCATCTACCACACGCCCATCTTTTCCTCAGTAATGCCCAGGTCCAGATATCTAATGATATACTAAATTATTTAAAACAATTTATACCCAGCAAAAGGGCCCACTATGGGGTGAAGCTCTACTGTATAAATTGTGCGACCGAGCCACTGGGTATGTGTATGCCTTTATTGTATATGAAGGGAAGGACACCCTACTGCACCCCCCTAATTGCTCAGACTATATAGGAACCAGTGGGAAAGTAGTTTGGGAACTCATAAACCCACTTCTGGAGAAAGGATAGCACTTGTATGTGGACAATTTTTATACAAGTTTGCCCCTGTTCCGAAACCTACACAGAATGAAGACTCCAGCATGCGGCACCGTACGGACAAACCGGAAGGGCTTTCCTCAAAGCCTGGTCACCAAAAAATTGAGAAGAGGGGAGACGGCGAGTTTACGCAATGAGGACATTTTGGCTGTGAAGTGGAGGGAGAGAAGAGACGTCTACGTACTTTCTTCCATCCACAACAATGAATTTGTTGAGATCACCAGGAGGAATGGCCGGATCCAAAAACCCAAATGCATCCACGAATACAATAAGTTCATGGGGGGTGTAGACTTCAACGACCAGATGCTCGAATCCTACCTTTCCACAAGAAGAACATACCAGTGGTATAAGAAAGTTTCCATTTACAGTGGGGCAAAAAAGTATTTAGTCAGCCACCAATTGTGCAAGTTCTCCCACTTAAAAAGATGAGAGAGGCCTGTAATTGTCATCATAGGTATACCTCAACTATGAGAGACAAAATGTGGAAACACATCCAGACAATCACATTGTCTAATTTTGAAATATTTTTTTTGCAAATTATGGAGGAAAATAAGTATTTGGTCACCTACAAACAAGAAAGATTTCTGGCTCTCACATACCTGTATCTTCTTCTTTAAGAGGCTCCTCTGTCCTCCACTCATTACCTGTATTAATGGCACCTGTTTGAACTTGTTATCAGTATAAAAGACAGCTGTCCACAACCTCAAACAGTCACACTCCAAACTCCACTATGGTGAAGACTAGGGATGAGCTCGGTGTTCGAGTCGAACTTTCGTTCGACTCGAACATCGGCTGTTCGATCGTTCGGCGAACATCGAACGATTTGGGCCGTTCGCGCCATATTCGAGTGATGCGAACGCCCCACAATACACTGCGCCATCGCAGTGCAATCCCGGCGCTGTGATTGGCCAAGCATGCACTGTGACCCCGCATGCTTGGCCAATCACAGCGCCGGCAGCGAGGAGAGCAATGATTGGCCACAGGCAGGATGCCTGTGGCCAATTATAGCTGAGGGGGTTTAGTACACGCCCCACACTATAAAAGGCCGCCAGCGCGGCGGCCTCGTGTAGTGTGTTCCGGTGCAGGGAAAGAGAAGGATAGGCAGGGACAGTGTCATATCCATTGTTTGCTAAACCTTGTGTGTAGGGACAGAGAAGGATAGGCAGGGAGAGTGTCAGTGTCATATTCTTTGCTAAACCTTGTGTGTAGGGAGAGAGAAGGATAGGCAGGGAGAGTGTCAGTGTCATATTCTTTGCTAAACCTTGTGTGTAGGGAGAGAGAAGGATAGGCAGGGAGAGTGTCAGTGTCATATTCTTTGCTAAAGCTTGTGTGCAGGGAGAGAGAAGGATAGGCAGGGGACAGTGTTAGTGTCATTATTGCTAAGCCTCCTGCACATTATACACCTGAAGCTAGCCCGTATTGCTGTGTTTTCCTGGTGTGTTACACTACCAGGCATTTTCAGCACTTACAGCGAACGTAGTGTGGCCTCCTGCACATTAAACACCTGAAGCTAGCCCGTATTGCTGTGTTTTCCTGGTGTGTTACACCAACAGGCATTTGCAGCACTTACAGCAGGCGTAGTGTGATTCCTGCAAAATATACTCCTGAAGCTAGGCCGTATTGCTGTGTTTTCCTAGTGTGTTACACCAACAGGCATTTGCAGCACTTACAGCAGGCATAGTGTCATTCCTGTAAAATATACTCCTGCAATTAGCCCGTATTGCTGTGTTTTCCTAGTGTGTTACACCAACAGGCATTTGCAGCACTTACAGCAGGCATAGTGTCATTCCTGTAAAATATACTCCTGAAGCTAGGCCGTATTGCTGTGTTTTCCTAGTGTGTTACACCAACAGGCATTTGCAGCACTTACAGCAGGCGTAGTGTCATTCCTGCAAAATATACTCCTGAAACTAGCCCATATTGCTGTGTTTTCCTAGTGTGTTACACCAACAGGCATTTGCAGCACTTACAGCAGGCGTAGTGTCATTCCTGCAAAATATACTCCTGAAGCTAGGCCTTATTGCTGGTTTTCCCATCTCCCTGCAGGCCATTAGAATGTCTGGAAGGCAAACAAGGAGAGGCAGACAGTCAGGAGCCAATAAAAGAGGGCAAGCAGGCTCTGTGTCTAGAGACAACAGTGCTGGTCGTGGACGCGGTGCATCGCCATCAGCATGTGGCCATGGGACACGCTTGTCCTTCTTTTCGGCAGCTGGACGTGTTGAGCCGCATCATGCCGAAGACTTGGTAGAGTGGATGACCAAGCCCTCCTCATCCTCCTCATCCTCTCTCACCCAGGCTCAGGGTACTGGCAAAGCAGCTGCCAAAGTGTCCTCATCCCTGATATCAATGTCATCATCAGTCACTCCTTCCCTAGACCCACCATGTCCTCCTGAGGAGTCCCCCGAACTGTTTGAGCACAGTGTTGGGTACATGCTCCAGGAGGATGCCCAGCGTTTCGAAGGGTCTGATGATGATACCCAGCTAGAGGAAGGCAGTAGCGTGAGAGCAGAGAGAGGGGATGCTCAAGAAGGACACCAATCTGGCAGTCATGTTCCAGCAGCTGCAGCATACTGCCAGATTGGCTCCAGTGATGAGGAGGGAGGGGATGATGAGGTCACTGACTCCATGTGGGTGCCTAATAGGAGAGAGGAGGAGGATGAGGAGGAGGCACATCTCCAACGAGGCAGGATGCCCTCGGGGGGCCAGCGTAAGGGCAGCACACCGACGGAATCACACCGCAGAGCTCCGCCTGTGCAGGGCGCTGCCTCTGCCCGTTATTCAAAAAGTTCTTTGGTGTGGGCCTTTTTTGAGTCGAGTGCATCAGATCGCACAGCTGCTGTTTGCAACATATGTCTCAAGCGTATATCGCGTGGCCAAAACATCAGCTGCTTGGGCACCACATGCTTGACCAGACATATGTTGACCTGCCATGCAGCTCGTTGGCAAGCCTACCTTAAAGACCCACACCAAAGAACAAAGCGGACCTCTCCTTGCACCGCATCAGCTGGGATCTCCAACCCCACTATACCTTCAGTCCTCTCTGAAACCTGCACTGAGAGGAATGAAGGTGTAGAATTAGGTGTGTCACAGCCAAGTACTTGCGGGCACTCTGCTAGCAGTACACCGACATCCGATTCTAGCAGGCAAATTTCCCTGCCCCAGCTGCTGGACCATCGAAAGAAGTTCACTCCCAGCCATCCACATGCCCAGCGGTTGAATGCTAGCTTGGCTAAATTGCTAGCGCTTCAACTGCTGCCTTTTCAGTTGGTAGACTCGGCCCCCTTCCGTGAGTTTGTGCAATGTGCGGTTCCTCAGTGGCAGGTTCCCAAACACTACTTTTTCTCACGGAAGGTGATTTCGGCTCTCTACCGGCATGTGGAAGGCAATGTCTTGGCCTCGCTGGACAGGGCGGTCAGCGGTAAGGTGCATATTACTGCTGATTCATGGTCCAGCAGGCATGGACAGGGACGTTACCTTTCTTTCACGGCCCATTGGGTCACTCTTTTGGCAGCTGGGAAGGATGCAGGACAAGGTGCAGTAGTGTTGGAGGTTGTTCCGCCGCCACGCCTCCAAAATGCTACTACTGGTTCTTCCTCCATGGCCTCTTCCTGTGCTTTGTTCTCAGAACCAGCGGTGCTCCGTAGGCGTTCAAGGGGCTAAGCAAGTACGCAGGCAAAAGATGCCATGCCGTGCTTGCGCTGGTGTGTTTGGGGGACAGGAGCCACACTGGGGCAGAGGTCCTGTCTGCTCTGCAGGGGCAGGCCGAGAGGTGGTTGACGCCACACCAGCTTAAGCCAGGAATGGTGGTTTGCGACAATGGCACCAACCTCCTCTCCGCCCTCCGACAGGGACAACTGACCCATGTGCCCTGTGTGGCTCACGTCCTTAACCTGGTGGTGCAGTGTTCTTGGGCAGGTACCCGGCTTACAGGATGTCCTGAGGCAGGCCAGAAAAGTCTGTGTGCATTTCCGCAGATCTTATAATGCCAGTGCTCGCCTGGCTGAGCTGCAAAAGGAGTTGAACCTGCCCAAGAACCGCCTTATATGTGACATGCCCACCAGGTGGAACTCAACGTTGGCCATGCTGCAGCGGCTGCACACGCAGCAGAGGGCCATCAATGAGTACCTGTGCGACTACGGCACCAGGACAGGATCAGGGGAGCTTGGGTTTTTTTCACCACGCCAGTGGGGCATGATCAGGGATGCATGCACTGTCCTGACACCATTTGAGGAGGCCACGAGGATGGTGAGCAGTGACAGTGCATGCATCAGTGACACTGTACCTCTTGTCCACCTGTTGGAACATACGCTGCGTGGAATAATGGACAGGGCACTTGAGGCAGAACAGAGGCAGGAAGAGGAGGACTTCCTTGCCTCTCAAGGCCCCCTTTACCCAGACAGTGTTCCTTCTGTCCCACCCATCGCACAGGAAGAGGAGGAGGAGGAGGATTGTGTCAGCATGGAGGTGGAGCCTGGCACTCAGCATCATCAGCAGCAGTATTTTAGGGATGATTTACAGTCCCAAGAAACCCGTGGACTTGTACGTGGCTGGGAGGAGGTGGCTGCGGATCATGTCGTCCTTAGTGATCCAGAGGACTCCGGACTGAATGCCTCAGCTAACCTACGCTGCATGGCCTCCCTGATCCTGCAAAGTCTGCGGAAGGATCCTCGTTTTCTCCAGATCAAGGAGAGGGACCATTACTGGCTGGCCACTCTCCTTGATCCACGGTACAAGGGTAAGGTTGCGGACCTTATCTTACCGTCGCAGAGGGAGCAGAGGATGAGACAACTCCGGGAGGCCTTGCAGAAAGGTCTGTGCAACACATTCCCAGAGACTGGGAGGTTACAAACTCCTGGTCCTGGACAACGAGTTGCTGAGGCTTCGGTCAGTCAAAGAAGGAGCGGTGGGGAAGGTGGCCGTCTGACCGATGCGTTCAGACAATTCTTTTGTCCGCAGCCCCAAGGTATGATCGGTTCCAGCAACCATCGCCAGCGTCTGATATACATGGTGCAGGAATACCTAGGGGCAAGGTCAGACTTGGACACCTTCCCCACCAAAAATCCTCTGGCTTACTGTGTCTTGAGGATGGATCACTGGCCAGAGCTTGCACAGTATGCAATTGAGCTACTGGCCTGTCCTGCATCCAGCGTTCTTTCAGAACGCACATTCAGTGCTGCTGGAGGATTTGTCACGGATCACAGGCTGCGCCTGTCCACCGACTCGGTTGATCGACTGACTTTCATAAAGATGAACCAGTCTTGGATCACCACCAGCTACCACACACCTGAAGCTGATATAACAGACTAATTTATTTTCAAATGTCACATCCCTTCAAGACTGATGCTGATGCTGAGTGACTGTCCTGTTATTTTGACTGGCTATCCTCCTCAATGATCCGATTGATGATGATAGCTTGGAAGAACATTTTTGTTTCTGGGTGCCGCCACCAGTGCCTAAGGCCCAATTTTTCAGCCCCTGTTTAACAGGGGCATGTAATTACAATTTTTTATGCAATGCTTTGCAGCAGGGCTCATTCCTGCACTCCAACTAGAGTATCTGGAAGAGGTTGCAGTGTCGTGGCACCAGCACCAGTGCCTAAGGCCCAATTTTTCAGCCCCTGTTTAACAGGGGCGTGTAATTACAATTTTTGATGCAATGCTTTGCAACAGGGCTCATTGCTGTGCTCCAAGTACAGTATCTGTGAGGGGTTGCAGTGTTGTGGCACCAGTGCCTAAGGCCCAATTTTTCTGCCCCTGTTTAACAGGGGCATGTAATTACAATTCTTGATCTAATAATTCACAGCAGGGCCCATTCCTGCGCCCACCAAGAGTAACTGTGAGGCCTTACAGTGTTGTGTCAACACCACCACCACCGGCACAATTTTTCAGCCCCTGTTCAACAGGGGCATGCAATTACAATTCTTGATCTAATATTTCACAGCAGGGCCCATTCATGCGCCCACCAAGAGTAACTGTGAGGGCTTACAGTGTTGTGGCAACACCAACATGTAAGGGGCAAATTTCAGCAGAGTATATAGGGCAGGCCCCTACTTTCAAACATCCAACTTACAAACGACTACTACTTGCAAACGGAAGGAGACGACATGAAGTGAGAGGAAATCTACCCCTAGGAAGGGAAATTCTCTCCTCTAAGAGTTAATATGGGAAAAAGGTGTCTCCTCTCTACTGATGCTTTATCACCAATCCTTGTTTCAATAAAAACCCCACTTTTCAAAAACATTTGTCATTGGGACGGAAAGTGAGGTGAAATGTTCTGAACAGGGGCACAGACAGCAAAACAAATGTTACAGGGGTGATAACCCTTCCCTATGTTTTCCAAAAAGCTTAAAAATAGATTTTTTTGGCTGGAGCTACACTTAAACAATGTACCTGTTCAAAATTATATACCTGTTCAAAATTACAAACAGTTTCTACATAAGAACAAACCTACAGTCCCTGTCTTGTATGCACCGCCTGTATACGGCTGTTCAGAGTATATAGGGCCTTTTTTATTTTGTGTGCGGGGTTCCCCTTAATATCCATACAAGACCCAAAGGGGCTGGTAATGGACTGGGGTGGGGGGGGGGAAGATGGGGTAGCTATGCCATTTTTCTAAAAGATTTTCATCCATATTACCGGGACCAGACATTACATTAAAGCCGCAAGCAGTTTTAAATGGCTTTTTTTTCCTTTAGAAATGTCATTTTGTGCAGGGACAGTTCTAAACACGGGAAAAATGTGGCACTTCACAGGCATACTTTAGACACCCCCCAGGTACGATATTTAAAGGAATATTTGACATTTTTTTTTTCACTTTATGCATCATTAAAATGACTGCTCCCGAAAAACGGACGTTTTTAAAACTTCTTTTTGCATTGATACATGTCCCCTGGTGCAGAACGCGGGTTCCCAAACCCTTTTTAGGACAATAACATGCATAATAGTCGTTATAATTAGCACTTTAGATTTCGAACGTTCGCATCCATTGTATTTAATAGGGTTCTAATGTTCGTGCAAACTTTCGGTTCGTTCGCGGGTTCTGGTGCGAACCGAACCCGGGGGTGTTCGGCTCATCCCTAGTGAAGACCAAAGAGCTGTCGATGGACACCAGAAACAAAATTGTAGACCTACACCAGGCTGGGAAGACTGAATCTGCAATAGGCAAGCAGCTTGGTGTGAAGAAATCAACTGTGGGAGCAATAATTTGAAAATGGAAGACATACAAGATCACTGATAATCTCCCTCGATCTGGGGCTCCACGCAAGATCTCAACCCGTGGGGTCAAAATTATCACAAGAATGGTGAGCAAAAATCCCAGAACCACACGGGGGGACCTAGTGAATGACCTGCAGAGAGCTGGGACCAACGTAACAAAGGCTACCATCAGTAACACACTACGCCGCCAGGGACTCAGATCCTGCAGTGCCGGATGTGTCCCCCTGCTTAAGCCAGTACATGTCCGGGCCCATCTGAGGTTTGCTAGAGAGCATTTTGATGATCCAGAAGAGGACTGGGAGAATGTCATATGGCCAGATGAAACCAAAGTAGAACTGTTTGGTAGAAACACAACTCGTCGTGTGTGGAGGAGAGAGAATGCTGAGTTGCAACCAAAGAACACCATACCTACTTTGAAGCATTGGGGTGGCAACATAATGCTTTGGGGCTGTTTCTCTGCAAAGGGAACAGGACGACTGATCCATGTACATGAAAGAATGAATAGGGCCATGTATCGTGAGATTTTGAGTGCAAACCTCCTCCCATCAGCAAGGGCATTGAAGATGAAACGTGGCTGGGTCTTTCAGCATGACAATGATCCCCAATACACCGCCCGGGCAACGAAGGAGTGGCTTTGTAAGAAGCATTTCAAGGTCCTGGAGTGGCCTAGCCAGTCTCCAGATCTCAACTCCATAGAAAACCTTTGGAGGGAGTTGAAAGTCTGTGTTGCACAGCGACAGCCACAAAACATCACTGCTCTAGAGGAGATCTGCATGGAGGAATGGGCCAACATACCAGAAACAGTGTGTGACAACCTTGTGAAGACTTACAGAAAACGTTTGACCTCTATCATTGCCAACAAAGGATATATAACAAAGTATTGAGACTTTTGATATTAACCAAATACTAATTTTCCACCACAATTTGCAAAAAAAAAAATATTTCCAAATCAGACAATGTGATTGTCTGGATTTGTTTCCACATTTTGTCTCTCATAGTTGAGGTATACCTATGATGACAATTACAGGCCTCTCTCATCTTTTTAAGTGGTAGAACTTGCACAATTGGTGGCTGACTAAATACTTTTTTGCCCCACTGTATTTGTTTAATTTGGCCATGTACAACTCCTATGTCATCTATCAGAAATCCACTATAAGACCCAAATCCTTCCTTTTCTTCCAGGAGGAAATCACCACTGCCCTTTTATACCCGAACAACCCACCAGTAGACATTAGATCCGATGTCATTAGCCGACTCTTCGAGCACTACTTCCCAGACAAAATCCTTCCCAGACCAACAGGCCAAAAACGCCAGAAAAAATGCACCAAAAGAGGAGAGAGAAGAGACACCATTTATTATTGTGCCCAATGTCCTTCAGAACCAGGCCTCTGCGTAGCCGACTGCTTCCGCCGTTACCATACCAAAATAAATTATTAGTTCACTTCCTCCCATTTACCTTCACACCCCTTATGCCTCTGCTTTCTCTGTAACTGACCCTGGCTTGTTATTCGACCACGCTGTGGCTTGTTATTCGACCACGCTTCTGCCTAATGATTCTGTTTATACCTCTGCCTGATCTGGAACTGACCCTGGACTGTTATTTGACCACGCTTCTGCCTATCGATTCTGTACATACCTCTGCCTGATCTGGAACTGACCCTGGACTGTTTGACCATGCTTTTTGCCTGCCTCTTTGACTGATCTTGTACCCTGTCAGTGGACTAGTGGGATTCATAACACAGGGGTCTCACATATGTGAGGGGCTCCAGAATTGTTTTTCTGGATGAAGAAAACAATTATTTTTGTTTTTCTCATTCCCAGATTAGGGTCTGGAGACTCAGGGGCTTCAAAGAGTTTTCAGTCCTGAACGAGGCCCTATGCCATCATGCCTCTGCCTGTCGCATGAACTGACCACACCACATGTACCTGCCTACTACCAGGACCAATATTTTGGCACTGCTGAAATCTCTGCCTGCACTGACCCTGGACTGTATATGGACAATATCCCTGCCTGCTGCCTGTACTGACTATGGACAGTATCCCTGCCTGTTGCCTGGACAATTGCATTCGCTTTTGCTGACCAAGTCCCTGCCTGCTGCCGGGACCAGTGCTATCCTCCTGTGGACAACTGCGCTACTAAAACCACAGGTAATCTTTTGTTTACCCTTTGCTCAGCAGAATATATTTTGAGGTGTAATTCTTGGTATGTTCATGCTATGTGTCCCTAGAACACCTGATGGTGTACCTTGCATGTTGGGCCTCTGTATGTGGCCAGGTTGTATAAAAGTCTCACACATTTGGTATCGCCATACTCAGGAGGAGTAGCAGAATGTATTTTGGGGTGTCATTTTTGCTATGTACATGCTATGTGTTGGCAATATCTTATAAATGGACAACTTTGCGTAAAAAAATTGTGTTTTCATTTTTTTTCCCGCATTTTCCAAAAACTTCAGGAAAAAAATGAACTGTTCAAAAGACTCATTATGCCTAATAGATTATACGTTGGGGTGTTAGCTTTCCAAAATGGGGTCACTTTGTGGGCGTTTCCATTGTCCTGGTGCTCCAGAGCCTTCAAAAGTGTAATAGGTAGTCAACAAGTTAGATGTGTAATTTATGCTCCTAGAATACCTGATGGTGCTCCCTGCATGTTGGGCCTCTGTATGTGGCCAGGCTGTGAAAAAGTCACACACATGCGGTATCGCCATACTCAGGAGGAGTAGCAGAATGTATTTTGGGGCATCATTTCTGGTATACACATGCCATGTGAGAGAAATAACCTATTACAATGACAATTTTGTGGAAAAAAAAATCTTCATTTTGCAAAGAATTGTGGGAAAAAATTACAACATCAAAAACCTCACCATGCATCTTACTAAATACCTTGGAATGTCTACTTTAAAAAAGGGGTCATTTGGGGGGTATTTGTACTTTCCTGGCTTGTTCGGGTCGTAAGAAATGAGATAGGCCACCAGTACATTAGGTGTGATCAATTGTTTATGATCCGCACCACAGCTTGTAGACGCTATAACTTTCACAAAGACCAAATAATATCCACTAATTTGGGTTATTTTTACCAAAGATATGTAGCAGTATAAATTGTGGCCAAAATTTATGAAGAAAAATTAATAATTTGCAAACATTTCTCACATAAACTAAAAACAATGTGTTTTTTTCTAAATTTTACGTATTTTTTCATTTATAGCGCAAAAAATAAAAAACCCAGAGGTGATCAAATACCACCAAAAGAAAGCTCTATTTGTATGAAAAAAAAATCATTTGGGTACAGTATTACATGACTGAGTAATTGTCAATCAAAGTGTGAGAGCGCTGAAAGCTGAAAATTGGTTCGGGCACGAAGGGGGTTTAGTGCCCAGTTGTCAAGTGGTTAAAAGATTTTTTTTATCCCATAATCATACTTACCTAGGTGGATGCAGCACCAGTCCGATGCTGCATCTGTCCCCCGCCGCCTCTTCATCGAGAACCGAGCCACCGAACACCGCTGATGGCTTATTTCTCTCACCTCCCCGAGCTCTACTACTCTGCTCCTCCACGCTCACTAGAGCTTTGAGCTGTGGAGGGGTGGGGAGAAGCCATCTCAGCCTCTCAGCAGCACACAGTCCAGGCACCTGTTGGATCTAGACTTCCAGAGTCGGGATGACGTGGTGCCTGGACTGATCTTGGTGACATCAGCAGAGAGCGGACTTCAGACCGCTCTCAATGGGTCTCAGGAGTGCAAAATGAATGACCGCTTAAGCTCAGGCTGGACTTCTCCTTTAATTCATTAATCAGTCAATTTAAGTTATATAGATGTGCATATTTAAAATTGCTTATAAATCCAATGTAAATTTTTATTTTGTTAATAGTTTATTTTCAATTCATGTAATATAAAAGGAATGGGGGGTCCACACCCAGGGGGAGAGAAAGCTTTAACCTAAAAATGAAAGAGAGTAAGGGATGGCCACAGTCGGATGGGGCCTCCATAAATGCGGGGGTTGGAATGCTGCCATGCTGTCATTAAAACCTGGAGGACCAGAGAATTACTGAAATCTGAGTTTAACCCACTATGGACTCATCCATTTATGGACTTAACTTAAGCTGTCACTGTTTTAATTTATTCTTCAGTAAAGCTTTTTAAAACTTTGCCTCATCAGAAGTTACTAAAGGGGTGCAATGTAGGTAACTGGCACATATAGTCTACAGCTTGGGTCACTAATTATATGCCATATTATATATGGGGGTATGAAGACATCAGTACAAGAATTAATACAGTGTGAACATATAAGTGGTTACCAAGGGTAACAAAGTTTTCTCTAGCAGCCTGCCATAAGTGTGTACATGTGGCAGGTAATTAAGTGAGGGAGATGTTGGCACTCTTTTGGTCACAATCTCCCATAGCAACAGGAGCAGATCTATGCTGCCTGGGCCCTCATACAGAAGAGAGAGAGGTAAGTTACGTGTATGCAGAGAGTCCATGTTAGGTGCACGGCAGGGCCCCATACCATTACTGGGAGTCTCTCTGCTTGTCTCTCTTAAATGCACAAGTGACAGTGTGGTGATGTTTAATACATCAAGAGTTTACTATAATTTATTCATGTTTGTCATCCACCGGGCCATGAGCGTGGCTCAAGTAAAAGTATCCCATGTCTAGTACAGTGAACCTGTGAATGACTTACCTAACACAAGCTAATTTGGCAGGCTAGGCTGCATGGCATGTGTATCCAGGACGATGCGTAAGAAACGTATGAAATGTGTCGGGACTTCCACTACGTGTTCATTGAGAATGTTGACTAGATCTACCGGGGGGTATGTCCGGCTGTTCGATGAGCAGAAAATCTTCCAGATAATGGATAACCCTGGGACACTGGGCCTGGTGTGACGGGTTCAAGTGAGGGACTGGGCGAAAACGTCAGCTTGGTAGGCAAAGTGGCGACAAAAGAGTTCCATGTCTGTGAGGCTCCAGTCAGAGCTGATCTGGAACTGGGCAAGTCTCGCTGCTGCTTTGGCTGAAAACGTCCAATGGTAGTCGTAAAAGGCAAAACCTCCATATTTGTAAGCAAAATCTGTCACTGCATGAAGGTACAAGTCCAGCTCCTCCCTCCTGCTGAGGGTGGCTGAACAAAGTACGTCTTTGAAGGCCAGGGCGAACTCAGTGGCTGACAGCTTATGACTGAGGCTGAGGTCTCGACTTGACAAGCACTGAGACACCCCCCCCCCCAGGCGTATGATTTGTTGTCAACTAAGTCATGGGCTGAGATGAGCAGGAATGCCAACTGACGTCTTTGCCCTCCAATGTATCCTCCCCGACGCTGGTTAGAACAAGATGAGTGGGAAGGACGATAGGTGTAGAGCCTGGTGTACCTGCAGAAGGAGAAGCTGTCATCGGGACCAGGGCCGATCCTAGGGTCACAGGCGCCTGGGTGCAGAAATATTTTGGGCGCCCCCACGTGGGCATGGTCATTTTACTAACTCCTCCCCTTTGCACATGTTTCTATGGCAACGACTCAAACACAGATATGCTCCCCTAAGGAGTCTTTGTTACCCTGGAATCCTCCCACGATCTCTTAACAATAAACAAAAGGAGATAGTCAGAGACTGCACTGCAGACATGATACAAGAGATGGTCAGAGATTGCAGACATACTACATAAGATGGTCAGAGACTGGAGACATGTTACAAGAGATGGTCAGAGGCTGCAGATATGATACAAGAAATGGTCAGAGACTGCGGACAAGATACAAGAGATGGTCAGAGACTGCAGACATGATACAAGAAATGGTCAGAGACTGCAAACATACTACAAGAGATGGTCAGAGACTGCAGACATAGTACAAGAGATGGTCGAGACTGCAGACATGATACAAGAGATGGTCAGAGACTGCAGATATGATACAAGAAATGGTCAGAGACTGTGGACAAGATACAAGAGATGGTCAGAGATTGCAGATATAGTTCAAGAGATGGTCAGAGACTGCAGACATAGCACAAGAGATGGTCAGAGACTGCAGACATAGTACAAGAAATGGTCAGAGACTGCATACATAGTATAAGAGATGGTCAGAGACTGCATACATTTAGTATAAGAGATGGTCAGAGACTGCAGACATACTACAAGATATGGTCAGAGACTGCAGACATAGTACAAGAGATGGTCAGAGACTGCAGACATAGTACAAGAGATGGTCAGAGATTGCAGACATACTACAGCTGATGGTCAGAGACTGCAGACATACTACAGGAGATGGTCAGAGACTGCAGACATGCTACAGGAGATGGTCAGAGACTGCAAACATACTACAGGAGATTGTCAGAGACTGCAAACATACTACAGGAGATGGTCAGAGACTGCAGACATAGTACAAAAGATGGTCAGAGACTGCATACAGCCTCACAAGTGCCCATAAGCTCAGCCTCACCAGTGCCCATCAGTGCCCATCAGTGCAGCCTCACCAGTGCTCATCGGTGCAGCCTTACCAGTGCCCATCAATGCGGCCTGATGTGGGGGGTCAGCTGTGTCAGGGTCTCTCACCTCAGCGATGGCAGCTCAGCAGGTCCTTGCACGGCCTCCTGGGGGGCTGATGCTCCTGGTCCTGGGGTCAAGTTGTTGCAAACCAGCGTCTAGCCCCACAACCTGAGCCAGTCACATGCGTCACAACTTTCTGGTGTGCCCTGCCTCTGCCTGCCTCCAAGACTCCGGTAGTTTCCTCTGCGTTGCTCTCAGTTTTCCACCCCCTCCCATTCTGCACAACTCCCCCCAGTCTGTTCAATCCCTCTTATTCCCAGTCTGAACCCCCCCGTCTGCCCAATCCCCCATACCCCTTGTCTGCACTAGCCCACCTCCCCCTAGTCTGCACAATCCCCCCTTCCCCCAGGTCTGCACAATTACCCCCTCAGTCTGCACAATTACCCTGTCCCCAAGTCTGCACAATCCCCCCTTCCCTTAGGTCTGCACAATTACCCCCCCAGTCTGCACAATTACCCCATCCCCTAGTCTGCAGAATCCCCCCCTTCCCCCAGGTCTGCACAATTACCCCCCCAGTCTGCACAATCCCCCCCTTCCCCCAGGTCTGCACAATTATCCTCCCTCCCCCCAGTCTGCACAATTACCTCCCCAGTCCGCACAATCCCCCCTCCCCCAGTCTGCACACCCCCCCTTCCCCAGTCTGCACAATTACCCCCCCCCCAGTCTGCGCAATCCCCCTCCCCCAGTCTGCACAATTATCCCCCCTCCCCCCAGTCTGCACAATTATCCCCCCTCCCCCCAGTCTGCACAATTACCCCCAGTCTGCACAATCCCCCCTTCCCCCAGTCTGCACAATTACCCCCCAGTCTGCACAATCCCCCCTTCCCCCAGTCTGCACAATTACACCCCCAGTCTGCACAATTACCCCTCTTCCCCCCAGTCTGCACAATTACCCCCCAGTCTGCACAATTCCCCCCTTCCCCCAGCCTGCACAATCCCCCCTCCCCGCAGTCTGCACAATCCCCCCCTTCCCCCAGTCTGCACAATTACCCCCCCAGTCAGCACCCCCCCCAGTTTGCAGAGGGGGAGTAAGAAATGAGAGAGAAAAGCAGAGCTCGCCTTAGTCACTATTCAGAAATCCTCCGCAGAGCTAAATTTCCAGCCGCAGAGGTGGCGCGCTGTGAATGCTGGGGTGGCCCGGGCGAGGCGCGATGTGACTGCTGGGACGGCCGCGGCTCTGACATCACTGGTTGCTAGGTAGATTCTTCACCCCCTGCACCCCATCTAGGATCGGCCCTGATCGGGACCATGACCAGGTCAGGGAGGGCAAACTTTCAAAAGTGTGACTCTGGTCTGGACGTCCTAACTGTTGCGGCTAAGGAGGAGACCAAAGAGTGCAGCTGGGAAATGGCCCCATGGATGGATTGCAGGGATGCCTGTTGGGCCCAGCTGCAGCTGGAGGCGGAAAGAGGAGCCTGAAATGCTCTGCCTTCTGGCCGTAGTGGAAAGGGAATATCCCTGCGACTCAGCTCAGCTATGAGTTCGGGGATGGTCCGTCCCGAGGGACTGCACACTGCCGCGCTTTGAGCCCACTTGGGGGGTAACAGAGGGGTGGGTGTGAAGTCCTCGCTGCCGGCCTGCGACATGGCTCCAGCCAGAAGACAAAAGAGGACGGGGCTCATATTTAAGAGGAGTCATAGCCATAGGATAGAGAGCGGAGTGGTAAAGAGAAAACTCAGATAGGAGGAAAAAGTGAGAATACAGCAAAAAAGGAATGATAGGCGTAGACAGGAGCTGACAGAGTTCTGCTGTGCAGAACCTATGTAGAGTGGAAATTTAGAAAACTCAGAAGAGTGCGTGGCGACCAAGGTGGGCCAGGAGGTGACTGGCCAGAAAACCGATAGCTCGGGTGCCTGTTTGTGGCGAGCACAAACCTGAAGACCAGAACCCCAGGGCGTACTGGGGCGAGAAGTAGAAGTCTGGTACGGCCTACGTAGGAATGTTGCGGTCTGTAGTGGGTGATGTGTGCTCGGCCTGCTAACACTTGCACTGCCAGCAAGCCTACTGTTAAGCGACCTTGTCTGCGAGGTGAAGGGTCGCCCTTCGAAAACAGGGTGTCATGTATAGACATATGTGACAGAACTAACGCCTGGAGATCACGTCCAATGATGTATGTGAAGTAACGGTATAGTGAAAGGGTGCTGCAGAATTATGTGATAGAAAAGCCCATGAACTACACCCAGACTGACGCTCTAGTAGTGAGGTCCCAGTTAGGATCGAAACTCGGTCGACCGGGAACACCTTTCTTTACTCTATTTCTATTTCATTTTTTTGTGTCCCCCTTGTATGCGACTGGCAGGGCCGCTGATAGGCCAGTACAACTGACCCAGTTGTACCGGGCCCGGCCAGCAGGGGGGCCCGCAACCTGAACAAAATAGTAGTTACATGTAAAAAAAAAAAAAGGACCGATCAGGGTCCCTTAACATCGTCCAGCACCAAACAGCATCCGCCAGTTCCAACCCCCCAAACCCCCCCCCCCCCCTTTTACATTTTACGTTTTTTTTTTCTATGTCCATACTTATGTGGCAGACAGTGGCGGCCGCGGCAGACGAGGGACTATTTCTCGTATTTCGGGCGCGGAAGAATACCTCATCCGCGCCCGCTCCTCATGCCATGCTGGCTCAAGTCCTGGCCAGCGCGTCCTCTGTAGTGCCGTCATCTCCTGACGCTGCGGAGTGATTCGGATTCCTCTCTCTCCGCTTGAAGAAATAGCAGTGAGGCGACTCAAGGGGAGCAGCGGCGGCAGAGGATATCGACAGAGGCAGAGCAGAGGCATCCCATGATGATCATCTAACTATAATAGTTTGTTGGGGACCCTCAAGTCCAGGCAGCAGCAGGATCACCAGGAATAAGTGACTCCAACAATTACACAGGTCAGGCGTGTGCTTGCTTGGGGAGGGGGGGTTGGGTGAGCTTCAAGATCTACTACCACTGTTGTTTTTTGTAGCATGGCACCTCTAGTAACACTGCATTACTCTGCTATTTGCATTGTTTCTGGTAATGACACCTATACATTGTGGCATGGGTGGCTCTGTCTGCCCATAACGCATGTGCTGCCTGCAGAGACAGTGCCACTCATGCCGCCAAATCGCCTATGCCGTAATGTGCTGCAGACAGTGCC
The DNA here is from genome assembly GCA_029206835.1 of Rana muscosa. Taxonomy (NCBI): domain Eukaryota; kingdom Metazoa; phylum Chordata; class Amphibia; order Anura; family Ranidae; genus Rana; species Rana muscosa. The sequence continues at coordinate 277,272,276 of CM055119.1, read as the reverse complement.
ACCCATGACGCTAATGCCATAACGCATGTGCTGCCTGCAGAGACAGTGCCACCCATGCCGCCATTGGCGGCATTGGGTGGCAGTGTCTGCAGCACAATATGGCATTGGCGGCTTGGGTGGCACTGTCAGCAGGTAGCACATGCGTTATTGCATTAGCGTCATAGATGGCACTGTCTGCAGCACATTGCGTCATGGGCTGCACTGTCTGCAGCACAATATGGCATTGGCGGCATGGGTGGCACTGTCTGCAGCATAATATGGCATTGGCAGGCGGCATGGCATGGGTGGCACTGTCTACAGCACAATATGGCATCTGGGGAGGGGCCAGGGGCGGAGCCAGGGTGGGGCTGAAGGAGGGACCAGGGGTGGAGCTGAAGGGGGCCCCGTCAGGTAGGCTGTACGGGGCCCCATGATTTCTATCAGCGGCCCTGGCGACTGGCCCTGGTGAAGATGCAAACATATCGTTTTTTGTTTTTTTAACCTAGGAAATAACGTCCAACCTGGTACAGGATGGAACCTGAACTCGACTGACCTGAGGGAGAAAAGACAGAGGAAAACGATGAGTGGCTCGTATGAATGCCACTGGAGACGAGTGACCGATCAAGTGCCACTAAAAAATGAAGTGGGCTGTATGAGCACCACTGAGTGTGCTTGCAGCGATTGCAAGGAGTTATGCAGAGACGTGTACTTTCAGCGATTGCAAGGAGTATATGTTGAGATGCATGTTTGCACCGATTGCAAATGGGTATATGCTGAGATGCGTGTTTTTGCAGCGATTGCAAGGAGTATATACTGAGATGCATGTTTTGCAGTGATTGCAAAAATGGGTAAATACTAAGATGCGTGTTTTGCAGCGATTGCAAACGGGTAAATGGTACGATATATGTATGTAGCGGCCTCACTCTCTCTCTAGCTTTATCGGTCATACGGCTGTTGTCTAGGGGTACCTGGGAGGAGAGAGTGCAGGAACACTACGCCAAGCTCTCACCTCGCATGCGTATGAGGGTTGAGCAAAGTCACTTAAATTACCTTCGGGTCTGTTCTCTGCATACGAAGCCTCTGCTTGTTCCGTGGAGATGTGTCTGCCAGTAATAGAGCCCCACACCATTAAAAGTCCAACACTCTTTTATTTCTTCATTTGTCAGGATGAACATAATCAGTTGAACTCTTGTAACAGACAGACAGGGGTGTGGATGCGAGTAGGCCCAGGCACAAATTAACTCTCCTATTCCTTTTGCATGCGAATAGGCTTGGCGCACGGTCTCTGCCACCGACCGTGATGTTGGTAGCTGCCACCTACAGGGTGAACTGTCTCAGCCCCAGCCACAGGCCTGGATGTGACGGTCTCTGCCACCGACCTTAGAACATGCACCACCTTCCGTGTGAATACAGCCCCTGTTTGGAAAGGACATCCATCCCGGCGGTCTCCGGAGGTCCTGTCCCGGCACTGGCAATATGCTTCACCAGATCTACGGGAAGGTCACCTGCACGGTCTGTTACGCCTGGATTCAGGTACCCGATACTGTGGGCACCTTGGGACAATTCCTCCCGGGCTGGACCCAGTGGAAGAAGCTGGGCCCCAGGCCTGAAGCGATGTACCTCACCCCAGACTGAGGGTGTCTGTGGTGACTCCTGAACTCCACGTGTCCAGGCCTAGGCCGCCTGGACACCGACCGCGGACAGCAGCCCTCAGGCTGAAGGTGCCTGGGGCTCGGACCTCGTGGCGAAGATGTCCGCCCCTTTATACCCTCTCCCAGCAAGCACAGTGGGTTCCCCGCCCCGCCGTACAACTGCTGCGAGAGGTCACAAAGGGTACGGCACTGCCGTGACGGTTCAACCCCGGCCCAAAGTGACAGCGCCACCTGCTGAGCCGCAGGGAACTAGACATCACTGATGTCTTCACCCGAATCAACCATTCTGAAAAGTACATACCCGCTACATGTAATTGTAGCAATTGCAAGGAGTTTGTACTGAGATGCATGTTTTGCAGATTACAAAATGAGTATATGCTATGATGCGTTTTTTTTTTTTTTGCAGCTAATGCAAGGAGTTGTGATGAGATGTATATCTTACAGTGATTGCAAGGAGTTATGATGAGATGTGTATCTTGCAGCGATTGCAAGAAAAGGTCACCTACTGATAGGCGAAAAGAAAAAAGATAGTAGAAATTGTATATGTAGGAACAAACTGCGAAGTAGCATACATAACGAATTAAGGATTTGCTATAGGGACTGTTACGAATTGGTGTGTGGGATACTCGTGGTGCAAACCGTTGTGCCCACGATGTGACTGGGTTCGAACAGGATTGTGATGTGTACAAATGTAAATGTGACACAAATCGGTTAGTAGAAATGACATAAGTAACGAATCGTAGGTTTATGATAGGAACCGCTACGAATGGTGTGCGGGATACCGTGATGCGAACCGTTGTGCCGCCGGTGCGACTAGGTTTGGAATGGACTGTGATGCATGTAGCTGCTGCTGCGATCTGAATCGGTCAGTAGAAATGATATGAATAACGAATTGTAGGGTATGGTAAGAACTGCTACGAATTAATGTTTGGGATATGACCGATGCAACCGTTCTGCCGCCGAGGCGACTAGGCTCGAATCGGAGTGATGCGTATGGCATGAACGTGATATGAATCAGTGAGTAACATGACATAACAACGAATCGTTTGTAGGGTACGAGAGTGAGCGGTATGAATCGGTGCGGGATGTACCTGATGTGAACCATTGTGCCGCTGACGCGACTAGGTTAGAATCAGACTGTGGTAGGTATGCAACATATCTGATACAAATCGGTAGTAGGGTAAAAGAAATTGGTTGAAAAGTATGAAGTGAATCCAATATGAATCGGTTGCAGAGTGTATGCCACCCCTTACTCTAAAACTGAACCCATACCAACCACCAAACCCCCCAGGCTAATCAAGTGCAGAGAAGGCAACAGGTGGGTCTAATTACCACCTCAATCAGTCACAGAACCCCATACAAACAATACATGCTCATCTCCAAATGGATGAGACGGCAACCCCATAGACTGTGAATCCTATTAGCAACGAAGCCTGTAACGAGTGAAGTCGGACAACGACCGACAGTGGCTCGGAGGCTTGGATCTACAAATGAAACGTATGTTTGTGGGTGGGATGACAAGCAAGGCTGAGGGAATATGCAAATCTACTACACCTGTGCCGAATTATGTCAGGACACGACCGACAAAAACTCGGAGGCAGCTAAGAATGAAAGGGATGCAGGATAGGAAACAACAAATCGCAACATTGCATATGAACGAAAAGGTTCGAACCCTACCTGCAACAGCAAATGAGAACCGCAGAAGAAGGCCATGAACGGAGAAGCTGCAAGACATGTGTCATCGAACAAAGAGACTCACAAACACGAGGTGAGCCGGGAGGAGTCAGCCCAGTGATATGTAGTATCGTGCACTGGAACTGACAAAGAGGAAGGGGAAGTGGTCAGCTTAAATACCCTCTGGGCTCCTCCCATAATTTCAGGCCAGCATACTGGCCTTCTAATATATATTCAATAAGTCCAATACTGATAAATGTCCTAGAACCTATAATGAAAAACATGCAACAAAACAAGCATAAACATAAGTTCAACAGGATTGAAGAACATGAAGTCCAAGGTATGACGTCTTCAAAGTATTCCAAAGTTCTGAGTAGAACCTGTAGATAGCAGCAATGTACTCCACGCCGTGCATACAGCATGGCTAGTCCTTGCACAAGTCACTCACCTGGCAAAAGGAGTACTAACTCTGTAATTGGTCGACTAAAGGTTTGTGACGATCCTCCCTTGGTTACCTTGACTTCTACCTTCCAGACTTTGTTATCATCATTGGGCATAACTTTAGTAATAAGACCCATAGGCCACTCATTCCGACAAAACTTCCTTGTCTTTTAGAAGGATGAGATCTCCAACCTTAAGATTTGACTTAGATGTTTGCCATTTGTTACGACCTTGAAGGTGATGAAGATACTTCTTCCTCCAGCGATGCCAAAACACATTGGCTAAATGCTGCACCTGCTTCCATTGGCACCTGTAGATATACTTGGGTTCAATCTCATTTGAAGATATTACAGCAGATAGCCAGGTGGAAAAACACTCAAAACGGTGTGACCGCAGCTTCTGTTTTGTATTTACAGAAGTGTGGAGTGTGGTGTCCTTATATTCTTCATGGCTTACTAGCCCATAGGTAGTGTCAATAGGGGGTGAGTAGGAGTCCTCACACAAAAACCTTGGAGGTGACAGCCATAAGCTGTCCTGAAGAACAGCAGGTGACACGGCTCTGGTCCCACAGTCAGTTGGGTTAAGTTCAGTGGGAACGTGATGCCATTGACTTGGTAGAGAGATTCTCTTAATACGTTCAACCCTGTTGCTGACATACACGTAAAATTGTTTTGTTTGGTTGTATATGTAACCAAGTACTACCTTACTGTCTGTATAGAAGGTGAAAGAATCAATTCTAGTGTCCATTTCACTCCGTATGACTTTGACAATTTCTACGGCTGCACAAAGTTCAAGTCTTGGTATGTGCAGGTTTGGGAGTGAGTTTTGCCTTGCCTAGGACAAAACTACAGTGTGATTCTCCATTCATTTCAGAGGTCTTCAAATAGGCTACTGCAGCAATAGCTTCAACTGATGCATCAGAGAAAATATGAATCTCTCTCCGGTTAGCAGTTGAAGTGGAACCTGGAACATAGCAAAGGGAGATCTGAAGTTTTTCTAGTGACTTCAAAGAATGTCTCCCCCTTTCCCACTTGTGTTGATTCTCACTAGGCAAGGGAGTATCCCAGTCTATGTTCTCAGTAGATAACTGTCTTAGCAAAATCTTACCTTGAATGGTAACTGGAGCAAGGAAACCCAGTGGGTCATAGATGCTATTCACCACCGACAGGACTCCTGTCTTAGTGAAGGGTTTGTCACAAGTTGACACTTGGAAGATGAATGTGTCTTGTTTGATGTTCCACAACAAACCCAGACTTCGCTGTACAGGAGGCACATCTGTACCTAAATCAAAGTTTTTCAGACTAGTGGCATAGTCCTCAGAGTGAAAGGCATTCATAAGTTCCTGGCTGTTGGATATAATCTTGTGCAGTCTAAGGTTCGCTACAGACAGCATCTCTTGTGTTCTGGTGAGAAGATCAATTGCTTCTTTAGCAGTTGGAAAAGACTTGAGTGCGTCATCAATGTAGACGTTTCTTTCAACAAATTGACGAGCATCAGATCCATATTCTTCTTCTCCAGTCTGAGCTGTTCTCCTTAGCCCATAAGTTGCCACTGCTGGGGAATTACTGTTACCAAAGACATGTACCTTCATGCGATAATTTATAACTTCCTTGTTGATGTCATTGTCCTTGTGCCATAGAAACCTGAGGTAGTTTATGTTGTCTTCTCTGATGATGAAGCAGTGAAACATCTGTTGAATGTCGGCCATTACTGCTACAGGCTCTGGTCTGAAGCAAATCAAGACTCCTATTAGACTGTTGTTCAAGTTGGGCCCTGTAAGGAGCATGTTGTTAAGAGAAACACCTTCATGCTGAGCACTGGAATAAAAGACAACTCTGATTTGGTCTGGTTTGCGTGGGTGATACATGCCAAAGGATGGAAGGTACCAGCAGAGCCGGTACAAAGGGGGGCGGAAGGGGCGGATGCCCTGGGCAGTACAATTTATTGGGGGTGGGGGGGCGCAGTAAAGTGGCCTTCTCAGGGCTTTCTGCTCCAACCTGTCATTACACACTAGCGCTGCGCAGCCCATGCATCCTTCGGCTCCCAGCGCGGCAATGTACAGCTGCCTGTGTTGATGCAGGAGGCAGCTTCCGTCCCCGCCTTTACAATGTATCACGGAGGAGCCCTGAAACTCCGCCCCAGCTACAGCTCCTCGATCACCTGCCAAAAAAAAAAAGCCTGCGCATACCATATGGTCTGGACTAGAGCACTGGCGGTGGAAGAGGTGGGGGAGGGGGGAGAGGAGAGAGAGAGAGCGCTCCGCAGAGACTGAACTGTGAAAGTGTGTGAGAGGATTTGAGCATGGAGAAGAACTGGGAAAAGGTATGTGTGGAGGGGCAGAGAGGAGGGCTCTGAAAGTGGGGGGATGTGTACAGAGAGGAGGGCTGGAACAGTGGGGGGATTTGTGCAGAGAGGAGGGCTGGGAAAGTGGGGGGATTTGTGAAGAGAGGAGGGCTGGTAAAGTGGGGGGATTTGTGCAGAGAGGAGGGCTGGGAAAGTGGGGGGATTTGTGCAGAGAGGAGGGCTGGGAAAGTGGGGGGATTTGTGCAGAGAGGAGGGCTGGGAAAGTGGGGGGATTTGTGCAGAGAGGAGGGCTGGGAAAGTGGGGGGATTTGTGCAGAGAGGAGGGCTGGGAAAGTGGGGGGATTTGTGCAGAGAGGAGGGCTGGAACAGTGGGGGGATTTGTGCAGAGAGGAGGGCTGGAAAAGTGGGGGGATTTGTGCAGAGAGGAGGGCTGGGAAAGTGGGGGGATTTGTGCAGAGAGGAGGACTGGGAAAGTGGGGGGATTTGTGCAGAGAGGAGGGCTGGTAAAGTGGGGGGATGTGTACAGAGAGGAGGGCTGGAACAGTGGGGGGGATTTGTGCAGAGAGGAGGGCTGGAACAGTGGGGGGATTTGTGCAGAGAGGAGGGCTGGGAAAGTGGGGGGATGTGTACAGAGAGGAGGGCTGGGAAAGTGGGGGGATTTGTGCAGAGAGGAGGGCTGGGAAAGTGGGGGGATTTGTGCAGAGAGGAGGGCTGGTAAAGTGGGGGGATGTGTACAGAGAGGAGGGCTGGGAAAGTGGGGGGATTTGTGCAGAGATGAGGGCTGGGAAAGTGGGGGGATTTGTGCAGAGAGGAGGGCTGGGAACGTGGGGGGATTTGTGCAGAGAGGAGGGCTGGGAAAGTGGGGGGATTTGTGCAGAGAGGAGGGCTGGGAAAGTGGGGGGATGTGTACAGAGAGGAGGTCTGGGAAAGTGGGGGGATTTGTGCAGAGAGGAGGGCTGGGAAAGTGGGGGGATTTGTACAGAGAGGAGGGATGGGAAAGTGGGGGGATTTGTGCAGAGAGGAGGGCTGGGAAAGTGGGGGGATTTGTGCAGAGAGGAGGGCTGGGAAAGTGGGGGGATTTGTGCAGAGGAGGGCTGGGAAAGTGGGGGGATTTGTACAGAGAGGAGGGATGGGAAAGTGGGGGGATTTGTGCAGAGAGGAGGGCTGGGAAAGTGGGGGGATTTGTGCAGAGAGGAGGGCTGGGAAAGTGGGGTGATTTGTGCAGAGAGGAGGGCTGGGAAAGTGGGGGGATTTGTGCAGAGAGGAGGGCTGGGAAAGTGGGGGGATTTGTACAGAAAGGAGGGCTGGGAAAGTGGGGGGATTTGTGCAGAGAGGAGGGCTGGGAAAGTGGGGGGATTTGTACAGAGAGGAGGGCTGGGAAAGTGGGGGGATTTGTGCAGAGAGGAGGGCTGGGAAAGTGGGGGGGATTATACACATAATTAAAATGTGTGAGTGAACTCTGTTTCTATCGCATTAAACCTAATTGAATTTGTATGGTTTTAAGTATATTCTTGTTTTGAAACGACATTAATTTTTTCATTCTTTCTTAAAAACGGGGGGGGGGGGCGCAGTTTGCCATCTTCGCCCTGGGCACCAAATGGCCTTGTCCCAGCACTGGGTACCAGCATTCTTCTCCCTCCTTTAGTGGGGGTACAGGCTCTGCATGATCTCTGTCAAATATATTTTGCATAAAGTCCACAAAGTGCTTTTGCATCTCTGGTTTCCTGCTTAAGTTTTGCTTTAAGGAGGAGAATCTACTGATGGCCTGCTGCAAGTTGTTGGGCAATCTCTCTCTTGGTAGACGAAAAGGTAGGGGTGCTACCCAGTTATTGGAGTCATCTTGAAAGAACTCATTGTCCATTACCTTGATGAATTCTTTGTCTTCCATTGAAGGAGCCAGTATGTCATCTTCACTGGTTGCATTAAGCACTGTAGAGCCGAAGTCGTCATCGTATCAGGAGAAAGGGCTTGTGTTACCTGAGATACCGTGTTGCCATTTGTGGCTTGCTATCTTCTCTTTTACCCAGAAGTGATGTGGGCATGGCTCAAAGTAAGTGTTTCGGCCATTTGGCAGAACATTTGTCTTGAATGACGAAATGTTGGTAGGTCTTTTCATTTTGCCTATACAGACGTTGCCTATGATGACCCAACCTAGATCCGTGCGCTGGGCAAACTGGGCATCCGGGGTTCCACTGACTTGTCTGTGTACCTTGTGAACTCTTACAATATCTCTTCCTAACAGAAGAAGGATCTGAGCATCTTTGTCAAGCGGTGGTATCTCATTTTCTATTACCTTCAGGTGAGAGTGATGGAAGGCAGCAGCTGGAGGAGGGATTTCTTCCCTGTTAGCAGGTATCTGATTGCACTCAACAAGTGTAAGTAGGGTTAATTGCAAGTTACCTTTTAGAGAAGATACCATGAGTTCATGAGCCCTTCTTCCAAAAACCTCTATAGTTCCACTACACTACAGGTATCCAAGGTGTAAGGATGAGCTTCGCCTTTTATTTCGAATAGATTGAACAGTTCTGATTTTGCAAGTGATCTATTGCTCTGATCGTCTAAGATAGAATATGCTTTTAGAGTCTTTTCTGGTTGATCCTTGTGGTATATGTTCACCAAGCATATTTTAGCACAGGACTTATCACAGCGGTCTTCTCCACAAACTTCAGTGCAGGATGAAGAAATGATGGTAGAATTATGCTCTTGGTCTGTATTCTCCCCGCCATGCTTTAACCTGGGAGGAGAGTTAACAGGTTTTACGTAGCTGGGCTTAAGCGGATGGAGGGCTTGCACATGTTCTTCAGAGCCACACTCTATGCACTTGATTGACACATCACAGTCCCTTGCTAAATGTTCTGTAGAAGCACAGCACCTGAAACATACCCTAAATGTCTTTAAAAGCTCTTTACGCTCTTCAAGAGGCTTTTTCCTAAAGCCGATACATTTTTTGAGGGGGTGTGGCTTCATGTGTATGGGACACTCTCTGTTAGGGTTTTCAATCTTCCTACCCTGTTTGTTCGTGGCCACAACTGTGACAGGAGTGGGAAGGATGTTGGTCTTTTTTACTGATACTGGGCCTCTACGGTTTCTATAGTTGCCCTGAAGACTGGTACTCTTAGGAAAGGGTGAGAAGAGACTGTAGTCACCGTAGGAAAAACTTGGATCGTTCTTGGTCTCTGCAATTTTCCTGATAAATTCACAAAAGAAAGAGAATGGAGGGAAGGAAACCTTGTTCTCTTTTTTGTATGATGGCCCTAGTGCAGACCATTTCTCTTGCAGACCATACGGGAGCTTGGAGACGATTGGGTTTACCCCTCTTGCAGTGTCAAGGTAACTGAGTCCAGGTAGCTTTGGGTCTGCCTTGGCTAGCTAAAGTTCTAGGAGAAGGTCACCCAGTCTCTGGAACTCTTTGTTGTCCTTACCATATATCTTTGGGAAAGTTTCCAGACGCATGAACAAGGCATTTTCTATAGCTTCTGGACTGCCATAACTTTTCTCTAGTCTCTCCCATGCAGCTGTGAGGCCTGCAGTAGGATTGTCCATGAAAACCGATCTTAATGGCTTAACACGTGCAGCAGATAGAGGACCAAGCCTTCTGATCAGCAAATCCAATTCTTGAGCAGCTGTAATGCCAAGATCCCTGATTGCAGTTCTGAAAGCACATTTCCAACTTCTGTAGTTCTCAGGTTGGTCATCAAAACTTTTAAGATTAAATACAAAAAAGGCACATATTGCAATATGGTGACATACAACTGATTTTACCATAAAGTCCTTTTAGCTGCAATGAGCTTTTTGTGGGTTGACAGTCTTGTGATAAACTGGGCAGCCTCGCGGTGGGAGCTGAAGCCAAACTCCAAATATGTAACAAAAGGCAAAGAAAAAGGGCGCCACTTAGTTTAAAACTGTAACACTTTAATGACAATTTGCATCAAATAACTCACTTTCTTAAATTACGGTGTAAGGCATATATCAGGTCCATGAAACGATCGAACTCCGCTGGTAGGTGGTCTCAAATGCCAGACATCTGGTTGTGTAGAGCAGACTCCAGTAATACGTCCGTGTAGGATGATTTCCGGATGGTCGCCATGTGAAGCCAGGGAGAGGGCTGGAACACAAGCTCAGAGTCCAGCTGGGACGCAACGTTCGACGGAGTGACATCCGGACCAGCATGCAACGCGTTTCGATGCTGATTACAGAGAGACGTGGAGGGTCCCTGCGCGCATCTTTTTCAAGCTCGAAAAAGATGCGCGCAGGGACCCTCCACGTCTCTCTGTAAACAGCATCGAAACGCGTTGCATGCTGGCTTCACATGGCGACCATCCGGAAATCATCCTACACGGACGTATTACTGGAGTCTGCTCTACACAACCAGATGTCTGGCTTTTGAGACCACCTACCAGCGGAGTTCGTTCGTTTCATGGACCTGATATATGCCTTACACCGTAATTTAAGAAAGTGAGTTATTTGATGCAAATTGTCATTAAAGTGTTACAGTTTTAAACTAAGTGGCGCCCTTTTTCTTTGCCTTTTATCAAAACTTGTAAGACCAGTCTTTGTGAGTTCTCTGCGAAGTATGTACCTCACAAACTCTGCTATCTCAGTTGTCTCTGCCTTTATGCGAGATGCTGTTGGCTGAATGGTGCTGATTGCGTTATTCTTGACATTGTTGTTAAAGGACACAGGGAAATATGGTGGAGCAGATGCATCCAGGTGAGTTGCTTGCTTGAAGTCAGTTGTTCCCATATTACTTTGGAAAAGAAAAAAGAAACTATGCTAAGATCTAGGGATGGCAATTAATTGCTTGTTGCAAAAAATTGCACGTGTTCTGGTTATATGCAGCTACTAACCTGAAAACATAATCAGTGAAACCACAATGAAAAAAATATATATAGTAGCGCTAAACTCAAAACAAAATATTAATAGACAAGAAATTGTCATGGTATGCTCCACAACACCTGCAAATTGCATAGGTCCACTAATGGGTCACGTGGACAGGTAGATGATTATGGGCAAACCTGGGACATGAAGTAAACATATACCAAATACTAACACAATGTGTAAACAAACTTGCATAGAAAATTATATGCATAAAGTGCAATCCAATTTGTGACACACTAGGGCATCAGTCCATAAGATGCAAAATATTCTCATTGATAGAGTCCAAACATTTTCTGTGATAAAACACCCGTGCAATAACGAAATCCAAATCTCCACTGGGTTGACTGAAGACCGGAGTGAAAACCACCACCATGAGCAAGTATACTGCTCACCAGAACCAATTGGTCCCCTGTCACGGAGGACCTAAGACCGCATGTAAACAATCCCAGCTGGATAATAGTAGCTTCTATGACCACCTCTTCACTCAGTACTTTCCACAGCATGTAGGCAGCATGAATGCAGTTGAGACATGCAAAAGAAAACGGGATGCCTCGCTGGTGTAAAATCTTTGGGTTTATTGGACTAGACAAATAGATAAAAAACTTACATAAAAGATGATAAGGTACAGCCTTAAGCTTGAGGTGCCGGCCGGACACCAACAAGCAAACCCGTCCTCTGGAGATCGAGCAGTGAGGGGATGACGTCAGCACGCCGCTCGGTCTGCACTACGTGTTTCGTGATAGGTCACGTCGTCTCGGCACGTGACAGCCCTGAGACGACGTGACCTATCACAAAACGCGTAGGGAAGACCGGGCGGCGTGCTGACGTCATCCCCTCACTGCTCGATCTCCAGAGGACGGGTTTGCTTGTTGGTGTCCGGCCGGCACCTCGAGCTTAAGGCTACACCTTATCATCTTTTATGTAAGTTTTTTATCTATTTGTCTAGTCCAATAAACCCAAAGATTTTACACCAGCGAGGCATCCCGTTTTCTTTTGCATGTCTCAACTGCATTCATACTGCCTACATGCTGTGGAAAGTACTGAGTGAAGAGGTGGTCATAGAAGCTACTATTATCCAGCTGGGATTGTTTACATGCGGTCTTAGGTCCTCCGTGACAGGGGACCAATTGGTTCTGGTAAGCAGTATACTTGCTCATGGTGGTGGTTTTCACTCCGGTCTTCAGTCAACCCAGTGGAGATTTGGATTTCGTTATTGCATGGGTGTTTTATCACAGAAAATGTTTGGACTCTATCAATGAGAATATTTTGCATCTTATGGACTGATGCCCTAGTGTGTCACAAATTGGATTGCACTTTATGCATATAATTTTCTATGCAAGTTTGTTTACACATTGGGGCTGATTTACCAAATGTTTACGCCATGAGTATTGGCGCATCTGCGTGCGCAATGGCTGTTTTAGTATTTACAAAACATTAGCGCCGGTAGCGCAGCCCTATTTCCCATTTACTATAGTGTTCTCTGCACCCGGGAGGAGGCGCTCAGTGCGCTACCATGGACCTGGCGCAGGGCATGTTAAAATCTAAATATAAAGAAGCTGGAAGTGAGAAAATATTGGGGGTGACATGGGGTGATGTGAGGAAGTGTAGTGACACCTGCCCAAATAACAAATATGCCCAAAATAGAGTGGGAAAGTAACTTTTTCAAAACCAGCCCGCTGCGCCGGCAATTCCGATTCGAGCTGCGGGAGGTTTTTTTGAGCTCAGCGCGGGAATTTCAATGGTTTAAATGCGCCAAGACACTGCGCCGGCAAAATCTTAGTAAATGTCAAGTCACGTAAACTAATTTGCATAAGTTGAACAGGCGCAGCTCTGAACTTGCCAGTGCGCCTGCAAAATGTCATTTCTAAAGGAAAAAACACCCATTTAAAAGCAGTCACGGCTGTAATGAATTGTCGGCTCCCGGCAATATAGAGAAAAGTCATTGAAAGTCTTTGCTAACCAAAAAAAAAGCGTGGGGGTTCCCCCAAATTCCATAACCAGGCCCTTCAGGTCTGGAATGGATATTAAGGGGAACCCCGCTGCAAATGAAAAAAAAAATGACGTGCGGGTTCCCCCCAAATATCCAAACCAGGCCCTTCAGATCTGGCATGGATTTTAAGGGGAACTCCACGCCAAATTTTATAAAAAAATGGCGTGGAGTTCCCCCAAAAATCCACACCAGACCCTTATCCGAGCACGCAACCTGGCAGGCCGCAGGGGAAAAGGGGGGGACGAGAGCGGCCCCCCTCCCTCCTGAACCGTACCAGGCCACATGCCCTCAACATAGGGAGGATGTCCCCATTTTGATGGGGACAAGGGCCTCATCCCCACAACCCTTGCCCGGTGGTTGTGGGGGTCTGCGGGCGGGGGGCTTATCGAAATCTGGAAGACCCCTTTAACAAAGGGGACCCTCAGATCCCGCCCCCCCCCCTGTGTGAAATGGTAATGGGGTACAAATGTACCCCTACCATATTACAAGGAAAGTGTCAAAAATGTAAAAAATGACAAGAGCCGGTTTTTGACAATTCCTTTATTAATGTCTTTTCTTTTCTTCCATCTTCTTCTTCCATCTTCTTCTTCCAACTTCTTCCTTCTTCTTCCATCTTCTTCCATCTTCTTCTTCCATCTTCTTCTTTTCTCCATTCGAATTTCTTCCTCCATCTTCATCTTTATCTTCATCTTCATCTTCCTTCTTCCTTCGGTCTTCTCGTCCGCATCTTGCCCCGGCGTCTTCCCTTCTTCTTTCTTCTCCGGCCGCTCCGTTTGAATTGGAGGTTCCCGCTGTGCGACGCTTCAGTTCTCCACTTGGTCCGCTTACACCCGGTGGCTCCGCCCCCTCTGTCACCATGGGGAAAGTCCCCGTGAAATCCATGTGCGTCAGAGGGGGGCGGGGTCACCGGGTGTAAGCGGACCCAGAGGCGAACTGAAGCGTCGCACAGCGGGAACCTCCAATTCAAACGGAGCGGCGGAGAAGAAAGAAGAAGGGAAGACGCCGGAGCAAGATGCGGACGAGAACACCAAAGGAAGAAGGAAGATGAAGATGAAGATAAAGATGAAGAGGAAGATGAAGATGGAGGAAGAAACCCGAATGGAGAAAAGAAGAAGATGGAAGAAGAAGATGGAAGAAGAAGGAAGAAGGAAGAAGATGGAAGAAAAGAAAAGACATTAATAAAAGAATTGTCAAAAACCGGCTCTTGTCATTTTTTACATTTTTGACACTTTCCTTGTAAAATGGTAGGGGTACATTTGTACCCCATTACCATTTCACACAGGGGGGGGCGGTATCTGGGGGTCCCCTTTGTTAAAGGGGTCTTCCAGATTCCGATAAGCCCCCTGCCCGCAGACCCCCACAACCACCGGGCAAGGGTTGTGGGGATGAGGCCCTTGTCCCCATCAACATGGGGACATCCTTCCCATGTTGAGGGCATGTGGCCTGGTACGGTTCAGGAGGGAGGGGGGGCGCTCTCGTTCCCCCCTTTTCCCCTGCGGCCGGCCAGGTTATGTGCTCGGATAAAGGGTCTGGTGTGGATTTTTAGGGGGACTCCACGCCATTTTTTTTTTAATTTGGGGTGGAGTTCCCCTTAAAATCCATGCCAGATCTGAAGGGCCTGGTTTGGATATATGGGGGAAACCCCACGTCATTTTTTTTTAATTTGCAGCGGGGTTCCCCTTAATATCCATTCCAGACCTAAAGGGCCTGGTTATGGAATTTGGGGGAACCCCCACGCATTTTTTTTTTGGTTAGCAAAGACTTTCAATGACTTTTATCTGTATTGACAGGAACCAGCAATTCATTACAGCCCTAAGGACTTTTAAATGACTATTATTTTACTTTAGAAATGTCATTTTGCTCTCCAGCTGTTATAAACATGGAAAACATGTGCTACTTTACAGGCATACTATAGACACCCCCGGGGATGATATTTAGGGCCAGTTCACACCGGATGCAGTGCAGTGCGTTTTTTTGATGCCTGAAAAACGCAAAGAAAGTTGATCACATTAATGCCAATGGCATAGTTCACACCACTGCAGTCCGTTCCAGTGCATTTCAGAAAGCCAAAAAATAATTGGTCATGCTGCATTTTTTAGGTACAAAACTGTACTGGACCCCAGTAAAACACATCAAAAATGCAACGGAAAGTACCAAAAATGCACTGGAATGCACCGCAACGCACCTAAATGCACCAAAGACGCACTGCAACACACTTGTCCTAAGTGAAAAGAGGCAGAAAAAAACACTGGACTGCATCAAAAGTGCCTTAAAAATGCACTGGAATGTGTCAAAAACGCGCATGCAGAAAAGCACCTGGAACGCACCCAGACTGCGTTTCTATAGTGTGAACTAGGGCCAGTTCACACCATAGAAACACAATCCGGATGCGTTCCAGATGCTTTTCTGCATGCACTTTTTTCATGCGTTCCAGTGCATTTTTGGTAAGTTTTTGATGCAGTCCAGTGCTTTGTTTTCACCCCTCTTTTTTATTAACCATAGATAAGGACAAGTGTGTTCCACTGCGTTTTTGGTGCATTTAGGTGTGTTCCTGTGCGTTCCAGTGCGTTTATGATGCGTTTTGATGCGTTCCAGTACAGTCCAGTGCAGGTAAAATGCAGCATGTTCTACTTTTTTGGTGGAAGTGGAACCCACTGGAGCAAACACTGCCATTTAGAACCATATAACCAACTTTCCATGCATTTTGGATGCATACAAAACGCAATGGACTGTATGTGGTGTGAAATGGCCCTTAAGCAATTTGGCATATTTAAAGGCACTTCTCCTTGTTTTGTTTTTGGTGTTTTCCAAATTGGTGACATTGATATATGTCCCTTAGGGTGGGACCTGGGCCCCCATTTTAAGGCCAATAACTAGAAGATAAGCCAGCCAAGTGGGGACTAGCAAAATTAACAAGTCAGTTCCCATAGACTGCAATAGTATTTGTTGGTGGGGGGGAGGGGTGATTGTCCTATCTCTAATTTTGTAGCATGCTGGATGATGTGCTTAATTTTGGACGGGGGGAGGGGGGGTATTTTTTGCTAGCTGCATTGGTGTTGTTCTGCACATGCCCAGCCAGTTAGTTTTTTTGGCGTGCTTTTTGTGTGTGAACAGCGCCTGGATATTTCTGGGCATGCTCACTCAGAGAGTGTTTTTATGGGTTAGAAATTGAAGGACACCTTAACAGGTGTGCCCACTTTGAATTTCAGTCTCTACATTGGGAGAACTTGCATTCTGGGTGTTTCATGGACTGTGCATGTGTTTTCAATTGCCTCATTAGCACACAAACATATGTTATATAAAGCTCACAGAGCATTCGGACGATTGCCTTAAGAAGAGGCAAGTGTGTGTGTGGGCCAAAATGTACATGTTGGTGTCCTTATCGAGTTTGTAACACATGTATTTTATTTGTTATGTCTTTGCAAAACAAGTGATTGGTTAACTTATGTGGATTGTATATTTTTGGTGTGGGGGAGATATGTTCCCCTGAAATAATTCTGATGTTGTTAATGTGTGTTGTTTGTTCACTTTGATTTAATTGTCTGCTGCATTTTTTTGGCCAAAAATTGCTCAAGATGTTGAGTCTGTAACTGTTTCAAATTGACCATGTTTTTTATTTTGCCTTCCCTTTTGTTTTGTTGAACAATAAAATTAGATGGAAAGTTTTGATGTTTGTTTTGTGTTTTCTTTGCAACAAATGTGACAGCTGATTGGCATGTCAAAACAAAACAGGTGTGATTTGTCTAATCTGGTGCCTTCATGGTAGCATATGCATGGATTGTGTGCTGCCATGGAGCGTCACCAGGAAATGAAAAATACAGAGCAGTAAGTATTCAATTTTCCTTTTTTACTGCAGTGGTTCTCAGCCTCAGTCCTAAAGTACCCCCAACAGGACATGTTTTGTGAATTCATCTTATCGAGAATTGCTGTCCAAAAATCAAAACCATTGACTGTGATTTAAAGCACATGTGCAAGATGAAGGAAAACCTGGAAACATGGCCTGTTGGGGGTACTTGAGAAGCACTGATTTAGAGCACTGCACTTAAAAATAGCTCAAGGCCATACAATTCTAATTGTGGGCATTTTGAGGGAAACAAAGTAAGTGTTAAAACCCCTGCGTGTGTGGTATTTTTTTTTATATATTTTTTTTTTAGTTTGGCCTTTGTCTCCTTTTCTTAACATTGGCTTCACTTCCTGTCACACAGCTAAACAGGAAGTGAAGGTAAAACCCTACCAATGGCTTTTCTTGGGGACACACAGAGCAATCTAACTAGTATCCCCATTAAGCAAATTGCACTCTAGCACTTTGTTGTGTACACCCCAAATCATTGGGTAGTTTGGGGTTTAGTAAAGACAAATCCAGTCTGCAGTAAAAGTGTAGCTGCTGAAAATCTGAGGGAAAGTACTGGTGATTGGATGTTACAATCATGTAAAAGCAAAGATGGTTTTTTTTTGGCTTGCATGTCCCCCTCAGATATACAGCAAGTGCACTTGTAGTGCAAAGTAGATTTGCCTTTAGTAAATAAACCCCACAGTCCAAACTACCTAATAATAATTTGTGGTGTACCCCGCAATATGCTCGAGTGCAATGTGCATAATGGGGAAAGTATTTAGACTGACCTGTGTGTCCCCAAGGAAAGACATTGTTAGGGATTTTCCCTCACTTCCTGTGTGGCTATGTGACAGGAAGTGAATTATTTGGAAGGATAGAGTGGCCAAATTATTTAGTTTAACTTTTCAAAGACTCATTCTTAAGTTGAATTGTGATGCATGTCAATGGCCCATTTTGACCCTCTTTAATCACTTGAGATCAGCGCTATAACTGATCGACGGCCACAGCATGGTCCTCAATTGCCGGGAGTCTGTCAATAAACGTCCTCCCCTTTGCGCGCGCTGTGGTCACAGAGTCACTGTGACTCGAGTGATGACAGATCCGAGTAAGGGGCCGATCCCTGCCCTTTACCATGTGATCAGCTGTCAGCAAATGACAGCTGATCACGTGATGTAAACAAAAGCTGGGTAATGGTTTTTGTTTTCTCCTTGTGCTGACAGCGTGAGCATAAAAAAAAGGCAATCACCGGCTTATGTGCAAGGGACATGGGGCCTGAAGAGGAAGAGGCAATTCTGCATCATCTGTGACAATTAGTAGCCCCTGCCAGTGCCACCTATCAATGCCCACCACTGATGCCAATCAGTGGCACCTAGCAGTGCTGCCAGTGCCTATCAGTGCCCATCACTGCCAACTATCATTGCCACCTAGCAGTGCCACTTCTCACTGCCCACCAGTGCTAAATAGCAATGCCACCTCTCAGTGTCCACCCTTGCCACCTTATCGGTGCCCATCAGTGCAGTCTCATCAGTGTACATCAATGAAGAAGAAAAATTACCTTTTTTAAAAATATTAACCAGTTTCCTACCGCCCACCGTCAAATGACATCCTTGGCTTTGGGCGGTGACATCTGAATGATGCCTGCAGTTGCAGGCATCATTCAGATATCATTCTTTTCAGCCGGAGATTCTGTGCACAATAAAAATGATCATAGTGGCAGTTCCGCCGCTTGATCGTTCTTATAGGCGGGGGGAGGGGACGCCCCCCCCCTCTCTCGCCGCCATCCGGTGCTTCTTCGGGCTCTCCCGTGCTATCTGGGGCTCGGAGAACGATTTGGAGATGACTGGTGACCAGATGGTCATCAGTCATCTCTATGACCGTCGGAGGCGCGGGCACGACGTTATGACATCACGCCGTGTTCCCGTATGTTAACCAAGCCGTGATCTTGGCTGTCAGCATGAGATTGGTGATTATTTTGGAACAATATCATGCTTTCCAGCCTGGAGGAGAGATGCAGGGTCTTATTGACCCTGCATCTCCCCATAAAGAGGACCTGTCACACACATTCCTATTACAAGGGATGTTTACATTCCTTGTAATAGGAATAAAAGAGATCCCAAAAAATTTAAAAAGAGTAAGAAATACAAAAAAAAATAAGAAAAAACGCCCATGTCCCCGGTAGCTCGCGCTCAGAAGCGAACACACACGTAAGTCCCGCCCACATATGTAAACGTCGTTCAAACCACACATGTGAGTTATTGCTGCGTGCGTTAGAACGAGTGCAGCAATTCTAGCACTAGACCCCCTCTGTAATGCCAAAATGGTAACGTGTAAAAAAAAATTAAGCATCGCCTAGGGAGATTTTGAATTACTGAAGTTTGGTGTCATGCCATGTGTGTGCGCAATTTTAAAGCGTGACGTGTTAGGTATCTATTTACTCAGCATAACAACATCTTTCACATTATACCAAAAAATTGTCCGTAACTTTACTGTTTTGTAATATTTTTAGCAAGCAAAAGGCGTTTGAAAATTTAATGCGCAAATACCGAGCGAGATAAAAATTTGCAATGACCGCCATCTTATTCCCTAGGGTGTCTGCTCCAAAAAAATATATAATGTTTGGTGTTTTGAAGTAATTTTATAGCCATAAATTTGTGATTTTTACATGAAGGAGAGAAGTGCCAGAATAGGCCCAGTGCTGAAGTGGGTAAAATCTCCATTTTTTTTTTTTTTAAACTCGGTCTTTTGTATTTATAGAAAAAATATAAAAATAAAACACAAAGGTGATCAAATAGCACCAAAAGCAAGCTCTATTTGTGTGCCAACAAATAAAACATTTTCATTGGGTTACAGTGTTGTATGAGCGCGCAATTGTCATTAAAAGTGCATCAGCGCTGAAGTGGCCCCCCTCCCTCCTGAACCGTACCAAGCCGCATGCCCTCAACATGGGGGGTTTGGTGCTCTGGGGCAGGGGGGCGACCTGCGGCCCCCCCACCCCAAAGCACCCTGCCCCCATGTTGATGAGGACAAGGGCCTCTTCCCAACAACCCTGGCCGTTGGTTGTCGGGGTCTGCGGGCGGGGGGCTTATCGGAATCCGGGAGCCCCCTTTAATAAAGGGGCCCCCGGATCCCGGCCCCCCACCCTATGTGAATGAGTATGGGGTACATCGTACCCCTACCCATTCACCTGGTGGAAAAAAATTGCAATAAAAAAACCACACAGCTTTTTAAAGTATTTTATTGCACAGCTCCGGGGGTCTTCTTCCAACTTCGGGGGTCTCCGGTGTCGTCGCCGCGCTCTCCGGTTTTCTTCTGCCGGGCCACCGCTAACTTCTTTAGCTCTTTTGCTAGCGGAGGCCCGGTCTTCTCCGTCACCTTCTCCCCTCTTCTTCTCTCCGGTTCTTCCTTTCTTCTGCCGGGCCACCGCTAACTTCTTTAGCTCTTTTGCTAGCGGGGCCCGGTCTTCTCCGTCGCCTTCTCCCCTCTTCTCCTCTCTGGTTCTTCCTTTCTTCTGCAGGGCCTCCGCTAACTTCTTTTAGCTCTTTTGCTAGCGGAGGCCCGGTCTTCTCCGTCGCCTTCTTCTTCTCCCGCTATCCGGTTTTTCTCCCGGTTCTTTTCCCGCTTCTTTCTTCTGCCGGCCCCTCCACTAACTTCTTTAGCTCTTTTGCTAGTGGAGGGGCCGGTCTTCTCCGTCGTCGCTGTCGGCGTCTTCTTCTCTCTTCTCCTCCTCGATGTTGACTCGTCGCTTCCTCTCGCAGTAATGCTAAATCTTCGGTCCGCAGAGAATAATATAGGCTTCTCATGACGTCACAGACACATGTTCCCATGACGTCACAGTCACATGCTCCGGGGCCATGTGCCCCGGAACATGTGACTGTGACGTCATGAGAAGCCTATATTAATCTCTGCGGACCGAAGATTTAGCATTACTGCGAGAGGAAGCGACGAGTCAACATCGAGGAGGAGAAGAGAGAAGAAGACCCCGACGGCGACGACGGAGAAGACCGGCCCCTCCACTAGCAAAAGAGCTAAAGAAGTTAGTGGAGGGGCCGGCAGAAGAAAGAAACGGGAGAAGAACCGGGAGAAGAACCGGATAGCGGCAGAAGAAGAAGACGACGGAGAAGACCGGGCCTCCGCTAGCAAAAGAGCTAAAAGAAGTTAGCGGAGGCCCGGCAGAAGAAAGGAAGAACCAGAGAGGAGAAGAGGGGAGAAGGCGACGGAGAAGATCGGGCCTCCGCTAGCAAAAGAGCTAATGAAGTTAGCGGAGGCCCGGCAGAAGAAAGGAAGAACCAGAGAGGAGAAGAGGGGAGAAGGCGACGGAGAAGACCGGGCCTCCGCTAGCAAAAGAGCTAAAGAAGTTAGCGGTGGCCTGGCAGAAGAAAACCGGAGAGCGCAGCGACGACACCGGAGACCCCGAAGTCGGAAGAAGACCCCCAAGCTGTGCAATAAAATACTTTAAAAAGCTGTGTGGTTTTTTTATTGCAATTTTTTTCCACCAGGTGAATGGGTAGGGGTACGATGTACCCCATACTCATTCACATAGGGTGGGGGGCCGGCATCTGGGGGCCCCCTTTTTAAAGGGGGTGCCCTGATTCCAAAAAGCCCCCCGCCCGCATACCCCGACAACCAACGGCCAGGGTTGTCGGGAAGAGGCCCTTGTCCCCATCAACATGGGGGCAGGGTGCTTTGGGGTGGGGGGGCCGCAGGTCGCCCCCCTGCCCCGAAGCACCAAACCCCCCATGTTGAGGGTATGTGGCCTGGTACGGTTCAGGAGGGAGGGGGGGCCGCTCTCGTCCCCCCCTTTTCCCCTGCGGCCTGCCAGGTTGCGTGCTCGGATAAGGGTCTGGTTTGGATTTTGGGGGGACCCCCACGCCGTTTTTCGGCTTGAGGGGTTCACCTTAAAATCCAGACCAGACCTAAGGGTTTGGTTTGGTTTTTGGGGGGACCCCCATGCCGTTTTTCGGCTTAGGGGGTTCACCTTAGAATCCAGACCAGACCTAAGGGCCTGGTATGCTCCTGAAGGGGAACCCATGCCGGTTTTTTCATTAAAATTTGGCCTGGAGTTCCCCTTCATGATTCATACCAAACACGGGACAGCGAGGCTGCCGAGGACCAGCGCGATGACATCGCGCCTGACACATTCTCGGCCGGCTAGTCGCCTCTAGGGCACGACTTGAGCGGCTGCTGCACGCTCAGGTCGTGTCCAGGTCGCCTCGCAAAGTCACGCTGTCCCTGTGTCAGCTGGCACACGAGTCGCCCTCAAGTCGGATCCGACTTCCCGGGCGACCTCTATTCAAATCAATGGGCTCCCATAGAGAACCATTCATTTTCAATAGAGCGCTGCTGACATTTCTATTTACTATAACAGTGCGCGCTGCTTCCTGCGCCCAGTGAAGGAGTTATCCGGCGCACCAATTAAGGTTAGAACCAGCGCAGCGCACTGTTATTAGTAAATCAGCCCCATTGTGTTAGTATTTGGTATATGTTTACTTCATGTCCCAGGTTTGCCCATAATCATCTACCAGTCCACGTGACCCATTAGTGGACCTATGCAATTTGCAGGTGTTGTGGAGCATATCATGACAATTTCTTGTCTATTAATATTTTGTTTTGAGTTTAGCGCTACTATAAATATTTTTTTCATTGTGTTCCAATATTACGTTGATTCAAGGCTGTACAGATGACCGGAAATTGATGACTTGCTTGAAGCTTGCTCTGATGCTCTGTGACATATGAAGGAAGGCTAGGTAGGCAGGGAGGAAATGCACTGGAGTGATTTTGTGTGAAGGAAGTTGCTGGAACCTCTTTAACTTTAAGCTGTAAAGGAGTCTCTATGTGGTCAGGAGCATTGGAGACGATGGAGTGTGCACTGCAGTGGCTTAGGACATAGTCTTTAGTGCGTTTGAGGGGGTCTTCCATATCTGCTATGTTTAGGTTGATGCTGTCTTTCTCACTTGCACCTTCGTCTGCACTGATAGCTTGCTGTAGGACCCTTAGCTTTGCCATAGCTGCGTCAGGTTTACACTGTTTGTTTAAGGTTTCTATTGTTGCTTTTTGACGTGCTGTTTGAGCTTCCAACTCTGCTCTTTGACGTGCTGTCTGAGCTTTCAACTCTGCTCTTTGACGTGCTGTCTGAGCTTCCAACTCTGCTCTTTTTTCTGCATATGCCACCTGCACGTTGTTGGCTTCCACTTCAGCGCAGTCATTAATAAGTCGCTCACTGAGTGTTGAGTATCTTGAACTATGGGATCTAAGAGACTTTTTAGAGCGTCTGGTGGAAACAGATCTGTGAGATGCAGTGTCCTGTAACAGCTTTATCTTTGCTTCTGCCTTTAATCTGGTTTGCTGGAT
The DNA here is from genome assembly GCA_029206835.1 of Rana muscosa. Lineage (NCBI taxonomy): Eukaryota > Metazoa > Chordata > Amphibia > Anura > Ranidae > Rana > Rana muscosa. Next base: position 277,249,178 of record CM055119.1, on the reverse strand, counting down.
GAAACTGTCTCTTTCAAGATTAAGAGCGTTGACACTCTTTAATTGCGCCAGTAAATCTTCTGTATTCATGTTTTGTAAGACATTAGTGAATTTGTTACTGTTGAGCTGATAAAGCTCATATGAGGCAGAAAGTTTTTTTTTTTAAATCTTTTTATTGAATTTTTATAAAACATACACACATTTTGCCCACACCTAGGCACAACAGCTGCCCACGCAGGGGCCATTGCCCTGTTTCGGCATCAGACCGTCACAGGGCGACAAATAACGAAGAACTTAACTTAGTCTATACTACAACCCCAAGCTTGGGGAGAGGGTTCATTCAATATACGTCATGCTTCAAAGTGGTATTGATAGAGGAAGGTAGCCTGGAAACATTATTTGGGTTAATAGATCGATATTTCAATGATACAATAGAAGTCTAGACAGTGGTCACTGTATCACTTGCCGTGCTTCTGTCATCCAAACAACAGTTCCATACCTTTTAAAATTTGTGCAGACAACCTCTAGACAAGTACGTGGCTCTATATAGAGGCAAACTGGCATTAATTAAGTTTTTCCAAAATTTAACAGAGGGGGGAGACGATTGTTTCCAATTCATTGTAATGGCTTTGCGCGCATAATACAACAACAGGGATATGAGTGTTTTTCTGGCTCTGAGTATTGGCAGTTGGTCAACCAGTCCTAGCAAACAGTGTATGGGCACGCAAAGGACGCAAGTCCCGGTGGCCTTATTGATCACCCGCAGCACTTCACTCCAATACTGTACAATTGCTGGGCAAGCCCAGAAAATATGGAAGAAACCCCCTGGCCGGTAGGAGCAGCGCCAGCACTCCGGAGAATGCTCCGGGGACATCTGGTGCAGCCTGTGAGGCGTGTAGTGAGCCCTGTGGACAATTTTATATTGGACTAATTTGTCCCTTGCTGAGATCAGAGGGGAGAAGGGATAATCCCAAACCTCCCTCCAGTCATCCGCGTCCAGCCCCGGTATGTCCTCCACCCATTTCCTGCGGAGGGAAGACAGTTTGGGGATAGCAGCAACCAGCAGGGATCCATAAATCTGAGACGCGGGTTTCTCCAGGTCTTGAGGCAGAAAGTTGTTTAATGGTGCCCTCTAGTGTCAGTAGTTCACGTTCAACAGACACTGTATTAGCTTCAGCAACAATTTTCTCCTAGAATAATTTCAAGCTATTTGACAATTCAGTCCTTAAAGTGGATGTAAACCCACTCTCATCCTTTCTAAACTACTGCCATAATGCTAATCTATAAGGATATAGATGCCTCCTGCATATATCCTGTCAGGGTTGTACGTACCTGATCAGCGAGTCCGTTGGAGCAAAGGAAGGTCCCCCGTACGGATCCGACTCGCGGCCCCTGGTAGTGCAGACAGGAGGCACGGGAGTGTGGAAGGGTAAGAGAGCCTGAGAGTGGTTACTGGAAGGCAGCTCCGGATCCGGGTTCAGGAGAGTAGCCTAACCGGGCTGGCTGCAGGTAGGCAGGCAGGTGTGTAGAGCAGCGCAGCTGGGCAGGTGCAGAGAGAGTGGTCAAGACAAGCAGGGTTCGGCAACGTTCAGGCAGTATGGTACAGCGGGGTAGGCAAGTTCAGGGTCAAAGACAGGCCGAGGTCAGATGCAGGCGGATAGCAGGAAAAGTCCAGTAACAAGCCGGGTGGTCAGAAGATCAGGTTTCAGGCAATTAACAGGAGCAGGATACACAGGGGACTGTAGATCAGACAGCACCGGTCTGAAGTGTTCCAGGAGTTTAAATGGGCAAACCGGCGTGCAATGGTGCATCGGCGTGCGCACTGGCGCACGCGCAACGCGCGCACAAGCACACCATCGTGCACAGGCGCGTGCACCCGCAGTCCGGGAAGTGCACCAGCGCGCACAGGCACATGCCCAACATCAGCACGCATCGGCGCGCGCGAACGCACACCAGAGCGACCACCAACACGCCCGGCAAGGTATGTTCTCTGACAGTGCCCCCCCTTAAGGGCAGCCTCCGGATGCCCAATAGAGCGATCTTTGCGGCATAAGACCTTCTGAAAGCTTGCATGAGTTCCTCCGCATGTATGCCGCTTCCGGGTTCCCAGGAATTATCTTCTGGGCCGTAACCCCTCCACTTAATTAGATATTGAATCTGGTTGTGTCTTTTCCTACAGTCCAGGATTGCCTCCACCTAAAATTCCTCCTCGTTGTCGATCAAAACAGGTTCCGGTGGGCCAGTGTTACGGCCAGCGAAGGGGTTAGGGACAACCGGCTTTAATAGTGTCACATGAAAGACTGGGTGAACCTTCAGGGTGTTGGGTAAGTCAAGCTCATATGCCACATTGTTGATTCTCTTTTTTACCGAGAAAGGTCCCATGAACTTAGGGCCCAACTTCCTTGACGGACAGGCCATCTTTAGGTTGATTGTGGATAACCACACCTGGTTGCCAGGCTCCAGGATGAGTTCCCCTCTCCTTTTCCTATCAAACATCCTCTTGTTGTACTCCTGGGTCTTGGACATGGTTTCCTGTAGAAGTTTGTTATTGGATATGAAGAAGTCCATTGTTTCGGACACTGCAGGGATGGTGCATTCGGGTATGGTACTGGGTAAAAAGGAAGGGTGGAAACCATAGTTGGCAAAGAACGGGGTTTGCTTAGTGGCAGAGTGCAGGGAGTTATTGTAAGCAAATTCAGCAATTGGTAGTAGAGAGACCCAATCATCCTGGGAAAAGGAGGAAAGGCAACGGAGGTACTGTTCTAAGGTTTGATTGGTTCTCTCCGTTTGACCATTCGTCTGAGGGTGATAAGCCGAAGAGAATGGCAAATCGATTTCCAGAGAACCACAAAGAGCCTTCCAAAATCTGGAGGTGAACTGGACACCTCGGTCCGAGACAATACTTGCCGGTACTCCATGGAGCCTCACTATCTCCCTGATAAAAACCTTTGCCGTCTCCATGGCGGAAGGTGTGCCTTTCATGGGCAAAAAATGAGCCATTTTGGACAGCCTGTCGATGACAACAAAGACCGTGGAGAATCCTTCGGACAGAGGGAGCTCCACTATGAAGTCCATTGACATCATCTTTCAGGGTCTTTCAGGGACAGGTAAAGGTTTTAATAGACCCCAGGCCCTCATCCAGCTATTCTTGCTCCGGGAGCAGGTGTTGCATGAGTCCACGTAGCTTTTGCAGTCGCTACCCAGCTGCGGCCACCAGAACGTGCGTTTGATTAGTTCGGCCGTTTTCAAGGTACCGAAATGTCCGGCCAACTTGTGGTCATGGCAAAGTTCCAGAAGGGCTATCCGAAGACCCTCTGGGACCAGAATTTTGCCCTCGTGCCTGATCAGACCATCTTGTGCCCTGACACAGTTCTCCGGAAGAGAGGTCAAGCCCGCAGACGCCTGCCTAATACGGGACATGAGGTCCTCTTGAAGCAGCAGGAAGTTCCCGGCAGGGAGGATGGTGTCAACAGGTAAGTTCTCTTCAGGAATGCTGAACATTCGGGACAGTGCGTCCGGTTTAATGTTTTTTGAGCCAGGCCTGTAGGTGATATGGAACAGAAACCTCGAGAAAAAAAGTGCCCACCTTGCCTGCCTTGGTTTCAACCTCTTAGCTGTTCTCAGGTACTCGAGATTCTTGTGGTCCGTGTAGACCAAAATGGGGTGTGCAGCCCCCTTGAGCAGATAACGCCACTCCTCTAATGCGGCCTTGATAGCCAGGAGTTCCCGTTCTCCCACGTCGTAGTTCCGTTCCGCAGTGGAAAGCTTGCGCGAGAAGAAGGCCACTGGAAAAAGTAAGGTTTTGGCCCCCTGACGCTGGGATAGCACAGCCCCCACTGCATTTTCGGAAGCGTCCACTTCAAGGACAAAGGGTAGTGCAGGGTCAGGGTGCTTCAGGATGGAGGCAGAGACAAATAATTCCTTCAGTTTGTCAAAGGCAGCTTGGGCTCTCGGGGACCAATAGAATCGGTTTCCTTGTTTGGTTAATTCAGTAAGAGGAGCGACAATTGCAGAGAAACTTCTGATGAACTTCCGGTAAAAGTTGGAAAATCCGATGAAGCGCTGGACCTCTTTCTTATCCGTGGGGGCGGGCCAGTCCAGAATAGCCGACACCTTCTGGGGTTCCATTTTAATGCCCTCAATCGAAATGATCAACCCGAGAAACTGGATGCTTTGCCGCTCGAACGCACATTTCTCCTGTTTGGCGTAAAGTCCATGTTGTCTGAGCCGAACAAGAACATTCCGGACATGCCTGCGATGGTCGCCTACTGAGGAGGAAAATATCAAGATGTCGTCCAGGTATACTATGACGTACAAGTCCAGGTAATCGCGGAAAATGTCGTTGACAAAGTGTTGGAAGGTAGCCGGAGCATTACACAGTCCGAACGGCATAACTAGGTACTCGTAGTGCCCGAATCGCGTACGGAAGGCCGTTTTCCATTCGTCCCCCTCTCGAATGCGGATCAGATTGTACGCCCCTCGGAGGTCAAGCTTGGTGACATGACCGCCGTTCCCAGCCTCTGGAAAAGTTCCGGCACGAGAGGTAACGGGTAACGGTTTTTAACAAAAAAGATGCCCGCACCGGCAGGCGAGGTGGACGGGCGGATGAATCCTTTTTTTAGGTTGTCATCAATATAGACCTTCAGGGTGCCCAATTCCTGCTCGGTCAATGGGAAGATCCTCCCAAAAGGTACTTCAGTCCCAGGCAAAAGTTCTATAGGGCAATCATATGATCTGTGAGGAGGAAGGGTTTCTGCTCCCTTCTTACTGAACACATCCAAGAAGTCGTGATAGGGCTCAGGGATGGTTTTCTGAAGGTCAGGGTCTGTGTCCAGACAGAGCAGATGAGGACGGTCAGTAGAGGCTTGTTGCAGGCAGTGTTGCTGGCAATACTCTGAGAGGAATTTTACCCTCCCTGTAGTCCAGTCAATATTGGGGTTATGGGCTTGCAGCCAGGGCATCCCCAAAATGACGGGGAATAACGGAGAGGAGATGGCATCCAGACTTAGGAACTCCTGATGGTGGGTTGCCAAGGAGGCCAACAAGGGAACGGTTTCCTGAGTGACAGGGCCGAATTTAATAACGGAGCCATCAGCGAGGTGCACTGCAAGTCCCTGGGATTTCGGCTGCAGGGGAATGTGATGATTGGCCGCAAATGTCAAATCGATAAAGCAGCTGCATGCTCCCGAATCAATTATGGCGGATACTGGGATTGCGGTAGTCCTTCCGGGGGGCTGTAATGAAATGGAGAGAGCCAAATGAGACGTTGGGTTAGGCAACAAAGAGGCACAAGTAGAAGAAACAGGCAGGCACTTACGCATCTTGCCTGGGCAGGATCTCACGTAGTGTCCTGGTTCACCACAGTACATGCACAGATTGTTGCTACGCCTGTGCTGGCGTTCTTCGGGAGAGAGAGAAGGGCGAAGTAGGCCCAATTGCATGGGTTCCGAGTCATCTAAGGCCGCCGACAGGGAAACCGGTGGTGCCAGACGGACTGGGTTTGGAACCTTGGGAAGCAACCAGGTGGGTCGGAATTGACTGGAGGTCCTCTCGGAGTGGCGCTCTCTCAGGCGCCGGTCGATCTGAATTGACAGATCTATTAGCTTGTCCAGGGTTTGGGGAACCCCGACTCGTGCGAGCTCGTCCTTGAGCTGATCCGACAAGCCCATCCGGAATTGATAGCGCAAAGCAGCGTCATTCCATTCCGTGTCGGAACTCCATCGTTTGAACTCGGCCCCATAGTCCTCGGCCACTCTGCGCCTTGCAGGAGAGAGTGAAGAACGGATTCTGCGGTAGCAGCTTGTTGCGGATCCTCGTAAAGTTGGGACATAGCGGCAAAGAACGTGGCAAGGGTCTCCAAGGAGGCATCCTTCTGCTCTAGGAGACGGTGAGCCCAGGACTGTGGCTCGTCGGTCAGCAGGGAGACGACGAAGCCCACCTTGGTTACCTCCAAGGAAAAGGTGCGGGGTTGCAAGGCGAAGAAAAGTTTGCAGGCGTTGCGGAACGCACGATATTTACTGCGGTCGCCCGCAAACTTCTCGGGTGTAGGGACCCTGGGCTCCGAAAGGAAGCATGACGACAGAAGGTGTGGCTGAGTATCCCGTGGATGTGGCGCCTTGAGAGCTGGCAGGTGTGGACAGAACTTGTACTCTCTCCTCCAATCTGGTATAACCGGCTTGGAGGTCTTTCACGGCTTGCGTCAGCCCGTTCAGGTGTCTGCACAATTCCTCCATGGGATCCCTTCCCTGCTTGGACTCGGACATGGCTGTCTGATACTGTCAGGGTTGTACGTACCTGATCAGCGAGTCCGTTGGAGCAGAGGAAGGTCCCCCGTACGGATCCGACTCGCGGCCCCTGGTAGTACAGACTGGAGGCACGGGAGTGCTGAAGAGTAAGAGAGCCTGAGAGTGGTTACTGGAAGGCAGCTCCGGATCCGGGTTCAGGAGAGTAGCTGAGCCGGGCTGGCTGCAGGCAGGCAGGTAGGCAGGCAGGTGTGTATTGCAGGGCAGCTGGGCAGTTGCAGAGAGAGTGGTCAAGACAAGCAGGGTTCGGCAACGTTCAGGCAGTATGGTACAGCGGGGTAGGCAAGTTCAGGGTCAAAGACAGGCCGAGGTCGGATGCAGGCGGATAGCAGGAAAAGTCCAGTAACAAGCCGGGTGGTCAGAAGATCAGGTTTCAGGCAATTAACAGGAGCAGGATACACAGGGGACTGTAGATCAGACAGCACCGGTCTGAAGTGTTCCAGGAGTTTAAATGGGCAAACCGGCGCGCAATGGCGCATTGGCGCATCGGCGTGCGCAATGGCGCATGCGCGCACGCACGCAGCGCGCGCACATGCACCCGCTCGCACAGGCACACCATCGCGCACCTGCAGTCCGGGAAGTGCACCAGCGCACACAGGCACATGCCCAACATCAGCGTGCATCGGCGCCCGTGAACGCACACCAGAGCGACCACCAACACGCCCGGCAAAGTACGTTCTCTGACATATCCTTACCTGTCAAATGTCTCCCCTCTGTCTGTTATAAGAACTGAAAAACTGCAGATTATGTGGGTGGATCTGTTATCTGGAGCTCGGTGGGTGGAGTCGTGATGTCAGTAGACTCCCCGCCCACCTCTACACTCCCCTTGTCAACATGCATTTTCTCCTGTGTATTCCTTCTGCTATGATCACTAACATCCAGTCAAAATCCATAAAAGTAACCACATGACTTCAGAAAAGGAGTGGGGGTGGGAATTAAAAAATAATGCCTGTCTAAAGCTAGTGCACGAGATATGTAAATAACCTGTCACTCAAAGCAAGGGGCGGAACAGACAAAGGTTTTTCTCTGTTTGTCCATTTTATCTCACTGAACAATAAAAGAGGATTGCTCAGAGCTGAATTAACTCTTTGTGGCAAGACCTGGCACAAATGATAGGAAATCTTATACTCTACATTGTGACAGAAAAAAAAAAAATTTGGGGTTTACATCCACTTTAAAGCTTCATAATTCTCCATTACTTTCCAAGTGGGTTTAACTGAGCATTTGGGTAACTCAGTTTCTTCAGGAACTTGTACTGGGTTAGCTGTAAGTTCACATTCAGAAGCTTGGTTACTCATGGCAGAATGACTGAGTGTTAGCAAGCAGGATCTTTGTGCTGAAATATGACACCATACAGCCTGATTCAGCTATGTGGCTGCCATGTGCTACTCTCTTCTTCTTTCTTTCAATGAGGGCAGTAAATCTTGTTTATCAGTACTGTCATGCAGAAATCTTGTAATTAGACTGTGAAACTCGTTTTTCTACTGTTCTGGACCAACTACAGGGGGTCCCCTACTTACAAACATCCGACTTACAAATGACTCCTACTTACAAACGGAGGGAGACAACAGAAAGTGAGAGGAAATCTACCCCTAGGAAGGGAAATTCTCTCCTGTAAGAGTTAATATGGGAAAAATGTGTCTCCACTGGAGCTTTATCACCAGTCCATGTTTCCCTAACAACCAAAAAATTTTCAAAATCCATTTGTCATTGGGATGGAAAGTGAGGTGAAATCTTCTGAACAGGTGCACAGACAGCAAAACAAATGTTACAGGGGTGATAACCCTTCCCTATGTTATCCAAAAAGTATAAAAACAATTTTTTTAGCTGGAGCTACCCCTAAAAAATTTACCTGTTCCGACTTACAAACAAATTCCACTTAAGAACAAACCTACAGTCCCTATCTTGTTTGTAACCCGGGGACCCCCTGTACAAGGCGATAAAGTTTATCTCCAGCTTCACTGTAGTGCTTACAGGATCTGGTGTTTCTATTTATCCCATGCATTGATACAGGCAGTTTAACTCAATGAATAACTCACTGTAGGAAGACAGACGATGAATTATTTTGAATGCTCCGTTTAATGATGGATATTCATAGGTAGAAAAATGTTGTAAGCCACATGGAAATATGTTTCAGCATTGAGGTATACAGGGCTAATGAGAGAGAGACAGGAAGTGGTGGGGAAATATAAAGAACTACGGTGGGAGAGAGAGTTCAGCTAGACAGAGGGGAGCAGAGCTTAAAGACACAGAGCAATAATAATTCACATAGTGTGACACAACAGCCAAGACTATGGAATCAGAGGTTTTATTACAAAGTCTATTGCTAAGTTCAGTCGGGCTTTAATCATCATTATTATTAATATTATTATTCACGATTTATATAGCGCCAACAGTTTACGCAGCACTTTACAATGTAGAGGGGGGGGGGGTGGCACAATTACAGTACAGTTCAATACAGAAGGTACAGGAGGGCCCTGCTTGTAGAGCTTACATTCTAAAGGAGGGGGGGTTGTACAAAATGTAATAGTAATCATAAAGATCACTTAAACACTCTGCTTTTTCAAACAAAAATACCTTTTTATTGATTATGAGACAATATAGATCTTAAACAGGGCTTTTTTTCAGTTGGAACTTCGTGGAACTCAGTTCCACCACCTCTATCTCAGGGCCTCTGCTCCCTGCTCATCACAATCACTTGTAAACACAGAAGTCTTGCTTCTGTGTTTACAAGCTACAGCTTGTCTCCCAACGGCTCCCACAGATCTGATCTCCTGAGTGGCTCCCACTGAGTGCAGGATGGGGACAAGAGAGATGCAGGTGTCCGGGGTGCAGTGCGGATGCCGACAGCCCCACTGGATGATCTCCTTGTGAGTGAGAGATGCAATACCAACTACAGTATGCAGGGAGGTACTAGAGCAGCTGGGTGCTTCAGCCTAATACAGTAACAAAAGTAAGACACATGGAAGATGGTGGAGCTTTTAAGGAGGGGGGAGAAGATGGGGGTAGTGGAGGGAGGGGTTGCATGCAGAGGTCAGAGCTGAAGCGGGGGTAAAAGTGAGATGTGGATGGGGATGCAGAGGTAAGCAGCTGTGCACTCTGTGTGCAGCACACCCCAGGACTTTGTGCTCTGTATGCAGCGCACCCCTGAACTCTGTATTCTGTATGCAGTGCAGACTTCCAAAATTAATGAATATTAACTACAATGGTGGGCACACGTGAGCTGAGGCTGCAATGGCGGGCACAGGTGAGCTGAAAGACAGAAAATGCCGCTCCAGGCAGGTCATTGACAACGTGTTTTGACACGAAACGTGCTTCGGGAGGTGAACGCGCTGACGTCATCACCAAGGGACAGGTGACTGCAGACTGGCCAGTTTATCTGTGATATTTTAATGTTTTTTCTGTAAGTGTTTCTGCTATTTTTAAATAAATCCTTTTAAATGGTAATACACTATCAAGCATTTTTTACTTTTGGGACCATCCGTGGGTTGATGTCATCTCCTGGCTGTACTGCAATGGACCCGATTTCCTATACATTGGAGAAATCAGAATGCTGATGGGCTTGTTATCCCCTTACCTCTGGTAAGCGGTGCATTCAAATGGTGGTGGATCACGGGTGTCTGCATGAATAATTTGAGCATCAACCCTCAATATTCTTCTATCCCTTCCACGAATTACCTCCATCTTGGATTTCTTTTAGCTAATATTGGGACTTTCACTCACTAGTTTTCATCCATTTTTCACTTTAGAAATATTCATAACTTTTTCATATTCACTTATTTGTCATTTGACATATAACATAAGCCCATAAGTGAAGGTATATGTTTATATGCACTTTTTTGACTGGTATCAATATTGGTCATCTAATGTTGTAGCTCAGCTGTTCATTGTTTCTTCATCCACATCAGTGCCTGACCTCACAAATGCGCTTTTGGAAGAATGGTCAAACGTTCCCATAGACACACTCCTAAATCTTATGGAAAGCCTTCCCACAAAGTGGAAGCTGTTATAGCTGCAAAGGGTGGGACAACTCAATATTGAACCCTACAGACTAAGACTGGGATGCCATTAAATTTCATGTGTGTGTAAAGGCAGGCATACCAATAATTTTAGCAGGGCTCAAAATTTCAAACCCTGAGCTACTAGCCAGGTCTTAAGGGTTACTCGCCACCAGTTGCCCTACCCTACACCGCCACTAATCCCCCCCCCCCTAAACACGCCCTCATAAATTATCCCATGAAATGACACTTAAATGTTTTATGCAGAATTAAGTTACAAAAATAAATATTAACAGCTTTATGAGTGTAGCCTCACCTGTGCCCACCATTGCAGCCTCACCTGTGCCCACCATTGCAGCCTCACCTGTGCCCACCATTGCATCCTCACCTGTGTCCACCATTGCATCCTCAGCTCACCTGTGCCCGCCATTTCAGCCTCAGCTCACCTGTGCCTGCCATTGCAGCCTCAGCTCACCTGTGCCCACTTTTGCTTGCAGCCTCAGCTCACCTGTGCCCACCATTGCAGCTTCAACTCACCTGTGCCCGCCATTGCAGCCTCAGCTCACCTGTGCCCACTATTGCAGCCTTAGCTCACCTGTGCCCTCATTGCAGCCTCAGCTCACTGTGCCCACCATTGCAGCCTCAGCTCACCTGTAAATAAGAACAAAAGATAATAAGGACAGCCGCACTCCAATCCAACGTAGCTTTATTGTAAAAATGGAAACAGACACTACAAGTCACAGCAACGAACCTAGGACAGCTGACGTGTTTCACACTACACTTAGTGTTTACTCAAAGAGTAATTTACTATGAGTAAACACTCATGCCGCGAACACACGATAATTTTTCCAGTCGGGAAAAATTTTTTTTTTCTTTTGGACGAGAAAAACGACCGTGTGTGGGTTTTTAGTCATTTTTCCCGGGAAAAACGGCATTAATTACGACGAGAAAAATTAGAACATGCTCTAATTTTTCTCGTCGTGATTCCCGTCATTATTTTCCGCGGCAGTTTTCCCATAGGGAAACACTGCCACGGAGCCTACACACGGTCGTTTTTCTCGACCAAGAAAAAAAAGTCGGGAAAAACGGCCGTGTGTAGGGAACCAAGCCGTTCCCTCGTTTTTCCCGTCGGGATTCACGGCGGTGTTTTCTCCGCCGTGAATCTCGATCGTGTGTACGCTGCATAAGTGTAGTGTAAAATGCGTCAGCTGTCCTAGGTTCGTTGCTGTGACTTGTAGTGCCTGTTTCCATTTTTACAATAAAGCTACGTTGGATTGGAGTGCAGCTGTCCTAATTATCTTTTGTTCTTAATTGCCATGTGCATTGCCAGCACCCTTGGTTCCTGAGAGAAAGACTGCAACCAAGCTAGACCTGCCTGGAGCGGCATTTTCTGTCTTTCAGCTCACCTGTACCCGCCATTGCAGCCTCAGCTCACCTGTGCCCGCAATTGTAGTCTGAGCTCACCTGTGCCCGCTATTGCAGCCTCAGCTTACCTATGCCGCCATTGTAGATTCAGCTCACTGTGCCCCCATTGCAGATTCAGCTCACTGTGCCCCATTGCAAGCTCAGCTCACTGTGCCCCCATTGCAGATTCAGCTCACTGTGCCCCCATTGCAACTTCAGCTCACTGTGCCCCCATTGCAGATTCAGCTTACTATGCCCCCATTGCAGATTCAGCGCACTGTGCCCCCATTTCAGATTCAGCGCATTATGCCCCCGTTGCAGCCTTGGCTCACCTGTGCAAGAGGATCATCACAAGGAAGTGTAGCCACACACCTCCCCCCAACAACCCAGTGCCTTAACAGCATATGGCAACTGGTGGACTACTAAGCCCAGATAGTCCAATACTGCAGAAGCTGAGTTCCCCTGGCCACAGCCATCCGCACTAAATTAATAGATTCCTCCGGTCCCATCACTTGCTGTAATGTACCCACTGACCTTCTCCATGGTCCCCGGTCCATGGAAGAAATGTGGTTCAACCGCACAGTCCAGCAGTAACAGTTCCAATACTCCTTTCTCTTTATCCTAAATTCCTCCTCTGCGGTGTCGAAGAAGAATGGTCCTCCCCTGGAACTTTCTCCTTAGCACCTGATAGGCCCCAGGCAGGGGGCCTCCACACAGAAACACTACTGCTCCATCTTCTTTCCTCTCATAACTCCCCCCCAGTGGCATGTTACCTCAGCCTATATAGAAGGCCCGCCCCCTGCCAATCCTAGTGGGGGATTGGTCAGAGCTCCTACACAAGCTGCCTGCCACTCCAATTCCAGGCCCTGCCTCCTTCTCTGTACATTCTCCCCAGAGACAGGAGAGGTGCCTCAGAACTAGAGCACAGGTGGCCACACCCACTGCTGCACTAAAACACTCCCAGTCCCAGATCAAAACAAACAGGCCCAGCTTAATGCACAGGCCTGCCTAGATTTGCCTATACTAGAACCTGAGACACAAAAACCCCATTTTAGCACCTACCGAAAAGGTAGTGGGTGCTACAAGTATATATGTAGCACTACTCCCGTAGGAGTTGCAAAGGTCGGGTTACCTACTGCTGCACAGCCAGTCACACAGCATTTCCTTCTTGCATCCAGACACAGAAAACAGTATTTTGGCTTGCTTTTGTTGTTTTATTAGGGGATGATAACTTGGATGGGGTAGAGATTATGGGATGAGAAAAGAAAACTAAAGGGTGGGACTTTGAATGAAGCATACTGTAAACTTGAAGGAACCAATCACTGTAAACATAGTTTATTACTGCAAGAGGGGCATACATACACATGTAAAAAAGTAACATTTTATAATAATAGGTCACGATGTAAGAGGCTAGACAGTGCATGGTAATACATAAATGTCTCCACATATATACATAATGACAGACCTTGGGCATGTAGACCAAAATTGCATAGGTAACATATAAATAAAATAACAATGTTGGATTGGTTCATTATAGTAAAATACAGATAATGAGATTAGAAATGTGACGTAGCATCATCATATCGAAGCTCTACGCGTTTCGTGGTTTAAAACCACTCGTCAGGAGCAGATGCATAGTAAAGGAGTATCTATCTGTATTGTAAGAGTATAATTGTAGGATGATATTGAAGGTAGCGGGCAACTATATAGAGAACATCATCCCCGGGAGCTGAGTCGGTAGTGCCCATAGCACGGCAGTGGCACCAGCAGCTATAGGGATAAGAAACATATGGCCAGTTGTCAACTGGGGTAGAAATAATGGGTAGTGTCGCTCAATAAGTAAACGTGTTCCCAGTGGTATCTGCTAGGGTATGTAAGGGAGATAATCCAAAGTGCAAACGTGTCAGCCGGGTAGGACAAACTAAAGTCATTTAGAGATTATGGGATGCCCCACTTGACAATGACAAAACGAGCCAGGGACAACTTCCTCTTTATTTACAACTTGCACTTCTTCCTCCTGCACAAATCTTGCTCCTTTGCACAGGGTTCACTCCTTTATCCAATGATGATATTAACCTTTCTGGGGACCAAGTGCTAGGTAAACAGGTGCGCCCCCACCCCCCGTTGTCTAGCATAGCTGCTGTCCGGGCAATGTTGATTGTTTATAATAGTAAAAGAACCGTCAGCTTGGAGATAAGGCAGGAGCTCAGTGCTGGCTCTACATCCCACAGGAACACTCATAAATTGGGCTTTAGAATGGGGTGGAGCTACAGCAAACAAAAGAGGAAATGTTAGTCTGAAAATGAGCCACTGATTAGAATGGGAACTAGTGCTATATATATTTGGTTCTGGGGGATGAATTAAAAATGTTAAATTTTTTGTGAGAGCTCTTCTGTAAGGTGTGTTGCTTTAAGGCAAACTATTAATTTAGAATGAGCTGGCAGTGCATCTTAACACCCAAGTACATATGCCTTGTGGTGTGCTGAAGGCAAGTTAATTTCCTGCTACAAAGTTGTGCATTGGAGTGCCATTCTAAATGAAATAGTACACTGTGGATTGTGCTTTACAATGCGTTTTGCTAACGGTTACTGTGTCAGACTTGCACGTACCTGATCAGCGAGTCCGATGGAGCAGAGGAAGGTCCCCCGTACGGATCCGACTCGCGGCCCCTGGTAGTGCAAACAGGAGGCACGGGAGTACGGAAGGGTAAGAGAGCCTGGTAAGTAGTTGCTGGAAGATGGCTCAGGATCCGAATACAGAAGAGGAGATGAGCCAGGCAAGCTGCAGGCAGGCAGGTAGGTAGGTAGGCAGGTATACTGAGGAGCGCAGCTGGGTAGGTGCTGAGAAGGATAGTCAAATGACAGGCAAGGTTGGCAACGGTCAGACAGCATGGTACAGAGGGACAGGCAGGTTCAGGGTCAAGACAGGCTGAGGTCAGATGCTGGCGGAGGGCAGGAGAAGTCCAAGTAACAAGCCAGGTGGTCAGGAGATCAGGTTTCAGGCAATCAGCAGGAGGAGGATACACAGGGGACTGTAGATCAGACAGCACCGGTCTGAAGTGTTCCAGGGGTTTAAATGGGCTGTTTGGTGCGCATCGGCGCACGCGTCATGCGCGCACATGCACCTGCGCGCACAGGCACACCATCGTGCACAGGAACATGCACAACATCAGCCTCCGGATGCCCAATTGAGCGATTTTCGTGGCATGAGATCTTTTGAAAGCTTGCATAAGTTCTTCCGCATGTATACCGCTTCCGGGTTCCCAGGAATTATCTTCTGGTCCATAACCCCTCCATTTTATTAAATATTGGATCTGGTTGTGTCTTTTCCTACAGTCCAGGATTGCCTCCACCTCAAATTCCTCCTCATTGTCAATCAAAACGGGTTCCGGTGGGCCGGTGTTGCGGCCAGCGAAGGGATTAGGGACAACCGGCTTGAGTAGTGTCACATGAAAAACTGGGTGGACCTTCAGGGTGTTAGGTAAGTCGAGCTCATATGCCACATTGTTGATCCTCCTCTTTACCGAGAATGGTCTTATGAATTTAGGACCCAGCTTCCTTGACGGACAGGCCATTTTTAAGTTGGTTGTGGATAACCACACCTGGTTGCCAGGCTCCAGAGTGAGTTCCCCTCTCCTTTTCCTATCAAACATCTTCTTGTTGTAATCCTGGGTCTTGGACATGGTTTCCGGGAGAAGTTTGTTATTGAAGATGAAAAAATCCATTGTTTCAGACACCGCAGGGATGGTACATTCGGGTATGGTGCTAGGTAAAAAGGATGGATGGAAACCGTAGTTGGCAAAGAATGGGGTTTGTTTAATGGCAGAGTGCAGGGAATTATTGTAAGCAAATTCAGCAATGGGTAATAGAGAGACCCAATCATCCTGAGAAAAGGAGGAGAAACACCGGAGGTATTGTTCTAAAGTTTGGTTGGTTCTCTCCGTTTGACTATTCGTCTGAGGATGATAAGCCGAAGAGAATGCCAACTCGATTTCAAGAGAACCACAAAGAGCCTTCCAAAATCTGGAGGTGAACTGGACACCTCGGTCCAAAACAATACTTGCTGGAACTCCATGGAGCCTCACTACCTCCTTGATAAAGACCTTTGCAGTCTCCATGCCTGAAGGTGTGCCTTTCATAGGCAAGAAGTGAGCCATTTTGGATAGCCTGTCGACGACAACAAAAACCGTAAGGGAATCCTTCGGACAGAGGGAGTTCCACAATGAAGTCCATCGATACCATCTTCCAGGGTCTTTCAGGGACAGGTAAGGGTTTTAATAGTCCCCAGGCCTTCATCCAGCTATTCTTGTTCCGGGAGCAAGTGTTGCATGAGTCCACGTAGCTTTTGCAGTCGCTACCCAGCTGCGGCCACCAGAACGTGCGCTTGATTAGTTCGGCCGTTTTCAGGGTACCGAAATGTCCGGCCAACTTATGGTCGTGGCAAAGTTCCAGGACTATTAGCAAGAGAAAGGGAGCCGCTCAGGTGTGGGAATCCTTTAAATCACCTCCTCCCAGCAGCCAAAGGTGCAAGCAATGCTATTGACAGCAAACAGGAACGAAAAAGTCTTCTGGACTGCAGCACTAAAAAATAAAAGCCTTTATTTTAAAATAAGGAATCCAAAATACACACTGTACAACGGTACACAGGTCAAAAAAATTTGGCTGACATGTTTCGCACTGTGCTAGTGCTTATTTATAGCACATTCAATAAGCACTAGCACAGTGCGAAACATGTCAGCCAAATTTTTTTGACCTGTGTACCATTGTACAGTGTGTATTTTGGATTCCTTATTTTAAAATAAAGGCTTTTATTTTGAGTGCTGCAGTCCAGAAGACTTTTTCGTTCCTGTTTGCTTCCAGGACTATTACCCGTAGATTCTCCGGGACCAAGATTTTTCCCTCGTGCCTGATCAGACCATCTTGTGCCCTGACACAGTTCTCCGGGAGAGGGGTCAAGCCAGCAGACACCTGCTTAATTCAGGACATGAGATCCTCTTGGAGCAGCAGGAAGTTCCCAGCAGGGAGGATAGTGTCATTGGGTAAGTTTTCTTCAGAGATGCTGAACATACGGGACAGTGCGTCCGGTTTAATGTTTTTCAAACCGGGTCTGTAAGTGATGTGGAACAGAAATCTTGAGAAAAAGAGTGCCCACCTTGCCTGCCTTGGTTTCAACCTCTTAGCGGTTCTCAGGTACTCCAAATTCTTGTGGTCCGTGTAGAACAGAATAGGATGAGCAGCACCCTCAAGCAGGTAATGCCACTCTTCTAACGCAGCCTTGATAGCCAGGAGTTCCTGATCTCCCACGTCGTAGTTCCATTCCGCAGTGGAAAGCTTGCGAGAGAAGAAGGCCACTGGAAAGAGTAGGGCTTTGGCCCCCTGTCGCTGGGATAGCACAGCCCCCACTGCGTTTTCAGAAGCGTCCACCTCAAGGACAAAGGGTAATGCAGGGTCAGGGTGTTTCAGGATGGAAGCAGAGACAAATAATTCCTTCAGTTTTTCAAAGACAGATTGAGCTCTAGGGGACCAAGAGAATCGAGTTCCTTGTTTGGTCAATTCGGTAAGAGGAGCGATTATTGCAGAAAAACTCCTGATGAACTTCCGATAAAAGTTAGAAAATCCGATGAAGCGTTGGACCCCTTTTTTTATCTGTGGGAGCAGGCCAGTCCAGGATAGCAGACACCTTCTGAGGGTCCATTTTGATGCCCTCAACAGAAATGATCAACCTGAGAAACTGGATGCTTTGACGTTCGAACTCACATTTCTCCGGTTTGGCGTAAAGTCCATGTTGTCTGAGCCGAACAAGAACATTTCGGACATGCCTGCGATGGTCGTCTACTAAAGAGGAGAAGATTAAGATGTCGTCCAAGTATACTATGACGTATAAGTCCAGGTAATCGCGAAAAAATTTCATTGACAAAATGATGGAAAGTAGCCGGAGCATTACACAGTCCAAACGGCATAACTAGGTACTCGTAGTGCCCGAATCGAGTACGGAAGGCCGTTTTTCATTCGTCACTAGGGATGAGCTCGCTGTTCGAGTCGAACATACATTCGACTCGAACATCGGCTGTTCGATCGTTCGGCGAACAACGAAGGATTTGGGCCGTTCGCGCCAAATTCGACTGATGCAAACGGCCCACAATACACTGCGCCATCGCAGTGCAATCCCGGCGCTGTGATTGGCCAAGCATGCACTGTGACCCCGCATGCTTGGCCAATCACAGCGCCGGCAGCGAGGAGAGCAATGATTGGCCACAGGCAGGATGCCTGTGGCCAATTATAGCTGAGGGGGTTTAGTACATGCCCCACACTATAAAAGGCCGCCAGCGCGGCGGCCTCGTGTAGTGTGTTCCGGCATAGGGAAAGAGAAGGATAGGCAGGGACAGTGTCATATCTATTCTTTGCTAAACCTTGTGTGTAGGGACAGAGAAGGATAGGCAGGGAGAGGGTCAGTGTCATATTCTTTGCTAAACCTTGTGTGTAGGGAGAGAGAAGGATAGGCAGGGAGAGTGTCAGTGTCATATTCTTTGCTAAACCTTGTGTGTAGGGAGAGAGATGGATAGGCAGGGAGAGTGTCAGTGTCATATTCTTTGCTAAACCTTGTGTGTAGGGAGAGAGAAGGATAGGCAGGGAGAGTGTCAGTGTCATATTCTTTGCGAAACCTTGTGTGCAGGAAGAGAGAAGGATAGGCAGGGGACAGTGTCAGTGTCATTGTTGCTAAGCCTCCTGCACATTATACACCTGAAGCTAGCCCGTATTGCTGTCTTTTCCTGGTGTGATACACTACCAGGCATTTGCAGCACTTACAGCGGACGTAGTGTGCCTCCTGCACATTATACACCTGAAGCTAGCCCATATTGCTGTGTTTTCCTAGTGTGTTACACCAACAGGCATTTGCAGCACTTACAGCAGGCGTAGTGTGATTCCTACAAAATATACTCCTGAAGCTAGGCCGTATTGCTGTGTTTTCCTAGTGTGTTACACCAACAGGCATTTGCAGCACTTACAGCAGGCGTAGTGTGATTCCTGCAAAATATACTCCTGAAGCTAGGCCGTATTGCTGTGTTTTCCTAGTGTGTTACACCAACAGGCATTTGCAGCACTTACAGCAGGCGTAGTGTGATTCCTGCAAAATATACTCCTGAAGCTAGCCCATATTGCTGTGTTTTCCTAGTGTGTTACACCAACAGGCATTTGCAGCACTTACAGCAGGCGTAGTGTGATTCCTGAAAAATATACTCCTGAAGCTAGGCCGTATTGCTGTGTTTTCCTAGTGTGTTACACCAACAGGCATTTGCAGCACTTACAGCAGGCGTAGTGTGATTCCTGCAAAATATACTCCTGAAGCTAGGCCGTATTGCTCTGTTTTCCTAGTGTGTTACACCAACAGGCATTTGCAGCACTTACAGCAGGCGTAGTGTGATTCCTGCAAAATATACTCCTGAAGCTAGGCCGTATTGCTGTATTTTCCTAGTGTGTTACACCAACAGGCATTTGCAGCACTTACAGCAGGCGTAGTGTGATTCCTGCAAAATATACTTCTGAAGCTAGCCCGTATTGCTGTGTTTTCTAAGTGTGTTACACCAACAGGCATTTGCAGCACTTACAGCAGGCGTAGTGTGATTCCTGCAAAATATACTCCTGAAGCTAGGCCGTATTGCTGTGTTTTCCTAGTGTGTTACACCAACAGGCATTTGCAGCACTTAAAATGGGCGTAGCGTGCTTCCTGCAAAATATACTCCTGAAGCTAGGCCTTATTGCTGGTTTTCCCATCTCCCTGCAGGCCATTAGAATGTCTGGAAGGCAAACAAGGAGAGGCAGACAGTCAGGACCCAATAAAAGAGGGCAAGCAGGCTCTGTGTCTAGAGACAACAGTGCTGGTCGTGGACGCGGTGCATCGCCATCAGCACGTGGCCATGGGACACGCTTGTCCTTCTTTTCGGCAGCTGGACGTGTTGAGCCGCATCATGCCGAAGACTTGGTAGAGTGGATGACCAAGCCCTCCTCATCCTCCTCATCCTCTCTCACCCAGGCTCAGGGTACTGGCAAAGCAGCTGCCAAAGCGTCCTCATCCCTGGTATCAATGTCATCATCAGTCACTCCTTCCCTAGACCCACCATGTCCTCCTGAGGAGTCCCCCGAACTGTTTGAGCACAGTGTTGGGTACATGCTCCAGGAGGATGCCCAGCATTTCGAAGGGTCTGATGATGATACCCAGCTAGAGGAAGGCAGTAGCGCGAGAGCAGAGAGAGGGGATGCTCAAGAAGGACACCAATCTGGCAGTCATGTTCCAGCAGCTGCAGCATACTGCCAGATTGGCTCCAGTGATGAGGAGGGAGGGGATGATGAGGTCACTGACTCCACGTGGGTGCCTAATAGGAGAGAGGAGGAAGAGGAGGATGAGGAGGAGGCACATCTCCAACGAGGCAGGATGCCCTTGGGGGGCCAGCGTAAGGGCAGCACACCGACGGAATCACACCGCAGAGCTCCGCCTGTGCAGGGCGCTGCCTCTGCCCGTTATTCGAAAAGTTCTTTGGTGTGGGCCTTTTTTGAGTCAAGTGCATCAGATCGTACAGCTGCTGTTTGCAACATATGTCTCAAGCGTATATCGCGTGGCCAAAACATCAGCCGCTTGGGCACCACATGCTTTACCAGACATATGTTGACCTGCCATGCAGCTCGTTGGCAAGCCTACCTTAAAGACCCACACTAAAGAACAAAGCGGACCTCTCCTTGCACCGCATCAGCTGGGATCTCCAACCCCACTATACCTTCAGTCCTCTCTGAAACCTGCACTGAGAGGAATGAAGGTATAGAATTAGGTGTGTCACAGCCAAGTACTTGCGGGCACTCTGCTAGCAGTACACCGGCGTCCGATTCTAGCAGGCAAATTTCCCTGCCCCAGCTGCTGGACCCTCGAAAGAAGTTCACTCCCAGCCATCCACATGCCCAGCGGTTGAATGCTAGCTTGGCTAAATTGCTAGCGCTTCAACTGCTGCCTTTTCAGTTGGTAGACTCGGCCCCCTTCCATGAGTTTGTGCAATGTGCGGTTCCTCAGTGGCAGGTTCCCAAATGCCACTTTTTCTCACGGAAGGTGATTCCGGCTCTCTACCGGCATGTGGAAGGCAATGTCTTGGCCTCGCTGGACAGGGCGGTCAGCGGTAAGGTGCATATTACCGCTGATTCATGGTCCAGCAGGCATGGACAGGGACGTTACCTTTCTGTCATGGAAATCCCCTATTCAGCCGCCGCAGCCCTGCGCGCATGCGCGGTGGAATGGCGCTTTGGCGCACGCGCATGCGCAATGGTGCGCAAATTGCGCACGCACATGCGCAATGGCGCACCAATCAGAACTCTGACAGGCCTATTTAAAGAAGCCTAGTGGCGCTGACAGGTTACTGGTTTGTCGTCAGCTTCCTGCCTTGTACCTGGCTTCCTGTATACACGTCTGAACCTTTGTTGTGACCCGGATCGACCTGACTACGCTGCTTCTCTCCTGGACCCGACCTTTGGCTTGCCTCTCGGACCTCTTCTGCCTGCCCGCTGTGTTTGACCCTCGGCCTGTGACTCAGACTTTCTACCAATCTCCAATCCCTGATCTCCTGCTTGTATTCCGGATTTGCTACTTGCCTCCAGCTCTGATTACCTGCTTCATATTCCTGGACTGATCACTTGTCTACTGTGTTAGAACCTCGGCCTGCACCCTCAGTACCTGTTTCTACAGCCAGTATCTGGACTCAGTCTACCCGCTTGGCCCCTGTAGTGCCCTGGACTTGTGTCTTTGTTTGGATCTTGTGAGAGCCCTCATCAGCCTGGTGTTAGGCCCTCAGCCTGTTCCTGGTCACCCGATCCTCTACCAAGACTTCCTCACCTGCTGGTAGCCAGTGCCTCTTCGCGCCATCCTCTCCCTGTTCCACCTCCAGGGGGCGGAGTGCGCCCAGTCGCAAGGGTGAACCACTCTCGGCATCTCGGCCTCGGTAAGTACACCCGTGACAGTACAAACCAGCCAGATGTCTGAGGCCGACAGAGCGCGTTCCCCATTTGACACCCTCTGCCAGCAGGTAGCCGCACTAACTAATGCGGTCCAAAAACTACAGGAGGGATACACACAAATGGATGGCCGGCTTCAACAACTCACTGCGTCACCAGGCCCTACAGCCCCAGCTGCGGCTTCTACCCCTGGTACCTCCACTTCTCAGGTCTCGGCAAACCCTACCGTGGTGATGGCTTCCCTGGAACCCAGAGTTCCCATACCAGAGCGATTCACGGGTGATCGCAAAAAGTACCGAGCCTTCAAAAATGCCTGCTCTCTCTACCTCGCTCTTCAGCCTCGGACCTTTTCTTCAGAGGTAGTAAAGGTGGGCTTCATTATCTCCCTCCTATCCGAGGAACCCCAAGCCTGGGCTCACGGCCTAATGGAGCAAAGGAACCCCGCCTGTTCCAGGGAAGAAGGCCGGTTGAGGACTATACGGCCAAATTCCAGAAATGGTCGGCCGATACCGGCTGGAACGAAGCGGCATTGAAATACCAGTACCGCCAAGGACTGTCGGAAGCGCTTAAGGACGAACTAGCCCGGAATGAGACCCCCGCTTCCTTGGAAGATCTAGTTCAGTCCGCCACCCAGCTTGACAGACGCCTGCGAGAGCGGCGCGCCGAACGCTTTCAGACTGCTCGTCCCAACTGGACTCCTTCCAGATCCGTTCCGGTTCATCCTCCTGCTCCAGTTCCTACTGCTCCGTCCTTTCCGGAACCTGAACCGATGCAACTTGGCCTAGTCCGGCCTCCCCTCTCTCCTGAGGAGAAACAGCGCAGGCGTCAAGCCAACCTATGTCTCTACTGTGGAGGTTCTGGCCATTTCCTCCGAAGTTGTCCAGTGAGACCCAGTAAGTCTGTCCCCCAAGATGTATTGAACTATCAAGTTTCAAGTGTTCCTCAGGCTTATGTTGTCCTCTTTATCTCCCTACAGCTACCGGAAGGGGCAACCCGCCTACCTGCTATTATTGACTCCGGAGCCTGCAGCTGCTTCCTGGACTCTGCACTCGCCCAGAAACTTCATTTTCCCCTTCAAGTCAAGAACCGTTCCCTTCAGGTACACCTGGCGGATGGTTCTCTTCCCCGCTCTGGGCTAATCACTCAAGAGACTAAACCCATCCTTGCCACCACTGACTCTGGCCACCGAGAGTTTCTGCGGTTTGACCTCATCCCCTCTCCAATGTTTCCCATCATTCTGGGTCTCCCCTGGTTACAAGCACACGAGCCTCTTATCAATTGGGCACAAGTCAAATTCACATCTCATTACTGCTCCCAGCATTGTCTCACCCCAGTCTCAGCCACCTGCTCTACCTTTACAACCGTTTCTGAAAACCTGCAACACGTCCCCTCCGTGTACCTGGAATTTAAGGACGTCTTTGACAAACGACAGGCCGACTGCCTACCCCCGCACCGGCCATATGACTGTCCCATCGACCTCCTACCTGGCTCAGAGGTGCTGTTCGGCCGTATCTTCCCTTTATCTGAAACCGAGTTAACTGCCCTCAAGGCCTACATAGACGAAAACCTTGGAAAAAAATTCATTTGTCCATCTTCCTCTCCAGCCGGTGCAGGGATCTTCTTCGTGGAGAAAAAAGATGGGTCTCTCAGGCCCTGCATTGACTATAGAGAGCTGAATAAAATCACCATTAAAAACAGATATCCACTACCACTGATCCCGGAATTGTTTCAACGGTTTCGATCTGCCCAAATCTTTTCCAAGCTGGATCTTCGGGGGGCATACAACCTCATCCGGATCAGGGCTGGAGATGAATGGAAGACCGCCTTCAGATCCAAATTCGGGCACTTTGAGTACCTCGTCATGCCATTCGGACTTTGTAATGCCCCCGCCACTTTTCAACATCTAGTGAATGACATCTTCCGAGAACATCTTGACGACTTCTTAGTGGTATATCTAGACGACATACTTATCTTCTCGACCTCCTTGGAATTACACCGAGTTCATGTCAAAAAGGTCCTTACCATCCTCAGAGAACACAGGCTATACCTCAAAGCTGAGAAATGCGACTTTGAAAAGACTACAGTGCAGTTTCTGGGATTCATTATTTCCATTAACGGAGTTGCAATGGACCCACAGAAAGTCAGGGCAATTCAAGAATGGACAGCCCCAACTGATAAGAAAGGGGTGCAGCGCTTTATTGGCTTTGCCAATTTCTACAGAAGGTTCATCATCGGGTTCTCTTCCATTGTAGCACCCATCACGCAACTGACACGCCAGGGCAATTGCTTCCAGTGGACACAGGAGGCTCAGGATGCTTTCACCAAACTAAAATCTGTGTTTACTTCAGCACCTGTCTTACGGCACCCAGACCCTGCATTACCCTTCATACTGGAAGTAGACGCTTCCGAGACAGCTACAGGGGCCATTCTCTCTCAAAGACAGGGCCCCAAGTCTCTGCTACACCCAATAGCTTTTGCCTCCTGGAAACTCAACCCACCGGAACAAAATTACGATGTTGGTGATAGAGAGTTGTTGGCCATTAAATTTGCCCTGGAAGAGTGGAGGTACCTACTGGAGGGCGCATCTCACCCCATCATGATTTTTACCGACTACAAAAACCTGGAGTATTTAAGGACAGCAAAATGGTTAAGACCCAGGCAAGCCCGCTGGGCTCTCTTTTTCACCAGATTTAACTTCCACATCTCTTACAGACCCGGATCCAAGAATGGGAAGGCAGGTGCGCTCTCCAGGATGTTTCCCGAATCACCACAAACAGTGGAACCCAGCACTATCTTGTCACCACAAAACTTTCTTCTGGTCTCCCAGGTTGACCAGTTGACCTCTATTAAAGTAGCATCCAGGTACTGTTCTGACCAGGAAACCTCTTCTCTGGAGAAACATGACGACCTATATTGGTCCAGAGGTAAAATCTTTGCTCCACTGGAAACGAGACATTTAATCCTAAAGACTTTCCACGACCACAAGTTAGCAGGCCACTTTGGAACCCAGAAAACCATTGAGCTAGTCTCTCGCTCATTCTGGTGGCCAGGCTGGAGACAGGACTGTAAAACCTACGTTGCCTCCTGCACTCGCTGCCAGCGTAATAAAGGGGCAAATATCAAAAGCTGGGGCCTGCTCAAACCTCTACCCATTCCGGAACGTCCCTGGGCAGAGGTCTCCATGGACTTCATTGTCGACCTGCCTCCCTCTGGAGGATTTACCACCATCTTGGTTGTGGTCGACCGCCTCTCTAAGATGGCACACTTCTTACCCATGGTGGGTACCCCCTCTGCTGCAGACACAGTCAGAATCTTCTTTAAGGAAATCACCAGGCTCCATGGGGTACCCAAGAGCATCGTCTCCGACAGGGGTGTCCAATTCACATCCAAATTTTGGCAGGAACTTTACAAGTCCTTGGAAATCAAGATCTGCCTCTCCTCTGCCTATCACCCTCAGAGCAACGGCCAGACTGAGAGGACTAACCAAACTCTGGAACAATACCTGCGTTGTTTCTGCTCTGCCTCCCTAGATGACTGGTCCTCCCTACTACCCTATGCTGAGTTTGCATACAATAATTCCATCCATTCAGCTACCAATCAGACCCCCTTCTGGGCCAACTTTGGTTTTCACCCTCCGTTCCTTCCCAGCTCCATCCCTGAAAGTTCCGTCCCTGCTGTACAGGACCGGATAGCCTCGGTCCAACTAAATTTCCAGAAACTTCAGGAGATGATGCAGAATGCCCAAGACAGTTACAAAAAATTCTATGACAGAGGAAGGAAAGAAAACCCAACCTTCAAAGTCGGGGAGGAAGTATGGCTTTCAGCCATCAACCTTAAATTACCTATCCCCTCACGGAAGTTGGGGCCAAAGTTCATTGGACCTTTCAAAATCAAGCAAGAGATCAATCCTGTGGCCTTTGAATTAGCATTACCCAACTCCTATCGGATACACCCGGTCTTCCACGCATCTCTGCTGAAGCCTGTTGTTCCTAGCTCCTTCCCCGGAAGAGAGAAACCACCTCCTCCACCAGTTGAAATAGATGGTGAAGATGAATTTGAAGCGGAGTCTATTCTAGGATGCAGGAAGAGAGGGAGGCAACTTCAGTATCTGATTAAATGGAAGGGATACCCCCTCAAGGACAATTCCTGGGAACCTGCCAGAAATCTGCATGCCCCACGCCTAATTAGGGCATTTCATCAAGAACATCCAGAGTTGATGACTAGCTTGGGCGTCCGGAGCCCACCCCTCGGGGGGGGCACTGTCATGGAAATCCCCTATTCAGCCGCCGCAGCCCTGCGCGCATGCGTGGTGGAATGGCGCTTTGGCGCACGCGCATGCGCAATGGTGCGCGAATTGCACATGCGCAATGGCGCACCAATCAGAACTCTGACAGGCCTATTTAAAGAAGCCTAGTGGCGCTGACAGGTTGCTGGTTTGTCGTCAGCTTCCTGCCTTGTACCTGGCTTCCTGTATACACGTCTGAACCTTTGTTGTGACCCGGATCGACCTGACTACGCTGCTTCTCTCCTGGACCCGACCTTTGGCTTGCCTCTCGGACCTCTTCTGCCTGCCCGCTGTGTTTGACCCTTGGCCTGTGACTTGGACTTTCTACCAATCTCCAATCCCTGATCTCCTGCTTGTATTCCGGATTTGCTACTTGCCTCCAGCTCTGATTACCTGCTTCATATTCCTGGACTGATCACTTGTCTACTGTGTTAGACCCTCGGCCTGCACCCTCAGTACCTGTTTCTACAGCCAGTATCTGGACTCAGTCTACCCGCTTGGCCCCTGTAGTGCCCTGGACTTGTGTCTTTGTTTGAATATTGTGAGAGCCCTCATCAGCCTGGTGTTAGGCCCTCAGCCTGTTCCTGGTCACCCGATCCTCTACCAAGACTTCCTCACCTGCTGGTAGCCAGTGCCTCTTCGCGCCATCCTCTCCCTGTTCCACCTCCAGGGGGCGGAGTGCACCCAGTCGCAAGGGTGAACCACTCTCGGCATCTCGGCCTCGGTAAGTACACCCGTGACACTTTCTTTCACGGCCCATTGGGTCACTCTTTTGGCAGCTGGGAAGGATGCAGGACAAGGTGCAGTAGTGTTGGAGGTTGTTCCGCCGCCACGCCTCCAAAATGCTACTACTGGTTGTGACACACCTCTCTCCTCCACCCCCTCCTCTTCTTCTTCCTCCATGGCCTCTTCCTGTGCTTTGTCCTCGGAACCAGCGGTGCTCCGTAGGCGTTCAAGGGGCTACGCAAGTACGCAGGCAAAAAGATGCCATGCCGTACTTGCGCTGGTGTGTTTGGGGGACAGGAGCCACACTGGGCAGAGGTTCTGTCTGCTCTGCAGGGGCAGGCCGAGAGGTGGTTGACGCTACGCCAGCTTAAGCCAGGAATGGTGGTTTGCGACAATGGCACCAACCTCCTCTCCGCCCTCCGACAGGGACAACTGACCCATGTGCCCTGTGTGGCTCACGTCCTTAACCTGGTGGTGCAGCGGTTCTTGGGCAGGTACCCGGGCTTACAGGATGTCCTGAGGCAGGCCAGGAAAGTCTGTGTGCATTTCCGCAGATCTTATAATGCCAGTGCTCGCCTGGCTGAGCTGCAAAAGGAGTTGAACCTGCCCAAGAACCGCCTTATATGTGACATGCCCACCAGGTGGAACTCAACATTGGCCATGCTGCAGCGGCTGCACACGCAGCAGAGGGCCATCAATGAGTACCTGTGCGACTACGGCACCAGGACAGGGTCAGGGGAGCTCGGGTATTTTTCACCACGCCAGTGGGGCATGATCAGGGATGCATGAACTGTCCTGGCACCATTTGAGGAGGCCACGAGGATGGTGAGCAGTGACAGTGCATGCATCAGTGACACTGTACCTCTTGTCCACCTGTTGGAACATACGCTGCGTGGAATAATGGACAGGGCACTTGAGGCAGAACAGAGTCAGGAAGAGGAGGACTTCCTTGCCTCTCAAGGCCCCCTTTACCCAGACAGTGTTCCTTCTGTCCCACCCATCGCACAGGAAGAGGAGGAGGATTGTGTCAGCATGGAGGTGGAGCCTGGCACTCAGCATCATCAGCAGCAGTCTTTTAGGGATGATTTACAGTCCCAAGAAACCCGTGGACTTGTACGTGGCTGGGAGGAGGTGGCTGCGGATCATGTCGTCCTTAGTGACCCAGAGGACTCCGGACCAAATGTCTCAGCTAACCTACGCTGCATGGCCTCCCTGATCCTGCAAAGTCTGCGGAAGGATCCTCGTATTCTTCGGATCAAGGAGAGGGACCATTACTGGCTGGCCACTCTCCTTGATCCACGGTACAAGGGTAAGGTTGCGGACCTTATCTTACCGTCGCAGAGGGAGCAGAGGATGAGACAACTCCGGGAGGCCTTGCAGAAAGGTCTGTGCAACGCGTTCCCAGAGATTGGGAGGTTACAAACTCCTGGTCCTGGACAACGAGTTGCTGAGGCTTCGGTCAGTCAAAGAAGGAGCGGTGGGGAAGGTGGCCGTCTGACCGATGCGTGTAGACAATTCTTTAGTCCGCAGCCCCAAGGTATGATCGGTTCCAGCAACCATCGCCAGCATCTGATATACATGGTGCAGGAATACCTAAGGGCAAGGTCAGACTTGGACACCTTCCCCACCGAAAATCCTCTGGCTTACTGGGTCTTGAGGATGGATCACTGGCCAGAGCTTGCACAGTATGCAATTGAGCTACTGGCCTGTCCTGCATCCAGCGTTCTTTCAGAACGCACATTCAGTGCTGCTGGAGGATTTGTCACGGATTACAGGGTGCGCCTGTCCACCGACTCGGTTGATCGACTGACTTTCATAAAGATGAACCAGTCTTGGATCACCACCAGCTACCACACACCTGAAGCTGATATAACAGACTAATTTATTTTCAAATGTCACATCCCTTCAAGACTGATGCTGATGCTGAGTGACTGTCCTGTTATGTTGACTGGCTATCCTCCTCCTCCTCCTCAATGATCCGATTGATGATGATAGCTGGGAAGAACATTTTTGTTTCTGGGTGCCGCCACCGGTGCCTAAGGCCCAATTTTTCAGCCCCTGTTTAACAGGGGCATGTAATTACAATTTTTTATGCAATGCTTTGCAGCAGGGCTCATTCCTGCACTCCAACTAGAGTATCTGGGAGAGGGGGGGGGGGGGGTGATGGGGTAGCTATGCCATTTTTCTTAAAGATTTTCATCCATATTACCGGGACCAGACATTACATTAAAGCCGCAAGCAGTTTTAAATGGCTTTTTTTTTCCTTTAGAAATGTCATTTTGTGCAGGGACAGTTCTAAACACGGGAAACACGTGGCACTTCACAGGCATACTTTAGACACCCCCCAGGTACGATATTAAAAGGATTATTTGACTCCGGCACGAGAGGTAACGGGTAACGGTTCTTTATGGTAATTTTGTTCAACTCCCGATAATCAATACAGGGGCATAGGGAGTGGTCCTTTTTTCCAACAAAAAAGATGCCCGCACCGGCAGGCGAGGTGGAAGGGTGGATAAACCCCTTTTTCAGGTTGTCGTCAATGTAGACCTTCAGAGTGCCCAATTCCTGCTCGGTCAACGGGAAGATACTCCCAAAAGGTACTTCAGTCCCAGGTAAAAGTTCTATAGGGCAGTCATACGGTCTGTGAGGAGGAAGGGTTTCTGCCCCCTTCTTACTGAACACATCCAGGAAGTCGTGATAGGGTTCAGGGATGGTTTTTTGAAGATCAGGATCTATATCCAGACAGAGCAGATGAGGACGGTTAGTAGAGGCTTGTTGTAGGCAGTGTTGCTGGCAATAGTTTGAGAGGAATTTGACCCTCCCCATAGTCCAGTCAATACTGGGGTTATGGGCTTGCAGCCAAGGCATCCCCAAAATGATAGGGAACAACGGTGAGGAGATGGCATCCAGACTTAGGAGCTCCTGGTGGTGGGTTGCCATGAAAGCCAACAAGGGAACAGTTTCCTGGGTAACAGGACCGGATTTAATGATGGAACCATCAGCGAGGTGCACTGCAAGTCCCCGGGATTTCGGTTGAAGAGGAATGTGGTGGTTGGCAGCAAATGTCAAATCAATAAAGCAGCTGCATGCTCCAGAATCAATTATGGCGGAAACTGGGATTGCGGTAGTCCTTCCGGGAAGCTGTAATGAGATGGAGAGAGCTAGATGAGCGGTTGGGTTAGGTAACAGAGAGGTAACAGAGAGGCACAAGTAGAAGAAACAGGCAGGCACTTACGCATCTTGGCTGGGCAGGTCCTTACGTAGTGTCCTGGTTCACCACAGTACATACAAAGGTTGTTGCTTCGCCTGTGCTGTCGTTCTTCTAGAGAGAGAGAGGGGCGAAGTAGGCCCAGTTGCATGGGTTCTGGAGCATCTAGAGCCAGTGACTGAGGAGCCGGCAGTGCCAGACTGACCGGGTTGGGAACCTTAGGGAGCAACCAGGTGGGTCGGAATTGGCTGGAGGCTCTTTCGGAGCGGTGCTCTCTTAGGCGCCGGTCGATCTGGATTGACAGGTCAATTCGTTTTTCCAAGTTTTGGGGAACCCCGACACGTGCTAGCTCATCCTTGAGCTGGTCCGACAAGCCCATCCGGAATTGATAGCGCAAGGCAGAGTCGTTCAATTCGGTGTCGGAGCTCCACCGTTTAAACTCAGCGGCATAATTCTCAGCTGTTCTGCGGCCCTGCAGGAGGGAGTGGAGAACGGATTCTGCTGTGGCAGCCTGTTACGGATCCTCGTAAAGTTGGGACATAGCGGCAAATAAGGTAGCAAGGGTCTCCAAGGAAGCATCCTTTTGCTCTAGGAGGCAGTGGGCCCAGGCCTGTGGCTCGCCGGTCAGCAGAGAGATGACGAAGCCCACCTTGGTTACCTCCAAAGAAAAGGTGCGAGGTTGCAGGGCAAAGAAAAGTTTGCAGGCGTTGCGGAACGAACTATATTTTCTGCATTCGCCCGCAAACTTCTCAGGTGTAGGGACCCTGGGTTCCGGAGGAAGCATCACGACAGAAGGTGTAGCTGAGTATCCAGTGGACGTGGCGCCTTGTGAGCTGGCAGGTGAGGACAGGACTTGAACTCTCTCTTCCAATCTTGTATAACCGGCTTGGAGGTCTTTCACAGCTTGCGTCAAACCGTTCAGGTGTCTGCACAGTTCCTCCATGGGATCCCTTCCCTGCTCGGACTCGGACATGGCTGTCTGATACTGTCAGACTTGCACTACCTGATCAGCGAGTCCGATGGAGCAGAGGAAGGTCCCCCGTACGGATTCGACTCGCGGCCCCTGGTAGTGCAAACAGGAGGCACGGGAGTGCGGAAGGGTAAGAGAGCCTGGTAAGTAGTTGCTGGAAGACGGCTCAGGATCCGGATACAAAAGAGAAGATGAGCCAGGCAAGCTGCAGGCAGGCAGGCAGGTAGGTAGGCAGGTATACTGAGGAGCGCAGCTGGGTAGGTGCTGAGAAGGATAGTCAAATGACAGGCAAGGTTGGCAACAGTCAGACAGCGTGGTACAGAGGGAAAGGCAGGTTCAGGGTCAAGACAGGCCGAGGTCAGATGCTGGCAGAGGGCAGGAGAAGTCCAAGTAACAAGCCGGGTGGTCAGGAGATCAGGTTTCAGGGAATCAGCAGGAGCAGGATACACAAGGGACTGTAGATCAGACAGCACCGGTCTGAAGTGTTCCAGAGGTTTAAACGGGCTGTTTGGCGCGCATCGGCGTCATGCGCGCACATGCACCCGCGCGCACAGGCACACCATCGCGCACAGGAACATGCACAACATCAGCGCGCACCAAAGCGACAACCAACACGTCCAGCAAGGTGAGTTCTCTGACATACTGCAACATACAGGTTTGAACGGGCAAAGAATTGGCAAGTTAGCATACTTGGTGATAAATTCACATCCCAGTTATAATTGAATTTAAGAGAATATATTCTACTTTTTTACTTTTCATTCTGGTCTCCTGTTGGTTCATTTCTATAAATTTCCTGTGACGACTTGCAAAAGTATTCACCCCCTTGTCTTCACCCCTTTCTGAAGTTGGCACAGAGAAGAGATGTAAATCTTGGTGCTTGTGCAGTTCTTAACTGTGTTCACAATGTCTAATACAGATCAGCCCCCCTTCAGTCTCGTACCTTGTGACTTGCTCCTAAATTACAATATTGCAGTCTAATCACCGGGAGAGAAAGGACTGAGGTAATGCTCCTTCCTGCCTGCAGCAAACTGATCATCTAACCTCAGCTTAGGCTAAGTTATTACTTGGTACTCAGCTTCCTTTAATGATAAAATGTAGAGGATTTTTTAAAACATTTACTGGTGCTATATATTGGAACACGTCAGTAATTTATTTGTGCCAAAGACTGGGTGGGAAGTCAGGGCTGGGGGTAGTCGGTCAAAGCACCAGGTGGCTCCCCCCAGCGGCACCTCTGTCTGGGCTTGTTCTAGTTGGACCCAGAGTTTAGACTTACTATGTCGATTCCACCTGTGCCTGCCATTGCAGCCTCAGCTCACCTGTGCCCACTTTTGCTTGCAGCCTCAGCTCACCTGTGCCCACCATTGCAGCTTCAACTCACCTGTGCCCGCCATTGCAGCCTCAGCTCACCTGTGCCCACTATTGCAGCCTCAGCTCACCTGTGCCCTCATTGCAGCCTCAGCTCACTGTGCCCACCATTGCAGCCTCAGCTCACCTGTAAATAAGAACAAAAGATAATAAGGACAGCCGCACTCCAATCCAACGTAGCTTTATTGTAAAAATGGAAACAGGCACTACAAGTCACAGCAACAAACCTAGGACAGCTGACGTGTTTCACACTACACTTAGTGTTTACTCATAGAGTAATTTACTATGAGTAAACACTCATGCCGCGTACACACGATCATTTTTCCCGTTGGGAAAAGTTTAATTTTTTCTTTTGGACAAGAAAAACAACCGTGTGTGGGCTTTTTGTAATTTTTCCCGACGGGAAAAAAAGGGATTTTTATAACAGCTTACCTGTAAAATCCTTTTCTTGGAGTACATCACGGGACACAGAGTGACTTAGTCATTACTAATGGGTTATATAGATACCTTCAGGTGCTGGCACTGGCAACTTCCAAAACCGGAAGTACCCTCCCCTATATAAGCCCCTCCCATCCGGGAGCACCTCAGTTTTGTAGCAAAGCAATAAGTGTCCCAAAAAGAGGGGTGGGAGCTCTGTGTCCCGTGATGTACTCCAAGAAAAGGATTTTACAGGTAAGCTGTTATAAAAATCCCTTTTTCTTTTTCGTACATCACGGGACACAGAGCGACTTAGTCATTACTAATGGGACGTCCCAAAGCAATGCCAAATGAGGGGAGGGATACACTATACATAAGCTGGGCGCCATCAGGCATGAGGATCTTTTGCGGCCTGCAACACACTGCGCCCAAAGGCGACATCCTCCTGACTTCTAACGTCTACCTGGTAGAATCTAGTAAACGTGTGTACTGAAGACCATGTTGCGGCCTTACAGACTTGAGCCAGGGAGGCCTGGTGATGCACTGCCCATGAAGTTCCAACTGCTCTTGTGGAGTGCGCCCTAACTTTGAACAGAGGCGGTCTCCTTCTCTAGCCATAGGCTTGTATTATGACCTGTCGAATCCACTTGGCTAAAGTAGATTTTGATGCTGCCTGACCCTTTCTGGGGCCTTCCGGCAGAACAAACAAAGTATCCGTTCTACGAATCTGAGCAGTGGCTTTTAGATAAGCTTTAACTGCTCTTACTACATCCAAAGAATGCAATAACTTTTCCTCTACCGAGCTAGGTTTGGGGAAAAAAGAAGGAAGAACCACATCTTGGTTCAAATGAAACCTCGATACCACCTTAGGAAGAAAGGCTGGATGAGGACGTAATACTACTCTGTCCTTATGGACAGCCAGATATGGCTCCTTACAGGACAAGTCGGCTAATTCCGATACTCTTTTAGCCGAACAAATGGCTACTAAGACAATCAATTTCCTGGTGAGAAGAACCAAGGAAATGTGTTGCAATGGTTTAAACGGTTGTTTCTGTAGAACCGACAGAACCAGGTTTAAGTCCCATGGACATATGGGAATACTAACCGGAGGGCTAATACGCATCACTCCTTGTATGAAAGCTTTGACTAAAGAATGCAAAGCCAAGGGCCTTTGAAAAAATATTGACAAGGCCGAAATCTGACCCTTGATAAGACTCAAGGCAAGCTTCCTATCTACAGCCCACTGTAGGAAGTCCAGAATCCTACCTATTACGTACTTACGTGGATGCCATTTCTTGGCCTCACACCACGTGATGTACGCCTTCCAGATCCTATAATAGATCTGCCTGGATACCGGCTTCCTGGCATTGATCATGGTAGATACCACAGGATTAGAGAGCCCTCTCTTTTTTAGAATGTGGGCTTCAATAGCCAGGCCGTCAAACCTAGGGCTGGTAAGGAAGGGTGGTATATCGGTCCTTGCGAAAGCAGGTGCGGACGATGTGGGAGGGTCCAAGGACTCCCCACTGACATTTTTACAATCTCCGCGTACCATGCCCTTCGGGGCCACGCTGGAGCCACCAGAATCACTGGTTTCTTTTCTACCCTGATTCTGCGGATTAATCGCGGTAACAATTGTGGCGGTGGGAATGCATATATCAGCTTGAACTGGTCCCAAGGGAACACTAGGGCATCCGAGCCGCAAGCTAGGGGATCCCTTGTGCGAGACACAAATCTGTCCACCTTTGCGTTGAATCTGGATGCTAGCAGATCTACATCCGGTGTTCCCCACCGCTGGCATATTGCCTGGAAAACCTCGGGGTGAAGAGACCATTCCCCCGGGCATAATTGCTGGCGACTTAAAAAGTCCGCTCTCCAATTTTCCACTCCTGGGATGAAAACCGCAGATATGGCTGGGACATATCTTTCTGCCCATTCCAGGATGCAATTCGCTTCCCTCTGGGCTGCACGACTCCTGGTGCCACCCTGGTGATTGATATATGCCACTGCAGTGGCATTGTCTGATTGAATTCTGACAGGGGACCCTTGGAGTTTGGATGTCCATGCTACTAGGGCATACCGGGCTGCTCGTATCTCTAAGAGATTGATGGGCAGGGCCTTCTCTGCTTCTGACCACTTGCCCTGGAGAGACCATTGCTCCAGTACTGCCCCCCCAGCCTATGAGGCTGGCATCTGTAGTGACCACCTTCCAAGAAACCGGACTGAAGGGTTTCCCTTTTTCCAGATTCTGGGGCACCAACCACCAATGGAGGCTCTTGCGAACGGAAGGGGACAGGGACATTGGTAAGTCTAAAGCCTGAACTTTTTTGTTCCAGGCTGACAGTATGGCCCTCTGCAAGTTCCTTGAATGGAATTGACCGTAGGGTACTGCTTCGAATGAAGCCACCATTTTTCCCAGCAGCCTCATGCACAGGCGTATGGATGGTTTTCTTTTTGTACCCACTAAGTGGGTCAAATCTTTTAAAGACGACACCTTCTCTGGAGGTAAGAAAATCTTTCTCTGATTTGAATCCAGCCTTAGCCCTAAGTATTCCAGACTTTTGACTGGTCTTAGAGCTGACTTGTCCCGGTTGATAATCCAACCTTGATATTCCAGATACTTGATTGTCTTGTGAATAGCTACTTCCAGCTTTTCCACTGAGTGGTCTATTAGTAGCAGGTCGTCTAGATATGCCATTATCGTTACACCTTGTGTTCTTAGATTGGCCAATAGTGGGGCCAGAATTTTTGTGAACACTTGTGGTGCTGTGGCCAGACCGAAAGGTAAGGCTCTGAACTGAAAATGGTGCCCTTCTACTGCAAAGCGTAGAAATTTCTGGTGGGCCGGAAAGATGGGAATATGCAGATAAGCATCCCTTATGCCGATCGAGGCTAACCATTCCTGCCCTTGTAGGGCGGTGGCCACCGATCGGATCGACTCCATCCAAAAAGTCCTGATATGTAGGAACTTGTTTAGCCCTTTTAGATTTAATATGGGCCTCACGTCCCCATTTGGTTTGGGGACTGTGAAAAGGTTCGAGTAAAACCCGAACCCGCTTTCTTCCAAGGGAACCTTCATGATTACACCTTGGAGCAATAGTTGTTCTAGTGCCAGAAGAAGGGATCCTCTCTTCTGGGGATCGCTTGGCACGTTTGACCTCATAAAAAGGGCAGGAGGAGTGTCTTTTAACTCCAGCTTGTATCACAGACTTACTGTGGAGATCACCCATCTGTCTCTGATGGTGTCCCGCCAGGTCTCTGTGAACAACTGAAGTCTTCCCCCCACCCGATTGAGTGGGGGCAACCCTTCATGACTTGGGGGGAGGTTTTGTACCTCTCTTGACCCAGGGTTTCTTGTTACCCTGTGATTGTCCCTGATTTCTGCCCCCTGAATTTGACCGCGGAGGCCGTCGGAACTGTTTCACAGCCGATGTGCCAGGGACTGGAGAAGTAGGCCTCTTAAAAGAAGGACTTCTACTCTTGTTCTTAACCGGCAATAGTGAACTTTTACCGGCAGAAATTTTCTGGATATACTTGTCCAGATCTTCTCCAAATAAGCGTTCTCCATGAAATGGGAAGCTAATCAGCAATTTCTTACAGGGAGCTTCAGCAGACCAGTTTTTGAGCCATAGAAGCCATATGTACTACAGACAGCGTAAAGCAGGAGGCCTGTTGGATTGTATCCTTTATGGCGTCCACCGCAAAACACAAGGCTCTAGGTAGGTCAGCTAGGGCAAGAGCCTGCTGATCTGGTAAGTCCCTTAAGACTTGTTTCAACTGATCTTTCACCGCTTGGCAGACTCCAATCGCTGCTACTGCAGGTTGTGTCACCATGCTTGCTGTAGAGAAAGCAGATTTTAGTAAAGACTCCAATTTTTTATCTATTGGGTCTTTGAACATTGGAACATTATCTACTGGACATGTCAGTGATTTATTCACACAAGAGATGGCTGCGTCCACTGTAGGGACCCTCCATTTTTTTATGAGCTTATCCTCCATGGGATAGATCACTGGAAATCTCTTGGGGGGAGTAAATATTTTATCAGGATGCTCCCAATCCTGGTAAATAAGCCCTTCCAATAAAGGGTGGATTGGGAAGGAACAGACAGCCTGGGGAGCTTTCAGCGACCCCAGCGAGGAAACCGTAGTGGTTGATGGTTCCGCCAGAGGCATTTTAAATGCTGATCGGACCATGTTAGTCAGAGACTGAACCCATAATCTTTCAGCCTGAGATGCTGAGAAAGGTTCTTCCACTGTTGATTCCTCTATAACTGAATCAACCTCATCCTGATCCCCTTCAGATAGGTCGATCTCTGTGTGGGGCTGTTCCTCCACTAACAGGCACTCTGAAGGAGGAGACGGAGATCGGACGCGCTTTCCCTGTGACAGGGAAGCAGCGATCAATGCTGTTAATCTCTCTTCCAATGCTCCCAGAGTTGAGGATAAAACCTCCTCTGTTATATATACAGGAGCAGGTGGACTGGGGACAGCCGCAGCACCAGGCACTCCTGCGGGGTTCCTACGGCTACTGACCTCTGAATTTTCAGGGGAGATTGGTGCAGTACAAGCATGCCCAATATCCTCAGAGCCCGATGGAGACCCCTTTGGCTTCCTGGAAGACTTATTTCCGGAGCGTCTGGACGACATATCCTTTAAGCACAAAGCTGAGGTATTCCCGTCGTCATACACCAATTTTGCTGGTAATAGTCTAACACAGTTGCTGCTATATGCCAGCTGGTGTCCACTAAAGTGCCTTTCTATGGGGATGCCTGCATCAACCGCCTCTGTGTGCCACCGTTTTGTTGCTAGCTCTGTTTGCATCCAGCTGACACTTGTACTGTGTCTTTTATACATGCTGGGAAGCGGCGCGCATCGAGCGTCATCCACCCGCCCCGCCCCTTTTCTTTCATAGGAGGCGCGTGCACGCGCCCGCGCGCGTGCCCGTGCGCCATTGGCGCCTTTTTTGAAACCAAGCAGGGACTAGGAGCCAGGGCCCTTTTTGCCGGAGGGCCTGTGCGGTGGATGAGCGCAGCAACAGGGCAGAGGAAGTGGATTCCCACAGAGAAACTTACCAACTGCCTGGATCTTTTGACTTGAGAAAACCAAAGATCCACATGACAAGAAAAATGGACCACAGCGGCCTCTAGTGGTTTAACACAGGTACCGCGGTCCTCCTTTTTTTTTTTTTTCTTGACTACTATTAAAATTTTACATTTTCCAGTAGTTACAGGCATACACAGATATTAGCGGGAATACCGTTAGGTAACAGACAGAAAGACAAATTAGGCTTGGGGGTCCCCCAATAGAACCAAGTTCCTGGGGGCCCCCACTTACCTGTTCCCCGCCGCAGGACTTTGTTTGGTCCACAGAAGCCCAAACTTCACCTATCACGGCAGGCATTGTAATTAAACCTTCAGGGACCGGGTTCCCAAGGATTCCACTCCCCTGGACCTGTATAGCACCCTGCACAGACAACATCTTGGTCGTGGGTATGACCAGAGCTCTGGATCCCAGGGTCCAGCCCTCCTAAGAGAGGCATTACAGGCAAAACCTTGCTCTTCTCTTGCAAGGCCCGGGTACCGACCGTTTAGCTATGAAGCTTTTTTGGTCGGATCCGGAACAGCTTACTAAGGCCCGTAAAAGAACCTGTACGCAAGCCCAGTGAAAACACATGTTACTCTTTGGCCAACACCTTAGACACTGGCAAAAAACTGAGGTGCTCCCGGATGGGAGAGGCTTATATAGGGGAGGGTACTTCCGGTTTTGGAAGTTGCCAGTGCCAGCACCTGAAGGTATCTATATAACCCATTAGTAATGACTAAGTCGCTCTGTGTCCCGTGATGTACGAAAAAGAAACGGCATTAATCACGACGAGAAGAAAAATTCTCATCGTGATTCCCGTCATTCTTTTACGCGCCAGTTTTCCCATAGGGAAACACTGCCACGGAGCCTACACACGGTCGTTTTTCTCGACCAAGAAAAAAAATTTCGGGAAAAACGGCCGTGTGTAGGGAACCAAGCCGTTCCCTCGTTTTTCCCATCGGGATTCACGGCAGTGTTTTCTCTGCTGTGAATCTCGATCGTGTGTACGCTGCATAAGTGTAGTGTAAAATGGGTCAGCTGTCCTAGGTTCGTTGCTGTGACTTGTAGTGCCTGTTTCCATTTTTACAATAAAGCTACGTTGGATTGGAGTGCAGCTGTCCTAATTATCTTTTGTTCTTAATTGCCATGTGCATTGCCAGCACCCTTGGTTCCTGAGAGAAAGACTGCAACAAAGCTAGACCTGCCTGGAGTGGCATTTTCTGTCTTTCAGCTCACCTGTGCCCGCCATTGCAGCCTCAGCTCACCTGTGCCCGCAATTGTAGACTGAGCTCAGCTGTGCCCGCTATTGCAGCCTCAGCTCACATGTGCCCGCCATTGCAGCCTCAGCTTACCTATGCCGCCATTGCAGATTCAGCTCACTGTGCCCCCATTGCAGATTCAGCTCACTGTGCCCACATTGCAAGCTCAGCTCACTGTGCCCCCATTGCAGATTCAGCTCACTGTGCCCCCATTGCAACTTCAGCTCACTGTGCCCACATTACAGATTCAGCTTACTGTGCCCCATTGCAGATTCAGCGCACTGTGCCCCCATTTCAGATTCAGCGCATTATGCCCCCGTTGCAGCCTTGGCTCACCTGTGCAAGAGGATCATCACAAGGAAGTGTAGCCACACACCTCCCCCCGATGACCCAGTGCCTTAACAGCATATGGCAACTGGTGGACTACTAAGCCCAGATAGTCCAATACTGCAGAAGCTGAGTTCCCCTGGCCACAGCCATCCGCATTAATTAATAGATTCCTCCGGTCCCATCACTTGCTGTAATGTACCCACTGACCTTCTCCATGGTCCCCGGTCCATGGAAGAAATGTGGTTCAACCGCACAGTACAGCAGTAACAGTTCCAATACTCCTTTCTCTTTATCCTAAATTCCTCCTCTGCCGTGTCGAAGAAAAATGGTCCTCCCCTGGAACTTTCTCCTCAGCACCTGATAGGCCCCAGGAAGGGGGCCTCCACACAGAAACACTACTGCTCCATCTTCTTTCCTCTCATAACTCCCCCCCCCAGTGGCATGTTATCTCAGCCTATATAGAAGGCCCGCCCCCTGCCAATCCTAGTGGGGGATTGGTCAGAGCTCCTACACAAGCTGCCTGCCACTCCAATTCCAGGCCCTGCCTCCTTCTCTGGACA
This sequence comes from Rana muscosa, assembly GCA_029206835.1. NCBI lineage: Eukaryota > Metazoa > Chordata > Amphibia > Anura > Ranidae > Rana > Rana muscosa. Next base: position 277,209,304 of record CM055119.1, on the reverse strand, counting down.
TTCTCCCCAGAGACAGGAGAGGTGCCTCAGAACTAGAGCACAGGTGGCCACACCCACTGCTGCACTAAAACACTCCCAGTCCCAGATCAAAACAAACAGGCCCAGCTTAATGCACAGGCCTGCCTAGATTTGCCTATACTAGAACCTGAGACACAAAAACCCCATTTTAGCACCTACCGAAAAGGTAGTGGGTGCTACAAGTACCGTATTTATCGGCGTATAACACGCACTTTTTTCCCCTTAAAATCAGGGGGAAATCGTGGGTGCGTGTTATACGCCGATACTCACCTATCCCCGGCGATCTCCGCTGACTGTGAGCGGAGCGGAGTGATCGCCGCCGAGATACACATAGCCGAGTGTATTCGGCTATACTGGGCTTTTCTCGGCTCCGCTCACAGTCACGCCAATCCCGCCATTGGACCTGTGATATGTCCATCATAGGGCGGGACTCGGCGTGACTGTGAGCGAAGCCGAGAAAAGCCGAGTATAGCCGAATACACTCGGCTATGTGTATCTCGGCTCCGCCCAGTCCCTGCGTTCTCTGCGGCGTTCGCCGCGCTCCGCCCTGTATCAGCGGCGATCTCGGCGGCGCCAAATTTAAATTCAAGGCTGCACTGGACACTGGCAAGGCTGCACTGGACACTGGCAAGGCTGCACTGGACACTGGCAATGCTGCACTGGACACTGGGCAATGCTGCAATGGACACTGGCAAGGCTGCACTAGACACTGGCAATGCTGCACTGGACACTGGGCAATGCTGCACTGGACACTGGCAAGGCTGCACTGGACACTGGCAATGCTGCACTGGACACTGGCAAGGCTGCACTGGACACTGGCAAGGCTGCACTGGACACTGGCAAGGCTGCTGGCAAGGCTGCACTGTGACAAGGCTGCAAATGACACTGGTAAGGCTGCATTTAAATGTAAAAAATTTTTTTCTTAAACTTCCCTCCTAAAAGTTTTTTTCCCTAAAATTCCCTGCTAAACTTGGGGTGCGTGTTATACGCCGGCGCGTGTTATACGCCGATAAATACGGTATATATGTAGCACTACTCCCGTAGGAGTTGCAAAGGTCGAGTTACCTACTGCTGCACAGCCAGTCACACAGCATTTCCTTCTTGCATCCAGACACAGAAAACAGTATTTTGGCTTGCTTTTGTTGTTTTATTAGGGGATGATAACTTGGATGGGGTAGAGATTATGGGATGAGAAAAGAAAACTAAAGGGTGGGACTTTGAATGAAGCATACTGTAAACTTGAAGGAACCAATCACTGTAAACATAGTTTATTACTGCAAGAGGGGCATACATACACATGTAAAAAAGTAACATTTTATAATAATAGGTCACGATATAAGAGGCTAGACAGTGCATGGTAATACATAAATGTCTCCACATATATACATAATGACAGACCTTGGGCATGTAGACCAAAATTGCATAGGTAACATATAAATAAAATAACAATGTTGGATTGGTTCATTATAGTAAAATACAGATAATGAGATTAGAAATGTGACGTAGCATCATCATATCGAAGCTCTACGCGTTTCGTGGTTTAAAACCACTCGTCAGGAGCAGATGCATAGTAAAGGAGTATCTATCTGTATTGTAAGAGTATAATTGTAGGATGATATTGAAGGTAGCGGGCAACTATATAGAGAACATCATCCCCGGGAGCTGAGTCGGTAGTGCCCATAGCACGGCAGTGGCACCAGCAGCTATAGGGATAAGAAACATATGGCCAGTTGTCAACTGGGATAGAAATAATGGGTAGTGTCGTTCAATAAGTAAACGTGTTCCCAGTGGTATCTGCTAGGGTATGTAAGGGAGATAATCCAAAGTGCAAACGTGTCAGCCGGGTAGGACAAACTAAAGTCATTTAGAGATTATGGGATGCCCCACTTGACAATGACAAAACGAGCCAGGGACAACTTCCTCTTTATTTACAACTTGCACTTCTTCCTCCTGCACAAATCTTGCTCCTTTGCACAGGGTTCACTCCTTTATCCAATGATGATATTAACCTTTCTGGGGACCAAGTGCTAGGTAAACAGGTGCCCCCCCACCCCCCGTTGTCTAGCATAGCTGCTGTCCGGGCAATGTTGATTGTTCATAATAGTAAAAGAACCGTCAGCTTGGAGATAAGGCAGGAGCTCAGTGCTGGCTCTACATCCCACAGGAACTTCCTGCTGCTCTTGGAGCAGCAGGAAGTTCCCAGCAGGGAGGATAGTGTCAATGGGTAAGTTTTCTTCAGAAATGCTGAACATACGGGACAGTGCGTCCGGTTTAATGTTTTTCGAACCGGGTCTGCAAGTGATGTGGAACAGAAATCTTGAGAAAAAGAGTGCCCACCTTGCCTGCCTTGGTTTCAACCTCTTAGCGGTTCTCAGGTACTCCAAATTCTTGTGGTCCGTGTAGACCAGAATAGGATGAGCAGCACCCTCAAGCAGGTAACGCCACTCTTCTAACGCGGCCTTGATAGCCAGGAGTTCCCGATCTCCCACGTCGTAGTTCCGTTCCGCAGTGGAAAGCTTGCGAGAGAAGAAGGCCACTGGAAAGAGTAGGGCTTTGGCCCCCTGTCGCTGGGATAGCACAGCCCCCACTGCGTTTTCAGAAGCGTCCACCTCAAGGACAAAGGGTAATGCCAGGGTCAGGGTGTTTCAGGATGGAAGCAGAGACAAATAATTCCTTCAGTTTTTCAAAGGCAGATTGAGCTTTAGGGGACCAAGAGAATTGAGTTCCTTGTTTGGTCAATTCGGAAAGAGGAGCGACTATTGCAGAAAAACTCCTGATGAACTTCCGATAAAAGTTAGAAAATCCGATGAAGTGTTGGACCCCTTTTTTATCTGTGGGAGCAGGCCAGTCCAGGATAGCAGACACCTTCTGAGGGTCCATTTTGATGCCCTCAACAGAAATGATCAACCTGAGAAACTGGATGGAAGAAAAGAAACAAGGGTGCACCAGCCTAGTGTATTATCGTTTAGGATAGATTTTAATGAAAAAACATAAATAATACTTACAAGTGTAGCAGGAAAAAACTCGCAGTGCAATGATATTTCAAATAGATGGCAGCTGAACCATGAGTTCGAAACCATACTCCACAGACGCACTGCGCATATGAATGGAGCCACTGCCGGCTTACGCGTTTCAAAGTCATACACTTCTTCCTCAGAGCCCAGCAGTGCTTACACCTCATGTAGCACTCTATTTATAGACACATGGACATGAGAGCTCCAGCACAGGCAGAGGGCGGGCCCACCCGGGGCCAGGGAAACAAACCCCTCCCACCCCAATACAGGTAACTAACACAGCTGAAAGACTAAACCAACAAGGTAGTAGCAAAGGGGCTGTCCAAACACGGTACTCATACACTGGGTATTGATGACCCCATCAATAACTGAAAACTGGGGCCATGTTGCATACATCTGGTGCTACCACAGGGTACTCATACTAGAGCAACTATACAGGCCATACTTCCATTTGTCAGCACAGCTCAAAACAGTACTTGGGACCACTAGATGGCATACACATAAAGAGCATGGGCACAAAATGTGGGCACAAGATGTAATCTGGGTGTAACCAGCAGGCGATGCGGCCAAGTGACAAAGGGTCACCTCTAGGCACTTACTGTTTCACGGGTCTGGCGGCGCTATAGTGCTTGCCGCTCACTCGCACGATAGTACCCCTCCCGCTGACAGGCCGCGCATGGAGCGCAAACAGACCTGTCTGCGTTCCATGAGAACCGGAAGTAGACGGACTCAGTCACTTCCTGTGCGTCGGCCGTCACTCTGCTATTGGCTCCATGGCCAAGACGTGACGCCGACATTGAGGGGGAGTCCCAACGAAGAGGCCGCTTGATGACCCCGGCCATCATTGGACAAGAGGAAGCGTAGCGGAAAGGAAAAACGTACCGCTCAAAAGCTTGAGAATTCACCAAATAGCTGCTTCCGCCCGGTCACTCACACAGGTGCTGGCTCTGCACTGATGCATGGGAGAAAAAGAAACCCTGGACTGCCGCACTCTGTATAGACAGTTATTTATTCCAAAATTTCAGGTAAAAAATCCAAATTCAAAATAAATCCATAAATCCAAAACAACAAATGCAGATGGTGTGCATGCAGGGAAGGGTGGCTAATGCGTTTCACGTCACGAATTGACGCTTACTCACAGCTATGAGTAAGCGTCAATTCGTGACGTGAAACGCATTAGCCACCCTTCCCTGCATGCACACCATCTGCATTTGTTGTTTTGGATTTATGGATTTATTTTGAATTTGGATTTTTTACCTGAAATTTTGGAATAAATAACTGTCTATACAGAGTGCGGCAGTCCAGGGTTTCTTTTTCTCCCAAGAGGAAGCGTAGCCTTAATAACATCAATAGTAATATAAAAGTAAAAGTATCGAGTTATAGAGGGGACAGTCAGCCATCAGACCATTAGGAACAAGTGATATAGTTGGATAAAAAGTAATATCAGTAAAAATGAAAAAATAATAAATACAAATAAATTGATTAAAATAAACATAATCACAACAAACTGCTTGGGGCCCTAATACTTAATCGAACTAACCATTAATCCACTGGGAAAGGGGGCCCGCCACCAATAGCGCTGAAGCTGCTCACGTCCCTGCGCCCAGAAATTCACATGTGGACACTAGAGGGAGGACAGATGCAGCCGCGGGACTTGCGGCGTGTGCACATGCGTACTGAACGCATTGCTATCACAATGGATTCAAAGCAGTATATAAAAGTGATGGTAAATAGATAAAAGCATATACCCATATAGACATATGGTAAATAAACATATACATACATAAAAACATATAAAATATAAAATATGTATATGCATAAAGGCAAACTGCATTATGAAAATCACATACAAAAGTATATAAAAGATGATACAAAAATTGGTCATATTAGCAGACCCCCGCGGTACCATCATAGCCTCCCTCACACATATCCACACACCAGCTGACCTGCTGGTGCAGAATACAGTGTCGACACCTAAGCGCTACACAGTAGAAATACCAACCCGTTCTACCTAGGCCATTGCAAAGATCGTAACCGCAATGGAACTGAATATTAAAAAACCATATTATACAAGACGGCATACATGTAGCCAGACTATATAGAAAGAGATACCGTATTTATCGGCGTATAACACGCACCGGCGTATAACACGCACCCCAAGTTTTGGAGGGAATTTTAAGGAAAAAAACTTTTAGGAGGGAAATTCAAGGAAAAAAAACGTACATTTAAATGCAGCATGCAGCCTTGCCCAGTGTCCATCTGCAGCCTTGCCCAGTGTCCATCTGTCCATCTGCAGCCTTGCCCAGTGTCCATCTGTCCATCTGCAGCCTTGCCCAGTGTCCATCTGTCCATCTGCAGCCTTGCCCAGTGTCCATCTGTCCATCTGCAGCCTTGCCCAGTGTCCATCTGCAGCCTTGCCCAGTGTCCATCTGTCCATCTGCAGCCTTGCCCAGTGTCCATCTGTCCATCTGCAGCCTTGCCCAGTGTCCATCTGTCCATCTGCAGCCTTGCCCAGTGCCTTTGCGATCGTGTCAGTCCCGGCGTTTTTTTAAATTTGGCGCCGATTTCTGTGGAGAGGAGCGAGTGGGGCCGAGTGTACTTCGGCTAGACTCGGCTCCTCTCGCAGTCCCGCCCATCTCCACTGACTGCGCCACTGACGGAGAAAGCCGAGTGTACTTCGGCTAGACTCGGCTCTGCTCACAGTCACAGGCAGGACTGCGAGAGGAGCCGAGACTAGCCGAAGTACACTCGGCTTTCTCTATGTCAGCGGCGCAGTCAGAGATGGGCGGGACTGCGAGAGGAGCCGAGTAAAGCCGATTGTACTTCGGCTTCGGCTCCGCTCGCTCCTCTCGCTTGTTTTCAGCAGGGGAATTCGACGGAGTATCGGCGTATAACACGCACCCACGATTTTCCCCTGATTTTAAGGGGAAAAAAGTGCATGTTATACGCCGATAAATACGGTACTTTACATAGTCAAACATGTAAAACGGGAGGATTATAACAGACATCAATTGTCACATATAACGCTTCGATGCATAATCGATTAAAAACAATATTAAAATTAAATAGACTTAAATGGATGGATAACATGAACCATGTTGAATATAGACTAAGGACATGGACTAAGAAGGGCCAGAAAGGCCTAAAGGCATACTAAAACACTGCCATTACGCTAAAACTAGGGACTAGAGAAGGGTACATAATGCAAAGGGATGGGGGAGGGGGCCCGGGATTACCTAAAGAAATGGAATAGTGAGAAGATTTTTCGGGGGGTAGGTGACCGAATTGACAGTTTTAGAACAATGACCAAACCAGTCTATTAATTAATTTTATGTATCTCAGGGTCCTCATTCAACCCCCCAGGGGTGAGACTTCCAAGGGTGAAGATCCAGTAGGCCTCACGTTTACAGAGCCTCTGGTGTCTCCTCCCCCTATCAAGATCTCCTCCAATGGACTCAATCCCAAAGACTTTCATACCAGATGGATCACCCTGGTGAGCTTCTTCACAGTGCCTAGGGACCGGATATTTAGTTTTAGTATTAATAATGTCGCACTTATGTTCACCTATCCGTACTCTCATAGGACGAGAGGTGCGGCCTACATAGAGACGCCCACAAGGGCACATGATCCCATAGACAACAAGTTCCATCCCACAGTTGATGAATTGCTTGAGCTTGTGTACCTTACCATCTATACCGACCACTGTTTTCTTCCTATGACACATGAATAAACAAGTGCCACAGTTCTTAACACTGCATTTATAGCTTCCTTTTTGATCAAAAATTGTTGGCCAAGCATTGGTAGTGACGCTAGTGGGCTTTTTAACCCTGCTTGGAGCAACTATACTTCTCAGGTCCCGCGGCCTCCTGAACACTACAGGTCCTTCTCAAAAAATTAGCATATTGTGATAAAGTTCATTATTTTCTGTAATGTACTGATAAACATTAGACTTTCATATATTTTAGATTCATTACACACAACTGAAGTAGTTCAAGCCTTTTCTTGTTTTAATATTGATGATTTTGGCATACAGCTCATGACAACCCAAAATTCCTATCTCAAAAAATTAGCATATCATGAAAAGGTTCTCTAAACGAGCTATTAACCTAATCATCTGAATCAACTAATTAACTCTAAACACCTGCAAAAGATTCCTGAGGCTTTTAAAAACTCCCAGCCTGGTTCATTACTCAAAACCGCAATCATGGGTAAGACTGCCGACCTGACTGCTGTCCAGAAGGCCATCATTGACACCCTCAAGCAAGAGGGTAAGACACAGAAAGAAATTTCTGAACGAATAGGCTGTTCCCAGAGTGCTGTATCAAGGCACCTCAGTGGGAAGTCTGTGGGAAGGAAAAAGTGTGGCAGAAAACGCTGCACAACGAGAAGAGGTGACCGGACCCTGAAGAAGATTGTGGAGAAGGACCGATTCCAGACCTTGGAGGACCTGCGGAAGCAGTGGACTGAGTCTGGAGTAGAAACATCCAGAGCCACCGTGAACAGGCGTGTGCAGGAAATGGGCTACAGGTGCCGCATTCCCCAGGTCAAGCCACTTTTGAACCAGAAACAGCGCCAGAAGCGCCTGACCTGGGCTACAGAGAAGCAGCACTGGACTGTTGCTCAGTGGTCCAAAGTACTTTTTTCGGATGAAAGCAAATTTTGCATGTCATTCGGAAATCAAGGTGCCAGAGTCTGGAGGAAGACTGGGGAGAGGGAAATGCCAAAATGCCTGAAGTCCAGTGTCAAGTACCCACAGTCAGTGATGGTCTGGGGTGCCATGTCAGCTGCTGGTGTTGGTCCACTGTGTTTTATCAAGGGCAGGGTCAATGCAGCTAGCTATCAGGAGATTTTGGAGCACTTCAGGCTTCCATCTGCTGAAAAGCTTTATGGAGATGAAGATTTCATTTTTCAGCACGACCTGGCACCTGCTCACAGTGCAAAAACCACTGGTAAATGGTTTACTGACCATGTTATTACTGTGCTCAATTGGCCTGCCAACTCTCCTGACCTGAACCCCATAGAGAATCTGTGGGATATTGGGAGGAGAAAGTTGAGAGACGCAAGACCCAACACTCTGGATGAGCTTAAGGCCGCTATCGAAGCATCCTGGGCCTCCATAACACCTCAGCAGTGCCACAGGCTGGTTGCCTCCATGCCACGCCGCATTGAAGCAGTCATTTCTGCAAAAGGATTCCCTACCAAGTATTGAGTGCATAACTGAACATAATTATTTGAAGGTTGACTTTTTTTGTATTAAAAACACTTTTCTTTTATTGGTCGGATGAAATATGCTAATTTTTTGAGATAGGATTTTGGGGTTTTCATGAGCTGTATGCCAAAATCATCAATATTAAAACAAGAAAATGCTTGAACTACTTCAGTTGTGTGTAATGAATCTAAAATATATGAAAGTCTAATGTTTATCAGTACATTACAGAAAATAATGAACTTTATCACAATATGCTAATTTTTTGAGAAGGACCTGTATATTGGGTCTGTCAGGAAGATGATCACACAGCACGGGATCATGTTTCAGAATACTCCAATTCTTCTTAAGGATATTCTGTATCTCGAAAGCCTTGTTTGTATATTGCGTGGAGAAGCGAGCATGGGAAGTGTCAGGACTTAAAGCCAGGGCTGACTGTCGAGTACCCTCTGATGGATTGTCATAGAGATCGGCATATTTTTTATATGCGGTGTCTATGAGTATGGGATCATATTCTTTCTCCTGAAATTTCTTTATAAGGAGCTCACTCTGAGCAAGATAATCCTCCTTCCTGGTGCATGTACGTTTTAGTCTGCAGAACTGCCCGTACGGGATGTTTTTTATCCATCTGGGATGGTGGTTGCTCTTAGCGTGGAGGAAAGAATTCCCCCCACTAGGCTTAAAATGTGTCCTAGAAAAGATATTACCATCCATGTCGCTCCTAAGTTCAAGATCCAAAAAGACCAAAGAGTCGTCACTGACGACATGGGTGAATTTGATGCCAAACGGATTGGACCCACAGTACTCTAGAAAGTTGTTCAATTCAGAATCCGTGTCTTCCCAGATGATAAGTATATCATCTATATAGCGTGAGAACAGGACCAGGTTTGCCCCAAATGGATTGTTGTTCCAAATGAAATCTTTCTCCCAGAACCCCATAAACAAGTTTAGGAAAGCCCTAAGGCTAACGCTGCGCTATATGACAAGTTGTAGTAATGTGTTTTGTTTAAAAAAAACATCCAAAATAATAGCTGCTAGCACTATAAGTTCGGTACAAGAAACTTATAAATGGTAAACAAGAAAAAAGTGAAAGTGCAGCGCTAAAAAAACACCAATAATGGAATTATAAATAGGTGATGGTAATATAAAGTGTAGCGGCCTCACCCCCTTCACATGTTTATCGATTGTCCGAAAGCTCTCGTCTAGGGGTACCTGGGTTTCGAGAGTGAGGTGCGCTACGGCCCATGTCCTCCCCATGGCTGTGGGTGAGGTGAAGGCCAGTATCAATATCTTCCTCGGGCCAAATGTGCATTGGGTTGCGGAACTTAGCCCTGCTATGCTGGAATCTCCCTTTGCTCCCATCAACAGAGTCCATACACCGATCGCAGTCCAACTGTTAGTTTTATTTCGTAGCTCCACAACAAACAATATATGGCAGGATACGATGGGATGAGCAGGCCGAGGCACTATCCGGATTTGTAGTCCCTACACCCCCTGTGCTATGACCAGGGGTTGCAGGAGTCTTGATTAGAACAACTTCGCTGCGCTGCGGCCCCTATCAGGGGAAGATGACCCTCCAAGGGAGTTACCGGAGGCCTGTCCGTCACCGGATTGACACTGCTCCGGAGTCTTCAGACGGGTGACCTCCCCAGCCTCCTCACCTCAGATGCGGGTCCCCTCGCAAGGGGCACCCTGGAATCCCTTCACCCTCGCGGGACCCGGTCGAAGTCACCAGGTCCCAGGCCTTCTCCAAAGTACCTCACCCCAGGCTGAAGGTGCCTGGGATGGACTCCAACTCCAGCTTCATTCCGGCCAGGCCTAGGGTGCCCAGGCCGGAACCTTGAACCGCCCGCACCCAGGCCGAGGGCGCCTGGGTACGTGAAGAGATGATCCCCCAAAAGACCTCGTGGCGAGGGCGTCTCCCCCTTTTATCTCCTCCCGTCGACACCACGGCGGGTTCCCCGCCCAGGCCGTACCATCTCCAGGAAGGGACAAAAAAGGGTAGCACTCCGGTAGTGATTCTACCCTGAGCCAGTAGGTACACTGACACCTACTGGTCAAGGAGAATATTGCACCACCCAATCCTCCACGAATAACAAAAAGGGGTCTGAACCCTAACACAATTACACACTTGGGTCACACTACCCCCAAGTGTATCCCACTAAATTGAGGACCCCGCTACACACTCCCCCTTGTGATTTGACGCTGGTCCCCAGCGTCAGGTGCACACCCATGTCTCCCAAGGAGTGGTGACATGAAGTGGGCCCCAGAAGCTATCCCTCAAATTTTGGATTCTGTGTGTGCCAAGACCTGCTCCAGGGAAAGGGAACTATAAAACATTAAAACTTTTGTATAAAACATCTGTCATGTACACATATACAATCCCTCCCGTCACTGTCTAAGAACCACCCCATACTCAGTAGTCTTGACCGATGAATCTCCTGCAGATGGGAAACAAAAAAAAAAAACACATCCTAACACTCTGTGTTAACTTGGCATGAGTGAGTCCGTCAGCCGAGAGACCCACTAACTTTGAATAAGTAAGTAATGTATGTGTAACATTTCAAACAACCGTTGCACAACACTGCCACCTGGTGACAGCGCTGCGGTAATGACACTTGGTGAGATCTTCATTCTTCCTGCTTTCCTACTCTGACTCTACCCCAAAAGTCTCTGCCTTTGGCACATGAAGAAAAGGGAGAAAAAACAACAACAGCTCCCAAGTCTCCAGTGAGTAAAAGAAAAGCCCAAATCAAAACAAAAGTAGGGCACAGTTCTAGGCGTCTGGGAATGTCTCTTCCAGAAAGTTTCAACAGCAACAAGATAAGAGCTCACTTCTCCTATAAGTAGAACCTTGGATCCGGCAGAAACAGGGGCTTCAGGTGCCCGTCAAACACTTCCACCGAATACTCGACATCCTCTCCTTCTTTCCTGCAGATGAGCACCTTATCGGCATGAATATGGCGCCCAAGTCTCCAATCAGCTCTGCAGTCCTTGAACTTTTTAGACACAGGCGGCGAACATGACAGGTATCGCCTGGCATGGGGTACTTTAAGCTTTTCCCATACAAACTCGTCATACCACCTTGGTCGCAGGACCTCGACTTCATACAATAAGTCCCGAGGCAAGTAGGGGTACTCCCACCCATATTCACGGGCAACTCTCTGGGAGAAAAGTCTCTGCAACCCGGCTAGAGGCGGCATCACATCTCGCTCACCTTCTCCTGGCTGTACGATGGCCTCCGGGTGCCGAGGTACCTTCACCATCTCGGGTTGCTTTGTCTTTGGTGCCCGCAACGAAGCACGCTGCATCCCCACCATCAGAGCGGGTGATGTAGTTGAATGAGGAAAGTTGGTCGGAGGACTAGATTTCCTCGGGAACTCCGGGGTCTTCACGTGTATCTCCACACGTGGCCAGACTCCTCCCACGACTTGCATGTTTACGCGGGCTTCCTTCAGCCTCCGCCCACGAATTGTACAGTCACGGGGTGCCTCGTGGCGCAGTGCAGCAAAAGTCCCCACATGTAGTTAGTCACACGGCTGGACTCCTCCCTCTTCCCGCTCTTTCTGCATGGGCCTCTCCCGGTTTTTCAGAGAAATTTCCACGACTTCGAGCACAGGGACGCACTTTGGCCAATCACATGGCCGACCTGCTCAGACCTCCTCCGGGCAGCAAAGTTCAAACACAGCCGTTCCAAACCTCAGGGTCAATACACATTTCATCCCGGACTCACGAGCCCCCACGTGTAGCGGCCTCTATCAGGGGAAGATGACCCTCCAAGGGAGTTACCGGAGGCCCGTCCGTCACCGGATTGACACTGCTCCGGAGTCTTCAGACGGGTGACCTCCCCAGCCTCCTCACCTCAGATGTGGGTCCCCTCGCAAGGGGCACCCTGGAATCCCTTCACCCTTGCGGGACCCGGTCGAAGTCACCAGGTCCCAGGCCTTCTCCAAAGTACCTCACCCCAGGCTGAAGGTGCCTGGGATGGACTCCAACTCCAGCTTCATTCCGGCCAGGCCTAGGGTGCCCAGGCCGGAACCTTGAACCGCCCGCACCCAGGCCGAGGGTGCCTGGGTACGTGAAGAGATGATCCCCCAAAAGACCTCGTGGCGAGGGCGTCTCCCCCTTTTATCTCCTCCCGTCGACACCACGGCGGGTTCCCCGCCCCGGCCGTACCATCTCCAGGAAGGGACAAAGAAGGGTAGCACTCCGGTAGTGATTCTACCCTGAGCCAGTAGGTACACTGACACCTACTGGTCAAGGAGAATATTGCACCACCCAATCCTCCACGAATAACAAAAAGGGGTCTGAACCCTAACACAATAACACACTTGGGTCACACTACCCCCAAGTGTATCCCACTAAATTGAGGACCCCGCTACAAAAGGATATAAATGAATGATATTCAATTAAACTAATTATTAAACCAAACTTGGAGAAAAAATTAGGAAAATTATATAGGTGAAAAAAGGGAAAAAAACGAATGCAGAGTCTCCAAATGAATGAATATATACAATTAGTAACAGGTGATATTGAAAAAAAATTTTGAGTGAAAAAAATGAATAAAATGAAGTCCCAAACAAAATAAGTGGTAGTGAAAATTCCAATCAGAAAGTGTCCACAGTGAAGGTAGAATGGATCAATCTTCCCAAGAAAACTTCAGGTATAACACCCTTGTGGTAAAAGATCTGCTTACCAGAATGCCGTGACTGTATTTAAAACAGTCTCTCCCAGCACAGGGAATAGGTTTCCCCAAGACCTCAAAGTCTTCACGACAGTACTGCAGATAATGGTAGTCCTCACACGTATTCTTCACAGGACCGACGCTGCCAAGGACCCTTCCTGGTGCCAGAATCTTCTTCTCGGCTTCTTCCAGGTGCTGGTGTTTGGCTGTCTTGATTGGCCTGTGCCTGATGATGTCACTCCTCCTGGCAAACTGGTACTGCGTCAGAAATGAAAACGCATGCGCAGCTCATGTAACTGATTGAATATCTCAATAAACATTCCTTCTGTTAACTACTTTTTCCAGGAATCATCCAGGACGGCTTACAGAGAGATAGGCTCCTCCCACCTTCTTGCTCTCACAAACCAATGTTGTCTGTGTTTCCCAGGCTGAGAGCAAGAAGGTGGGAGGAGCCTATCTCTCTGTAAGCCGTCCTGGAAGATTCCTGGAAAAAGTAGTTAACAGAAGGAATGTTTATTGAGATATTCAATCAGTTACATGAGCTGCGCATGCGTTTTCATTTCTGACGCAGTACCAGTTTGCCAGGAGGAGTGACATCATCAGGCACAGGCCAATCAAGACAGCCAAACACCAGCACCTGGAAGAAGCCGAGAAGAAGATTCTGGCACCAGGAAGGGTCCTTGGCAGCGTCGGTCCTGTGAAGAATACGTGTGAGGACTACCATTATCTGCAGTACTGTCGTGAAGACTTTGAGGTCTTGGGGAAACCTATTCCCTGTGCTGGGAGAGACTGTTTTAAATACAGTCACGGCATTCTGGTAAGCAGATCTTTTACCACAAGGGTGTTATACCTGAAGTTTTCTTGGGAAGATTGATCCATTCTACCTTCACTGTGGACACTTTCTGATTGGAATTTTCACTACCACTTATTTTGTTTGGGACTTCATTTTATTCATTTTTTTCACTCAAATTTTTTTTTCAATATCACCTGTTACTAATTGTATATATTCATTCATTTGGAGACTCTGCATTAGTTTTTTTTCCCTTTTTTCACCTATATAATTTTCCTATTCTTTTCTCCAAGTTTGGTTTAATAATTAGTTTAATTGAATATCATTCATTTATATCCTTTATATTACCATCACCTATTTATAATTCCATTATTGGTGTTTTTTTAGCGCTGCACTTTCACTTTTTTCTTGTTTACCATAAAGAGGTTTGCATAGCTTGGGGCAAACCTGGCTCCCATAGCTGTACCCTTAGTCTGCAGGTAATGTTCCCCTAAAAAGGAGAAATGGTTATGTGTGAGGGCGAACTCCACACTATCCACACTATCCTCTGAGGGCGTTAGGCTACTATTTGCTGGGGGCAAATTAACTGAACCCCCTACAGGCCAAGTTCATATTGGATAGTGTGGAGTTCGCCCTTACACATAACCATTTCTCCTTTTTAGGGGAACATTACCTGCAGACTAAGGGTACAGCTATGGGAGCCAGGTTTGCCCCAAGCTATGCAAACCTCTTTATGGGGTTCTGGGAGAAAGATTTCATTTGGAACAACAATCCATTTGGGGCAAACCTGGTCCTGTTCTCACGCTATATAGATGATATACTTATCATCTGGGAAGGCACGGATTCTGAATTGAACAACTTTCTAGAGTACTGTGGGTCCAATCCGTTTGGCATCAAATTCACCCATGTCGTCAGTGACGACTCTTTGGTCTTTTTGGATCTTGAACTTAGGAGCGACATGGATGGTAATATCTTTTCTAGGACACATTTTAAGCCTAGTGGGGGGAATTCTTTCCTCCACGCTAAGAGCAACCACCATCCCAGATGGATAAAAAACATCCCGTACGGGCAGTTCTGCAGACTAAAACGTACATGCACCAGGAAGGAGGATTATCTTGCTCAGAGTGAGCTCCTTATAAAGAAATTTCAGGAGAAAGAATATGATCCCATACTCATAGAGACCGCATATAAAAAATATGCCGATCTCTATGACAATCCATCAGAGGGTACTCGACAGTCAGCCCTGGCTTTAAGTCCTGAAACTTCCCATGCTCGCTTCTCCACGCAATATACAAACAAGGCTTTCGAGATACAGAATATCCTTAAGAAGAATTGGAGTATTCTGAAACATGATCCCGTGCTGTGTGATCATCTTCCTGACAGACCCAATATAGTGTTCAGGAGGCCGCGGGACCTGAGAAGTATAGTTGCTCCAAGCAGGGTTAAAAAGCCCACTAGCGTCACTACCAATGCTTGGTCAACAATTTTTGATCAAAAAGGAAGCTATAAATGCAGTGTTAAGAACTGTGGCACTTGTTTATTCATGTGTCATAGGAAGAAAACAGTGGTCGGTATAGATGGTAAGGTACACAAGCTCAAGCAATTCATCAACTGTGGGATGGAATTTGTTGTCTATGGGATCATGTGCCCTTGTGGGCGTCTCTATGTAGGCCGCACCTCTCGTCCTATGAGAGTACGGATAGGCGAACATAAGTGCGACATTATTAATACTAGAACTAAATATCCGGTCCCTAGGCACTTTGAAGAAGCTCACCAGGGTGATCCATCTGGTATGAAAGTCTTTGGGATTGAGTCCATTGGAGGAGATCTTGATAGGGGGAGGAGACACCAGAGGCTCTGTAAACGTGAGGCCTACTGGATCTTCACCCTTGGAAGTCTCACCCCTGGGGGGTTGAATGAGGACCCTGAGATACATAAAATTAATTAATAGACTGGTTTGGTCATTGTTCTAAAACTGTCAATTCGGTCACCTACCCCCCGAAAAATCTTCTCACTATTCCATTTCTTTAGGTAATCCCGGGCCCCCTCCCCCATCCCTTTGCATTATGTACCCTTCTCTAGTCCCTAGTTTTAGCGTAATGGCAGTGTTTTAGTATGCCTTTAGGCCTTTCTGGCCCTTCTTAGTCCATGTCCTTAGTCTATATTCAACATGGTTCATGTTATCCGTCCATTTAAGTCTATTTAATTTTAATATTGTTTTTAATCGATTATGCATCGAAGCGTTATATGTGACAATTGATGTCTGTTATAATCCTCCCGTTTTACATGTTTGACTATGTAAAGTATCTCTTTCTATATAGTCTGGCTACATGTATGCCGTCTTGTATAATATGTTTTTTTAATATTCAGTTCCATTGCGGTTACGATCTTTGCAATGGCCTAGGTAGAACGGGTTGGTATTTCTACTGTGTAGCGCTTAGGTGTCGACACTGTATTCTGCACCAGCAGGTCAGCTGGTGTGTGGATATGTGTGAGGGAGGCTATGATGGTACCGCGGGGGTCTGCTAATATGACCAATTTTTGTATCATCTTTTAAAATACTTTTGTATGTGATTTTCATAATGCAGTTTGCCTTTATGCATATACATATTTTATATTTTATATGTTTTTATGTATGTATATGTTTATTTACCATATGTCTATATGGGTATATGCTTTTATCTATTTACCATCACTTTTATATACTGCTTTGAATCCATTGTGATAGCAATGCATTCAGTACGCATGTGCACACGCCGCAAGTCCCGCGGCTGCATCTGTCCTCCCTCTAGTGTCCACATGTGAATTTCTGGGCGCAGGGACGTGAGCAGCTTCAGCGCTATTGGTGGCGGGCCCCCTTTCCCAGTGGATTAATGGTTAGTTTGATTAAGTATTAGGGCCTCAAGCAGTTTGTTGTGATTATGTTTATTTTAATCAATTTATTTTTATTTATTATTTTTTCATTTTTACTGATATTACTTTTTATCCAACTATATCACTTGTTCCTAATGGTCTGATGGCTGACTGTCCCCTCTATAACCCGATACTTTTACTTTTATATTACTATTGATGTTATTAATGCTACGCTTCCTCTTGTCCAATGATGGCCGGGGTCATCAAGCGGCCTTTTCGTTGGGACTCCCCCTCAATGTCGGCGTCACGTCTTGGCCATGGAGCCAATAGCAGAGTGACGGCCGACGCACAGGAAGTGACTGAGTCTGTCTACTTCCGGTTCTCGTGGAACGCAGACAGGTCTGTTTGCGCTCCACGCGTGGCCTGTCAGTGGGAGGGGTACTATCGTGCGAGCGAGCGGCAAGCACTATAGCGCCACCAGCCCCGTGAAACAGTAAGTGCCTGGAGGTGACTCTTTGTCACTTGGCCGCATCGCCTGCTGGTTACACCCAGATTACATCTTGTGCCCACATTTTGTGCCCATGCTCTTTATGTGTATGCCATCTAGTGGTCCCAAGTACTGTTTTGAGCTGTGCTGACAAATGGAAGTATGGCCTGTATAGTTGCTCTAGTATGAGTACCCTGTGGTAGCACCCGATGTATGCAACATGGCCCCAGTTTTCAGTTATTGATGGGGTCATCAATACCCAGTGTATGAGTACCGTGTTTGGACAGCCCCTTTGCTACCACCTTGTTGGTTTAGCCTTTCAGCTGTGTTAGTTACCTGTATTGGGGTGGGAGGGGTTTGTTTCCCTGGCCCCGGGTGGGCCCGCCCTCTGCCTGTGCTGGAGCTCTCATGTCCATGTGTCTATAAATAGAGTGCTACATGAGGTGTAAGCACTGCTGGGCTCTGAGGAAGAAGTGTATGACTTTGAAACACGTAAGCCGGCAGTGGCTCCATTCATATGCGCGGTGCGTCTGTGGAGTATGGTTTCGAACTCATGGTTCAGCTGCCATCTATTTGAAATATCATTGCACTGCGAGTTTTTTCCTGCTACACTTGTAAGTAGTATTTATGTTTTTTCATTAAAATCTATCCTAAACGATAATACACTAGGCTGGTGCACCCTTGTTTCTTTTCTTCTATTCTGCACTAGGACACCCCTGTCCATGAAGGGCTGCAAAGCCGGTGTTAGCATCGTGCAAGATTGACTGCTGGAGGATCCACTTGTGCGCAGGAGTTTTTGTGTGCTGTTTTGAAAAACTGGATGCTTTGACGTTCGAACTCACATTTCTCCGGTTTGGCGTAAAGTCCATGTTGTCTGAGCCGAACAAGAACATTTCGGACATGCCTGCGATGGTCGTCTACTAAAGAGGAGAAGATTAAGATGTCGTCCAAGTATACTATGACGTATAAGTCCAGGTAATCGCGAAAAATGTCATTGACAAAATGTTGGAAAGTAGCCGGAGCATTACACAGTCCAAACGGCATAACTAGGTACTCGTAGTGCCCGAATCGAGTACGGAAGGCCGTTTTCCATTCGTCACCTTCTCGAATGCGGATCAGATTGTAAGCCCCTTGGAGGTCAAGTTTGGTGAAGATGACCGCAGTTCCCAGCCTCTGGAAGAGTTCAGGCATGAGAGGTAACGGGTAACGGTTCTTTATGGTAATTTTGTTCAACTCCAGATAATCAAAACAGGGGCATAGGGAGTGGTCCTTTTTTTCAACAAAAAAGATGCCCGCACCGGCAGGCGAGGTGGAAGGGCAGATAAACACCTTTTTCAGGTTGGCGTCAATGTAGACCTTCAGAGTGCCCAATTCCTGCTCGGTCAACGGGAAGATACTCCCAAAAGGTACTTCAGTCCCAGGTAAAAGTTCTATAGGGCAGTCATACGGTCTGTGAGGAGGAAGTAGTGATAGGGTTCAGGGATGTTTTTTTGAAGATCAGGATCTATATCCAGACAGAGTAGATGAGGACGGTTAGTAGAGGCTTGTTGTAGGAAGTGTTGCTGGCAATAGTTTGATAGGAATTTGACCCTCCCCATAGTCCAGTCAATACTGGGGTTATGGGCTTGCAGCCAAGGCATCCCCAAAATGATAGGGAACAACGATGAGGAGATGGCATGCAGACTTAGGAGCTCCTGGTGGTGGGTTGCCATGAAAGCCAACAAGGGACAGTTTCCTGGGTAACAGGACCGGATTTAATGATGGAACCATCAGCGAGGTGCACTGCAAGTCCCCAGGATTTCGGTTGAAGAGGAATGTGGTGGTTGGCAGCAAATGTCAAATCAATAAAGCAGCTGCATGCTCCAGAGAGAGAGAGAGGGGCGAAGTAGGCCCAGTTGCATGGGTTCTGGAGCATCTAGAGCCGGCGACGGAGGAGCCAGCGGTGCCAGACTGACCGGGTTGGGAACCTTAGGGAGCAACCAGGTGGGTCGGAATTGGCTGGAGGCTCTTTCGGAGCGGCGCTCTCTCAGGCGCCGGTCGATCTGGATTGACAGGTCAATTAGTTTTTCCAAGTTTTGGGGAACCCCGACACGTGCTAGATCCTTGAGCTGGTCCGACAAGCCCATCCGGAATTGATAGCGCATGGCAGCGTCGTTCAATTCGGTGTCGGAGCTCCACCGTTTAAACTCAGCGGCATAATCCTCAGCTGCTCTGTGGCCCCGCAGGAGGGAGTGGAGAACGGATTCTGCTGTGGCAGCCTGTTGCAGATCCTCGTAAAGTTGGGACATAGCGGCAAATAAGGTAGCAAGGGTCTCCAAGGAAGCATCCTTTTGCTCTAGGAGGCAGTGGGCCCAGGCCTGTGGCTCGCCGGTCAGCAGAGAGATGACGTAGCCCACCTTGGTTACCTCCAAAGAAAAGGTGCGAGGTTGCAGGGCAAAGAAAAGTTTGCAGGCGTTGCGGAATGAACGATATTTTCTGCATTCGCCCGCAAACTTCTCAGGTGTAGGGACCCTGGGTTCCGGAGGAAGCATCACGACAGAAGGTGTAGCTGAGTATCCAGTGGACGTGGCGCCTTGTGAGCTGGCAGGTGAGGACAGGACTTGAACTCTCTCTTCCAATCTTGTATAACCGGCTTGGAGGTCTTTCACAGCTTCCGTCAAACCGTTCAGGTGTCTGCACAGTTCCTCCATGGGATCCCTTCCCTGCTCGGACTCGGACATGGCTGTCTGATACTGTCAGACTTGCACTACCTGATCAGCGAGTCCGATGGAGCAGAGGAAGGTCCCCCGTATGGATCCGACTCGCGGCCCCTGGTAGTGCAAACAGGAGGCACGGTAGTACAGAAGGGTAAGAGAGCCTGGTAAGTAGTTGCTGGAAGATGGCTCAGGATCCAGATACAAAAGAGAAGATGAGCCAGGCAAGCTGCAGGCAGGCAGGCAGGTAGGTAGGCAGGTATACTGAGGAGCGCAGCTGGGTAGGTGCTGAAAAGGATAGTTAAATGACAGGCAAGGTTGGCAACGGTCAGACAGTGTGGTACAGAGGGACAGGCAGGTTCAGGGTCAAGACAGGCCGAGGTCAGATGCTGGCAGAGGGCATTAGAAGTCCAAGTAACAAGCCGGGTGGTCAGGAGATCAGGTTTCAGGCAATCAGCAGGAGCAGGATACACAGGGGACTGTAGATCAGACAGCACCGGTCTGAAGTGTTCCAGGGGTTTAAACGGGCTGTTTGGCGCGCATCGGCGTCATGCGCGCACATGCACCCGCGCGCACAGGCACACCATCGCGCACAGGAACATGCACAACATCAGCGCGCATCGGCGCGCGCACCAAAGCGACAACCAACACGTCCGGCAAGGTGAGTTCTCTGACATACTGCAACATACAGGTTTGAACGGGCAAAGAATTGGCAAGTTAGCATACTTGGTGATAAATTCACATCCCAGTTATAATTTGAATTTAGGAGAATATATTCTACTTTTTTACTTTTCATTCTGGTCTCCTGTTGGTTCATTTCTATAAATTTCCTGTGACGACTTGCAAAAGTATTCACCCCCTTGGCATTTTTCATGTTTTGTTGCCTCACAACCTGGAATTAACATGGATTGTTTGAGGATTTGCATCATTTAATTTACAGAACATGCCCACAACTTTGAAGATGTTTTTTTTTATTGTGAAGCAAACAACAAATAGGACAAAATAACAGAAAAATGTGCATAACTATTTACCCCCCTAAAGTCAATACTGTGTAGAGCCACCTTTTGCAGCTATCACAGCTCCAAGTCACTTTGGATAAGTCTCTATGAGCTTGCCACATCTTACCACTGGGATTTTTGCTCATTCCTCCTTGCAAAACTGCTCCAGCTCCTTCAAGTTGGATGGTTTGCGCTTGTGAGCAGCAATCTTTAAGTCTGACCACAGATTTTCTATTGGATTGAGGTCTGGGCTTTGACTAGGCCATTCCAACACATTTACATGTTTCCCCATAAACCACTCAAGTGTTGATTTAGCAGTGTGTTGGGGGTCATTGTCCTGCTGGAAGGTGAATCTCCATCCTAGCCTCAAATCACACACAGAGTGGTACAGGTTTTGCTCAAGAATATCCCTGTAGTTAGCACCATCCATCTTTCCCTCAACTTTGACCAGTTTTCCAGTCCCGACTGCTGAAAAACATCCCCACAGCATGATGCTGCCACCACCATGTTTCACTGTGGGGATGGTGTTCTTTGGGTGATGTAATGTGTTGGGTTTGCGCCAGACATAGCGTTTTCTTTTATGGCCAAAAAGTTAAATTTTAGTCTCATCAGACCAGAGCACCTTCCTCCATACATTTTCATACATTTTGGGAGTCTCCCACATGCCTTTTCGCAAACTCAAAGAGTGCCATTTTGATTTTTGCTGAAAGTAATGGCTTTCTTCTGGCCACTTTGCCATAAAGCCCAACTCTATGGAGCATACAGCTTATTGTCGTCCTATGTACTCCAGTCTCTGCTGTGGAACTCTGCAGCTCCTCCAGGGTTACCTTATGTCTCTGTGCTGCCTCTCTGATTAATGCCCTCCTTGCACGGTCCATGAGTTTTTTTGTGCTGTCTTGGCAGGTTTGCTGTTGTGCCATGTTCTTTTCATTTGGTTATGATAGATTTGATGGTGCTCCTAGGGATCATCAAAGATTTGCATATTTTTTATAACCTAACCCTGACTTGTACTTCTCAGCAACATTGTCCCTTACTTGTTTGGAGAGTTCCTTGGTCTTCATGGCAGTGTTTGGTTAGTGGTGCCTCTTGCTTAGCTGTTGCAGCCTCTGGGGCCTTTCAAAAAGGTTATGTAATGACAGATCATGTGACACTTAGATTGCACACAGGTGGACATAATTTCACTAATTATGTGACTTCTGAAGGTAATTAGTTGCACCAGAGCTTTTTATGGACTTCATAACAAAGGGGGTGAATACATACACACATGCCAATTATCATTTTTTTATTTCTGAAAAATAGTTTTATGTATATATATTTCTAATTTTACTTCACCAACTTAGACTATTGTGTTCTGATCCATCACATATAATTCAGATTAAAAAAACATTGAACTAAAGGCTGTAATGTAACAAAATAGGTAAAAAGCCAGGGGGGGGGTGTAAATACTTTTGCAAAGCAATGTATAGGTCATTTATAATGAAAAGAAGGTTTACATCCCAGAGAGTTTTCTCTAAGCTACTTTAAACTGAACTTCGGCATAGGGAAATACTGCCTAAATATACAGTAAATCATTTATAGCTTTTCTTAAATCTTGGTGTGATTTGTGTATTTCCTCCAGATCTGTGCAGTGATTGAGTGGAAAACATTTCCTCTATACAGGAGCTTCATATAATAAAGACCGGTTACTGCATCTCTCTCTCTTTGTGCAGGATGACTGTCTTGTCTTCACCCCTTTCTGAAGTTGGCACAGAGAAGAGATGTAAATCTTGGTGCTTGTGCAGTTCTTAACTGTGTTCACAATGTCTAATACAGATCAGCCCCCCTTCAGTCTCGTACCTTGTGACTTGCTCCTAAATTACAATATTGCAGTCTAATCACCGGGAGAGAAAGGACTGAGGTAATGCTCCTTCCTGCCTGCAGCAAACTGATAATCTAACCTCAGCTTAGGCTAAGTTATTACTTGGTACTCGGCTTCCTTTAATGATAAAATGTAGAGGATTTTTTAAAACATTTACTGGTGCTATATATTGGAACACGTCAGTAATTTATTTATGCAACTAAAATTACTGAAAGATTCACTTTAAAGGATCTGTGTACACCAAAATAAAAAAAAATATTTTCTGCATAATAAGAACGATATTTTTTTTTTCAAATATTTTTATTGTTTTATAGAAACATACATAAAATAAAAAACATTACAGTACAAATAAGAGTGTAACATAAGAAATTCACACACATTTATCTTAGACAAGGCCGGACGTTTGTCTGGTGTAGATAACAAAACATGGAATAATATCTTAGAACTTGTGACTACCTGTTCAGTATCCTCCTCAGATGTTTAACATTACTCTAGGGTCGTCAGGTAGGGGGTGTCACAACTATCAGGAATTCAATTGCCCTTACCAATTCTCGTATATCATTAATTAAAGAGAAAAAGAGACAAAAAAAAGGGAGCGAAACCCATAGAAAATATAAAAATTTACACCAAAAGAAAAAAAAACGGAAAGGGACACACTACGGTCCCTGAAAAAACAATAAAACAACTAGAATTACTAGAAGAAAGGAAAAGAGAAAAGAAAGAAGAAAAAACGGGGGGAAACGGGAGGGGGGAGGGGAGGAAGGGGGTGAAGGGGAAGAGGGAAAATAGGGTGACCCAGGGTTATGAGCGTGTCTCTAGCCGTGACGACTATCAGGGCTGTATCCCCTTGCCAGATTAAGAGTTAAGCAGGGCCGATCCTTCATCAGAGAAGATAAAGATGTTCCAGAGCCTCCACGCCTTAGAGTGCCTCTCTTGCTTGTTTTGGGCAGTGAGGACTAAATCCTCCAACCGTTTGATGTCCTCCATCCTGTGCATCCATAGCCCCACTGACAGGGGTGAACTTTTCTTCCATCTGAGGGGGATGCAGGATTTAGCTGCTTTCAGTAAATGTTGTATGATTGACTTTTTGTAGCTCCGTGCCGGGATTGAGGTGGCATGAAGCAGGAAAAAGGCGGGCTCGTTACAGATTACGTGGTCGGTAAATTTCTGGGTGACAGTTCTAACTATTGTCCAAAAGTGTTGCAATCGGGGACAGGATCAGAAGATATGAAGAAGCGTTCCCACATCTGTTTGACATCTGACATTTGTTTGTGGAAGTAGGGAAGTATCTATGCAATACCTGAGGTGTGTAGTACCACCTGGTCAAGATCTTGTAATTAAGTTCCTGAATTTTTGTGCATATCGATGTTTTCAGGAAAATCAAATTATCATCTGTTTTTGGGTGTCAGTGAATGAGCGCTGTAGGTCAGTTTCCCATTTCTGCAAGAAGGGCAAGTCAGGTTGTGTCGGGGGGA
Organism: Rana muscosa; assembly: GCA_029206835.1. Classification (NCBI taxonomy): domain Eukaryota; kingdom Metazoa; phylum Chordata; class Amphibia; order Anura; family Ranidae; genus Rana; species Rana muscosa. The sequence goes on along the minus strand of CM055119.1, from coordinate 277,185,228 downwards.
GTTAAGTAGCGCGTACGTTTTGGATAGTACTTGAGGCAATGTCCCCTCAATGTCCCCTTGTCCCTGCAGTACTCTTCAAAGGTTGTTAGGTCTCGCTGATAGTGTGCTGGGTTCGCTATCGAATGTAGGAAGTGATGAAAGACGAATCGCCTTCCAAAACGGTAGTCGAAAGTGTCCAGTGTCGCTAGTCAGGGCTTGAACAGAGGGCCACTGAGTGCCCTCCAAGAAATGAGAGGCCCGGTCTCTCCCCTTTGATACAAGTGTCACGTACTACACCGATTCCAGTCCTGGGGGGGAACGCAGGGTTTTCCAATATTGGGTAAAGTGGGGATTCACCTGAGGAGAGGTGGGTTGAGAGTAAGTTTGTCGCCCCTACTCGAAGGTTAGTGCCAAAGACTGGGTGGGAAGTCAGGGCTGGGGGTAGTCGGTCAAAGCACCAGGTGGCTCCCCCCAGCGGCACCTCTGTCTGGGCTTGTTCTAGTTGGACCCAGAGTTTAGACTTACTATGTCGATTCCAGTCTATGATTCTGCCAAGATGTACTGCCCCGTAATAATTACGCAGATCCGGGAGGGCCAGTCCTCCAAGATGTTTCGGCAGTGTCAGAAGGCGTCTGCGTAGCCTGGGTTTGGAGTTAGCCCACATAAAGTTAATGAAAAGGGAATTAACCTGCTTAAAGTATAGGGGTGCAATCCTGATTGGTAGTGCCTGGAACAAGTACAAGAATTTAGGGAGGATGGACATCTTAACAAGGTTACATCTACCAAACCAGGAGTGCAACCCCCTGGTCCACTCCTGTAACAATAGACAAACCTTGGTCAATAAGGGCGGGAAGTTGAGGTCGAAGGTGCGCTTCAAATCGCCCAGGATCAAAGTTCACAGGTACTTGAGAGAGCAAGAACGATAACTTTAACTGAAAAGAAAAATGGTTCAATGTAAATAATATTCCAACACTTATGCATAACGGATATTTTTACCTAAAGCCCAAGTCTGGGAAGACTTGCTTTTAAATATGATGGGCCCCAAATAAGTGTAAAAAATAAAAAAAGCAATATTATATCAATAGTCATCGTCAGAGGACTGTTTAGGGCCAGAGGAGAGGACAAAGACACAGCATGCTACATGTAGGGAATGTTCTGAAAAAGGGGTGGAGGGGAACTGAACAGGGAGTTGGGCCATAAATAATGTTGCTGTATTCGGAGACAACAAGAACCAACAAAAGGCAGTTGGTAATTTTTTTCTGCAAAATTTTGGGAGACAGTTGTGTTTGGGGGGAATAGTTCTCATCTGTGTCATGTTAGTTTTAAGAGCCTTTCATTTTGATATTCTCTGAAAGCTGTTACATATTTATCCTTGAATGTTATTAAAATGTTTTTTGCATAAACCATCCTAACTGTGGGCAGCCAGCTTTGCGACTTTTGGCTTCACAGCCAGCTGCCCACTGCGAATGCACGAGTCGCGCTGTGCTTTGTGAATGGTCCTGCAGTCTTCTGGAACCTGTGATGCGTCCCAGAAGACTGTGGGGAGGGAAGGAGAACCTCCACTTGGATCGTCTAGGCGAAAACTAGTGTTGTGGAATTCCTAGGCTGTTTGCAGAGCACACAGCCTATATTTCCTGTGCTATCTAAGCACACATCAGATTTCATCTTTTTGCAATAATGCTATCTTTAGCCTAAGTTTGCTAAAATCCACTCACCGTTCATCCCATCATTCATCCAAGAAAGGCTGCACCACAAAAGCTTATCTTCTCATCAGGCCATTCCAGCATAGACTGTTCAGCCGACGCCTAATCATAGGCTTTTATTAAACTCAAAAGATCTCAAGACAGGAGGTGATTGGTTGCAGCAACCAGTCACCTCCCCCCATGGGTGGGAACATCACAGGATGTTCCTTCCACATGAGAATGACCATACAAGGACATCCTTCCAAACAGATACAATGTTCATTCAAATTGACTAACAGTGACATAGACTGCTACCAAATGACGGAAACTACACAACAATTATGCCTCAAATGGACCACAATTATTCTATAGTTATGCCACTGTTCCTGTGGACACAGATATGTGCGCTCGGAGTCATTCAACGCCCCCTGCCAGGGGCCAGCCAGTTCCCCCAACGGGGCGCAAAACAACATCTCTAAATGCAGCAAACATCGCTGTTTCCATAGGAAGATTTTCCCGCCACCGATCTTCCACCAACGTCTGTTTCTGCAAATACGCTCAGATGAGCGCATTACAGCAAAACTGACACTGGGGGGACATCTGACAACATACATTAATACATTTCCATAAAAATCTCCACAACAGTCCTCCCTTTTTTGTCATATGCACCCCATGTGTCCATCGATGAGAGTTGATCTGCTTCTTACACCTGGAAATGAATCAGTCCTTAGTCCATAAAAAGGAAAACACGGCTTGACATGTAGACTCTACTCTTCAGGGGCATGACTTATAAAGGAGGACACGACATGGGGAGCTGTAGTAATCGCTGATCCGTCTGTGATCCTCTGTGTCTTGTATGTGGGTCCGGCTTCGGGGCGTCTCATCAAGGAAACTCTGGTCACGCGTCAAATCAGGCAACAGGAGCACCTCGTCACGACATAGAAAGAATAGAAATAAAAACGACATGAGTATATAATCCCACTTCCTTTAACCACGATCCGCTGTAAAATAAAAATTAGATCCCCAAAGATTCCCAGACCCTTAAAAAGGACTCCTAACCTTCACTTAGCTATAGCTCTGGCTTCAACAATTACATGAAGAACCCTATCCTTAACGGATGAGAATTGTTCAATCGTATCCCAAGCCCGAGCCCCCCCCACCTTGTACATGCAGGACCCCATGCCCAGACCTGGTCGGGATTGGTGAACAAATCCCTTCTAGCTGTCCCTGCCATTCTTAATTTCCTGCGCCATCAGATCCTCGCGATCGGCCGCGACCTAAAATGTTGGGACAGCTTCACCATCGCGCATGAACCTCTTGCTTTGGGGGAATTACCTTTATAAGCTGCAGATCCACATAAACACCAAACTAAAGTTCAAACACACTTGTGGGCTGCCTAGATACCCAAACCGACAAGAGACAGAGCCATTAAAACTAAAACCAATTTTACCCTCTAAAAATACATCGTTAGGTTCCATTGACAAGTGTCTGTCTGGAGTCTTCACTAGTTTGTCAAAACTCCTCATACCCATAATAACATCATAAATGTACCGCTGTCATCGCTGGGGACTAAAACTCGGTGAAGACTCAGAACAGACCATCGGTCCTGTTCGCTTTCTGAGCTAGTCAGGAAATACACTTTACATAATAACTTGGGATGCTTTTCACCGTTACCCTCGCTAAAATTTACTAAACAACAAAAATATAAATAAACAAAGATACTCCTCATTCTTTGGTGTGGCTGAGCCGCTTCTTGCAGTGGCTGGCGTGGTCTCATCCCTCAAGCTTCTTTACAACGACCCAGTCACCTGGTTGGAAAGAATGTAAACTGATTATTAAGTCAGGGTCCGGGAGGGAATCGTGAACCCTGTGGTGGACATTTTGAAGATCATGTCACAACGATAGCACCTCCCCCATCAGCCGAGAATATAAGTGACAGCTAATGAGGAGAGTACGACCCTGATTTTGATTGACCTCCAAACAACCCTCATATGACAATAACCCAGACATCGGGACTGTGGTCACTGCATAACCTGTGCGTGGCTTACAATACCTGGAACCACTGACAAAAGGTTCTTAGCCTCTGGGATGGGAACCTACTTCACCAGACTGCTGCTTGCCGATTCAAATTCTATTAAAGAAAGACAGTCTTGGCACAAACTTGGTTAGAAATACAGAGGTTATTATTAGTTTGAAAAAAAAAAACTGTCACTCTTACATTTATCATTCTCCCCCTTTTCTTCCTCATTATAGACTGAAGGAAGAAATGCGTGGTGCAGGAAAAAAGAAACAATGAAATAGCCTATGATACTTTTACCTCCTTAGACTCATATTTATCCATATGTACCGCTGTCTACATACACCTGTTCTCTGTGCACAAACTCCTTGGACCTGAAAAATACTTATAAGCAAAATCATTACTCTATCCTTCATATTTAACCTGCAAAGAATGGAAAATAATAATGACATTCCTGTACATTGGTAAATTGTCAATGACATTCTTTCAAAACTGATTCAAACAAAACCCTCTGTAACCCTTACTTTTCCCGTTCCTACAAAAATACTACAGCGTCGACGCATCGAAGGATCGCCGCGGTAAGTTCGAACATATTGACGTTACTACATATAAACACTCAGATACAAACGTGGGGGAGATACTTCACAGCTTCCAAAACCAAAAATTAAAAAAACAAAAACAGCCAGAATTCTACCTTCACTCTTTCAGCAATAGGAAAAAATACAATGGGAATATGAGAGCAGCTCGAGAAGCTTGCATGGACCAGCCATACAAAGTTCAAACAAACGGGCATGAGACTACACCTCCATCAACACTCACCATTACAGATTTCTGAAGCCGCAGCTTAACTACATCCATTCCAGAGGGATACCCAAAATAGTATCCTTGGACCACCTATGTTAATCTTTTTGGGGTTCAAAGGCCTTTGCCCCAAAACTAGGCTTTGTGCACTGTGTGACCGTCTGACTATGGGAAGCCTCCATTCCTTCCCTTTTCACAGACCTCCTTGTGTCCATGGCGATTCGAATCGGCTTATCGTCTTAAACCTGCGTCCAGGTTAAACCGTTGCACCCATTTTCGGAGATCACCGCCCGGTGTCTACTTATACGGTGAATTGCAGAACTACAACCACTATATGGTCAAGTCCTCCAACTAGAAACCCTAACCGAGGCGTCAACTCTATGGCTTGTTGTCCCAACACTTTTGGAACTACAGCAACAACCACAGATCAACCCCCGAATTAGGCCTCTACCCCTCACAGTGCATGCATACACAAGCGTTTTCCGCTATACACCCATACACTGCGTTGTCAGACTAAACCTCACAGAACACTTACGCCAGTTTACCACCTGCAGAACAATGTGGCTTCTCTCTGTATCTAGATGATAAAATAATGGTGATGCCCCCGTTTGCTCTCTACCCAAAACTGTATTACAGTACAAAACTTCACAAAACTGGAACAAAATATAAAAGACTTTTAAACGCCAAAATGCTTTCCATTTTCCTTCCAAGCACAAATCTCATTCAGACAACCCCAAGCTCCTCCCACCAACTTTCTGCTGATATATAAATGCTGAAAAGAAACTTCCGGTTATGCTCAGCTCTTAAAAAAAACAAACTGGTTTATTTACATATCCATTGTTCAGGAAGAGGGAGGGGGAGGGGAGGCCTTAGAATCGCCTTGTCTATCAAGACTTCAAAAAAATCCATGGCTACACATCATATATATTTCAACCATTTAAAACCTTGTCAAGGAAATGATGGAGTAAACCCCCCTTTGCAAATGGGAGGGAATCCCCCCTGACCCACATTCCCTGGAAGTCAAACCATAAGTTGAGACTCAAAATACAAACTCCTGCCAAAAGATGGCTATACAGTACAAGTTCCAAAAAATGAATTGCCCTCTGGGAAACTCCCAAATATTTAAACATAAAAACACATCATTGTACAAAAACTCTGTTAGTCTCACAATCTATCAAAATTCAGTGTAAAGTGAAGTCCTTCCTACATTCGAAACAGAGAAATCCCCCCTCCTAGAACCACCTGCATGGAGTTTGCATGTCCTCCCTGTGTCTGCGTTGGCCTCCTCCCACACTCCAAATGCTGGTAGATCAGCCAGATAAATAGGCCCCAGCATGTGCATGTGTCTGCAAGCACGTTGTGGCCCCTCGGGGTAAAACCGTGCTATTTCAAGATACCACTCAACTCAAAAGGCGATGCTTAGAAAAACAATTTAAACCAGCGAATTCATTAAACAAAAACCAGTCTCTCAGTATGTCCCCCTGGTGTCTCACTACTCTTCCCAGCAGTGCACAGGTCAAACTGTAATCGCATAAAACATAAGAAAACTGCGCCGATCAACAAATGCCAATACAGCATATTCAGGAGCCGTGTTTGCTAAACTGGAACTTCCTATCTCAAACTGTAAACGTCTCTCAAAATGGCCGACAAGCCAGGACTACAAAATGGTGGATGACCCACCACAGCACCTCATGGACAACAAAAATTGCGCCATTGACGCATGCAATTTTTCCCGCCAAAACCAGCATGGGACGTCACAATGAACACCACATTGGTTCCCCTACACAAAGAAAAACACAAATTGCCTCCACCAGGTTCCACGCAGAAAAGATTGCACTATATTCGCACCAAACATCAAAATCTGCCCCAAAGGCTGAGAAATTCCACCAGCGAAATAGCAGACGAATGCCACATGGTATAGTGCCCAAAAGAAAGGTGGCTGCACCTTCCCTTATAGGATACCCACAGGCTAAGGAAAAACTGTGCCTCAAAATGGCAGACAAACCTGCAAGGCTAACAAAAGCCAAGAATGGCGCCATTACTTTTTCCCGCCAAAACCAGCATCTCTTTAAAAGAAAATCAAAAATGTTTTTCTCCACAAAGACTGACTACACCATTGAAACTTTTCTAAATTATCATCAAAATCCACTAAAAGGTGTCAGCTACACTCTACAAGGACCACATGTACACTTACAAACTTAGCCTCCCTTTTGCCAACTAAACAGCACATTCAATAAATGTGAGTTACATGAACAATATTAAAAACATGTTCATTTCTCTAAGTTCATATACTCTGAGATATTCATCACTTTTCTCTACCTAAAGTTCACACACAGTGGCCTCAGCTTCCATAACAAAGCCATTGCAGAGACATACCTCCTCAATGCTAGCATCCAAAACAGCCTGCAACCATTCAAAGGGCGTATTCCTTTCAACAAACAGCTACTATTGTCTGGCTTCCAACAATGCCTGGCCACTTGAATATGCGGCAGGAATTTTCAACTTTAAAACCAAACACTTTTGTTAAAATATTTTTACACTTATGGGGACATGTGTCTTTGTCCCCTACAAAAATCACAATCTAACCATTTCTATTTTTCATAGAAATCACAAACACTACACACATACAGTACAATGTTGCTTGTAACATCAGATCATCATCCCTCAGGGCGTTTCCCTTCCAGCACCATTGTAACCAATGACCATGATGCCTGCCCCTCCCCCACTAAAGCACATGGCAGCCAAACAATCTACTTACAAACTTCTCAGTGCACTAAATACCACAGCTATACCTTCATTTCATACACAATATACAGTTTATATTTCTCGCTTAGTTACACTCTTACAGCCCACAGTTTCCATCAGATCATCTCTTACACAACTTCAGTCACACTTATGGGTACACATGTCCTACATCACACAAACAATCTAATCACACAGGCACATGCAGGCATACCCACACACAATCAAATTCACAGGCATACGATCCATGACAAAATCACACACACACATGCACACGCTGCAAACTTAAAGCATGATTTCAAAAAGACAAATTTTTTTTTTGTTTGTTTCAAAGTACAGCCTCTTTACGCATCAATCACATCGCAGGTCCACTCTCCTCCTCTGCTGATCTGATGCTCAAAGAGGCCGCAATTGGTCCCAACCGTGAGTCGCCATTCTGTTGTGGAATTCCTAGGCTGTTTGCAGAGCACACAGCCTATATTTCCTGTGCTATCTAAGCACACATCAGATTTCATCTTTTTGCAATAATGCTATCTTTAGCCTAAGTTTGCTAAAATCCACTCACCGTTCATCCCATCGTTCATCCAAGAAAGGCAGCACCACAAAAGCTTATCTTCTCATCAGGCCATTCCAGCATAGACTGTTCAGCCGACGCCTAATCATAGGCTTTTATTAAACTCAAAAGATCTCAAGACAGGAGGTGATTGGTTGCAGCAACCAGTCATCTCCCCCCATGGGCGGGAACATCACAGGATGTTCCTTCCACATGAGAATGACCATACAAGGACATCCTTCCAAACAGATACAATGTTCATTCAAATTGACTAACAGTGACATAGACTGCTACCAAATGACGGAAATTACACAACAATTATGCCTCAAATGGACCACAATTATTCTATAGTTATGCTACTGTTCCTGTGGACACATATATGTGCGCTCGGAGTCATTCAACGCCCCCCGCCAGGGGCCGGCCAGTTCCCCCATCGGGGCGCAAAACAACATCTCTAAATGCAGCAAACATCGCTGTTTCCATAGGAAGATTTTCCCGCCACCGATCTTCCACCAACGTCTGTATGTTCAAATACGCTCAGATGAGCGCATTACAGCAAAACTGACACTGGGGGGACATCTGACAACATACATTAATACATTTCCATAAAAATCTCCACAACACTAGGTACCTGCTCCCCCCTCCAAAATGACATGTCAAGTTAGGCAGAGGAGGGGGGGAAGGATGTCTTAAAGCGTAACTTTAAGTATAGTGACTATGAGTTGACCATTCATTGTGCTAAAAATGGCGAGTCTAAATTTATTTAACCAGAAAGGTTAATTTTCCTCATCAACTCTGGGATTTATGTGTCTGTATGTATTTAAAAATGAATAGTGGATGTAAGCCAGACTTTATGTACCTGATAATAACCAAGGTAATTTGTGCCCAGAAATGGCTACAGTACTAAATGTTCCACTGCAGAAGAGTGCTGGAATTATTAAATCATTCTTGAAAGCAAAACACTTTTTTCAGAACATTTCAACCTTTGCCAGCTCTTTCACAGCACTTAATTGTTTGAAACATTTTAGGGTTGCAAATCAGGCTCAGGCTCAAACTGCAAAATCAAGGGAAAAAGCCTCGAAAGTACATGATTTTTGAAGAACTTATAACTAGTTTCCCAGAGCTCTTCTGATTTTTGACTTTGCAAATCTTCACATTAATGCTCCTATATTATAGCACTTAAAGGAATTATCCTCCTAAAGTGTTGCTCCAGAGCTTACCTAACTTGAACTTAAAGTTGAACTCCGGTCAGATTGTAAAAAATGCCTCTTGACATCCCCACCTCCCCCTTGTAAAGTAACTCTGTAATGCGCTTATTAAGTTTACGTGGCTATAATACAGAAAAATACCATAATTTTTGTTCCCGCAGGCTTCCTTCTCAGTGGATGACCAATCCCGTAAAGGCACTCCTTATCGCCAGTTGTTCAGACACCCACTTACCAATGACCCCATGCGCAATGCAAGACTGGCGGTCTTCCACTGTATATATGAAGACTTCAAGGGGCCACCAGTGGCTACCAGGGGAGCAAGGAACAAGGTAAGTGTGTTTCTGTGTATAGCCCCCTAGTGAGTCTCAAATGCTCTTTAAAGTGGAATTCTGGGATAAAGCTAAGTAATCTTAAAACTGCTCTCGCCCCCTTCTAACACGAAGATGTGTTACCTACTTACCTACTTTCAGTCCAAATGATCTCCACTGTGTCAGTCAGCGCCTATTGATGGATATAGAAGAGTGTGCTCAACAAAGGATGTAATGCCTGAGCAGTGATGTCACCTGTATTGGACCCCCTAGCACCCAGCTTGTATGAAAAGAAAGAGAACAATTTGGGACTTTAAATGAGGCTGTGACCTGGGAAGGCAGGGATAACGAAGTGGGACTAGAAAAACACAGCATATAGTAGCTCTATGCATTTCATGACTTAATATATTCTTCAGGAGCATGCACGTGGATTGGATACGATAGAAATAATTTTTATATGGTCTGACCTTTTCAAGGAAAAAAAGGGTAAGTATGAAAAAATAATTGTAGCGGGTACTTACTTTCCCGGGTGCATTTTTTGAATCTAGCTGTGACATCAGTGCTATGTTCCCTGCGGTCCACCAGGTGGCGTTGTCACAGTGGCCGGAGGGACGAATATCACTGTGTGCCGAGCCCTTTTTTGTCCTCTCTCGGCAGCGGTATGGTGGGGCGGGGAACCCGCCGTGCTTGCTGGGGGAGGGTATAAAGGGGGCCGGCCATTTTGGTCACGGGGTCTTCGCCCCAAGCACCTTCAGCTTGCGGACGTGGGTTCGTGCTCGTCCTCTAGGAGGCCTCGGCCTAGGGGACCAATGGAGATCGTGTTCCACCTCAGGCACCTTCAGTCCTGGGGTGAGGTACTTACAAGAAGGTCCGGAGCTCAGTGCCCAACACTGAGTTCCGCGAGGGAAGGGTCCTAAGGCACTTCGGGGATGGAGGCCTGAATCTGAGTAAGACGCAATGGACCGGGGAGAGCTCCTCACTCGAAGACCCGGTGCAGCAGACTGCCGGTGACGGGTGAGTCTCTTGTCGGAGACCGTCCAGAAGGATCCCCTTTACCTCGTGCGGAGACCATAGCCCACTCTCCAGGAGGAGAGTGGAGGACCGAATTTGTGTCTGGGCCTATTCACACTCACACCTCCTTTTCTGTTCTATCTATCAAGGAAGTCCCTGTATGGTGTGTTCTAATAAAGAAGTGTTGGACTTTAATGGTGTGAGGCTCAATTCCTGGCGGACGAAGTTCACAGTGACTCTTGGAGGGAGGATCCGGGTGCACAGCACAGACCCGAAGGTAAACAAGACATTGCTGATACCACAGGTATTCCCACGTGGTGAAGGCTAGGCGTAGCCCACCCGCTCTCTCTCTCCACCATCAGATACCCCTAGACGAGAGACAGTGCGAGCCGCACGGAGAGAGAAGAGGGGAAGGCGCTACACGTGGGGGCTCGGGTCCGGTATTGTGTTGTGCATCACAGTATGGAACAAGTCTGCTGGATGAGTTAACTGAATAGGCCAAAGTGCAGCCCTGCTCGAAGTCGTGGAACTGACCCCAGACAAGGGAAAGGCCCACGCAGGAAGAGCGGTGAACGGGGGGAGGCCCAGCCGTGTGAGGTACTACACTTGGGGGTTTCTAATTGCACTGTGCCAACAGACACAACCCCCGCTGCTTAGTTCGTGGGCGTGGCTCAACCAAAGAAAGTGAAAAAGCCCGCAAACTGGAGCAAAGGGGAGGAGTCCAATACGTGAGAGGGCTACACGTGGGACATTGGCGCGAAAACTCTGCAGTGTGCGATGGACCAGCAACAAGTCACCATGTTTGGACATACTTCATGGATTCCAGTTCACCCTGCTACTACCACGATGACTGCTGCTGCTCCAATAACGGATACCGGGATCCGGCTGAAGCCAAGGGGTCGATTCGCCCTGTATTCGTGCATGGACGTAGAGGCCCTGGGTGTAATTTGTCCCGGGTGCTCGGGACTGGTGTGCCACCTGAAGCCCTTCGGACAATGTGAGGCCTGTGGGGAGTTCCTGTTCGAGGTGGATCCGGTAGTAGACAGGCCGAGAACCATCTACCCAGGCCGGGCTTCAGGTAACACTACTCGCAGAGGAGGAATTACTGCTGTAAAAGCCATCCCAGCGCACACTGCAGCGACCGAGGAGGAGGTCGTTAAAACTCAACGGGAGAAATCCGAGGATGCTGACTCGGTCACCACTGTCTCACAGCGTCCGCAACCGAAGAAGAGAACCAGCGTGGTGGCCCCGACCAGCGGTGGTGGCGGACCATCTCGCCAGCTTACGCCAGGCCTAGACAGATCCGTTGATGAGTGTTCCGGACGTCCCGCTTCAAGTAAAGGCCGAGGTGAGCCGGGCAAAGAGACTTGGTGCATGGTCGGAGGTGCCGGGAAGGCATGGCCCAGTACGCCCGCGGGAGGTGTTAGCTCCGTCTCTACAACGGGCTACATACCCGCAGAGGAGTGTGATACCTCGGATCTGGAGTCACTCTCTGATATGGGAGATGACACCGCTATTGATGAACTGTTTGCAGAGAAGGGCTGGGACAAAGTACCGCTAGCTTCATTCCGAAGGCCCTGAGGTTCACCCATGTCCATGGGGGAGAGTACACCCCGGGTGGAGGCACCAGCGCCTGAACAAGGGTCCTGTTCCCAGCCCACATCTACATCTCCGGTGCCACCTGCATCAGGTACTGGGGAACAGAAGTTGATGCTACGGGCACCTATGCCCCAACCAGAAGTGGTCAAGGCCCCTCGCCATCCGGACTCTATAGTTCTACCCGGCGAAGGGGACAGAGTCACAATGCCTCCGCTGTCAAGACTTCAGAGACTCTTCTGCCAGAAAGTTGCTGCTGACTACGGGTGGGAATATCCGTACCTCTCCAAGGAGTTGCTCTACGAAGTGGAGGTGTACCGAGAGCGCTGGTATAATGACTTAATGTGGACCCACCTTAAGGTCCCACACGCCCGCAGGTATTTGACATGCTCTTCAAAGACATCTCAGCGGTTCAAAGACTGCAAGGCAGAGTGGATGTTGGGAAGACACATCCATGCGGATAAAGTGTTGATCCGACGCAAAGAAGGTGAAGATGTGGAGTACCATTTGGAGACCATGGATCGGCATTTAAAACCGCTTGTTCTGCCGCATCCCCACTTCTACCTCTGAGGAGAAAGAGACTCCATTTGTTTGCTTTTCAAAAGGACCTTGCACCCCCTGAACTTTGCTGTTTGACTTTCTTGTTGGTGCTATCATCAGTGTTTGCCCCGGAAGAGGGGTGCTTGTGTCATTCCAAAGAAGAACTGTTCCAGTTGTTGTTCTTTCCTCTCCGGTGAGAAGTTGCAGACTTTGGGGTAGATAGGGCCCGGAGTCAAGCAGCAAGAAAAGAGAAGATGGTTCAACGGGTGCAGTTACCGCGAGGCTGTCACCAGGTGGCAGTCTTGTGCAACGTTACACATTGTACACACTCACACTGGAGGAAAAGTTATTTCTCTTCGGAGGAGTTTCTTTTTCTCTCACACATACATATGTGTCAGGCCTCGTACACACGGCCGAGATTCTCGTTGAGAAAAACATGTCGTTTTTTTCGACGAGATTCTTGGACAAGAAACTTGTCCCGGCCGAGTGTACACACGCTCGTTTCAAAGAACCCGCGGTTCTTTGAAAGGAGTGTACGCGGTGACGTCATCGACTACGTCGAGCATGCGCTCGTCACATTCGATGCCGTCGCCGCCATCTTGGTACACCCTACGTATGCCTAGGAAGCTACCGCGCATGCGTCAAATTCATTTCGAACATGCGCGGGCTTCCGGGCGGACAGGTAAGTGTACACACACTCACTTTTCTCGTCGAGAAACACGCCGAGGAGAATCTCGACGAGAAAATAGAGAGCAGGTTCTCTATTTTCTCGTCGAGGTTTCTTGTCGGTTTTCTCGACGAGAAACACGCTAGCAGCGTACACACGACCGATTTACTCGGCAAGACCTCTCTGCCAGCAAGTTTCTTGCTGGTTCTTGCCGAGAAAATCGGTCGTGTGTACGAGGCCTCAGGGTTTTATTGTTTCTTTTCTCTTCCCTCTGCAGGAGAGCGTCCCGTCAAGATTATGGAACCTGGGGTGGTTCTTAGTTAGGATGGGAGGGAAAAGTACAATGTTGGAATGTGATTTTATGTTTTAAATGTTGTCTTTCACTCCTCTTTGTTGCAGGGGCTCAGACACAACTTCTCCGTTAGGATAGTTTCCTAAAAAAAATTTTGTTTTTCAAATTGTTAGTTTTTTTCTGGATTGGATTATGTCAGCCGTTGAGGGTGTGACTCACTCCAGACACTGGGGTCCAGTGTCAAAAGACAGGGGGGAGAGTGTAGCGGGTACTTACTTTCCCGGGTGCATTTTTTGAATCTGGCTGTGACATCAGTGCTATGTTCCCTGCGGTCCACCAGGTGGCGCTGTCACCGTGGCCGGAGGGACGAATATCACTGTGTGCCGAGCCCTTTTTTGTCCTCTCTCGGCAGCGGTATGGTGGGGCGGGGAACCCGCCGTGCTTGCTGGGGAAGGGTATAAAGGGGGCCGGCCATTTTGGTCACGGGGTCTTCGCCCCAAGCACCTTCAGCTTGCGGACGTGGGTTCGTGCTCGTCCTCTAGGAGGCCTCGGCCTAGGGGACCAATGAAGATCGTGTTCCACCTCAGGCACCTTCAGTCCTGGGGTGAGGTACTTACAAGAAGGTCCGGAGCTCAGTGCCCAACACTGAGTTCCGCAAGGGAAGGGTCCTAAGGCACTTCGGGGATGGAGGCCTGAATCTGAGTAAGACGCAATGGACCGGGGAGAGCTCCTCACTCGAAGACCCGGTGCAGCAGACTGCCGGTGACGGGTGAGTCTCTTGTCGGAGACCGTCCAGAAGAATCCCCTTTACCTCGTGCGGAGACCATAGCCCACTCTCCAGGAGGAGAGTGGAGGACCGAATTTGTGTCTGGGCCTATTCACACTCACACCTCCTTTTCTGTTCTATCTATCAAGGAAGTCCCTGTATGGTGTGTTCTAATAAAGGAGTGTTGGACTTTAATGGTGTGAGGCTCAATTCCTGGCGGACGAAGTTCACGGTGACTCTTGGAGGGAGGATCCGGGTGCACAGCACAGACCCGAAGGTAAACAAGACATTGCTGATACCACAGGTATTCCCACGTGGTGAAGGCTAGGCGTAGCCCACCCGCTCTCTCTCTCCACCATCAGATACCCCTAGACGAGAGACAGTGCGAGCCGCACGGAGAGAGAAGAGGGGAAGGCGCTACATAATAATAAAAAAATGAATTAACTATGAAAGCCCCACTCTCTGAAATACTTACAAATATAGCTGCATGATGGGAGTGTGGCATTAAAGATCCGAAACCCCCCAAAAAAGGGGCATCACTACCGGGAGCTGAGGTGGTGTGGACGGCCTGAAGCCCAGCAAGGACAGCATCCAGGGAGGACAGATTTCCAGGAAGTGAAAATAGTCAGAAGTGACCGTGGGTGCTGAAACCAACAAGAAAGGACTTTGCATGTCACTTTTTTCAACAAAACATACCATTTTCTTCAATGTGTCCTGTACTCGGTAAAGGACAGGACAATCAAGGTGATTTTGTTTGTCATCTCCCACCAATTTATCACTTTTCACCTTTACTAGCTTGGACTTCTACCAGTTTTTTATTGTTGTCTGTGCCCCCGTTAGGGAGATTTACCCTCTATATCTGTCCTGTTTACCATTAACATGGGCAAGTAGGCAAGAGGCTACCCTGCAGTAGGGATGACCCGAACACCCCCCTGTTCGGTTCACACCAGAACCTGCGAACGGACCGAAAGTTTGCGCAAACTTTAGAACCCTATTAAATACAATGGACGCGAACGTTCGAAATCAAAAGTGCTAATTATAACAGCTAATATGCAAGTTATTGTCCTAAAAAGGGTTTGGGGACCCGGGTCCTGCCCCAGGGGACATGTATCAATGCAAAAAGAAGTTTTAAAAATGGCTGTTTTTTCGGGAGCAGTGATTTTAATGATGCATAAAGTGAAAAAAAAATTGAAATATTCCTTTAACCACTTCTCCACCGGGCCAATTCTGGCACTTCTTTCCTTCATGTAATAATCATCATTTTTTTGCTAGAAAATTAATCAGAACCCCCAAACATTATATATATTTTTTTAGCAGACACCCTATGGAATAAAATGGCGGTCATTGCAACTTTTTATCTTGCACGGTATTTGCGCAATAATTTTTCAAACGCCTTTTTTTGGGGAAAAAAACGGTTTCACAAATTAAAAAATAACAAAACAGTAAAGTTAGCCCAATTTTTTTGTATAATGTGAAAGATCCTGTTACGCTGAGTAAATAGATACCTAACATGTCACGCTTTGAAATTGCGCACACTCATGGAATGGCGGCAAACTTCAGTACTTAAAAATCTCCGTAGGCGACGCTTGAAATTTTTTTACAGGTTACTATTTTCGAGTTACAGAGGAGGTCTAGTGCTAGAATTGTTGCTCGCACTCTACCGCACGTGGCAATACCTCACATGTGGGGTTTGAATGGTGTTTACATATGTGGGCGGGACTTACATGCGTGTTCGCTTCTGAGCACGAGCTACCGAGGACGGGCGTTTTACTTTTTTTTTTTTTTTTTTTTTTTTATTTTACTATTTTCTTTTTATTTTGACACTTTTTTTTACATTTATTTTTTTTGATCACTCTTATTCATATTACAAGGAATGTAAACATCCCTTGTAATAGGAATTTGTGCGACAGGTCCTCTTTATGGAGAGATGCGGGTTCAATAAGACCCCACATCTCTCCTCCAGGCTGAAAAGCATGAGATCAGTGAAAAAAAATTCACCGATCTCATGCTGACAGCCGCAATTACGTCTTTGTTTACTTCCGGGTACCGGGCGTGACATCACAACGTTGTGCCCGGGACTCCGACGGTCATAGAGATGACTGGTGACCATCTGGTCACCGGAAATCTCTATGATCCTAATGCGACGCCGGCCGATTCGTTCTCCGGGCCCCCGATGGCACGGGAGAGCCCGGAGAAGCACCAGATGGCGGCAGGAGGGGGGATGTCCCCTCCCGCTGCCTATAAGAATGATCAAGTGGCGGAACTGCCGCTATGATCATTCTTATGGTGCGCAGAATTGCCGGCCCGACAGAATGATATCTGAATGATGCCTGTAGCTGGAGGCATCATTCAGATATCCCACCTCAAAATCAAGGACGTCATATGACATCCTTGGTGGAGAAGTGGTTAAATATCGTACCTGGGTGGTTATCTAAAGTATGCCTGTGAAGTGGCACGTGTTTCCCGTGTTAAGAACTGTCCCTGCACAAAATGACATTTCTAAAGGAAAAAAAGTAATTTAAAACTGCTTGCGGCTTTATTGTAATGTCTGGTCCCGGCAATATGGATGAAAATCATTGAGAAAAATGGCATGGGTCCCCCCCCCCCAGCCCACTACCAGCCCCTTTGGGTCTTGTATGGATATTAAGGGGAACCCCACACCCAAACTAAAAAAAGGCCCTATATACTCTGAACAGCAGTATACAGGCGGTGAAAACAAGACAGGGACTGTAGGTTTGTTCTTAAGTAGAATCTGTTCGTAATTTGGAACAGGTACATTTTTTAAGTGTAAGCTCCAGCCAAAAAATCTATTATTAAGCTTTTTGGAAAACATAGGAAAGGGTTATCACCCCTGTAACATTTGTTTTGCTGTCTGTCCACCTGAACATTTCACCTCACTTTCCGTCCCAATCCCAAATTTTCAAAAAACATTTGTCGTTTTTATTGAAACAAGGATTGGTAATAAAGCATCAGTGGAGAGGAGACACCTCTTTCACATATTAACTCTTACAAGGGAGAATTTCCCTTCCTAGGGGTAGATTTCCTCTCACTTCCTGTTGTCTCCTTCCGTTTGCAAGAAGGATTCATTTGCAAGTTGGATGTTTGAAAGTAGGGGCCTGCCATATATACTCTGCAGAAATATGGCCCTTAGGTGTTGGTGTTGCCACAACACTGTAAGACCTTACAGTTACTCTTGGTGGGCGCTGGAACGCCCTGCTGTGAACTATTATATCAAGAATTGTAATTACATGCCATTGTTGAACAGTGGTAGGAAAGATTGGGCCTTTGGTAGTGGTGGTGGTGCTGGTGCCACAACACTGTAAGTCCTCACAGTTACTCTTGGTGACCGCAGGAATGGGCCCAGCTGTGTGAAATATTAGATAAAGAATTGTAATTACATGCCCCTGTTGAACAGGGGCAGAAAAATTGGGCCTTTGGTGGTGGTGGCGGTGCCACAACACTGTAAGCCCTCACAGTTACTCTTGGTGGGCGCAGGAATGGGCAAAGGACAAAGCACAGGTAGAGGCCATGGAGGAGGAAGAAGAAGAGGAGGGGGTGGAGGAGAGAGGTGTGTCAGAATCACCAGTAGTAACATTTTGGAGGCGTGGTGGCGGAACAACCTCCAACACTACTGCACCTTGTCCTGCATCCTTCCCAGCTGCCAGCAGAGTCACCCAATGGACCGTGAAAGATAGGTAATGTCCCTGTCCATGCCTGCTGGACCATGCGTCAGCGGCAATATTCACCTTACCGCTGACCGCCCTGTCCAGCGAGGCCAAAACATTGCCTTCCACATGCTGGTAGAGAGCCGGAATCGCCTTCCATGAGAAAAAGTGGCATTTGGGAACCTGCCACTGAGGGACCGCACATTCCACAAACTCACGGAAGGGGGCAGAGTCTACCAACTGAAAAGGCAGCAGTTGAAGTGCTAGCAATTTAGCCAAGCTAGCATTCAACCGCTGGGCTTGTGGATGGCTAGGAGCGAACTTCTTTCGGCAGTGCAGCAGCTGGGGCAGGGAAATTTGCCTGGTACAATTGGATGTCGGTGTACCAATAGCAGATTGTCCGCAAGTACTTGGCTGTGACACACCTACAGTAATTCTACACCTTCATTCCTCTCAGTGCAGGTTTCAGAGAGGACTGAAGGTATAGTGGGGTTGGAGATCCCAGCTGATGAGGAGCAAGGAGAGGTTGGCTTTGTTCTTTGGTGTGGGTCTTTTAGGTAAGATTGCCAATGGACTGCATGGCAGGTCGACATATGTCTGGTCAAGCACGTGGTGCCCAAACGGCTGCCAGCAGTGCCCTGCACATGCGGAGCTCTGCGGTGTGATGCAGTCGGTGTGCTGTCCTTAAGCTGGCCCCTGGAGAGCATCCTGCCTCGTTGGAGATGTGCCTCCTCCTCCTTCTCCTCTCTCCTATCAGGCACCCACGTGGAGTCAGTAACCTCATCATCCCCTCCCTCCTCATCACTGGAGCAAATCTGGCAGTATGCTGCAGCTGGGGGAACATGACTGCCAGATAGCTGTCCTTCTTGGGCACCCCCTCTCTCTGGGCTCACGTTACTGTCTTCCTCCAGCTGGGTTCCATCACCGGAGCCTTCAAAACGCTGGGCATCCTCCAGGAGCATGTACCCAACACTGTGCTCAAACAGTTCAGGGGACTCCTCAAGAGGACATGGTGGGGCTAGTTAAGGAGTGACTGATGCCATTGAGCCGAGGGAAGAGGCCGCTTTGGCAGCTGCTTTACCAGACAATAAACCCTGAGCCTGGGTGAGAGAGGACGAGGAGGATGAGGACGGCTTGGTCATCCACTCTACCAAGTCTTGGGCATGTTGCGGCTCAACATGGCCAGCTGCCGAAAAGGACAAGCGTGTCCCACGGCCATGTGCTGATGAGGATGCACCGTGTCCACGATCAGCAGCACTGTTGCCTCTAGACACAGAGCCTGCTTGCCCTCTTTTATTGCCTTGTGACAGTCTGCCTCTCCTTGTTTCCCTTCCAGACAAACTAATGGCCTGCAGTGAGATGTAGCTTCACAAAGGTGGGATGTATATATATATATATATATATATATATATATATACTGTATACAGTATATATATATATATATATATATTATATATATATATATATATATATATATATATATATGTAGCGGCCTCACCCCCTTCACATGTTTCTCGGTTGTCCGAAAACTCTTGTCTAGGGGTACCTGGTTTTCGAGAGTGAGGTGCGCTACGGCCCATGTCCTCCCCATGGCTGTGGGTGAGGTGAAGGCCAGTATCAATATCTTCCTCGGGCCAAATGTGCATTGGGTTGCGGAACTTAGCCCTGCTATGCTGGAATCTCCCTTTGCTCCCATCAACAGAGTCCATACACCGATCACAGTCCAACTGTTAGTTTTATTCCGTAGCTTCACAACGAACAATATATGGCAGAATACGGTGGGATGAGCAGGCCGAGGCACTATCTAGATTGTAGTCCCTACACCCCCTGTGCTATGACCAGGGGTTGCAGGAGTCTTGATTAGAACAACTTCGCTGCACTGCGGCCCCTATCAGGGGAAGATAACCCTCCGAGGGAGTTACCGGAGGCCCGTCCGTCACCGGGTTGACGCTGCTCCGGAGTCTTCAGACGGGTGACCTCCCCAGCCTCCTCACCTCAGATGCGGGTCCCCTCGCAAGGGGCACCCTGGAATCACTTCACCCTTGCGGGATCCGGTCGAAGTCACCAGGTCCCAGACCATCTACAAAGTACCTCACCCCAGGCTGAAGGTGCCTGGGATGGACTCAAACTCCAGCTTCGTTCCGGCCAGGCCTAGGATGCCCAGGCCGGAACCTTGAACCGCCCGCACCCAGGCCGAGGGCGCCTGGGTACGTGAAGAGAAGATCTCCCAACAGCCCTCGTGGCCAGGGCGTCTCCCCCTTTTATCTCCTCCCATCGACACCACGGCGGGTTCCCCGCCCCAGCCGTACCATCTCCAGGAAGGGACAAAAAGGGTAGCACTGTGGTAGTGATTCTACCTCGAGCCTGTAGGTACCCCGCCACCCACAGGCCAAGGAGAATATTGCACCACCCAATCCTCCACGAATAACAAAAAGGGGTCTAATCCCTGACATAATTACACACCTGGGTCTCTCTACCCCCAGGTGTATCCCACTAACTTTGAAGACCCCGCTACACACTCCCCCTTGTGATTTGACGCTGGTCCCCAGCGTCAGGTGCACACCCATGTCTCCCAAGGAGTGGTGACATGAAGTGGGCCCCAGAGGCTATCCCTCAAATTTTGGATACTGTGTGTGCCAAGACCTGCTCCAGGGGACGGGAACTATAAAACATTAAAACTTTTGTATAAAACATCTGTCATGTACACATATACAATCCCTCCCGTCACTGTCTAAGAACCACCCCATACTCAGTAGTCTTGACCGACGAATCTCCTGCAGATGGGAAACAAAAAAAAAACAACACATCCTAACACTCTGTGTTAACTTGGCATGAGTGGGTCCGTCAGCCGAGAGACCCACTCACTCCAATAAGTAAGTAGTGCATGTGTAACATTTCAAACAACCGTTGCACAACACTGCCACCTGGTGACAGCACTGCGGTAATGACACTTGGTGAGATCTTCATTCTTCCAGCCTTCCTACTCTAACTCTACCCCAAAAGTCTCTGCCTTTGGCACATGAAGAAAAGGGAGAAAAAAAAAACAACAGCTCCCAAGTCTCCAGTGAGTAAAAGAAAAGCCCAAATCAAAACAAAAGTAGGGCACAGTTCTAGGCGTCTGGGAATGTCTCTTCCAGAAAGTTTCAACAGCAACAAGATAGGAGCTCACTTCTCCTATAAATAGAACCTTGGATCCGGCAGAAACAGGGGCTTCAGGTGCCCGTCAAACACTTCCACCGAATACTCGACATCCTCTCCTTCTTTCCTGCAGATGAGCACCTTATCGGCATGAATATGGCGCCCAAGTCTCCAATCAGCTCTGCAGTCCTTGAACTTTTTAGACACAGGCGGCGAACATGACAGGTATCGCCTGGCATGGGGTACTTTAAGCTTTTCCCATACAAACTCGTCATACCACCTTGGTCACAGGACCTCGACTTCATACAATAAGTCCCGAGGCAAGTAGGGGTACTCCCACCCATATTCACGGGCGACTCTCTGGGAGAAAAGTCTCTGCAACCTGGCTAGAGGCGGCATCACATCTCGCTCACCTTCTCCTGGCTGCACGATGGCCTCCGGGTGCCGAGGTACCTTCACCATCTCGGGTTGCTTTGCCTTTGGTGCCCGCAACGAAGCACGCTGCATCCCCACCATCAGAGCGGGTGATGTAGTCGAATGAGGAAAGTTGATCGGAGGACTAGATTTCCTCGGGAACTCCGGGGCCTTCACCCGGAGCGTACTGTCTTCTATGGACATGGGGGAATCCTGCGGTTTACTCAGCACAGGTAGTGGGCGTCTGTCCCAGCCCTATCGGTGAAACAGTTCATCTATCTCTCCGTCATCCCCACAGTCTGACAATGACTCTAGGTCGGAGGTGTCATACATCTCGGCAGGAAGGTAGTCTCTAGTAGACGGAAGGCTACCCTCCCTTGCGGGCTCCACCGACTGTGGACCCCCGACACCTCCAACCAACACCACAGTCCCAGCCCCTGGCTCACCTGGACCTTCTGAAGAACTGGGATGTCCGGGACTCTCTTCTCTACCGGCGCCATCTAGGCCAGGCAAGCGGCGGGGTGAAGCTCGACCACGACCATAGGATGCCTGTACCAGGCCGACTTTCCTCTTCGGAGGTGGGAGCAGGGAGTCTGTAGTGACCGAAGCAGTGTCCTCGGATTTTTCTCTCTCATTCTCTGGTTGGGCAGTCACTTCGCCCTGGTCAGCGCGTACGGGAACCTCCGCAGAGGCTTGGATCTCTCCCTCCGGAGTGGCGGTTCCTGTGATGCAGTTGAGGCGTAGGGCCCGGGGCCTTTCCGTGTGTGGTTCAACCTCAAAAAGGAACTCCTTGCATGCCTCACATCGCCCGAATGGCTTTAGTTGGACCACCAGTCCCGAGCATCCGGGACAGATCACACCGAGGGCCTCCGTGTCTCTGCATGAATACAGAGCCAACTGTCCTTGGGGCCTTAGCCTTATCCCCGTGTCTGTAATGGGCGCAGCAAATGCAGTCATCTTGAAAGGATAAGGTACCGGCATGCACGGGGAGCCTGAGTTCACTCCGACCACTTGCTGCTCCATCACGCGCTGACCTTGCGCCGGAGTCTCCACGTGTATCTCCACACGTGGCCAGACTCCTCCCACGACTTGCACGTTTTCGCGGGCTTCCTTCAGTCTCCTCCCACGAATTGCGCAGTCATGGGGTGCCTCGTGGCGCAGTGCAGCAAAAGTCCCCACATGTAGTTCGTCACACGGCCTGACTCCTCCCTCTTCCCGCTCTTTCTGCATGGGCCTCTCCCGGTTTTTCAGAGAAATTTCCACGACTTCGAGCACAGGGACGCACTTTGGCCAATCACATGGCCGACCTGCTCGGACCTCCTCCGGGCAGCAAAGTTCAAACACAGCCGTTCCAAACCTCAGGGTCAACACACATTTCATCCCGGACGAGCCCCCACGTGTAGCGGCCTCACCCCCTTCACATGTTTCTCGGTTGTCCGAAAACTCTTGTCTAGGGGTACCTGGTTTTCGAAAGTGAGGTGCGCTACGGCCCATGTCCTCCCCATGGCTGTGGGTGAGGTGAAGGCCAGTATCAATATCTTCCTCGGGCCAAATGTGCATTGGGTTGCGGAACTTAGCCCTGCTATACTGGAATCTCCCTTTGCTCCCATCAACAGAGTCCATACACCGATCACAGTCCAACTGTTAGTTTTATTCCGTAGCTTCACAACGAACAATATATGGCAGGATACGGTGGGATGAGCAGGCCGAGGCACTATCTAGATTGTAGTCCCTACACCCCCTGTGCTATGACCAGGGGTTGCAGGAGTCTTGATTAGAACAACTTCGCTGCACTGCGGCCCCTATCAGGGGAAGATAACCCTCCGAGGGAGTTACCGGAGGCCCGTCCGTCACCGGGTTGACGCTGCTCCGGAGTCTTCAGACGGGTGACCTCCCCAGCCTCCTCACCTCAGATGCGGGTCCCCTCGCAAGGGGCACCCTGGAATCACTTCACCCTCGCGGGATCCGGTCGAAGTCACCAGGTCCCAGACCATCTACAAAGTACCTCACCCCAGGCTGAAGGTGCCTGGGATGGACTCCAACTCCAGCTTCGTTCCGGCCAGGCCTAGGATGCCCAGGCCGGAACCTTGAACCGCCCGCACCCAGGCCGAGGGCGCCTGGGTACGTGAAGAGAAGATCTCCCAACAGCCCTCGTGGCCAGGGCGTCTCCCCCTTTTATCTCCTCCCATTGACACCACGGCGGGTTCCCCGCCCCAGCCGTACCATCTCCAGGAAGGGACAAAAAGGGTAGCACTGTGGTAGTGATTCTACCTCGAGCCTGTAGGTACCCCGCCACCCACAGGCCAAGGAGAATATTGCACCACCCAATCCTCCACGAATAACAAAAAGGGGTCTAATCCCTGACATAATTACACACCTGGGTCTCTCTACCCCAGGGTGTATCCCACTAACTTTGAAGACCCCGCTACACATATATATATAATCTATACTGATAATGCAGCTATCAGAATCAACTGCCTGCTGTGGTATTAGTATGGGGAAAGAAGCAATTGTCTTCAGTTAGTTTTAGGTAAAAACTGTGCAGAGAGGGACACAGTCCACTAAATGAAAATACTTGCAGCTCTCTGCCTGTGGTTTAATTATGAGAACACCACTATTAGTCACTAACTGTATAAAGGTAAGCTTTAGGTGAACGCTATGCAAAGCACACAGTACACTAAGTGAAACACTGACTGTTTGCAGCTAGCACAATCACCTGCCTGCCTGTCACTGTACAGAGAATAACAGGAATGGATCTAGCTAAACTGAATACAGTGTATAAATATATATACAACACCTAGGATGCATATATATCCTCTACACACTGTAACTGCAGCTAACTGACTCGGCTGCCTGCTCTATCTAACTCAATAAAAATGACACTGTCTGTCTCTGTAATCTCTCATTTAACAACTCCAACACACTACACAAGGCCGCCAAGACGGTGGCCTTATATAATGTGGGGCGTGTACTAAACCCCCTTAGCCATAATTGGCCAAAGCCACCCTGGCTTTGGCCAATTACGGCTCTCCGTTTTTTCTGCGCTGTGATTGGCCAAAGCATGCGGGTCATAGTGCATGCTTGGCCAATCATCAGTCAGCAATGCACTGCGATGCGGCAGTGAATTATGGGCCATGACGCGCCACTCGTATTTGGCGTGATAGGCCCATAATGTTCGCAATTCGGTGAACAGCCGATGTTCGAGTCGAACATGGGTTTGACTCGAACACGAAGCTCATCCCTATGCGTGACTAATAGTTGTCCTGTGGACAGATTCTCCCACCTGAGCTGTGGATCTCTGCAGCTCCTCTAGTTGGGCCTCTGGGCTGCTTCTCTGATTAATGCTCTCATTGCTCAGCCTGTCAGTTTAGGTGGACGGCCATGTCTTGGTAGGTTTGCAGTTGTCTAAAATAAGGTGCACATAAAACAGGGGGCCCAAAGGTGCACTTCTCGGCGCCAAAGAAAATGAATTAACTTGTCTTGAGAAGCAAATACTTATAGCAAGAAGATAATGACACAAATAAAAGGAATAAAACTAGTATCAAACTAATGATAAAAAATATTCCTAAAAAACTAAGAACAGCAGATATTTAAAATTTATAAATGAAAAATGACATCCATGAAAACAAAATATAAAAAAAGAATCAAAAGTACTAGAACAAAGTCTTTTTGATAAAACAGCGCTTAACCACTTAACAACCACCTGCCGACAAATAACGGCGGCAGGGTGGTTGCTTAACTCTGGGAGGACGTTATATAACGTCCTCCCAAAATCGCGCTCCCGCGCGCCCCCTGGGGCGCGCACACGGGAAACTCCGTGACCGCCGGGTCCAGAGGACCCGGCGGATCACGAATCGCGGTAAATCGCCGCTGATAGCGGCCGTTTACCACGTGATCGCTCCGTCAAATGACGGAGCAATCACTTGTAAACAGACCGGCGTCATTTGATGACGCCGGTTCCTCCCTCCCCTCTCTGTACCGATCGGTACAGTGTGAGAGGGGAGGGGGAGGGAGCGGATGGCAGCAGCAGCACTGTGGGCTGGATCTGTGACAATTGCAGTCACAGATCCAGCCATCCATCCATCCCTGCTCAGCCATCCCTGTGCTATACCCTGCCAATACTCTGCAATACACCCTGCCAATACTCTGCAAAATACCCTGGTGCAATACTCTGCAATACCCTGGTGCAATACTCTGCAATACCCTGGTACAATACTCTGCAATACCCTGGTGCAATACTCTGCAATACCCTGGTGCAATACTCTGCAATACCCTGCAAAATACTCTGCAATACCCTGCGAAATACTCTGCAATACCCTGCGAAATACTCTGCAATACCCTGCGAAATACTCTGCAATACCCTGGTGCAATACTCTGCAATACCCTGGTGCAATACTCTGCAATACCCTGGTGCAATACTCTGCAATACCCTGCACAATACTCTGCAATACCCTGCAAAATACTCTGCAATACCCTGCGCAATACTCTGCAAAATACTCTGCAATACCCTGCACAATACTCTGCAATACCCTGCACAATACTCTGCAATACCCTGCACAATACTCTGCAATACCCTGCACAATACTCTGCAATACCCTCCACAATACTCTGCAATACCCTCCACAATACCCTGTGCAATACCCTCCACAATACCCTGTGCAATACCCGTGCAATACCCTGCCATACACCGCAATACCCTGCCATACACCGCAATACTCCGCAATGCCCTGCAATACTCCGCAATGCCCGGCAATACTCCGCAATGCCCGGCAATACTCCGTAATGCCCGGCAATACTCCGCAATGCCCAGCAATACTCCGCAATGCCCGGCAATACTCCGCAATGCCCGGCAATACTCTGCAATAACCACTTCCCGCCCTCCGGCCGTCATATGACGTCCTTGACTTTGTGCGGGGATATCTGAATGATGCCTGCAGCTACAGGCATCATTCAGATATCGGCTTTTTCAGCCGGCGATTCCCTACACCATAAGAACATTCATAGCGGCTGTTCCGCCGCTTGATCATTCTTACGGGAGGCGAGAGGGGATGTCCCCCCCCGCCGCCCTCCGGTGCTTCTACCGACTCACCGCTACGATCAAAGCCAGGATTGTTGTTTTTTTTTTTGTATTTTTTTCAGGCTTCCCAGCCTAGAGGTGAGATGTGGGGTCTTATTGACACCCCCCCCCCCATATCTCACTGTAAAGAGGACCTGTCATGCCATATTCCTATTACAAGGGATGTTTATGTTCCTTGTAATAGGTATAAAAGTGATCAAAAAAATGTTTAGGGCGGAAAAACATGTCAAACTAAAATAAATAAAGTAAAATGAAGAATAAATTTTTTTTTTTTTTTTTAAAGCGCCCCTGTCCCCGTGAGCTCGCATACAGAAGCGAACGCATACGTAAGTCCCGCCCACATATGAAAACGGTTTTCAAACCACACATGTGAGGTATCTCTGCGAACGTTAGAGCGAGAGCAATCATTTTGGCCCTAGACCTCCTCTGTAACTCAAAACATGTAACCAGTAAAAATATTTAAAGCGTCGCCTATGGGGATTTTTTAAGTAGCGAAGTTTGGCGCCATTCCACGAGTGTGTGCAATTTTTAAGGGCGACATGTTAGGTATCTATTTACTCGGCGTAACTTCATCTTTCACATTATGCAAAAACATTGGGCTAACTTTACTGTTTTTTTTTTTTTTTAAGCACAAAACATTTTTTTTCCGTAAAAAACGCGTTAAAAAAATTGCTGCGCAAATATCGTGCGAGATAAAAAGTTGCAACAACCACCATTATATTCTCTAAGGTCTTTGCTAAAAAAACATATATAATGTTTTGGGGTTCTATGTAATTTTCTAGCAAATAAATGATGATTTTTACATGTAGGAGAGAAATGTCAGAATTGGCCTTGGTGCTCCAGAACGCCTGAAGGTGCTCCCTGCATGTTGGGCCTCTGTATGTGGCCACGCTGTGTAAAAGTCTCACACATGTGGTATCGCCATACTCGGGAGTAATAGCAGAATGTGTTTTGGGGTGTAATTTGTGGAATGCATATGCTGTGTGTGAGAAATAACCTGCTAATATGACAATTTTGTGAAAAAAAAAAAAAGAGAAAAAAAAAATCTTGATTTTGCAAAGAATTGTGGGAAAAAATGACAACTTCAAAAAACTCACAATGCCTCTTTCTGAATACCTTGGAATGTCTTCTTTCCAAAAAGGGGTCATTTGGGGGGTATTTGTACTTTTCTGGCATGTTAGGGTCTCAAGAATTGAGATAGGCCGTCAGTACTTCAGGTGTGATCAATTTTCAGATATTGGCACCATAGCTTGTGGACTCTATAACTTTCACAAAGACCAAATAATATACACCAATTTGTACTTATTTTTACCAAAGATATGTAGCAGTATAAATTTTGGCCAAAATTTATGAAGAAAAAATAGTAATTTGCAAAATTTTATAACAGAAACGAAAAAAAAATCATTTTTTTACAAAATTTTCAGTCTTTTTTCTCTTATAGCGCAAAAAATAAAAAACCCAACAGTGATTAAATACCACCAAAAGAAAGCTCTATTTGTGTGAAAAAAAGGACAAAAATTTCATATGGGTACAGTGTTGTATGACTGAGTAATTGTCATTCAAAATGTGAGAGCACCGAAAGCTGAAAATTGGTCTGGTTATTAAGGGGGTTTAAGTGCCCAGTGGTCAAGTGGTTAATATTGGAAAACGTCCAACTTCATAAAAAATAGGTGGTATGGTGAAAAAAACACAGTCACAAAGGATGCAGCAAGGTCACAGTTCTTAATCTGGTAGGTGTTTCTAAAGATGGAAGAATCATGCACCCTACACCAGCTCCCAATCTTAGCCACAGACATAAAATAAGGTCCCCCGCTGGGGTTCACACTCACCAGAACAATACATAAAATGGGCCTTGAAAGACTAATTCCTCCTATTCAGACCTCCATCACCACCTCGGAATCAGCATGGGTTAAACTCCATTCATGGTACATATAAAAACACAAATGCACTGACATAGTGTAATCCTGTTTTATTAAAAATTAACCCGTGTACCATACAACTTCGCTTCCATTAAACGTACAATAATTCAACTTGTAAATGACATAGAGAAACAAAGCATAATCACTGCTATCCTCCGAACACAGGGGCCGCACTCGTGCTGCAAGTACAGTGCTAAAGAAGCTTCCTGGTTACGATATGGCTGGCGGTGGAATGCACACTTCTCACTTTCTGGATACGCCGTCATAGCCACGCCCTGATGCGTTTCGTCACTTCCGACTTCAAAAGAGGGCGTGGCTACACGGCGTAAGCACGGACCTTTTATTATCCCTCCTCCACGGCCATTGGATAGGACGGCAATGCTCGTCCGCTCTTATTGGTGCAAAACCAAAGGGGAAGGCGAGACGGCCGTCAGCCACAGGGAAAAAAATATAAATGTATAAACAAGATCCGTGACTATTCATAAAAACTGCACATTTCTGTAATTAGTAACCGGTGAATTTTAGCTTACTTAAAATGTGAAAACACTAAATTTTCACCAAGCAATTTATTTTCAAGTTAAGCTTAATTGTGTCAGACAGCAATGATTACCTGATTTAAACATTACAAACAGCAAAAGCCGTCAAGCACAGAGATGCCGCAGTACAATGTATATGATATGTATTACTATGAAATAATCAGGGTACATTGGTAACTGAAATAAAAGCAAAACCTTATGTGTTTTGTAAATGGACGGGACACTGAGGAATGGATAACAAATAATTAAAATCATATATCCACATTCCTAGCAATTAACCCAATGTAGCGGGTATTTGGTTTTAGGGGAGGCATCTGGGTGGTAGTGTAACCCAGATGCGTTGATTGTCAGGGAATCTGAGACCCCTTTGTGGTTCTTGGAGGACTCTGGTGGTGCGAGGTTCCCTGCGGCCTACAGGTGGCGTTGTCGCCATGGGCTGGGGTTGAACACTCACCGCAAGACTGCTTCCTTTTTGTCCTTTCCTGGCGCTGGTACAGCAGGGCGGGGAACCTGCTGTGACGCAAAGGGCGAGGGGATAAAAGGGGCGGACGCCCTGACCTTGGGGTCAGAGTCGGAGGACGCAGCCGCACCCAGGCACCTTCAGCTTGGGTGCTGGCATTCCGGAGTTCCGGGCCCAGGTGCCCTTGACCTGGCCGGAGCGAGAGATGGAGTCCATCTCAGGCACCTTTAGCCTCGGGTGAGGTACTATGGCGGAAGCCTGGGACTCAGTACCTTCGACTGTGTTCCGCGAGGGTGGAGGAATGATGGTTATTTTTACTCCCAAAAGAAAGGGGTAGCTATGGGTGCTAAGTTTGCCCCGAGCATAGCTAACCTATTTATGGCGGAATGGGAGGATAAGACCATTTTTAATAAAAGGAGAGATCAGCTGATTTTTTATCGATGATTTGTTTTTTATCTGGGCGGGGTCCTCATTTTCATTAGAGACGTTTTTAGAAGAATTGAATAACAATAAGTGCAATATTATACTTACAAGTGAATATAATCAACAAAGTATTAATTTCTTGGATTTGAATATTTATAGGACTGGCAATAAATTGGGAACAAAAGTCTATTTTAAGCCAACGGATTCTAACAGTTACCTCCCAATACAAAGTGGACACCATCTGATGTGGCTTAAGAACATACCAAAAGGCCAGCTAATGCGAGTTAGACGCAATTGCACTAACGATGAAGACTACAAATCCCAAGCACTGACCCTAAAAGGAAAATTTATAGAAAAGGGCTATAAAGAAACACGCCTTGACAAGATCATAGAAGACCTCCTAGACATACCCAGAAGAAATTGTCTAACAGATACTGTACCTCTGCACAATAAAAACATGCATGAGTGGAGTTTTATCTCTGGATATCACTCTCAATATAAAGAAATTGAAAATATTTTCTCTTCTCACTGGCACATCCTCTTGCTTGACAAATTACTCAAGACTGTCATTCCACTGAAACCAGGCTTCATTTACAGGAAAGCTCCAAACTATGGAGACAGAATTGTGAAAAAAGTACTAGACCCTCTGTTGTGGAATTATTGGTTGCATGCAGAGCACACAGCCTATATTTCCTGTGCTATCTAAGCACACTTCAGATTTCATCTTTTTGCAATAATGCTATCTTTAAATTTGCTAAGTTCCACTCACCGTTCATCCCATCATTCACTCAAAGAAAAGCAGCACCATCACAGGTCTCAACGTCAGGCCATCCCAGAGCAGACTGTCCCCTGGGATAGCCAGCTCTCTGTATTTATAGTCAACATGGGCAACAAAAGAAGGTGTGGCTTCACAGAACAGCCATTCAGACATTTTGTATATTTTCAAAAGAAACAATCACAGACATGTTTAAATTCAAATATAATCCTAGCAGTGAGGTGTGCAAACGGCTGTGTACAGGGGTCATGCTTTCTGTAAGACAAAGGAACAGTAGAAAGCATGGCTTTGTACAAAGCCGTGTGCAAACCAACTCACTGCTACCAATGACGGGAACTATATGACAATTATGCCTCAATGGACCACAACTGTTGTATAGTTATGCTACTGTTCTTGTGGACACAGATCTGTGCGCTCGGAGTCATTTAACGCCCCCTTCAGGAGGTGGCCAGTCCCCCGACGGGGCGTAAAACAACATCCCTAAATGGAGCAAACATCGCTGTTTCCATAGGAAGATTTTCCCACCACCGATCTTCCACCAATGTCTGTATGTGCAAATACGCTCAGATGAGCGCATTACAGCAAAACTGACATTGGGGGGACATCTGACAACATACATTAATACATTTTTCCACAACAGTCCTCCCTTTTTTGTCATATGCACCCCATGTGTCCCTCGATGAAAGTTGATCTGCTTCTTACACCTGGAAATGAATCAGTCCTTAGTCCATAAAAAGGAAAACACGGCTTGACATGTAGACTCTACTCTTCAGGGGCATGACTTATAAAGGAGGACACGACATGGTGAGCTGTAGTAATCGCCGATCCGTCTGTGATCCTCTGTGTCTTGTATGTGGGTCCGGTTTCGGGGCGTCTCATCAAGGAAACTCTGGTCACGCGTCAAATCAGGCAACAGGAGCACCTCGTCACGACATAGAAAGAATAGAAATAAAAATGACATGAGTATATATATTCCCACTTCCTTTAACCACGATCCGCTGTAAAATAAAAATTAGATCCCCAAAGATCCCCAGACCCTTAAAAGGACTCCCAACCTTCACTTAGCTACAGCTATGGCTTCAACAGTTACATGAAGAACCCTATCCTTAACGGATGAGAATTGTTCAATCGTATCCCAAGCCCGAGCCCCCCCCACCTTGTACATGCAGGACACCATGCCCAGACCTGGTCGGGGTTGGTGAACAAATCCCTTCTAGCTGTCCCTGCCATTCTTAATTTCCTGCGCCATCAGATCCTCATGATCGGCCACGAGATAAGATGCTGGGACAGCTTCACCATCACGCATGAACCTCTTGCTTTGGGGGAATTACCTTTATAAGCTGCAGATCCGCATAATAAACACCAAACTAAAGTTCAAACACACTTGTGGGCTGCCTAGATACCCAAACCGACAAGAGGCAGAGCTATTAAAACTATAACCAATTTTACCCTCTAAAAATGCATCGTTAGATTCCATTGACAAGTGTCTGTTTGGAGTCTTCACTAGTTTGTCAAAACTCCTCATACCCATAATAACATCATAAATGGCATGTACCGCCGTCATTGCTGGGGACTAAAACTCGGTGAAGACTCAGAACAGACCATCGGTCCTGTTCGCTTTCTGAGCTAGTCAGGTAATACACTTTAAATAATAACTTGGGATGCTTTTCATAGTTACCCTTGCTAAAATTTATTAAACAACAAAAATATAAATAAACAAAGATACTCCTCATTCTTTGGTGTGGTTGAGCAGCTTCTTGCAGTGGCTGGCGTGGTCTCATCCCTCAAGCTTCTTTACAACGACCCAGTCACCTGGTTGGAAAGAATGTGAACTGATTATTGAGTCAGGGTCCAGGAGGGACCCCTGAACCCTGTGGTGGATATTTTGAAGTTCATGTCACAGCGATCGCACCTCCCCCATCAGCCGAGAATATAAGTGACAGCTAATGAGGAAAGTACGACTCTGGTTTTGATTGACCTCCAAACAACCCTCATATGACAATAACCCAGACATCGGGACTGTGGTCACTGCATAACCTGTGCGTGGCTACAATACCTGGAACCATTGACAAAAGGTTCTTAGCCTCTGGGATGGGAACCTACTTCACCAGACTGCTGCTTGCCGATTCAAATTCTATTAAAGAAAGACATTCTTGGCACAAACTTGGTTAGAATTACAGAGGTTATTATTAGTTTGAAAATAAAACTGTCACTCTTACATTTATCACTTCTCCCCCCTTTTCTTCCTCATTACAGACTGAAGGAAGAAATGCGTGGTGCAGGAAAAAAGAAACAATGAAATAACCTATGATACTTTTACCTCCTTAGACTCGTTTTTATCCATATGTACATCTGTCTACATACACCTGTTCTCTATGTACAAACTCCTTGGACCTGAAAAATACTTATAAGCAAAATCATTACTCTATGCTTCATATTTAACCTGCAAAGAATGGTAAACGATAATGACATTCCTGTACATTGGTAAATTGTCAATGACATTCTTTCAACACTGATTCAAACAAAACCCTCTGTAACCCTTACTTTTCCCGTTCCTACAAAAATACAACAGCCGCGACACATCGGAGGATCGCCGCGGTAAGTTCGAACATATTCACGTTACTACATACAAACATTCCGATACAAATGTGGGGGAGATACTTCATAGTTTCCAAAACCAAAAATGAAAAAAACAAACAGCCAGAATTCTCCCTTTACTCTTTCAGCAATAGAAAAAAAATACAATGGGACAAACATGAGAGCAGCTCGAGAACCTTGCATGGACCAGCCATACAAAGTTCAAACAAACGGGCATGAGAATTTAACCACCATTCCTCCTCTGAGAATCACAAAAGCGTGTACTACACCTCCATCAACACTCATCATTACAGATTTCTGAAGCCGCAGCTCAACTACATCCACTCCAGAGGGATACCCAAAATAGTATCCTTGGACCACCTATGTTAATCTTTTTGGGGTTCAAAGGCCTTTGCCTCAAAACTAGGTTTTGTGCACTGTGTGACCGTCTGACTGTGGGAAGCCTCCATTCCTTCCCTTGCACAGACCTCCTTGTGTCCATGGCGATTCGAATCGGCTTATCGTCTTAAACCTGCGTCCAGGTTAAACTGTTGCACCCATTTCGGAGAGCACCGCCCGGTGTCTCCTTATACGGTGGATTGAAGAACTACAACCACTATATCTGGTCAAGTCCTCCAACTAGAAACCCTAACCGAGGCGTCAACTCTATGGCTTGTTGTCCCAACACTTTTGGAACTACAGTAACAACCACAGATCAACCCCCGAATTAGGCCTCTACCCCTCACAGTGTATGCGTACACCTATACATTGTGCCCCCCTGTTTTGCTCTCTACCCAAAACTGTATTACAGTACAAAACTTCACAAAAATGGAACAAAATATAAAAGACTTTTAAACGCAAAAATGCTTTCCATTTTCCTTCCAAACACAAATCCCATTGGCCAACCTTTCAGACAACCCCAAGCTCCTCCCACCAACTTCCCTCTGATAAATAAAATGCTGAAAAGAAACTTCCGGTTACATGCTCAGCTACTTAAAAAAAAAAAAACTGGTTTATTTACATATCAATTGTTCAGGAAGAGGGAGGGGAGGCCTAGCCCTTATCGCCTTGCCTATCAAGACTCCAATTTAAACATAAAAACACACCATTGTGCAAAATTCAGTGCAAAGTGGAGTTTTTACTTAAAAACTAAATCCAATACAAAAACCGCCGCTCATATACTGCAAAGTCAGCTGACCCTGCAATAGCTTACATTCACTTAAATGAAAACAGAGAAATCCCCATCCTAACACCACCTGCATGGAGTTTGCATGTCCTCCCTGTGTCTGCGTTGGCCTCCTCCCACACTCCAAATGCTGGTAGGTCAGCCAGATCCCATCCATAAATAGGCCCCAGCATGTGCGTGTGTCCACGTTGTGGCCCCTCGGGGTAAGACCGCGCTATCTCAAGATACCACTCTACTCAACTCAAAAGGCGATGCTTAGAAAAACTATTTAATCTAGCAAATTTAACATTAAACAAAAAGAGCCTCTCAGTATGTCACCCTGGTGTCTCACTACTCTCCCCAGCAGTGCACAGGTCAAACTGTAAACGCATAGAACAGAAGAAAACTGCGCCAATCAACAAATGTTAATATAGCATCCAGGGGCTGGTGTGCAAAAAGCAGTGCACACTCAGAAAAGGCACCAGCCACTAGATACCAAAAAAATAATGTCCAATGATTTGAAAACATTTAATGATAAAAGTCCAGATGAATGCCCAGATGATGCAATAAAACCCCAAAAAATTAAACCACAATACTGAAATATAGAACTAAAAATGATGGATTAATAGTCCCATTGCAAAGGCATAAATCCTGCAAAATCACAAGCTGAGATCAGTAGATGATTATGCAACACCCAGTCATGGGCGTCCGCTGAACTTTGTTCAGGGGGGGGGCATCATTTTAAGGTCATCCATGCTCGGTCCCTTTTTGCCAATGTCATGAAGGGGAGGGGCTTAGTCATTATGACATAAAGCGCAGGCATGCAAAGGTTTGAGAAACCTGATGCAAAAGATTAATAGAAGGATCAAGCTGCCATTGTCTGATACCTGTAGTTCTTCAGCGATAGGGCAGGCACCGGCAGCGTATTCAGTCTCTTGTCTTGGCCACTGCACGCCACACCCCTTTGGGAGGAGCCAGCGCCGTGCCGGCCGGATCAGCATAGGCTCATTTACACAGGCAAAGGCAGGCTGAGGCAGCAGCCAATCACGGAACAGCCGGGTCAGGGTCACGGTGATGTTAAGCAGAGGCCCGAGCGGCAGAGCCAATCTGATGCTGGGGCCGGGGGTGAGGAGGGAGGGATGGATAGTCGGAAAAGACTGAGAGCAGCCCCAGCTCCGAGGCCAGCAGCAGTCTGCAGACTTAGAAAAAAAGTCCACGGCTGCCGCGGAGGTGGCCATTGCATCACAGGGGGCAAGTGTGTGTCTTCACTCTGACTTCCAGGGGGGGGGCAATTGACCCCCCTTGCCCTATGGAGAGGACGCCCATGTCTCCAGTATCTCCCCAAAGTTAAACTAATAGGTCTATAGTTACTTGGTAAAGACTTTGATCCCTTTTTAAATATAGGCATCACATTGGCCCTACGTTAAGCCCTAGTTCAAACTGCTGCGTTTTGACATACTATTTGAATTGTCAAATCGCATGTCAAATCGGCGGCATTTGCCGGCAATTGCCGGCAATGAGACCGTCTTAATCGGTGCGACCCCGCATCTGCGGCACTGCACCAATTTAAAAAAGTCGTTTCTGTACTACTTTTTGTGATTTCGGCCCACGGGAGTGAAATCTGTCAGCGGGAGTGAAATTGTGTGCGGGAGTGAAATCTGCTAGCGGGGGTGAAATCGTGCACGTTTAGCTAAACTCGCACGGCAGTGTGAACCTGGGCTTATCCAGTGATATCATTCCAGTCATTAAAGAGTCCCTAAAAATTTGAAACAATGGCTTTGAAATGACAGAACTCAATTATTTTAGGATCCCTGGGTCGATGCCATCTGGTCCAGGTGCTTTATACACCTTTATTCTATCTAAACTCCGCCCAAGGTAAGAGGTCCGACCAGTTGTTATGATGGTCAGAAATATAGTAATGTAGAAACTGCTCCAAGGACTGATTGGCTCGTTCCGCTGACCCATTAGACTGTGGGTGATGCGCAGAGGAGAAAGAAAGCTGAATTCCCAACTGTGTACAGAAAGCTCGCCAGAACTGGTACACAAAAAGACTACCACTGTCCGACACAATAACCTTGGTTAGCCCATGTAAGCGAAAGATCTCCCAAGCAAATATAAAAGTCAGTTCCTTAGACATGGGTAACTTCTTAAGTGGAATACAATGAGACATTTTCGAGAAACGGTCAACCACCATAGGGATAACAGTGTTGCCCTGAGAGTTAGGTCCAAGGCCTCCCTCCATTGGGTATGGGTTGTAGGAGGCCCACTGGAAGGTGTTGTGGTGTCTTACTCTGAGCACACACGGAACAAGCAGCTACGAAGGCAGCTACATTAGCACGTAGACTAGGCCACCAGAATTGTTGGGAAATGGTCCAAAAGAGTTATTTCTTCCCTGGGTGGTCAGCAGCCTTGGGAGAATGGTAAGTCTGGTAAGTCTGGAGCACGGCAGTATGGAGACTCTCAGGGACAAGTCAGCTGTCACAAGGTTTCTCAGGAGGAGCATAGATCTGAGCGGCAAGAATTTTGTCACCCGAAGGAGAAGTGAGACTGGTGCAAACCGTAGCCAGAATACGATCAAGAGGAATCACAGGAACAGGAACCGATTCTATCTTGGAAGTGGAGGAAAACTGTCGTGACAAAGCATCAGCCCTTAGTACCGGGTAAGAATGAGACTATGTAGCTAAAACTTGACAAGATATTAGCCCATCGTGCCCTTCTGGGAGAGAGGCGTTTAGCCTCAGACAAGATTGTGAGATTCTTATAGTCAGTCAGAATGAGAACTGGCACAGTGGTACCTTCGAGGAGATGCCTCCATTCCTTGAGGGCTAAAAAATCTCTAACAACTCTCTGTCTCCAATCTCGTAATTGCATTCCGCAGGTGAAAATTTATTGGAAAAGTAGCCACAAGGATGCATAGCGCTCTCAGAGTTAGAACGTTGAGACAAAAGGG
The DNA here is from genome assembly GCA_029206835.1 of Rana muscosa. Classification (NCBI taxonomy): domain Eukaryota; kingdom Metazoa; phylum Chordata; class Amphibia; order Anura; family Ranidae; genus Rana; species Rana muscosa. The sequence goes on along the minus strand of CM055119.1, from coordinate 277,147,967 downwards.
CGCCAACTCTAGTCTCAGAAGCATGAACCTCAAGGATAAAGGGTAATATAGGATCAGGATGTGCAAACACAGGAGCAGAAACAAAGGCAGCCTTGAGACTCCTAAAGACCTTAATGGACTCCGGAGACCAACTCTGGTCATATCTGCCAGGGAATTGACCAGAGACAAGAAGCTACAAATAAACTTCAGATAATAACTGGCAAAGCCAAGAAAACGTTGCAGAAGACTTAACCCCATGGGTCGAGGCCACTGTAGGACTGCTGAAAGTTTCTCTGGGTCCATCAAAAAACCAGCAGTGGAAATTACATAACCCAGGAATTTAACCTGTTCACGATGAAACTTTGACTTCTCCAATTTACAATACAGATTGTTTTCTCTCAGCCTCTGAAGCACATGACAGACATCTGTGTGGTGGCTCTCTAGGGACTTAGAAAATATGAGGATATCATCGAGATAAACCACCACACATAGCTGCAACAAATCTCGGAGGACATCGTTGATAAATTCCTGGAAAACTGCCGGAGTGTTGCAAAGGTCAAAAGGCATTACGAGGTACTCATAATGGCCGGTTCTGGTATTAAAGACAATTTTCCATTCATCGCCCTCCTTGATCCTCATGAGATTGTATGCCCCTCACAAATAAAGCTTTATGAAAATCGTTGCTCCCTTGAGGTGGTCAGATAACTTGGCAATCAACAGAATAGGATAAGCATTCTTAATCGTGAAACGATTAAGACCCCTATAATCAATACAAGGCCTCGGGTTAACCACTCTTCTTTTCACAAAGAAGAAACCAGCACCAGCAGAAGATGAGGACTTTCGGATAAATCCTCAAGAAAGTGCATCTGCAACACACTCCTTCATGGCCTTGTCCTCCGAGACCGACAAAGGGTAAACCCGGCCACGAGGGGGTATGGCACCAGGTTGAAGGTCAATTGCGCAATCATACGTCCGGTGTGGAGGCAATGGCCTTTGTCAAAGACATCGCTAAAATCGCGGTATTCCTCCGGCAGGGAGGAGAGTGAAGAGGTGCACAGGACCTTAGCCAAATTCTGAAAACATGTCTCGCTGCATGGTGGCGACCAGGAAAGAACCTCAACATGAAGCCAATCAAAAGAGGGGTTGTGCCTCTGTAACCAAAGATAACCAATAACCACCGGAAATTTAAGTAAGAAAATGACTTGGAATTGGATTATCTCATGGTGAAGAGCCCCTACGGCCATGGACAACGGAGCAGTCTCATGAGTCACAGGGGCAAGCTGTAGAGTTCTCCCGTCCAGAGGCTAAATGGCAAGTGGAGTGGCACTAAGCTGCAGCGGAATCAAGTGCTTAGATACAAAGACAGCATCAATGAACAAGTCAATTAGAGCCTGTATCTTGACGGACGACTCAGACCAAGAAAGGATAACCGGAACCAGGGGCTTATCCTTCTGGATAGCTGGGGACGAAACAACGCCACCTAAGGTCTGTCCCCTACAGGACCCTTTAGGTTCAGACATTCCATGGACGGGTAGGACAAGACTTCAAAAAGTGTCCTGCCTGGCCACAATAAAGGCACAATCTCTCCCTCCTCCTAAGGGTCCTCTCAACTGCAGAGAGACGTGTGAAGCCCAACTGCATGGGTTCCACTTCACTGACCGACTCGGTACCAGGAGGCATGGGAGGTGAGGGAGGCAAGGGTGGGACTGCAAAGCTCGGAAATAAATGTACAGGAGGCTTCCGCAAGCGCTCCATAAAAGAGAGTCTTTCTCTGAGTCTGGAGTCAATGAAGATGGCAAACGTGATCAACTTCTCCAGCTCAGTAGGTATATTTCGGGCTGCTATATCATCTTTGATGGTATCCAAGAGACCATGAGAAAAGGCCACCATGAGGGCCTCATTGTTCCAAGCAACCTCTGCTGCCAGAGTACGGAATTCAATGGCGTAATTGGCAACAGTTCTCGTACTCTCTTTGATGGACATGAGGCTCTTGGCAGCAGAAGCGGAGCATGCGGAACGTCAAATACCCTTTTGAGGGAAGCCACAAACTCAGGGTAACTCAGGACAATGGGTTTTTGCATCTCCCATAGAGGGTTTGCTCAGGCCAAGGCTCTATCAGAAAGCAAAGATATCACGAAACCTTCTTTGCTTCTGTCCATGGGAAATGACTGGGGCAGTATCTCAAAGTATATCTCAACCTGGTTGAGAAACCCTCTGCATTGTACTGGATTGCCCCCAAATCTCTGGGGAAGCAGAGTGGAACCAGACATACCTCTTATAGAGGTAATAATCAAGGCGGGTGCCTGCACAGAGAGCTGCAGGGGCGGCCTGCAACACAGGTTGTACCAGAGAAGCCACAGTGAGAGTTTCCAGGTGAGCCGTGCAATTCAGGAGCATCTGTAACGCTATGGCAAACTGATCCATGCAGAGATCCTGCTCATCCAATCTGGAAAAAATATTACCAACAAGTGGATTAACTGCATCTTCTGAATTCATGGCCTTCGCCTACTGTCAGAAGCCATGAATCAGACTGAGACAGAAGTGCAGTAAAATCACACCGTTTAATAATAATAGTAACAGGTAACTAGAAAATGTGTGGGAATGCTGAATATCTGAATTGCTAAAGCTAACTGGATGAATAGCTTAAATCCGTAAGAAAAAGTTGAAGAAGTGAGAATAGTTGAAAAAGTAGGAATGGTTTTAAAATAAACATGAATTTCATTAAAAAAGTTTAACAACACCATTAGAGTATGAAAGATGTGGAATATAAAAAAAAATAATTAAAAGCTGACACTAAACTGAAGTGTTTGCTTTAAAAGTTTGCAAAGAATAAGCCCAATACACTCTCTGTTTAATCGATAAAAATTTCATGAAATGATCAATATTATTAAACAGCTTTTTCACAAAAACTGTAAAAGATATCAAACTGAAAAGATATAGCCGGATAGCTGAATGTTTTAAAGTTTGTTTAGCGTCTGTAGGTGAAAGTACGAAGGAGCTGAAACTTTTGGGCGCGGAAGAAGATTTTAAGGATTTGAAGCATGCTCTCATTCACTTCAATGTTATTTTTTTTAAAAAAAAGCTTAATATTTTAAAAAGTAGAAATAGTAGAAAAAAAAGTTGAAGAAGTCCCATCATTAGCTGAAAGAGCTGAACATTTTAAAAGTTGAATGGTTTTAATATCTGAAAGTATGCAGAAGTTACGCAGAGTCAAAAAACATAATGAAATAAAAAAAACGAATAACAATAGTGGAAATAGGAATCATGTAAAAGGGGTAGTGGTGCTGCTGTGTAGCTGAAGGGTGTCAAGTGTCCCAATGACACCTGTCTCCTGAACAAGGTGTATACGCAATAAAATGGGCTGTGGGCCCTGAGTGAAATAATAAAGTGAAAAATGCTTGATGTGATCTATTAGTAAACTCTTAATTAGTGATTGTGTGGTGAACATGCACAACAGCCAACACATAGGACTGCGCTCATGTAAACCAAATGTAAGTGAACACGTGATGTGTACTCTAAGAAATGTACCTACAGGTGTATCAAAAAATATATATGAAATATAACTCCTGTCAACCTAATGACTACAAAACATAGAAAGTGAATAAACTCAACAAATATTCATAATACTGTGCATCACAAATAATGTCCAGCCAATCTCCCAGTCACTGCCCCAGGCGGATCCACAAGCAGAAATCAGGTGACTTTCCGTGCTCCCCCCTCGTATGTGTCCCCACTCACCAGACTGAAGCACCCCTGCAGGGGTATAAGGCACCTCTGGTGGGATACGTAGGCCGTTCCTTCTGCTGCCAAAATCTTGCTCAGCTGCCACCTTACTATAGATTTCAGTCCTCACTTGAACCAGCCAATGTAAAAGGGAAGTTCCATTCAGCTCCTCGGGGAAGTAAAACCAGAGATGCTCCCATAGCGTAAAAAAAGCTTTTTATTAAAGGTTTAAAAACTAAAAAAGGCCGCTTGCATCAATAGTACAAAAAGCAAGCTACTGAGCATTCCCACTAAATAGAGCAAACGTAGTCAAAACATAGCCAGAGGGGGGCGTGGCCAAGCTATGGTGGAGTGAGGACGTGTGTGCTCTCAGCTCCGCTCACGCCGCAGCATTCTTCAGCTTTCCCCGGGGGATATTCGACGGGAAACTTACCAGAGCATGTCCCAGCGAACAAGGGCGTCCTCCCAGCCTCCGAAGGCAGACCGGGCGGCACAGGGAACGATGGATTCGTTCTGCACGGAGCCACGGCGGACCGGGAGAACAGACTCCAAGATGGCGACGGAGAGGAAAGGCCCCAAACAGCATGAGGATGCAGCTTCTGGCTCGGTGGCCTCTCTTACCCCATCTGCTCAGCTGGTGAGTGACACAGCCCCCCCCGCATCCCCAGGCTCCCCTTCCCCGCAGGGATCAGGCCCGGATCCTATGGACTTGCTGGGTGATGAAAACCTGAAGAGACACATATGGTCTCTCCCTACCAGGGAGGACCTGGAGCGTTTCACTGCCAGGATTGAGAAGGCTTTCACCCAGGACATAGCCCAGCTTAAGACTGACACTGCACACTTGGGAGGCAGGCTGGAGACTTTAGAGCAGCGCATTGAGGACTCTCTCCCTAGCATAGCCTTACTGCAAGAAACCTGTAATGCACAGAGCCACAAGATGGAGACCTTAATATCCCAATTGGATGATTTTGAGAACCGCAGCAGGCGAGCTAACATACGCATCAGAGGTATGCCGGAAGCCACTGGGCCGCGGGATATAATCCCTTCTTTGGAGGGGGTGTTCAGGGAAATACTGGGACTTCCAGCCACCACTCCGATAGAGATTGATCGGGCTCACAGAGCTCTGAAGCCACCTTCCCAGGACCCTGAATCCCCACGGGACATTATTTGTAAACTTCATAAGTACACTTTAAAGGATCGCATAATGCAGAAAATGAGGAACAAGCCTTATTTTGACTTTGATGGAGCTAAACTTTTCTTCTACCAAGATCTCTTCCGGCGCACTCTTATGCAACGCAGGGCTCTGCGACCCCTGTTGTCAGCTCTTCAGACTGCAGGCCTCTCCTACCGTTGGGGTTTTCCCTTTAGTCTCCAAGTAATGCATGAGGGGCGTCAGGAGACGCTGCGTACTAAAGATGATCTGCCACACTTCCTCAGGGCCCTGCACCTCGGGGATGTGGACTTTCCGGATTGGAGAGGAGCTCCAGTCTCAACGGCTATCCCTCCCTCGCAGCCCTGGCAAACTGCACCAGGTCGGGGACGCAGGAGGAATAACAGGCGCCGCAATGTCAGCACCTCTTCTGGCCCTGCATCCCCCAGAGACTGAGGTGTCTTTGCCCCTTGCTCTTCTATATTTGATGATCCATCTGCACCTTCTTCCTTAATTGGGGTCGACGGACCCTGGGATAGTTTTGTTTCCATTACAGGAACTTTTTGTCTCGTTTGGTTTTGGGTGGTCCTGGCCTCCATAGACTGCACCGTGGGCTGTCGGACTCCCATTATTTTTTTTTATTTTTTTTTAAGGGGGGTTGGGGGTGGGGTTTTGTTTGGTGCTTTGTAGCCCCCTGTCATCTGCAGTATCACCTCTTCCTGTCTAGGAGATTTGGCTTGGGACATGCACCGAGAGTGCCCCCGGATAGTAATTTGCTGCTTCATATGAGGCGGCGTGGGGGGAGTGAGGTTCTTATCTCCCTCATGTTGGTCTATGTTCCCCCAGTAGGCCTACCCACAGTGGGTGTTTTCCCTTTAAGGGTTGGTGGGCTGTGGCCAGGGGCCTTCCTTGTGGTGGGAGGGCACACCTGGTCGGGTTCGCTTCGAGTGTCTTTCTTGGATGGGTTGGCTAGACATGGCTCGCTTAGGTGGGCTATGCCTCCTGACCCGCTTAACAATGTTCTTTTTTTTGCTCTCAAGTTGTTGCTTATTGTGTGTCTTTGTGTTGTCTCCCCTACCTGCCCTAATCTTTTCCTCTCTTCTTCCCACTTCCTCCTTTCTTTTCGTCTGAAGTTCTCTCAGGTACTCCTTCCACGGATCTGCTCCTGTTGGGTTCAACGGCTATTCCTTGGCTCTAGCGGACATCCTCGGTCCCCATGGCTTCTGTTAAGGTAGTGTCTTATAATGTTCGGGGTCTTTGCTCTCCACACAAAAGGGGCAGGCTGTGGCTGGAATTGAAACGCTTAGGGGCGCAGATAGTATTTCTGCAGGAGACCCACTTTACAGTCCAATCCACCCTGAAACTCCCGACTCATTTATTCAACCAATGGTTCCTTAGCGCGTCCACGGTTCCTGCCCCTTCCGCCTTAAAGCACATTTCTCTGATCCTATGGGTAGGTTCGTCCTTTTGAAAGGGGAGATAGCTGGGACTCTTTACACCTTTGCTAACGTATATGCCCCTAACGCCAACCAGTTGGCCTTTGTGGATGCCGTACTGGATCGCCTTACTGATTTCCGGGAGGGCCGTCTGATCTTGGGGGGGGACTTTAATATCAGCCCAGATCCTTTATTCGACACTTCTCATAGTCGCTCAGCTCATTCTCATGCGTTCCAAAAAGGTTTAAGAAAACTATACAATCCCATTTCCTGTTCGATAGCTGGCGGGTGCTCCACCCTTCAGCGAGAGATTATAGCTATTATTCTAGTGTGCATGACGTGTACACTCGTATAGACCTCATTTTTGTGGATCAGCACATCCTCGAGCTACTGCAGGCGGCATCCATAGAGAACATAACTATTTCTGACCATGCTGCGATCACAATCACCTTTGAGGTGTCTCAGGGCGCGCAGCGCCCATGGTCATGGCGCCTGAACGAGAATCTATTGGATGACACTGTAGTAGTGGCGGAGGTCTCGGAAGTCATGTCGCACTATTTTCAGGAAAACACTATGGATGGTGTACATGAGGGGATGGTCTGGGAGGGCCACAAAGCTGTCATGAGGGGGGAGCTGATTTCACAAGGGGCTAGATGCAAGAGGGCGCGACAAGCAGATTTTCAGAGGATCTTGACCAATCTCCAACAGGCAGAGCTTCGTCATAAGCGTTATGGGGACCCGGAGGCTTTGGAGAGACTGCTGGAGCTTCGGGGACTTTTTTCTCAATACTTGGACCATAGGGCTTGCAGACAGCTCCGTTACCTTTCTCATAAGTATTATGAGCATGGTAACAAATGCAGTAGGATGCTTGCTAGGGCCCTCAGAAAACGCAGGGCCCAGACTTATATCCACAGACTTCAATCCGCTTCAGGTGGAGTTGTTTGTCAATCCTCCAAGATTGCCTCTCTGTTCCGGGACTACTATGCGAAGCTCTACTCTTTGGATTGGGATGCTACACCGGAGTCCGCGGCCTCTAGATACAGTGCTGTTAAGGAATATTTGGTAACTTCGGGGCTCCCCTCCTTGTCGGAGGTACAGCAGGCGGAATTGGAGTCCCCTGTGCAGCCCTCCGACATCGAGGCGATTGTTAAATCCTTGCCGAATGGGAAAAGCCCGGGGCCAGATGGATACTCAAAGGCGTACTACAGTACATTTCTCCCGATTTTAGTCGGCCCGATGTGTAGATATTTTAACTCGATTGCAGGGGGAGACCCGATCCCTCCTGAGGCCTTGCTGGCTCATATATCGGTTCTCCCCAAAGAGGGCAAGGACCCCTCTCTGGCACAGAGTTATAGACCAATATCGCTACTGAACCTGGATGTTAAAATCCTTGCTAAAATATTGGCTAATCGCCTTAAACATCTAGTTCCAAATTTAGTACACCCAGACCAAACAGGGTTTGTCACGGGGCGTGAGGCCCGAGACAACTCGCTGCGAGCTATACACCTGATTCATTGGGCGCGCTCTAATCCAAAACAGTCCCCATACCTGGTCCTCTCAACGGATGCGGAGAAGGCTTTTGACCGGGTTGACTGGTCCTTTCTGCGTGCGGTCCTGGAGTCTGTGGGTCTGGGCCCATTCATGTTGACTTGGATCATGGCCTTTTACGCTACCCCAAGCGCCCAAGTCAGGGTGAATGGCATCCTCTCCTCGCGGTTTCCGATTAAAAATGGTACGAGACAGGGCTGCCCCCTCTCGCCCCTCCTGTTTGCCCTTACCCTGGAGCCTCTGTTGCGCAGGGTGAGGGCCAACCAGGACATTAAGGGATTGACAGTGGGGAGCATGGAGCATAAGCTATCGGCTTATGCAGATGACGTCCTGTTTCATCTCACTGAACCCCTTATCTCGTTGCCGAACCTCATGAAAGAACTCCATGAGTTTGGAGCATTGTCCAATTTTAAAATCAACTACTCAAAGTCTGAGATTCTGCCGATAGTGCTTCCCCTGTCACTCAAAGAAAGCTTGAAAGCGGCGTTCCATTTCAAGTGGGCTAGGTCCTCCATAAGGTACCTAGGTATCCAGCTGACCGACAGGTTTGAGACCCTGTATCAGGCCAATTATCCCTCCCTATTGACGACCATCAAAACCGACCTATCTCATTGGACTAAAACAGCCTTTACGTGGCTCGGGCGGGTTAACATTGTTAAGATGAATGTGCTCCCCAGGGTCCTTTTCTACTTGCAGATGTTGCCGGTCCCTCTGCCGAGCACCTTCTTCACTTCAATTAATAGCGTGCTCATAGATTTTGTGTGGAGTGCAAAGAAGCCTCGAATAGCCATGAGGGTGCTTAAGCGCTCTAAGAGGGCTGGGGGTCTGGGGATCCCAGACATTCGACGGTATTACAGGGCCATTGTCCTTCAAAGGATTCTGAACTGGAGGTTCCACACCCGTACTAGACTTTGGGTTCCCCTGGAGAAGAGCATGGCGGGAAGAGATTTGGCCTATGCCCCATGGCTAGCGAAGGAGCATAGGGGGCTGTCTGATTTGTCATCCCCCCTAACGAGACAGGCCCTTAGGGTTTGGGACAGGATTAACACGCTAAATTCTTTAGCTCCTCCTGGGTCCCCATTGGCCCCACTAGGGGGCTTTTGTTGGTTCCCCCCGGGGGAGCAGAGGGCCTTTTTTAGGAACTGGTTGGATGACCCTAATGCTCCCTGTGGCAAACTTTTGGAGGGTGGGAGACTCCCCCCGTTGGATTCGTTTAGGGCACGCCATGGGACTTTTTCAATGGATTTCTGGCGATACGCGCAGCTTAGCCATTTTTTTGCAACGCAGGTCACCCCTATTCGTACCCCATCTCAACTCTCGCCCTTTGAGCTTCTCTTTGTTGCGGAGAAGCCCATCTCCCACATGATATCCAAGCTCTATCAGCTACTCGGTTCATCCGTGACGGAGACTAAGCCGGCCTACATCAGGGAATGGGAGCATGATCTGGGGACAGAGTTCACGGAGGCGCAGCTGGCTCCCCTGTACCGACTAACCCACTCTAGCTCCATAGAGTCTAGAACGCAAGAAACGAATTACAAGTTACTGACAAGGTGGTACAGGGTGCCTGCTGTGCTCTCACGCATATACCCTACTGTATCTGATCAATGCTGGAGAGGCTGTGGCCTCCGTGGCACTTTGATTCATATATGGTGGGAATGCCCGAAAATTCAGCCCTTTTGGGAAACAATTCAGCAACAAATCAAGGCCATACTGGATATAGATGTCCCACTTTTGCCCATACATTTCCTTCTCCATGTGCCGTCTGTGTCGACCAGTAGTTACAGGGGATGCGTACTGCCACATCTCCTGAACGCCGCTAGGCGTTTGATCCCTATTTACTGGAAGCGGGCTCATGTTCCGGGGCTCAAGGATTGGTCCAAGAGGGTACGGGAAATTAAGGAAGCTGAAGAATGGGTGGCAAACTGTAGTAGCAAGAGTGAGCGCTTTCAGGTCATCTGGGCTGCCTGGTTGCAGCACACTTCAGGTGAGGAGTGGGTTCCATCTAATCTGGATACTGCCCTGTTGGAACTTGCAGAGCCCTCCCTTCGGGGACGTAGGGTTGTAGTGGCGCAGGCCCCGGAGACGGAGTCTGATGATGTGGGAGCCCGGCTAGTGGGATAAGCACTGCCAGCCTTTTCTGGGCTGGCGGAGTCACATGATGCAGGGGGAGCATGTCTGATGGAAGAGGTCCTATTTCCCTATACTTCTCTCTTCTATTCCCCTTTTCTGGCTTTCTTACCCTGCTGTTTCCCATTTATGTTTGTTTGTCTTGTCTGTGCTTTTATTTTTATTTTTATTATTAACTCAATATGTGGATCCTCACTTATTTGTTCAGCTCAGGTTGTTTACTGGCTGCAGGGGTCGGCCCCATGCTCGGGTCAACTCTTATTAAGCAGGGGGAGTCTCCTCTCCTTCTGCTTGGGAGGGGAGGCTCCTAGACGAGCAGGGTTCCCCCACCTCCTTGTGTCCAAGGGCCGGTTTTGGCCCGGGGAGGGTTTGATGGAGGCTACTTGGGCCCCCTCTCCCCATATGGGGCACGGGGATGTGGGAACCCCTTGATAAGCTCAGTCCATGACCCCGGTAATTGTTAGCGGACTGGTAAGCAAGTTACGGGGGTGAGGTTCCCCCCGATGGTTTCATTACATTGTCTGGAAAATGGTACCTGTCTCTTTTGCTGCCGAGTTATACCTTTTGCACCGTACAGGATTGTATGCTTGATGTGGACCATGTATGCCATAAGTTGCACTTTTGTTTATGTGTATATGTTTTTGCTCAATAAATACAGATTATACAAAAAAAAAACATAGCCAGAGTTCGGTAACCGAAACGGATAGTTAGACAAGCCAGGACGTCAGAGAGCCAGGGATCAGCGTACTTCAGAACAGGCCAGGAAATCAGGATACCGGAAAATCAGCATAGTGGAACAGCAAGCAGGATCTGAAACCAGAAGGGACGTCAGCCAAGCAAGTCTTTAACAGGCACACAGGAGAGAGTCTCTTGATATTTTGACCAAGGCAGAGAGGATCTGGACTGAACAGCTTAAGTAACCAGCAGGATATCATCACCAGGTGAGTCACTGTGGAAAGATTAGAGCTGGCAATTAACCGACAGCTAAGCGGCCTGCTCTGATCCCTCCTACACACGACCGGGATTCCCGAAGGCAAAAGGTCAGTTGAAAATCCCAAAGGGAAAACCGAGAACCTGCTCTCTACTTTTCCCCCGTACACACGATCGGTTTTCCCGTCGGGAATCCCGGTCGTGTGTACAAGGCATGAGAAGGAAGGGCTGAGCCCAGCTCTGACAGTTTGTAACATGGGAACCTTCATATCACTTGCCATAGCCCTTTCTCCATTCCACCCACCAATAGGGGCTGACCTCTGTCTGACCTGTCTGCTCTATTATATACTAATTAACCCTTCCTCCTCAATCTTAGTTTTGATATTTCTCCAGCTTTCCAATAAATATCTCCCCCAGCACAGCAGACCCCCTTCCATTTAGGTGCAAACCATCTTTAGCATATAGGTTGTACCCCAATGAAAGGTCACTTCTTAAACCAGGTCTTTAGCCATGCATTCAGTTCTCTAATCTCACTCTGTCTTTCCTGTGTTGCGCATGGCACAGGCAATATTTCAGAGAATATCACCTTGGATGTCCTTCCCTTCAACTTGCAGCCTGGTTTTTTAAATTGGTTCTTAAGGAGCCTCCACCTTCCATATATTCTGTCATTGTTTCCAATGTGTACCAAGACAGCTGGGTCATGCCCTGCCCCTCCTAGTAATTTATCAACTCGGTCCACCACATGCAGAACCCTGGCACCAGGGAGACAGCAAACCAGTTTGTTAAACAAATCCTCTCTTCTTGCATAATACATTAACTAATTTGTAAACGTGTCATCATTTCCTTTGAATTTATAGAATAGGGTTTAATTTAAACCAGATTATTGAGTTGGTGGCAACATGAAAACATTTATTTGTTAATGTCTTCTAGCATCTTCAGGAAAAAAATAACATGGTGGAATTTCTTACTTTATCACAGGAGCTCTCTGTAAAGCTGTGACTCACAGTATCCTGAAAGTGACCTAAATAGTGACTCATTGTAAAATGAAAGTGTCTGAATCTAGAATTGTGTCTCGTAGGTTAAACGAAATAGCACAAAGCAGCATACCTTGTATTCAAGTCAAGTTGCTATCTACACCAATGTCTGTATGTAATAATAACAGATGATGCAAAACACAATTGTGTAGTGTATCCTGTGGAAGGCCTCTTTAAAGGTACACTTCAGTCACAAATGAAAACTATGCCTTACAATGTATGTGTGTTCTGAAAACTGTGTCTGTTCTAGTTGAATGTGTAGCAGAGCATTCTAAGCCTAATGCAGATAGTTCTCAGTCCCTGAAGTGTCTAATGTTCACTTGTAATGGAGCTCAATGATCTCTCAGTGAAAACCTTGCATTTATTTCAACTGTAAAAGGTCCCGCCAGGTAGAAATTGACCTGATAAAAAATGTGCTCCAGAGGAGCTGCTGTTTGATTGGGTTCTTCTGCTTGCGAATGTGATTACCCACTCAGGTGGTACCTGAACTCACCAGCACACCTGGGGGTTACAGGGATATGACCTGTAAGAAGTTATGGTGGGTACAGACTGAACAAAATGCTTTTGATTCAGCAGGGACCAGACAAATTCCAATCTGTGTGTGGCACTCCCTGTTCGACAATCATCAGATCAACTTATGTTGAATGGCCACGCTGGAGAACTTTCATCAATCAGCATTTGCAGCTAGTCAGCTGCATATGCTGATCAGTGTATTCTGATATAGTCCCACTGTCAGAACACAATGTAGCAGTGAGGAGGAATCCTTCGTCCACCTCACTTGTGGGGGTGGGGGAATACGCTTCTTGAAGTTTCTATTAAATCAGCCTTTCGCCTTAACAAAAAATAAATAAATAAACTTGTATACCCAACTTTAGGAGAAAGCAAAAAGACAGACAGTAATTTACTGCAATATAAAACAATATGGGAAACATGGTCATACAATGGACACTCACAGATTCAACCATACAGTAGATAAACACAACCAGTAGGAAAGGTGGCATTGCTGAAGGGCCAAAATTAATATTAATTCCTCCTACACCACAGGCTAGCAGATTTTGAAAACAGTTAGCTAGCATTGAGGCCTTGTGTAAGTGGTTGGAGTCCTCACTTTTAACTGGGAGTATTTGTAATTCCAAGGGTTACAAAAGGAACAAATGTAGGGAGGCCTCTCACCACACCAAAAGACACAGCAGCCCTCAATGGCAGTCTCCACTGCAGTCACACTACACTACATCATTATTACTACATTATAACTCAGTCCCTGGCGAGCACAATGCAACTGTAACTGTAAAACTCAGGAACAACCAGACTTTGAAACAGCAGGTCTCTGGGTAGCACAGTACAGCAGCTCCTCTCACAGTCTGGGGCAGCTCTGCACACTTTTCCCCCTGCACAGCTCACATTGCAGTTCAAGCAGCCCTAACAGTCCACATGCCCCTCCTGCAGCAGAACTGGATCAGTAGCACAGCTCACAGTTCTGTACAGCAACACAGTCTATGATGGGCACAGTCACCAGCAACATGCAGTAACACAGAAGCAGCAACAAAGCCTTGGGACTCTGGTACACTCAGCCTGAATACTTGCTTTGGCAGCAGCCTCTTATGTCTCTCCTGGAAACTACCACATGGCTTAGGCAGCTTCTGTAGCAAAACAACACTAGCCGCCTATCCCCAGGCTATTGGCACAAATGTCCTGCAGCAGTGCCTGAGCTCCAGGCTGAAGGCCACTTGTAAACCCCCCCCCCCCCAACAGACCCAAAGATAAAAACAGACGTGGCAGTGGCCAATATAAATTCTGGGGTGAGCACGGGCACTAGACTACAGCTAATCAATGTGCTATTTTGTCCTCCCCTCTCCTTGTGCTGTTCATCAAGTCAGGAAGGAAGAAACTGTCAGTGTGGCAAGGGAGAAGTGCTCTGCTGGTGGCATGAAGGGCCCTGCTGGTAGCAATTTCTGCAATCTCCCTACACTGAAATTCTTTGGTTACCAAAGAACAAATTTGTCAACACAAATTAAGCTAACAAGGCTTAACTTACAGAGAGCCAAGTAATAGTTTTACCATACCTATTCAGTAAAATACAATATATCCATAAAGGAACTCCCTGCCATGGAATGTTGGGTAGAGGGCAGGGGGTGTCACTCACTGGTACAATGGCTCAGGACACTTCAGTGGTTTCCTCAACAGATTGCACAAAATATAACTGGGTATTAACATTTATAGTTAATGTAGCGGGGTCCTCAAATTGATGGGATACACCTGGGCAATAGTGTAACCCAGGTGTATAATTGTGTTAGGATTCAGACCCCTTTTTGTTTCGTGGAGGATTGGAGGATGTAATATTCTCCTTTGCCTGTGGGTGGCGAGGTACCCACGGGCTTCAGGTAGAATCATCCCCTGCAGTGCTCCCTGTTTGGTCTCTTCCCGGAGATGGTGTGGCTGGGGCGGGGAACCCGCCGGACCGTTGAAGGGAGGAGATAAAAAGGGGGAGACGCCCTGACCACGAGGTGGTCGTCGTCGTCGTGCGGAGAAGGAGGTCCTCGGAGGAGGAGGGCTGCGGCCCGCACCCAGGCACCTTAGGCCTGGGTGCATGGAGATCCAGGAGTCTGGTCCAGGTGCCCATGGCCTGGTCCGGAGTCACGTTGGCGTCCATCCCAGGCACCTTTAGCCTGGGGTGAGGTACTATCGAGGAGGCCTGGGGCCCAGTACCTTCGACTGGGTCCCGCTAGGGTGGACTGTCCTAGGGTCCCTGAGCGGAGGGACTCGTACCTGAGGTGAGGAGGCCGGGGAGGTTACCCACTGAAGACCCGGAGCAGCACCAACCCGGTGACGGTGGGCCTCTGGGAACTCTCTTGGGAGGACACATCCCCCTGATAGGGGCCACAGCGTATCGGAGAGGGCTCCATTGCTGTTCATAGGGGTTGCTGGAAGAGACCCTATCTTTAGAACTTAAACTTTAGGAAGTGCCTCGATCTGCTCGTCCCACCGTTGAAAAGGTTATAGGTCCTAACCTGTACTGCAAGAGAACTGTTATTGTGCTTTGCTATTGGAGTGCCAAATAAACAAGTGTTGGACCTTTCTTCGGTGTGTGAACTCCAGTTACTGGAATCAAAGGGGAGGCGGGTGAGCTTGTGGTTACAGACTCGGTAAATTCGCAGAACACATTGGCCCGAGGAAACATCAGGAAGTGGCCTTCACCTCCCTATTGAAATGGGGAGGACATGGGCCGTGGCGCATCTCACTCTCACAACCCAGGAACCCCTAGACATGAGTTGGTGTGTAACAGATGAAGAAGTTGGAGAGAGGGTGAGGTCGCTACACGTGGGGGCTCGTGAGTCCGGGATACAGTGTGTTCTAAAGATGGACTTGAGAATGTCTACATTTGAACTTTGCTGCCCAGAGGAGTTCCGAGCAGATCGGCCAAATTACTGGCCAAAGTGCGTCCCTGCTCGGAGTTGTGGAAATGACCCTAACACGGGAAAGGCCCATGCGGAGGAGCGGAAAAAGGGAGAGGTCCAGCCGTGTGACGTACTGCACGTGGGGACTGTTAACGCACTGCGCCACGAGGCACCCCATGGCGACATCGTTCGTGGGCGGAGTCAAGAGGAAGCCCGCGAAAATGTACAGCTCATGGGAGGAGTCTGGCCAGGTGTGGGGATACACGTGGAGACTCCGGCGCGGGGTCAGTGCATGATGGAGCAGCAGACAGTCGGGATGACCTCAAGTGCCCCGTGGATTATGGTTCCTCACCCCACGAGAATGACTTCCTTTGCTGCCCCCATCACAGACACGGGGATAAGACTTAGGCCCCGAGGGCGGTTGGCTCTGTACACCTGCAGAGACACGGAGGCCCTCGGTGTGATCTGTCCCGGCTGCTCGGGACTGGTGGTCACCCTGAAGCCATTCGGGCGATGTGAGGAGTGCAGAGAATTCCTTTTTGAGGTCGAGTCGTCCACAGCAAGGCCCCGGGCCCTTCGCCTCAATCACCTCACGGGTACTGCTACTCCGGAAGGGGAGATCAAGGCCTTTGTCGAGGTTCCTGTGCGCGCTGACCAGGGCGATGGACTGCCCAACAGAGAAAAATCCGAGGATGCTGCTTCGGTCGCCACAAGTTCTTTGCTTCCACCACCGAAGAGGAAAGTTGGCCTAGTACAGGCATCCTATGGACGTGGTCGAGCTTCACCCCGCTGCTTGCCTGGCCTGGATGGCGCCGGTCGAGATGGAAGTCCCGGACATCCCAGTCCTCTACAAGGGTCAGGTGAGCCAGGGGTTGGGACTGTGGTGGTGGTTGAAGGTGTCGGGGGCCCATTGGAGGTGGAACCCCCCAGGGAAGATGATTCTGTGTCCACCGGGAGATATCTGCCTGCGGAGATGTATGACACCTCCGACCTAGAGTCGCTGTCTGACTGCGGAGACGATGGCGAGATAGACGAACTGTTCAGCCGCAAGGGCTGGGATAGAGTGCCACTTCTTGCTTCCCGTGCGGTACGGGACTCGCCTATGTACACAGGAGATAGCACGCCTCGGGTGGAAGACCCGCAGCTTACGAGGGAACCTACCCCTCCACCTGTGTCCTCATCTACTGTCACCCCACCTACTTTGGTTGTGGGGATACCCTGCGCTTCTTTGAGAGCGCCGAAAGTCAGTTCCAGAGAGCTGGTAAAGGCACCTCGGCATCCAGAAGCTATAGTGCTGCCTGGAACCGGAGAGAAAGCCACTATGCCACCTTTGGCCCGCTTGCAGAGACTGTTTTGCCACAAAATAGCTCGGGAATATGGGTGGGAGTACCCGTATCTGCCCCGAGACCTGCTATATGAGGTAGAAGTCTGGAGAGCAAGATGGTATGACGAGTTTGTGTGGGATAAGTTGAAGGTGCCCCATGCTCGCAGGTATCTGGAATGTGTGCCGTCAGTGTCTAAGAGGTTTGAGGACTGCAAAGCTGAATGGAAATTGGGGCGCCATATCCATGCTGACAAGATAGTCATTTGCAGAAGAGATGGAGAAGATGTCGAGTATTCGATAGAGGCATTTGACAAACACCTGAAACCCCTGTACCTGCCGGATCCAAAGTTTTACTTATAGGAGAAAAGAACTCCTGTTGTTTCCTTTGTGTATTTGAACTCTCTGGAGGAGTTATCCCCAGACACCAAGGACTGTGCCCTGCTTTTGTTTTTATTTGGGCTTTTCTTTTTCTCGTTGAAGACTTGGGGACTGTTGTGTTTTTGTGTTTCCCCTTTCTTCATGTGCC
The DNA here is from genome assembly GCA_029206835.1 of Rana muscosa. Taxonomy (NCBI): domain Eukaryota; kingdom Metazoa; phylum Chordata; class Amphibia; order Anura; family Ranidae; genus Rana; species Rana muscosa. Next base: position 277,130,795 of record CM055119.1, on the reverse strand, counting down.
AAAGGCAAGGACATTTGGGAAATAGTGGCAGAGTAGAAAAAAAAAAAGCTGGAAGAACGAAGATTCATTGAGTGTCATGACCGCAGTGTTGTCACCAGGTGGCAGTGTTGCGCAACAAATGTTTGAAAATGCTTCACACACATCACCCTGCTTGTTGGAGTGAGTGGGTCTCTCGGCTGACGGGCCCACTCATCCCAAATGACACGAAATTATGTCAGGATGTTTTTTTTTTCTCCCTCTTTCCCCTGCAGGAGAGCCGTCAATCAAGATCATTGAGAGTGGGTGGCTCTTAGACAGTGTGGGAGAGGGGTTGTGACCATGCAAATGTTTAAAGTGTTTTATGACATAAGTTGTTTTATATGTTCCCCATTCCCTGAGCAGGTCTTGGCACTTGGGAAAAATTTAGAGGAATTGCTTCAGGGGTTTCACTCCATGCCACCACTTTATGGGAGGCATGGGTGTGCACCTGACGCTGGGGACCAGCGTCAAATTACAGGGGGGAGTGTGTAGCGGGGTCCTCAAATTGATGGGATACACCTGGGCAATAGTGTAACCCAGGTGTATAATTGTGTTAGGATTCAGACCCCTTTTTGTTTCGTGGAGGATTGGAGGATGTAATATTCTCCTTTGCCTGTGGGTGGCGAGGTACCCACGGGCTTCAGGTAGAATCATCCCCTGCAGTGCTCCCTGTTTGGTCTCTTCCCGGAGATGGTGTGGCTGGGGCGGGGAACCCGCCGGACCGTTGAAGGGAGGAGATAAAAAGGGGGAGACGCCCTGACCACGAGGTGGTCGTCGTCGTCGTCGTGCGGAGAAGGAGGTCCTCGGAGGAGGAGGGCTGCGGCCCGCACCCAGGCACCTTAGGCCTGGGTGCATGGAGATCCAGGAGTCTGGTCCAGGTGCCCATGGCCTGGTCCGGAGTCACGTTGGCGTCCATCCCAGGCACCTTTAGCCTGGGGTGAGGTACTATCGAGGAGGCCTGGGGCCCAGTACCTTCGACTGGGTCCCGCTAGGGTGGACTGTCCTAGGGTCCCTGAGCGGAGGGACTCGTACCTGAGGTGAGGAGGCCGGGGAGGTTACCCACTGAAGACCCGGAGCAGCACCAACCCGGTGACGGTGGGCCTCTGGGAACTCTCTTGGGAGGACACATCCCCCTGATAGGGGCCACAGCGTATCGGAGAGGGCTCCATTGCTGTTCATAGGGGTTGCTGGAAGAGACCCTATCTTTAGAACTTAAACTTTAGGAAGTGCCTCGATCTGCTCGTCCCACCGTTGAAAAGGTTATAGGTCCTAACCTGTACTGCAAGAGAACTGTTATTGTGCTTTGCTATTGGAGTGCCAAATAAACAAGTGTTGGACCTTTCTTCGGTGTGTGAACTCCAGTTACTGGAATCAAAGGGGAGGCGGGTGAGCTTGTGGTTACAGACTCGGTACATTCGCAGAACACATTGGCCCGAGGAAACATCAGGAAGTGGCCTTCACCTCCCTATTGAAATGGGGAGGACATGGGCCGTGGCGCATCTCACTCTCACAACCCAGGAACCCCTAGACATGAGTTGGTGTGTAACAGATGAAGAAGTTGGAGAGAGGGTGAGGTCGCTACATTAATAACACCAAATATTATTTATTCAGGGAATATCAGAATGCATCCAGGGGATTAGGAGGGAACCAGTAAATGCATTACATTCTCATGTGCTAAACTGTTGTAAATATATGTGTTAGGCCCAGAACACAGATGTCAATGACTGCATTGGTCAATGTAAAATACAATGACTTGCAACTTTTTTTCCAGAGTAGATGTGAAATTAAAGCATAACTAAACCAAAAAAAATAAAATGTAGTGTATTGCAGCTTAATAGTCTTTAGATTATGGTTCATGCATTAGCTTTCTTTTCTGGGCCTTTTTCCATTATTTTCATGATGATCCTGAAATCGACACACTTATTGTCCTTGGGTGACTCGCTGCACTGGAGACATGGTTGCCATCCAGGCTGGGCTTCAAACATACCTACATTTGTTCATTTACATTACACAAGGAGGTATAGGATTAGTAATTTTTTATGTCACACGGTACTTGAACAGCGGTTTTTCAAATGCAAATTTTGGGGAAAAAATTACCTTAACCACTTGCCGACCAGCGCACAGCGATATATGTCGACACAATGGCTCGGCTGGGCAGATGGGCGTACAGGTACGTCCCCTTTAAGATGCGGCATTGTGGGCACGCACAGCGAGCTCCGTGAGTCCGACCACGGGTCCCGCGGACTCGATGTCCGCGGGTATACCTGCGATCGCCTCGCAGAGAAGAAGAACTGAGATATGCTGATGTAAACAAGCATTTCCCCAGTCTTCCTAGTGACAGGACACTGATCACAGCTCCCTGTAATCGGGAGCGGTGATCAGTGTTGAGTCACACATAGCCCATCCCCCTACAGTTAGAACACATCCCTAGGACACACTTAACCCCTTCAGCGTTCCCTACTGGTTAACCCCTTCACTGCCAGTGTCATTTTTACAGTAATCAGTGCATTTTTATAGCACTGATCGCTGTATCAATGACAATGGTCCCAAAATGGCGTCAAAAGTGTCCGATGTGTCCGCCATAATGTCGCAGTCACGATAAAAATTGCTGATCGCCGCCATTCTTAGTAAAAAAAAAAATATTAATAAAAATGCCATAAAACTTTCCCCTATACACCTGTATTGTAGATGCTATAACTTTTTTTTTTTTTTTTAATCTTTATAAGGTATGCGGTTTACACAAAGTGGCATAATATCACTTACATCGACTTATAACAGTAAATGACAGGCTTTAACAGTAACCCTTCAAAAAAAGAAAAATGCTAAGTACATTAATGACTAGAGTTGAGCGGACACCTGGTTGTTCGGGTTCGACGGGTTCGGCCGAACTTCGGAAAAAAGTTTAAGTTCGGGACCGAACTTGACCCGAACTTGACCCCGAACCCGAACCCCATTGAAGTCAATGGGGACCCAAACTTCTGAGGACTATTCGTGCTTGTTTCCCATGCTTAGAACTGTCCCTGCACAAAGTGTCATTTCTGAAGGAAAAAAGTCATTTAAAACTCACTCGCGGCTATAATGAATTGTCGGCTCCCGGGAAAACATAGAAAAGTCATTGATAAAAAAAAAAAGCGTGGGGGTTCCCCCAAATTCAATTACCGGGCCCTTCAGGTCTGGTATGGATATTAAGGGGAACCCTGCCCCAAATTTAAAAAAAAATGCGTGTGGTTCCCCCAAATATCTATACCAGGCCCTTCAGGTCTGGTATGGATTTTAAGGGGAACTCCACCTCAAATTAAAAAAAAATGGCGTGGAGTCCCCCTAAAAATCCACACCAGACCCTTATCCGAGCACGCAACCTGGCAGGCCGCAGGAAAAGAGGGGGGACGAGAGAGCGCCCCCCTCCTGAACCATACCAGGCCACATGCCCTCAACATGGGGAGGATGTCCCTATGTTGATGGGGACAAGGGCCTCATCCCCACAACCCTTGCCCGGCGGTTGTGGGGGGTCTGCGGGCGGGGGGCTTATCGGAATCTGGAAGACCCCTTTAACACAGAGTACCCCCAGATCCCGGCCCCGCCATGTGAATTGGTAAGGGGTACATTGTACCCCTACCATTTCACGAAGAAAGTGTAAAATAATTTAAAAAAAACACAGACACCTTGGAAAAGTCCTTTTTAAAAAAAAAAAAAAACAAAACATTTCAGCGATGAAATCCAGTGTCCAGCGGCGATCCCGATGTCCAGTGCTGTCCAAACGAGACGTCATTGGCTGAGCCTGAGCGGACCTGACGGGGAACTTCCTCTGCAGTGTATTAAATGAATAGCCCCACCCCTTCTAAAGTTCCCCATCAGGTCCGCTCAGCCAATGACGTAGCTGTAAGGCTAAGCGGACCAGATGCGGAACATGAGAAGGGGCGGGTCTATTCATTTATTACACTATGGAGGAAGTTCCCCATCAGGTCTGCCCTCTCGTATGTCAGACCCCGCCTACGTCATTGGCTGAGCGGACCTGATGGGGAACTGCCTCGCAGTGTAATAAATGAATAGACCCGCCCCTTCTCACGTTCCGCATCTGGTCCGCTTAGCCTTACACCTACGTCATTGGCTGAGCGGACCTGATGGGGAACTTTAGAAGGGGCGGGTCTATTCATTTAATACACTGCGGAGGAAGTTCCCCATCAGGTCCGCTCAGGCTCAGCCAATGATGTCTCGTTTGGACAGCGCTGGACATCGGGATCGCCGCGGGACACTGGATTTCATCGCTGGAATGTTTTTTTTTTGTTTTTTTAATAAAGGACTTTTCCAAGGTGTCTGTGTGTTTTTTTTACATTTTTTTACACTTTCTTCGTGAAATGGTAGGGGTACAATGTACCCCTTACCAATTCACATGGGGGGTCCCCTTTGTTAAAGGGGTCTTCCAGATTCCGATAAGCCCCCCCACGCGCAGACCCCCCACAACCACCGGGCAAGGGTTGTGGGGATAAGGCCCTTGTCCCCATCAACATGCGGACATCCTACCCATGTTGAGGGCATGTGGCCTGGTATGGTTCAGGAGGGGGGCGCTCTCTCGTCCCCCCTCTTTTGGTGCGGCCTGCCAGGTTGCGTGCTCGGATAAGGGTCTGGTGTGGATTTTAAGGGGGACTCCACGCATTTTTTTTTAAATTTGCGGCAGGGTTCCCCTTAATATCCATACCATACCTGAAGGGCCTGGTAATTGAATTCAGGGGGACCCCCACGCTTTTTCTTTTTTTTTTATCAATGACTTTTCTATGTATTGCCGGGAGCCGACAATTCATTATAGCCGCGAGTGAGTTTTAAATGACTTTTTTTCCATCAGAAATGACAGTTTGTGGAGGGACAGTTCTAAGCAAGGGAAACAAGCGCGACTTTACATGCATATTGCCAAACACCAGACCCGAACATACAGTCAATTGTTCGGGTTCGGGTCCGGGACCCAAAAACCCAAAAGTTTGGTACGGACCCGAACTTTACAGTTCGGGTCCGCTCAACCCTATTAATGACATAACAGTCAAGGTTCCAATAAAGTGTCATGGTAATTCAGGAAACTGTGGTCTAAAGACTCCACAACAGATATATATTGTACGTTAATCTGAACCACGGTGAGAACCACCCCAACTGATTAGAGGGTTAATGTCATTAGATGTATACCATTAAATAGGAACCACAGGGTGTAAGAATGACAACCTGATAGGCAGAACATCTTTATCCCTGGGTAACAGCTAATGAGCCACTGCTATCCCGGGGGGCCAAAACTGAACATTGTACCTGAGGTAGAGTGTGACTCTTAGGCCCGGATTCGCAGGGGTGGCACCAGTGGAAAACCGCAAACCATGAGAATTTTCTCTTTTTTAGGAAAGGAAAATGGACGACAACATAGGTGTCAATAAGGGAAAGAAAGATAAGAAAGGCTAAAAAAAGGGATTTTTATAACAGCTTACCTGTAAAATCCTTTTCTTGGAGTACATCACGGGACACAGAGCGACTTAGTCATTACTAATGGGTTATATAGTTTACCTTCAGGTGTTGGCACTGGCCAATTCCAAACCGGAAGTACCCTCCCCTATATAAGCCCCTCCCACCCGGGAGCACCTCAGTTTTGTAGCCAAGCAATAAGTGTCCCAAAAAGAGGGGTGGGAGCTCTGTGTCCCGTGATGTACTCCAAGAAAAGGATTTTACAGGTAAGCTGTTATAAAAATCCCTTTTTCTTTTTCGTACATCACGGGACACAGAGCGACTTAGTCATTACTAATGGGACGTCCCAAAGCAATGCCAAATGAGGGGGGGGTACATAAGCTGGGCGCCATCAGGCATGAGGATCTTTTGCGGCCTGCAACATACTGCGCCCAAAGGCGACATCCTCCTGACTTCTAACGTCTACCTGATAGAATCTAGTAAACGTGTGTACCGAAGACCATGTTGCGGCCTTACATACTTGAGCCAGGGAGGCCTGGTGATGCACTGCCCATGAAGTTCCAACCGCTCTTGTGGAGTGCGCCCTAACTTTGAACGGAGGCGGTCTCTTTCTCAAGCCATAGGCTTGTATTATGACCTGTCGAATCCACTTGGCTAAAGTAGATTTTGATGCTGCCTGACCCCTTCTGGGGCCTTCCGGCAGAACAAACAAAGAATCCGTTCTGCGAATCTGAGCAGTGGCTTTTAGATAAGCTTTAACTGCTCTTACTACATCCAAAGAATGTAATAACTTTTCCTCTACTGAGCTAGGTTTGGGGAAAAAAGAAGGAAGAACCACATCTTGGTTCAAATGAAACCTCGATACCACCTTAGGAAGAAAGGCTGGATGAGGACGTAATACTACTCTGTCCTTATGGACAACCAGATATGGCTCCTTACAGGACATAGCTGCTAATTCCGACACTCTTTTAGCCGAACAAATGGCTACTAAGAAAACCAATTTCCTGGTGAGAAGAACCAAGGAAATGTGTTGTAATGGTTCAAACGGTTGTTTCTGTAGAACCGACAGAACCAGGTTTAAGTCCCAAGGACATATGGGAATACTAACCGGAGGGCTAATACGCATCACTCCTTGTATAAAGGCTTTGACTAGTGAATGCGAAGCCAAGGGCCTTTGAAAAAATATTGACAAGGCCGAAATCTGACCCTTGATAGTACTCAAGGCCAGCTTCCTATCTACAGCCCACTGTAGGAAGTCCAGAATCCTCCCTATCATGTACTTACGTGGATGCCATTTCTTGGTCTCACACCACGTAATGTACGCTTTCCAGATCCTATAATAGATCTGCCTGGATACCGGTTTCCTGGCATTGATCATGGTAGATACCACAGAATTAGAGAGCCCTCTCTTTTTCAGAATGTGGGCTTCAATAGCCAGGCCGTCAAACCTAGGGCTGGTAAGGAAGGGTGGTATATCGGTCCTTGCGACAGCAGGTCCGGACGAAGTGGGAGGGTCCAAGGACTCCTCACTGACATTTTTACAATCTCCGTGTACCATGCCCTTCGGGGCCACGCTGGAGCCACCAGAATCACTGGTTTCTTTTCTACCCTGATTCTGCGGAGTAATCGCGGTAACAATTGTGGCGGTGGGAATGCATATATCAGCTTGAACCGATCCCAAGGGAACACCAGGGCATCCGAGCCGCAAGCTAGGGGATCCCTTGTGCGAGACACAAACCTGTCCACTTTTGCGTTGAATCTGGATGCTAGCAGATCCACATCCGGTGTTCCCCACCGCTGGCATATTGCCTGGAAAACCTCGGGGTGAAGAGACCATTCCCCCGGGCATAATTGTTGGCGACTTAGAAAGTCCGCTCTCCAATTTTCCACTCCTGGGATGAAAACCGCGGATATGGCTGGGACATATCTTTCTGCCCACTCCAGGATGCAATTTGCTTCCTTCTGGGCTGCACGACTTTTGGTGCCACCCTGATGATTGATATATGCCACTGCCGTGGCATTGCCCGACTGAATTCTGACAGGGGACCCCTGGAGTTTGGATGTCCATGCTACTAGGGCATACCGGGCTGCTCGTATCTCTAAGAGATTGATGGGCAGGGCCTTTTCTGCTTCTGACCACCTGCCCTGGAGAGACCATTGCTCCAGCACTGCCCCCCAGCCGATGAGGCTGGCATCTGTAGTGACCACCTTCCAAGAAACCGGACTGAAGGGTTTCCCTCTTTCCAGATTCTGGGGCACCAACCACCAATGGAGGCTCTTGCGAACGGAAGGGGACAGGGACATTGGTAAGTCTAAAGCCTGAACTTTTTTGTTCCAGGCTGACAGTATGGCCCTTTGCAAATTCCTTGAATGGAATTGACCGTAGGGTACCGCTTCGAATGAAGCCACCATCTTTCCCAGCAGCCTCATGCAGAGACGTATGGATGGTTTTCTTTTTGTACCCACTAAGTGGGTCAAATTTCTTAAAGACGACACCTTCTCTGGAGGTAAGAAAATCTTTCTCTGATTTGAATCCAGCCTTAGCCCTAAGTATTCCAGACTTTTGACTGGTCTTAGAGCTGACTTGTCCCGGTTGATAATCCAACCGTGATATTCCAGATACTCGATTGTCTTGTGAATAGCTACTTCCAGCTTTTCCACTGAGTGGTCTATTAGTAGCAGGTCGTCTAGATATGCCATTATCGTTACACCCTGTGTTCTTAGATTGGCCAATAATGGGGCCAGAATTTTTGTGAACACTCGTGGTGCTGTGGCCAGACCGAAAGGTAAGGCTCTGAACTGAAAATGGCGCCCTTCTACTGCAAAGCGTAGAAATTTCTGATGGGCCGGAAAGATGGGAATATGCAAATAAGCATCCCTTATGTCGATCGAGGCTAGCCATTCCTGCCCTTGTAGGGCGGTGGCCACTGATCGGATCGACTCCATCCGAAAAGTCCTGATATTTAGGAACTTGTTTAGCCCTTTTAGATTTAATATGGGCCTCACGTCCCCATTTGGTTTGGGGACTGTGAAAAGGTTCGAGTAAAACCCGAATCCGCTTTCTTCCAGGGGAACCTTCATGATTACCCCTTGGAGCAATAGTTGTTCTAGTGCCAGAAGGAGGGATCCTCTCTTTTGGGGATCTCTTGGCACGTTTGACCTCATAAATTGGGCAGGAGGAGTGCCTTTTAACTCCAGCTTGTATCCCAGACTTACTGCGGAGAGCACCCATCTGTCTCTGATGGTGTCCCGCCAGGTCTCTGTGAACAACTGAAGTCTTCCCCCCACCCGATTGAGCGGGGGCAATACTTCATGCCTTAGGGGGAGGTTTTGTACCTCTCTTGATCCAGGGCTTCTTGTTACCCTGTGATTGTCCCTGATTTCTGCCCCCTGAATTTGACCGCGGAGGCCGTCGGAACTGCTTCACAGCCGATGTGCCCGGGACTGGAGAGGTAGGCCTCTTAAAAGAAGGACTTCTACCCTTGTTCTTAACCGGTAAGAGTGAACTTTTACCGGCAGAAATTTTCTGGATATATTTGTTCAGATCTTCTCCAAATAAGCGTTCTCCATGAAATGGGAAGCTAACCAGCAGTTTTTTACAGGGAGCTTCAGCAGACCAGTTTTTGAGCCACAGAAGCCTACGCATATGTACTATAGACAGCGTAAAGCGGGAGGCCTGTTGGATTGTATCCTTTATGGCGTCCACCGCAAAACACAAGGCTCTAGGCAGGTCAGCTAGGGCATGAGCCTGCTGATCTGGTAAGTCCCTTAAGACTTGTTTCAACTGATCTTTCACTGCTTGGCAGACTCCAATCGCTGCTACCGCAGGTTGTGTCACCATACTTGCTGTAGAGAAAGCAGATTTTAGTAAAGACTCCAATTTTTTATCTATTGGGTCTTTGAACATTGGAACATTATCTACTGGACATGTCAGTGATTTGTTAACAGAAGAGATGGCTGCGTCCACTATAGGGACCCTCCATTTTCTTATGAACTTATCCTCCATGGGATAGATCACCGGAAATCTCTTGGGGGGAGCAAATATTTTATCAGGATGCTCCCAATCCTGGTAAATAAGCCCTTCTAATAAAGGGTGGATTGGGAAGGAACAGACCGCCTGGGGAGCTTTTAGCGACCCCAGCGAGGAAACCGTAGTGGATGGTGGTTCCGCCAGAGGCATTTTAAATGCTGATCGGACCATGTTAGTCAGAGACTGAACCCATAATCTTTCAGCCTGAGAAGCTGAGAAAGGTTCTTCCACTGTTGATTCCTCTATAAGTGAATCAACCTCATCCTGATCCCCTTCAGGTAGGTCGATCTCTGTGTGGGGCTGTTCCTCCACTAACAGGCACTCTGAAGGAGGAGACGGAGATCGGACGCGCTTTCCCTGAGATAGGGAAGCAGCGATCAATGCTGTTAATCTCTCTTCTAATCCTCCCAGAGTTGAGGATAAAACCTCCTCTGTTATATATACAGGAGCAGGTGGACTGGGGACAGCCGCAGCACCAGGCATTCCTGCGGGGTTTCTACGGCTACTGACCTCTGCATTCTCAGGGGAGATTGGTGCAGTGCAAGCATGCCCAATATCCTCAGAGCCCGATGGAGACCCCTTTGGCTTCCTGGAAGATCTATTTCCGGAGCGTCTGGACGACATATCCTTTAAGCACAAAGCTGAGGTATTCCCGTCGTCATACACCAATTTTTGCTGGTAATAGTCTAACACAGGTGCTGCTATATACCAGCTGGTGTCCACTAAAGTGCCTTTCTATGGGGATGCCTGCATCAACCGCCTCTGTGTGCCACTGTTTGTTGCTAGCTCTGTTTGCATGCAGCTGACACTTGTACTGTGTCTTTTAACCATGCTGGGACGCCCGCACATGCGCAGAAGCGCCGCGGCGCGCATCGAGCGTCATCCACCCGCCCCGCCCCCTTTTTTTTCATAGGAGGCGCGTGCACGCGCCCGCGCGCACGCCCGTGCGCCAATGGCGCCCTTTTCGAAAACCAACAGAGGACTAGGAGCCAGGGCCCTTTTTGCCGGAGGGCCTGTGCGGTGGATGAACGCAGCAACAGGGCAGAGGAAGTGGATTCCCTCAGAGAAACTTACCAGCTGCCTGGATCTTTTGAGTTGAGAAAACCAAAGATCCACATTACAAGAAAAATGGACTACAGCGGCCTCTAGTGGTTTAACACAGGTACCGCGGTCCCTGTTTTTTTTTTTTTTTTTTTCTTGACTACTATTAAAATTTTACATTTTCAGTAGTTATAGGCAAACACAGATATTTAGCGGGAATACCGTTAGGTAACAGACAGAAAGACAAATTAGGCTTGGGGGTCCCCCAATAGAACCAAGTTCCTGAGGGCCCCCACTTACCTGATCCCCGCCGCAGGACTTTGTTTGGTCCACAAAAGTCCAAACTTCACCTATCACGGCAGGCATTGTAATTAAACCTTCAGGGACCGGGTTCCCAAGGATTCCACTCCCCTGGACCTGTATAGCACCCTGCACAGACAGCGTCTTGGTCGTGGGTATGACCAGAGCTCTGGATCCCAGGGTCCAGCCCTCCTAAGAGAAGCATTACAGGCAAAACCTTGCTCTTCCTGCAAGGCCCGGGTACCGACCGTTTAGCTATGAAGCTTTTTTGGTGGGATCCGGAACAGCTTACTAAGGCCCAAAAGAACCTGTACGCAAGCCCAGTGAAAACACATGTTACTCTTTGGCCAACACCTTAGACACTGGCAAAAAACTGAGGTGCTCCCGGGTGGGAGGGGCTTATATAGGGGAGGGTACTTCCGGTTTGGAATTGGCCAGTGCCAACACCTGAAGGTAAACTATATAACCCATTAGTAATGACTAAGTCGCTCTGTGTCCCGTGATGTACGAAAAAGAAAGAGGAACAGTACAGAGGAAGTAAGGGGGGGGGTAGAAAGTTCTGGTGAGGTCGACGGCCCAAGATCCTCAGATCCCCTTCTCAAAAGTAGGACTTGTATTCGTCAGAATCGGAACAGATTCCAGTGTGTCCAGCGAGTATTGTGGTCCTCCTCCTCCTCCTCCATCCGCTGTATATCGCACACCCTGGCAAACCACTGTGACACCACTGGTGGAGACTGTTGCTTCCACACACTTGGTATACACGCCCTTGCTGCATTCAGGAGATATTTCAGTAAAGATTTGCGATATTGCTTACAAGACATGGGCGTCAGGTTTAGAAGTACTGCTGCCGGGTTATCCTGAAGAGAGATGCCTGCACAGACAAACACTATTAATCCTAAATGTGTAAAGGATATTAAGTCTTTAATAAAAACTCAGTTGCCCAGGGCAGCTGTTCTCCAAGTTGAAGCCGACTCAAGGAAAATGACATGAAAGGAAAAATAGAAAAGCGCCTCTTAGCAAAACAGATTTATTATGTAGCAGACAATTTGTATCAAACACTTACATCATGGTAAGTTTCAGGTGTACTGAAGTAGTTGTGTTAACCGTGCCTGCAGTCCCAGCTGCTATACAAGACTTCAGAAAGACAAGAAAAACAATAGCAAATGCAAGCGCTTGGGATGCCTGCACAGACAAACACTATTAATCCTAAATGTGTAAAGGATATTAAGTCTTTAATAAAAACTCAGTTGCCCAGGGCAGCTCTTCTCCAAGTTGAAGCCGACTCAAGGAAAATGACATGAAAGGAAAAATAGAAAAGCGCCTCTTAGCAAAACAGATTTATTATGTAGCAGACAATTTGTATCAAACACTTACATCATGGTAAGTTTCAGGTGTACTGAAGTAGTTGTGTTAACCGTGCCTGCAGTCCCAGCTGCTATACAAGACTTCAGAAAGACAAGAAAAACAATAGCAAATGCAAGCGCTTGGGATGCCTGCACAGACAAACACTATTAATCCTAAATGTGTAAAGGATATTAAGTCTTTAATAAAAACTCAGTTGCCCAGGGCAGCTCTTCTCCAAGTTGAAGCCGACTCAAGGAAAATGACATGAAAGGAAAAATAGAAAAGCGCCTCTTAGCAAAACAGATTTATTATGTAGCAGACAATTTGTATCAAACACTTACATCATGGTAAGTTTCAGGTGTACTGAAGTAGTTGTGTTAACCGTGCCTGCAGTCCCAGCTGCTATACAAGACTTCAGAAAGACAAGAAAAACAATAGCAAATGCAAGCGCTTGGGATGCCTGCACAGACAAACACTATTAATCCTAAATGTGTAAAGGATATTTAGGATTAATAGTGTTTGTCTGTGCAGGCATCCCAAGCGCTTGCATTTGCTATTGTTTTTCTTGTCTTTCTGAAGTCTTGTATAGCAGCTGGGACTGCAGGCACGGTTAACACAACTACTTCAGTACACCTGAAACTTACCATGATGTAAGTGTTTGATACAAATTGTCTGCTACATAATAAATCTGTTTTGCTAAGAGGCGCTTTTCTATTTTTCCTTTCATGTCATTTTCCTTGAGTCGGCTTCAACTTGGAGAAGAGCTGCCCTGGGCAACTGAGTTTTTATTAAAGACTTAATATCCTTTACACATTTAGGATTAATAGTGTTTGTCTGTGCAGGCATCCCAAGCGCTTGCATTTGCTATTGTTTTTCTTGTCTTTCTGAAGTCTTGTATAGCAGCTGGGACTGCAGGCACGGTTAACACAACTACTTCAGTACACCTGAAACTTACCATGATGTAAGTGTTTGATACAAATTGTCTGCTACATAATAAATCTGTTTTGCTAAGAGGCGCTTTTCTATTTTTCCTTTCATCCTGAAGAGAGACGTCGGTAATCTTGTGAATACAATGGAATAAACTGTTAGCGCAAAAGACTAATGCATGATAGATGGCCAGGAATTGGATCTAAAAAAGTCCAGTCACAGTTCTCTTTAGTCCATTTGCTGGTATATAATGACCATTCCTATAGCAGGGGGGAGCAATGGAAGGATGATAGGAGGCAGCTGTCCTCAGAGAAAGTCGGCTCTGCACAGGGAAGACAGGGGAACAAAACAGGAAGCGCCACCTAAGTGCAATATTTTAGTCACAATTTATTAAAGACAAAGGAGATGCACTTACAGACATATGTAAAAAACGGGTTCATCTGTGTGTGTAGTTCACGGTGTGGTTTCTCAGTGGTGTGCTGAACACCTGTCCTTCCTTCCTGTGATCTCTCTTGTTCGGCTTCTGGTGACATCATCATCCTCGCTTCCTGTTGGTTCTGGCTGGCCTCCTGTTGGCCACAGGATGGAAACAACACACTGCTCTGCCTACCCATGAGCCTGGATGCACCTGAGATTTGATCACACCGTGAACTACACACACAGATGAGCCCGTTTTTTACATATGTCTGTAAGTGCATCTCCTTTGTCTTTAATAAATTGTGACTAAAATATTGCACTTAGGTGGCGCTTCCTGTTTTGTTCCCCGGTAATCTTGTGAATGATCTGTAGAACTCCAGACATTCCCAGAAGATGTGTAGTAAAGTACCGGCTTGGGTACCACATCTCCAGCACAGAGGACTATGTCCTGGGAATATTGAAGCTAACACCGATGGGGTCCTATACCAGCACGTCAGAATCTTGTAGGTGATCTCCTAAAACTTGCTACATAAGGTCGACTTATGTGCAAAGAGGAGGATATGATTCTTTCGATCCTCAGTGAACGTAATGTTGAGATCTCTCTCCCATTTTTTCAAATATGGGGGGTCATGTTGAGATGTGTGAGTAAGTAAAATGTTGTAAGAATAAGAAAGGGATTTCCGTATGGGTTTGTCTCCCAAGCACAGGTCTTCAAAGGACGTAGGCTGTCTACGGAAACCTCCGGTTTCAGGGAGGGATCGGAGGAAGTGGGAAAGTTGTGAGATCTTCCACCTGCCCAAAATGGAGGAATTAAGGACGGGATATAGACCCGAGGGGTCAACTCACCCAGAGGGGCCAAGAAAAGGCGAGGCTCTAACCAGGCTTTGGTCTACTTGGAGCCGGAAGGACCCGTCAGAGATACCTGGTGCGAAGTCCGGGTGCCCAATTATGGGCGTTAATGGGGAGGGAAAGATGGCCATCTCTGCTATCCTGAAGTATCTGTGAAGCTCCTGCAAAGTGGGCTCGATCAGTGGGTGTGGGGAGGAGAATCGTGAAAACCGGGTCCCACTCCAAGGTAAGCCTGCTTAGGGAATCGGCACCGTTTCCTGTTCCAGGCAGACCCATAATTTATGTGATAAATGCCTGCACCAGTCCACTACTCTGTTCATGTGGACCGCTGTATAATAAAGGCCTGGGTCAGGGAGGCCAACCCCGCCTCTGAGTTTTGGCCGCTGTAGAAGTGATCTCCGAAGCCGCGAAGGCTTGCCCTGCCAGACATAATTAATGAAAATGGTACGTAACTTACGAAAGAAGCTCTGTGGTATCCTAACTGGCAGTGCTTGCAAAAGGTAGAGCAGCCGCGGCCTGATGTTCATCTTTAGAATGTTACATCTACCGAACCAAGAAACCGCCAAGTTCTTTCATCTGTCTAAGTCAGAAGAAAAAATGTTCAGGGGCTGAAAGTTAAGTTGGTATATAAGAAGTAGGTTAGAAGGGATCTTAGTGCCTAAGTATTGGATGGCCTGGGGAGTCCAACGGAAGGGAAAATTGCTACTAAGACGAGCCTGGGAGTCGGGAGTAAGGGATATGTTGAGCGCTTCTGACTTTTGCAAATTGATTTTGAAGTCCGATAAATCACCATATCGGCGCAATGCAGAGAGGAGGACCGGAAGAGAGGTATGCGGTTCTGAGACGTAAAATAGCAGGTCATCCGCATAGGCAGCAATTTTATGGTGGTATGTGGCAGTTGCAAGTCCTCTAATGTCAGGGTTAAGCCTAATGTGTTGCATTAGGGGTTCTAGGGAGAGTATGAAGAGGAGCGGGGAAATCGAGCACCCCTGTCTCGTGCCATTACTTATAGCGATGGGGCTGGAAGCAACTACGTTCACTCTGACCGTCGCAGTGGGGGCAGAGTAAATGGCAGAGATCCAGGACAAAATGGGGGTTGGCATCCCCAGGCATCGCAGGGTGGCTAGGAGAAAAGTCCAATTCACCCTGTCGAACGCCTTTTCGGCATCTGTAGACAATAGGATGAATGCGATGTTAAAGCGCTTGGCCCGTGTCACAACATCTATTGTCCTCGTGTTATCTCGCACTTCTCTGTTGCGTATAAATCTGACCTGATCTAGGGGGACTATGCGTTGGAGGACAGAACCTAATCTCTTGGCCAGAATATTTGTGAACAACTTAAGGTCACAATTAAGCAGGGAAATGGGCCTGTAACTAGCACAAAGAAGCGGGTCCCTTTCTGGCTTAGGAATAACAGTGATGCTTGCTTGCAAAAGGTCCGGTGGCACGGTATGGTTATCTAGAATTACATTGAAGGTGGCGACAAAGTGGGTCGCCAACTGTGCTTGGAAGGTTTTATAATAGGAAACTGTGAAGCCATCAGGGCCGGGCGCTTTCCCCTTCGGAGACCCAGCAATAGCGCTCGCGAGTTTGTCTGTGGCTATAGGCTGTGAGAGCAATTCCACTTCCTCTGTATTGAGAGAAGGCAGGTTTGCCACCACGAGATAAGTATCTATAGCCTCCACTCTATCCTGGGGACCGTCTGTCGAAGTACAGGAATGTAGATTATAAAGCGCTTCATAGAAAGCACGGAAAGACTCTGCCATCTCCATGGAATCGTGAGTTTTGATTCCCGCTGAGGTGGATAAAGCGGGAATGTAGGCTAAGTTGCATTGGGTTCGAATGGCATTCGCCAACGTCCTGCTGCATTTGTCCCCATATTCATAAAAGGACCTACGCTCCTTCAAAAGTCTGTTCTTAGATTGAAATAAGGAGTGTTCCCTGATTTGTTCTCGTAGACTGGTTACTTCTACTTCCAGGACCCTGTCTGGATGTGACTTATGGCGTTTTTCGCAGTCATGGAGTTTGGAAAGCAACCCAGACAGCGTTTTCGCTCTTGCCACCTTAAGTCTGTGCCCATGTTTAATGAACATTCCTCTAATGAAGCACTTATGTGCTGACCAAACAGAGAGAGGATTAGGGACCGAGTCTTTGTTACTCTCGAAAAAAAAGTTCCAGCTCCCGTAGAATGTCTGCTTTGACCTCGGGGTCCTGTATAAGGGACTCATTTAGTCGCCACGTGGCTGATCTAGGTGCCGGGTGCTGTGAGGCAAGGACTAAAGAGATCGGAGCGTGGTCCGAGAGTGCAATATGTCCAATGTGGGCCCCAGAAACAAGTGGGATCGTGGCGTGGGAGATTAGGAAAAGATCTATCCTCGAATACAAGCCATGAACCGCCGAGAAAAAGGTGTAGTCCCTCTCCTGCAGGTGGAGGATACGCAAGATGTCCACTAGCTGGTTTCGAGATTTCCCGGACAGGGCCGAGGAGCCCGTCGAGGAGTCTGTGCCTGGATCAATGGTGAGGGTCAGGTTGCCCCCCAATACTAAAGTTCCCTCAGCAAAGGAAGCCAATGCAGCCAGGCAGGATTCAAGTACTGGAAGCTGATCAACATTCGTACAGGTTAGCCAGGGTGAACGTTTGCAACTGGAGTGTACCCTTTACAAAAAGGTATCTGCCCTCATGGTCGGTATGGAGGTCCAACAGCTGCCAGGGTACAGTTTTCGCCAGGAGAATACACGTGCCCTTTGATTTTGTGGAGGGTGACACACTGTGATACGCTGTTGGGAAATGCTTATTGTATAGTTTTGGGATCTTGTCTGCTCGAAAATGGGGATGCTATATCTTTTTTTTATTACAAACGTTTTTTATTGAGAGAAGACAATAAAGTAGTACATACATCTGAAAATCTGCGTATCACATAATACAGGTTGAAATACAATCATAAATGTCAACGCAGTGACAAAAAAGGAGACAGAAAGAAAAAAACAACAAAAAAATTTACTTTGAAGCATCTGAGAAAAGCCATAGCAGATTACAGAGAACCTACAGGAAACATAGTCTTACATATGAGGTATAACAGAGAGTGGGAGTAGTAGCCTCCCATGGACTAAAGCTGTTGGGGAGTCTGCGTCAGCGGCTAAGATTGTGGCAATAGAATATGCCTATGTGAGTTCCAGGGATTCCACCTTTGGTCAAATAAGTGCATCCTGTCATTTAGCGTATATAGAATCCTTTCCATTATCATAATCGAGTCCATCCTATGAAGGATGGAGGCGATAGGGACCGTAGGGGACTTCCAGTGCAGGGCAATGGCCCACAGAGTGGCCAAGCAAACTGTGTGGATAAGGCATTCTTCAGAGGGAAGCGTACCTGGGATAGATGCACCAAGGAGGCACATAGAGGCCGTAAGATGTACTGGAGTACCCGATAGTGCTGATGCTAGAGCCATCACTGTGGTCCAAATAAGGGAAAGTCGATCACAGTCCCAAAATATATGCATAAAGGTCCCAGGAAGGCGACAACCTCTGAAGCAGAGGTCAGAGGTACCCGGGAAAATAGAGTGAAGTCTGGATGGGGTATAGTACCACCTGGTCAATATTTTATATGCTGTTTCTCTGACAGCTAGGGATTTAGACGCTTTGCGTAGGTTAGTCAGCATTGTGTCCCAGTCGTCCGAGTCAAAGATTTCGTTGCAGTCAGCTTCCCATTTACGCTTATACGGGACGGGGATGCTATATCTTTTCCGCAAACCAAACATGTAGAAAAATAAGTATCGGCCTAAACTGAGGAAAAAAAAAATTTTGGGGGGGGATATTTATTATAGCAAAAACTAAAACATATTGCTTTTTTTTTCAAAATTGTTGCTATATTTTTGTCTATAGCGCAAAAAATAAATACCGCATAGGTGATCAAATACCACAAAAAGAAAGCTCTATTTATGGGAAAAAAAGGATAACAATTTTGTTTAAGAGCCATGTCGCACAACTGCGCAATTGCCGGTAAAGCAACGCAGTGCCAAATCGCAAAAAGTGGCCTGGTCTTTGGCCAGCCAAATGGTCCTGGCTTAAGTGGTTAATAAATTTTAGTGAACACAAACACAATATAATACACACTTTTTGATAAGATATAAAAGATGATGTCACACCAAGTAAATAGATACCTAACATGGAATGCTTTAAAATTGCACATGCACGTGGAATGGTGCCAAATTATGGTACCTAAAAATCTTCATAGGCGACACTTAAAAAGCCTTTACAGATTACCAGTTTAGATTTATACAGGAGGTCTGGAGTGACTATTTGATCATCCCTGTTTATTTATTCTATGATATTTGACTCTCGTTTTTAAATATAGTTACATTTTTTATTCAATAAAGATACATGATTCTTAAGTATAGATAACAGTAATCTGTGGCGGCATTAATATGAAGATATCTGGTTGTTCAAAACCCACATATACCTTGGTGGTTCAACGTGATATATGTTTTGATTTACAATAGTATGGCCACCATAGCCACTTCTTTGTTCTCTATCATCTTTGCCTAAAGAATCGGTCATATAGAAAATGGCCGTGATATTAAATATGACATTGACTTCAACAAAATGGCGGCTAGTAGACCTCCTATCCCAAGTAAATAAATAACAGTGAGCAAACAACCAATCTGGTTTACCTGAGGAAGTCACGAGATGTGACATAACACGTAGGGCATGGCCGGAGCGGACAGTTTTAGGTGTTGCAGCAATCCTTTCTTTGCATTTATCGTCAATACCATTATTTAGTACTACATTAGTACCACTAGGTAGCGCAGGGGATAACACACTTAGTTTATTATTCACATTTCAAACCTTGCAGCCACTATAGATGTTTTCACATTTATGTAAAATAGTAATGTAAACCTAGATGAGGTTTTTAATACACAAAATAGCACCAAAAACACAGATTTAGAAAGCCTAGTGAACAAGCTAGGACACAACATGGAGAAGAAAGTTAACCTGTGGTGGGACACTACCACCGTTGAACATTATATAAGGGAAAATATTGTACCTAGAAAACTTTGCTGGGAAAAACCCCCTACTGATAAGGAATCTATTGATGAATGGTTTGAATTCTTCAATAGAAAAACGTGTGAAGGCGGGCCTTACATTTCTTCTAAAGAGGAAGCAAAGAAAAATGGGACTCATAGACCAACAAATAGAAGACTTAAAAACCAAAATAGAACCCTATAAAGAAAACACAGAATTCAATAGACTTGCCACCCACCTTAACAAGGATCTTACGGCCAAGGACATAGAAGTCCAACAAGGGAAGATGAAGAAATACCATGGAAAGGAAGAAGTACCCCAGGGGCTTTGTGTTGCAGCAATAAGTGTTGGTATTGAAAATATCAAAAACTATTTTTATTTAAATAGATGTATCACAAGGAACATGTCTGTTGTATTCAAACATAAGTGCCAAAGACTAACAATAAAAACATACACATGATAATACAGTTGTATGGGCAAATATAAAATGGCATAGCATAGTAGTATTACGATATAAAATAGAAAACCCAACACATTCAACCTTGTCAGTGGCGGTTTCTTCAGGGGGTAAACTGGAGATGCTCTAAAAGAGAATACACTGTGTAGGTGAAATTGTACATAATACAAAAAACACTCTAAGCAATGAGACATCTACCATAATTGCAGTATTTATATTGGTGAGTATATTTACCCATTACTGGCTGGGGGAAGAAAGACTTCCCATGTGTTTGTGAACCGACCAAGGACCCCGTGACTGTAGCCAAATAAGGAAAACCTCATATTAATAGTAATGCATATATAATAAAATAACATATAAAGGATAAAGAACTGTTCCCTACCGATATTCGCAGTGTTTTGCCGAATACGAAACCTTTGTACAAACGGAGCAGAAGACATGTATTGCTTCTGCTCACACTGTGATACAAAGTATATGTTTTTCAAACGCCGTCCACGACAAGAACAAGGGTCCGATCGGTGGCGATGAGAGAAGTAGGGGACATATTGTGATTATATTAGTATAGTTTCAATGCAATACAGAGGTATCGGAGAAGTTGTTGGACACAAGCAAAAATAGCTCATGTTGAATCCACTAGTATCAAGCATGGGGAACGGGTGTTTAAAATGTTTGCAAAGGGAAAGCGATACTGGGCAGTGGGTGAATTCGCTGCACACCCCAAATTGTTATGGAAAGGAAGAAGTACCCCAGGGGCTTTGTGTTGCAGCAAGAAGTGTTGGTATTGAAAATATCAAAAACAATTTTTATTTAAATAGATGTATCACAAGGAACATGTCTGTTGTATTCAAAAATGTGTGAAGGGCCTTACATTTCTTCTAAAGAGGAAGCAAAGGAAAATGGGACTCATAGACCAACAAATAGAAGACTTAAAAATCAAAATAGAACCCTATAAAGAGAACACAGAATTCAATAGACTTGCCACCCAGCTTAACAAGGATCTTATGGCCAAGGACTTAGAAGTCCAACAAAGGAAGATGAAGAAATACCAAAGGGATAAATCAGATTACAAAGCAGACCAGGTATTTAAAAGGCAAAGTAAGCTGGATGAATCTTCACCAACATCCACTTTCCTTACTTCGGAGAGAGAAGTGAAAATTCAAGAAACAGCCACTCTGCATCAACCGATACACCAGAATTGTTGTAATAGGAACACCTACCCTCCCTGCAGCACCCAGACAACCTTATGAGCATTTGACCCCATTAGAAACTATATGGAACCTCATCAAAACAACCATACTATGATCAGGATTATCAGAGGTCGGAGAAAAAACAAATTCACTTTAGGGGGCATGGCTTAGCGATGGCGGAGTAAGGAGACACGCTTGCAGAGCATGGAGCAGTCCCTCCAGCTAACCAAGAAATTTAAACTGCAAATGCAGCGGTAGAGACACCGACCGGGCAGCGGGCACAGTCTGTGATATCCCGTGGGATGAGCAACACAAAGAAGAGAGGGGAAGAAGGGAAAAAATTGTCACACAAAGCTATACAGAAAACCCCAACACAACCGGAAATTAAAGATTTCTTCCCGCGAACATGGGCAGCGGTAGCGCGAGCAGCAGTAGTAGAATCGCGGGGAAGCCTGTGTTTAGAAATCCCAAGGTTGGCACCTCGTATGAGCTTACCTCTGGCTCCGGGCATGCCCCCAGTGACATCAGATATACAAAAAGAGACGCAGAAGCAGAGGGGTTTAACGCCAGAGCAGGGGGGAGCAGCAACCTCAGAGTTATTGGATCCGGATCTAAAAATTATCCTACAGGCGCTACCAGAGAAATGGAGATAATGATATCCCGCTTGGAAGAAGGTCACCGGCAGGAGATGCAACTGATCAGGGCAGAAGTACAAGCGTTACCAGATAAAGTGGTAGGGGAAGAGACATTGGTGGGAAAACTGGAGGCAAGGATTACTAAATTGGAAAAGGAACAGCTCTGCCAGGTAACACAGACCTTCCTGACGCAACTAAGATTGGAGGAATCCAAAGACTGGAGTCGAAGGAATAATTTAAGGTTCAGAGGGATACCTGAAGAAATTGGGGAGGACGCACAGCACACAGCAGTTGTGTCCATATGTCAGCAACTGGGAGTATCGGGTACCACCAAAGAAATTGAATTTGATAGACTACATAGAGTCTGGGGACTGCGCTTTTCAGACCCAGCTAGACCCAGAGATGTGATAGGGTGCCTGCACCATTATGCTCATAAAGAGCTTATCAGTCGTAAAGCCTGGGAAGCAGGATTAATAAGCTATGAAGGGACTACGATTAAAATACTCCTGGACTTATCCAGGGCCACTCTCCAGCGGAGGGCCCTACTACGGCCGCTATTGGAGAAAATTAAACTAGCAGGCGCCTCATATCGTTGGGGATACCCCATATCCCTGACGGTGAAGAAAGGATCATCGTTTTTTTCTTTATATGAACCGTCGGACCTTCCGGCTTTATTTGTATTTCTGGAGACAGAGCTATGTGCTGTACCGGATTGGCTACAACCACTAATGAGGAGACAGCGCAAGGGGAGATCTTTGAGGATAACGAGAGAAGACCCCCCACAGAAAGGGGAAGAGGATCAAGAACCAGGCCTAGACATAGACTGGTGAACGTGAGTTTACGGGAACTTAATATCCCATCCCTGCTCATTATGATTATATTTGACTATTTTTTGCTCCCCCCCCGGCTCTTTATCCCTTTTCCCTTCTTTCTTTTTTTTTTTCCTTGCCAGGACTGCCCCCTCCCTATTCTCTTTTTTGTCTGATCCCCCCTTCCCTCCCCCACATTGCCCCGACCCTTACCTGTGGATAAAGAAGCTCTCCCTTTTTTGTGGAATTGATTGAGGAATAGGAGGAGTTGGAAGGAGGGGAGAGAGGGGGTATTAAAAATCTGATAAAGGGTGCTTAACCAGAGCAATTGTGTTTTGGAATGACTAGTGTACCTAGGATCTATCAGAGATTTAGGGATACGAACGTTGAAGTGTGTAACAGACGAGATAGGGGGTTGATGTGCTATGGGGAGTGGGTCCCTGGTTGGCCCTCCCTGCTCTCCCTTGGACTATCATCTTGCCCCTAACCCCTTTTTTTTTCTTGCTCTATCACCCCCCCCCCCAGCCCAGGACTGGAGGATAGGAAAAATTTCTTAAAATAAGATGTATTATATGCATGTATATAAGAGGGGGATTTGTTTCGTCCCTGTGTGTCTGGGGCTGTTCGCTTCACTGGGTCTGTGGAGGGTTTACGTCCACTTTAAGTGGTTAAAGGATAGTGGCACATAGAGGATTGTCTCACATTATAGGTCAACACCGGTACTGCAATATCACAGAGGGGTAAAGTAGAAGTGTTTAGAAGTAGAAGTGTGATGATCTACTTATTTAATTCTTCTTTTATATATATATATATATATATATATATATATTGTGACAGCAGGAAGGTAAAGTCACCTGGTTGCATCCAGGGGGGTAGATATATTTCGCCCAGATTCAGGCTTTACGCCGACGTATACAACTAGGTGGAGAGTTGTATAAGGCTAGTGGGCTCATTGATGACTCATACCTCTAGGGAGAGGGCTGGGCGTCGTGCAGACAGGGAGTTGATGAGGCCAGCTGAAGCTTGTCAGCTCATTTAGGCCTCTATAAGAACTCCCAGCTTCATTAGATGTTTGCTCATGCCTGGAACCAGACCTGTGTGGACTGTCTAGGGAGAGTGAACCCCTGTGCGGTGAGAAAAAGCCTGTGTGTCTATTTGCTTGGACATTTAAAACCAGGGACTTAGGGACTAGGACAGCACTAGGCTGATCCCAGTTGTTAGTTAGGAAACCTGTATGTTTAGTCAGAGGTCAACTTGACCAGGATTTATTTTGGTTATGTTTCTTTTGCTTTGCTGTGTTTTGTCACTGTAAATAGAAAATAAACCGCACCTTTTTGATTTTTGAAAACCACAACCTCCGTTTGCTGGGCCTGTTTTGTGTGGGGAGCCCATCCCGGGGGTCACACACACCCGCTGCCGAGTTAACCCCCTCACAGTTGGTGGAGAACCAGTGGCAGTTTTTTTAAGCCAGCATGGAGGAGATACTGAAACAGCTGGCTCTAGCAAATGCCAATCAACAGCAGACAAATGCAGGTTTGCAAAGGAGCCTTGCAGCCCAGCAGCAGACAAACGCAACTTTGCAACAGAGTCTGGAGGCTCAGCAACGAGCCCAGCAGCAATCTGAGGCCCGCTTCATAGACCTGTTGCAGAAGCAAGAGCAGAGACTACAACAACAGATGGAAGCAGTAATGCAGCAACGTCCGCAGACCAGTGAGGAAAGCCGTCCCACTAATACCGCGTCCTTTGGGGTGAGTCGTTTATTGACAAAAATGACTGGAGAGGATGATCCAGAGGTATTTTTGACCACATTTGAAAGGACCGCTGAAAGAGAAAAGTGGCCTGAGGAGCAGTGGGCTGGACTGGTGGCTCCTCTGTTAACTGGTGAATCGCAGAAGGCTTACTATGACCTAGAGCCTGACCAAGCAAAAGACTATGTGATGCTAAAAGCTGAAATATTGGCAAGGCTGGGTGTCACCCAGGCTGTCCGGGCTGAGCGTGTGCATAACTGGACTTTCCAGCTTGGAAAACCCCCCAGGTCTCAAATGTATGATCTCATTCACCTGAGCAGAAAGTGGCTACAGCCAGAGACTTTGTCCGCACCAAAGATTGTGGAACGTGTTGTAATGGATCGGTTTTTGAGAGCTCTTCCTACTGCCATCCAAAAGTGGGTAAGCCATGGAGACCCAGAGACGGCCGATGGTCTTGTGGATCGTGTGGAGAAATACTTGGCTACAGAGAACCTGACGGCCTCTTCCAGAGACACTCGGACTTTCCACCCTAAGACCAGACCATCCCCAGGGGCGGATAAGAGGATTCCAAGGGGTGAGGGTGGAGAGAGTGAGAGGGTGGGAGCTCTACCCCAAGTTTGGCGAGAACAGCCTGGGAAATCAGCGGCTCAAGAGGCGGCAAGAAGGATCGTTTGCTACCGCTGCCGGCAAGCGGGACATATTGCAGCCAATTGCCCGGTTGTGGAGGAACCCATGCAGTGTGACTTTCTGACGGGCAGACGTCAGTCACTGTGTGCGACAGTCGCATGCACTGCCATTCGAGGAACTGAGAAACATTTATGCAAAATGTGTGTTAATGGTAGAAATGTTGTGGTATTGCTGGATTCAGGTAGCCTTGTGACCCTGATAAAGGCTGAGTTAGTTAAAAGAGAGGTCTCTGGGAATAGCAAGGTAGCTGTTATTTGTGTGCATGGGGACACCCGAGAGTATCCAGTGACTACAGTGTGTTTCGAGACCCCCAAAGGTACCCTCTCTCATCCAGTGGGCTTAGTATCTCAGTTACCGCATGACGCCATTGTGGGAAGGGATTTTCCGAAGTTCTGGGAACTGTGGGATGATCCTGAGCCCCTCACTGGTGCCCCTATGTACCAGGAATGTGATAGCCAGAACTCCCCTGAGAGTGGTGAGGACTCTCCGGAATTTCCCTTATCAGTATTGGCAGGGGAGACTCAAGAAACTGGAGAGGAGCCCACCTCCTCAGACGAAAACCTACCGTCTGTGGAGTTTTCTGATCTTGAGGTTCACAGGGAAAACTTTGCCACAGAACAGTTGAAAGACCCCGCCCTAATAAAGGCACGGGAAAACGTAGTGAAAATAGATGGCGAGTTAGTGGACCCAGATAATACCTGCACTTACCCATACTTCAGCGTAGAGAAGGACCTACTGTATCGGGTGGCAAAAAGGGCAGAAGAAACCGTTGAGCAGCTTGTGGTGCCCAAACCTTACAGGAAGTTGGTGTTGGAGTTGGCCCATGGGCACATTCTTGGAGGTCATCTGGGGACAGAGAAAACCCGAGAGAGGGTATTACAGAGATTCTATTGGCCGGGGGTGATGAAGGACGTAGAAAATTATTGTTCCTCCTGCCCTGTGTGTCAGAGGTTGGCCCCGATGCCACATTTCCGTAGCCCGCTGGTCCCTCTACCCATCATTGAGGTCCCGTTTGAGAGGATCGCCATGGATTTGGTAGGTCCTATAATCAAGTCCGCTAGGGGGCACCAGTACATATTAGTTATAATGGACTATGCCACCCGTTATCCAGAAGCGATCCCTCTCCGAAATACCTCGGCCAAAACCATAGCCAAAGAGCTATCTCTTGTTTTTAGCCGGGTGGGTATTTGTAAAGAACTGCTTACGGACCAAGGTACACCCTTTATGTCCCGGGTTATGAAAGAGCTGTGTAAATTGTTCAAAGTGACGCAATTGCGTACGTCTGTGTATCACCCCCAAACCGATGGGCTGGTTGAAAGATTCAACAAAACCCTAAAACAAATGTTGAAGAAAGTGGTGGATAGAGATGGAAAGGATTGGGACTGTTTACTTCCTTATTTGATGTTTGCTATTAGGGAGGTGCCCCAATCCTCTACGGGATTCTCCCCCTTTGAGTTACTGTATGGGAGACACCCAAGAGGGCTGTTGGATATTGCCAAGGAAACTTGGGAAAGTGAGAGTTCTCCCCACAGGAGTGTGATTGAGCATGTCGCCCTGATGCAAGATCGAATTGCACAGGTAATGCCCATCGTGAAGGAACATTTGGCCCAAGCGCAGTTGGCACAGCAGGGAGTGTACAACCGTGGAGCCAAGACCCGTACCTTTTCCCCGGGGGATAGGATATTGGTACTTGTCCCTACGGTTGAAAGTAAATTCCTTGCCAAATGGCAAGGCCCCTACGAGATAATGGAAAAAGTGAGCGAAGTGAATTACAAGGTCAGACAACCAGGAAGGCGAAAGCCCGAACAGATCTATCACGTTAATCTGTTGAAAGCCTGGAGGGATAGAGAGTCCCTAGTCGCAGACACTTGGTCACCAGCTCAAACTGGTTGCGTGATTCCTGAGGTTGGAATAGCAGCCACCTTGTCAAAACCCCAACAACAGGAGGTTAAGGAGTTTGTGCTTCGCAACAAGGAGGTATTCTCTGAGCTGCCGGGACAAACATCTGGGGT
Source organism: Rana muscosa (assembly GCA_029206835.1). Classification (NCBI taxonomy): domain Eukaryota; kingdom Metazoa; phylum Chordata; class Amphibia; order Anura; family Ranidae; genus Rana; species Rana muscosa. The sequence goes on along the minus strand of CM055119.1, from coordinate 277,103,876 downwards.
AGAGCATGACATCATTACCCCGCCCGGTGAAAGGGTGAAGTTAAAACCCTATCGGATCCCAGAGGCTCGACGGGAGGCAATACGGGAGGAAGTACAGAAAATGCTGAACTTAGGGGTGATAGAGGAGTCCCAAAGTGATTGGTCTAGTCCCATCGTGTTGGTGCCTAAACCGGATGGGAGCTGGCGATTTTGTAACGATTTTCGTCAGTTGAACAAAGTTACAAAATTTGACACCTACCCCATGCCACGTATAGATGAGTTGATCGACCGGCTGGGAACAGCCCGATACATGACGACTCTTGACCTCACAAAAGGGTATTGGCAAATCCCCCTGGCCAAGTCGGCCAAAGAGAAAACCGCATTTGTAACCCCAGACGGGGCGTTCCAATATAAAAGAATGCCGTTCGGGTTACAGAATGCGCCGGCCACATTCCAGCGGAAAATGGACCAGATGCTGAGGCCCCATCGGAAGTATGCTGCGGCTTACCTGGATGACGTAATTGTCCATAGCACAGATTGGGCCTCACATCTGCCAAAAGTGCAAGCAGTCCTGGACTCTGTTCGGGAAGCGGGGTTTACGGCTAACCCCAAGAAGTGTACCATTGGGCAGGAGGAGGCCAAATATCTTGGGTACACCATTGGGAGGGGAGTAATCAAACCCCAACTCAACAAAGTCAAGGCCATCCAGAGTTGGCCACGTCCCAGCAGCAAGAAGCAGGTACGAGCCTTTCTGGGAATCGCTGGGTATTATCGGCGATTCATTCCCCACTTTGCTTCTAAGGCTGTGCCCCTAACCAACCTAACGAAGGGGAAAGGGTCGGTCATGATTAAATGGACCCCCGAGGCTGAGGCAGCATTCCAATTCTTGAAACAAGCCTTATGTAGCCAGCCAGTGTTGTACTCACCCGACTTCTCTAAAGACTTTGTCGTACAAAGTGATGCGTCAGATGTGGGGTTAGGAGCAGTATTGTCCCAGGTCTGGAACGGGGAAGAGCACCCAGTCATTTACCTCAGCAGGAAGTTGAAGTCCCATGAGGTAAATTACGCCACCGTTGAAAAGGAGTGTTTAGCGGTGAAGTGGGCTCTAGATTCCCTTCGGTACTACCTGCTAGGTAGGCACTTTGACATGGTTACGGATCACGCTCCGTTAAAGTGGATGGCTCAAAACAAGGAAACAAATAGAAGAGTGAATAGGTGGTTCCTGGCCCTCCAGGAATTCAACTTCACAGTAAAGCATCGCCCTGGCGTTCAAATGGGGAATGTGGATGCTTTGTCTCGAGTACATGAATGCCTGATTGCTGGTGTTCCAACCCCGAGGTTAAAACAAGAGGGGGGGGTATGTGACAGCAGGAAGGTAAAGTCACCTGGTTGCATCCAGGGGGGTAGATATATTTCGCCCAGATTCAGGCTTTACGCCGACGTATACAACTAGGTGGAGAGTTGTATAAGGCTAGTGGGCTCATTGATGACTCATACCTCTAGGGAGAGGGCTGGGCGTCGTGCAGACAGGGAGTTGATGAGGCCAGCTGAAGCTTGTCAGCTCATTTAGGCCTCTATAAGAACTCCCAGCTTCATTAGATGTTTGCTCATGCCTGGAACCAGACCTGTGTGGACTGTCTAGGGAGAGTGAACCCCTGTGCGGTGAGAAAAAGCCTGTGTGGCTATTTGCTTGGACATTTAAAACCAGGGACTTAGGGACTAGGACAGCACTAGGCTGATCCCAGTTGTTAGTTAGGAAACCTGTATGTTTAGTCAGAGGTCAACTTGACCAGGATTTATTTTGGTTATGTTTCTTTTGCTTTGCTGTGTTTTGTCACTGTAAATAGAAAATAAACCGCACCTTTTTGATTTTTGAAAACCACAACCTCCGTTTGCTGGGCCTGTTTTGTGTGGGGAGCCCATCCCGGGGGTCACACACACCCGCTGCCGAGTTAACCCCTTCACAATATATATATATATATATATATATATATATTCCTTTTTTTTTTTTTTTTAGAGGGTGGGAAGGAGAGGACACGAGGAAATAGTGAAAGAGAACAGATTTATATTAAACACAACACAAAACCATACATTACTGAACTACATTTGGTAAACACATATACTTGACAAATATATAATAAAACACATATAGATATAGACTGACAGGGGCACACAGGATAAACACAGTGTGGCAAAGGATACACAGACATTAAGGAAGAAGACAGACAAATAAATAAAAATAAAGAGGTGAAATAGGCCCTGGGTGGGGGGGGGGGGATGGGGGAGTTATTGACTGTAATTGATTGGGGGGAGGGGAAGGGAGGGTTCAAATGGAGGATTTTATTGGGCCGCAAATTCCATCTTAGACCCATTATGATATAGTACATGTGGGGGGGGGGTAAAATGTGGTGGGAGTGTGACAGAAGGGGGAGAATCTGTGCAAGGCTGAAGTGGGAGGAGTGGAGAGGGAGAGGGAATATGATCTTAATATATTCTTTGAAGTTGTAACTGTAATTTATGTCGGACAGGTGCGAATTATAGATATATATTTCAACTGACATGATATTAATGATATGTTGTAAAACCTTATACGTATATGAACAGTTTGATGTATAGAAGCTGTATTTGTCACCTGGGCTGCAGATACATCCTAGAATATTACTCTCATATGGTGTAAGGGGGGTAATAAAGCCTGGAAACCTAGATGCACGTAGGAATATAGATAATGGGACAAAATGTGAGAGATTGGGCTTAGTGGAGAGGTCTTAGAGAACTTTAGAACTATGGGACTATTGCCTATCATTACTGCCCCAGGGGAGGGGTGCCCTATTGAGGGGCTAATTGGGGTGTATCAGGATATACCCCTGGGGCGTCGGTGATAGGAGTGGTTATTTAAGGAGCCCAGTTGATGTCTCGCAGCTTGATCTACCGAGGCCCCCCACTCCAAGATTGGTGATGTACTGCATGGGAGCGCCAGGGGGTACCAGGTATCCCCTCTCCCTGACGCCCATACATGTTAATGGATCGAACCTATTTAGTTTGCCCCTGACGGTATGGTTCTTTAAGAGAGATGGAGGAGAGGGAGAGGGAGAGGGCGGGGGTATAGGCTGAATGAGGAATCTCTTAAGTAAGAAAATGGCTGGAGGGACATAACTCTAGGCTCTGCCACCTCGACCATTGCTAAACACTTCCCCATATTCGGCACCCACGGGCAAATAGGTAGCCCTAAGTAGATGCTGTTTTTGTAACCCCTTTTTCTTTTCCTTTTTTTTTCTGTGCTCTCCTGTGTCGCCTGCGGACTTGGGGAGGATGGGGGGGCTGTGCGTGACATCCATAAATGCTAGGGGACTCAATATTCCCTAAAAACGTAGGATGCTACAGTATGACCAAAAACAGGCTAAAACTAATGTGGGAATGGTGCAGGAAACTCATTTTAAGGAAGGAATTTTTTCCTATCTTCAGAACAGATACTTCCCCAATGTATATCGTGCTTCTAATAAAGTGGCAAAAACTAAAGGAGTTGCTATTTTAATATCTAATAGAATATCATGGTCCTTGCTGGACAAGTGCTCGGATTCAGGGGGAAGATATCTATTTCTGAAAGGATTTATAGGTAAAGTAAAAGTGACTCTAGCCACTATTTACGCTCCAAATGTCAATCAAGATAGTTTCCTGGATAAGGTGTTATCAAAGTTGATGAAATTTGAAGAAGGAAAACTGATACTTGGGGGGGATCTTAATGTACCCCTAGATCCAAAAATAGACACCTCCGTTGGTGCTTCCTCAGTCCCTAGCGGGATCAGGAAGCGTATCCTTCGGAAGTTCCACTAAACCCAACTGACAGACACTTGGCGTATCCTGCACGCAGGGGAGAGAGATTATACCTATTTCTCTAATCCCCATCAATTATATTAGCGGATTGATCTTTTTTTGGTACCCCATCAATTACCGGTACTCTCCAGTGTGCAGGATATTTCAATAGGAAACATAACATGGTCAGACCATGCTCCAGTCACGATAAAACTCTCGTTGTCAGGGGCGGTATGCCTAATGGAATGGAGCTGGCGTTTAAATTAAAGCCTACTACAGTCCCCTGAAATCCGAACGGATCTGTCTAAAGAAATTGCATGGTATTTCCAGACAAATGACAGTGTAGAGAGTGATCCAGGAATAGTATGGGAGGCACATAAATCAGTAATACGAGGAATTTTAATTAAACATGGCTCCCGAGTGAAGAAGGCCAGAGAAAAGGAAATAAATAAATTACTGGGAAAGATTCAGGAACTAGAGATACTACATAAGGAGACATTAGAAAGGGGGATAGGAAATGAGCTTGCACATCTAAGAAGACAGATATCAGATCTCCTTTGATATAAAGCAAAAGCAGAACTACAACGAGGGAGGAGGATGGCATATGAATCAAGAGACAAGTGCGGCAAACTCTTGGCAAGGAAATTGAAAGAACAACAGACACGGTCATATATACCGTATATCAAGGGAAAAGGAGATCAGAAACTTTCAATGCTGAAAGATATTGAGCAGGAATTTGGGGAGTATTACTCCTCGCTGTACAACCTGCCACCACCTCCTCTGCCCCCCTTGTCTCTAGAAGAATATTTATCATCCTCACAATTAGCTCGATTATCATCCCCGGTTCGGAGAAAATTAGAAGCACCTATTACTACAGAGGAAATATTAATAGCACTGAAAACTATAAAACATGGAAAAGCACCCAGGCCAGATGGCTTCTCTATACAATATTTTAAAAGTTTCTATCCTTTATTAGGCCCACACATGACCAAATTATTTAATGCAATAGGATAAACAACTGCCTTTACACCAGATACATTAAGAGCTCATATCACGATCATTCCAAATGAAGGAAAGGACCCGGTGATCTGTAGTAGTTACCGACCGATATCCTTATTACATACAGATTTAAAGATTTTTACAAAGACGCTAGCACTTCGGTTACAACCCCAAATCTCTCAGTTGGTTCACCTGGATCAGGTGGGGTTTATCACTACACGTGAAGCAAGAGACAGTACTATTAAAGTACTTAATCTAGTTCAATATGCAAATCAAACAGAAGCCAAGTGTTTTTATAAACACAGTCCCTGAAAAAGCTTTTGACAGGGTCAATTGGATATTTATGTTAGGAGTACTGAGACATATGGGCCTTGGAGACCGAATGTTGCACTGGATAGCCGAGACATGTTTGAAACCACAAACTCTAGTTAAAGCAAATGGAGTACATTCCAAAACTTTTACAATCTCAAACAGGACCCGCCAGGGCTGCCCCCTATCGTCACTCTTATTTGCATTGACACTGGAGCCCCTATTGAACAGAACCCGACAGAACCCAGATATTGTGGGAATAGGGGTGGGAGGAGAGGAATATAAGGTGTCCACGTACGTGGATGACCTGCTGTTCTCACTCGCCTCCCCACAAATATCATTACCTAATCTTATGAAGGAAATAGAACATTATGGAGCTCTGTCGGGTTTTAAGATAAACTATAGCAAGTCGGAGGCGATGGGGGTAGGATTGCCGGGACACTTAAATAGTAACCTTCAGCATAATTTTAAGTTTAGATGGACAACAACGGCACTAAATTACCTAGGAACAGAGGTCCCTTCAAATTTAACAAAGACCTATGCTCTGAACTTCCTGCCATTACTCAAGAAAGTAAAAACACTACTAAATAAGTGGAATAAGGGTATGCATTCGTGGTTTGGCAGATGTAACATCTTAAAGATGAATATAGTGCCAAAATTTCTGTATCTCTTCCAGGCATTGCCTATCTATATTCCTACGACCTACTTTTAGACAAATAAGGGGCGAGTTCACGAAATTTATATGGGCTAGTAGATGCCCTAGGATTAATAGAGAATTGCTGACACTGCCTAAGAAGGCAGTCGGAATTGCAGCACCAGATATGTATAAGTACTACCAAGCAACCCAACTTAGCAGGATTATTGATTGGTGTAGGCATACAGAGTACAAACTTTGGACTACTAAAGAACAGCAAATAAGCCCAGTCCCGCTAAATAGAGCTATATGGTGCTATACAACCCTACCTTCCTCACTGAAAATGCATCCTACGATAGGACCTACACTTCAAATAGGCTTTAAGGCTAGCCAGAATCCCAGAGGGTTTTGCGGACTTAGGGAGAACGGCTGCTCTCAAGTCTCACATTTTACAATTTCAGATAACTGGTCAACGATAGACTCTATGGTTCAGAAAGGAGGACAGTTTGAAATATCCGCATGGCAGGCACGACAAATCCGTCATTTTCTAGAAACATTGGGCCCCATAGAGAAATATCAAAGACCACGCACAAAATTTGAGACTAAAGCCTCGTACACACGACCGAGTTTCTCGTCCAAAACCGACAAGAAAAGTGCTGCGAGAGCTTTATTGTCAAGAAAACCGTTCGTGTGTATGGTTTTACGACGAGAAAACTGCCGTGAATCTCGACGAGAAAAATAGAGAACCTGCTCTCTATTTTCTCGTCCGGATTCTAGATTTTCTCGTCGTGTTTCTCGTCAGCCTGTTTTGCGACGAGAAAATGGAAAATTGTTATCAATACTTACTGTAATTTTCCTTTCCTGGCCTGTCCTCACGTCAGCACACTATGGGTTAACCCCTTCCTCCTGTCTCCCAGTACCACCTTCTTTTAGCTGATAAATAGGGGGCCCCTCCTCCCTTGCCCTTGTTCCACTTAACTGGAGGACGACAGGCTTATCGGGAGGGAAAAGAGCTGTGCTGACGTGAGGACAGGCCAGGAAAGGAAAATTACAGTAAGTATTGATAACAATTTTCCATTTTCCTGGCCAGCCTCACGTCAGCACACTATGGGATTTAATTTAGCTGATTTAGGGTGGGGAAAAGATAAGACTCGAACAACAACTGAAAACGCTGCTATAGTGAATATTTTATTTTGTTTGCAGAGGTGTGGACACCACTGCGTTTCCAAAATTTGATGCGTTGGCCGCTGTGACATCTAAACTGTAGTGTTTAGCGAAGGTTTCGCAGGAGCTCCAACTAGCGGTCCTGCATATGTCTTCAATCGGTATCTTAGCCGAAGCTGCCCATGAGGCTGCCACCCCTCTGGTAGAATGAGCTCTAAGAACTTGTGGAGGCGTCAGCCCCTGTTTCTCATATGTGAGGCTTATCACCTTGGTGATCCAAGTCGCTATGATTCTAGCGGATGCCGCTTGTCCTTTCCTAGGCCCGGATGGCAGGACGAAAAGGGTATTAGTTTTGCGTACCTGTAGAGAGCGGTGTAGGTAAATTGAGAACAAGTTGACCATGTCCAGTGGTCTGAGATCTAGCTCTTCCGCTTGTTTTGGTGGCTGTGTGAAGCTTGGTAGGACTGCCTCCCAATTCACATGGAATTTGGAAACCACTTTAGGTGTTACGGCCGGTGAGGGCCTTAGGATCACTTTGTCCTGGAGAATGATGCAATATGGATTCTTGCAGGACAGAGCTGCTAGTTCTGAAACCCTTCTTGCCGACGTTATGGCTGTAAGGAAGATCAGCTTGACTGTCAAGAACCAAAGCGGGCATGTCTCTGCAGGGATGAATGGATGTAGGAGCAGGGCTTTTAGTACCGTGCCCAGATCCCATGCTGGGAACAGGGGTCTCCTTGGTGGTTTCAATTTTATGACTGCTCTGAGGAACTGTCTTATTAGAGGCTCACCTGCCCACTTGTGACCTGTGAAGCACGCCAATGCTGACACTTGAACCTTTATGGTGTTATAGGCTAAGCCCGCTTTTAGAGCTGACTGTAAGAAGTCCAACACTTGCGCAATGCTTGGGGATAACGGAGAAAACTTCTGTTGCAGGGCAAATGCCGTAAATTTCTTCCAAATTCTGTTATAAGTGACATTGGTTGTGGCTTTTCTAGATTTTAGTAGCGTCAAAATTACTTCCTCCAAGATGCCTTGTGACTGTAGTCTGGCCGATTCAACAACCAAGCCATCAGCTGTAACCTGCCCGGGTTGGGATGACACCATTGGCCCTGCTGTAGAAGGTCTCTCTTCAGTGGCAGCTGTATTGGGGGGACTGCCGCCATCTGTAGGAGCAGAGGGAACCATGGTCTCCGTGGCCAGAAGGGCAGGATTACAATTGCATGGACGTTCTCCCTCGCAATCTTCAGTAGGGTTTTCATTACCAGAGGTAACGGTGGAAAAAGGTAGACAAAGGGAAAATCCCACGGAATTGAGAAGGCGTCTTGGGCTACTGCCTCGTCGCAGTGAAACCTTGACACGAACCGGGGTGTCTTCGCATTCCATGGAGTCGCCATTAGGTCTACCGAGGGTGTCCCCCAGTTGTGGAAGATTGTCTCTAGGATGTCCCTGTTGAGTGTCCATTCCTTCTTGTTGGGGAAATCCCGGCTCAGACGGTCTGCTATGTGATTCTGACTGCCCGGAATGTAGGCTGCCGTTAGGGCTTCCACATGCGCTTCTGCCCAAACGAATATGTTGGTTGCCACCTGCAACAGCGGCAAGCTCTTGGTTCCACCCTGTTTGGCTATATAAGCCACCGCCGTTCGGTTGTCCAACATCAGTTTGACTCGAGCCCCGTGGACTAGATTCTCGAAGGCCCGCAGGGCCAGGTATGCTGCCTGTAATTCCAAGAGGTTGGAGTGTCTGGTTTCCATCCTGCTCCATTCGCCTTGAACCTGCCTGCCGAGGCAGTGAGCGCCCCAGCCCCGGAGACTGGCATCCGAGGTTATCCGAATCCAGTCTCCGGGGCTGAGGGGCATGCCCTGCGACAGGTTTTCTGGTGCTATCCACCACGCCAGGCCTTGGCGGATCCGTCTTGGTATGAAGATCTTCTGGTGCAATGATACGCCATCCCACTGGTTCAGGAAGGATGTCTGGAATGCTCTTGTATGGAATCTTGCCCAGGGGATAGCTGGGATTGCTGCGGTGAACATTCCCAGAAGTGTCATGCAATCCCTTGCTGACAGTGATGAGGACTCCATCACGCTGTTTACGCAGGCTACTAACTCGACTTTCTTGCGTCCTGGTAGCGAGACAAGCCCTTTTCTTGTGTTGAAAACAAGTCCCAGGTATTCCATCTCTTGAGAGGGGATCAGCTGGCTCTTCTGCTTGTTGATAATCCAGCCGAATTCTGATATAGTCTCCAGTACTAGCTCGCGCTGTGTCGCTAACTCTTCGCTTGTACGCGCCACTACTAAGATGTCGTCTAGGTAGTGGAAGATCTTTATGCCTCTTAATCGAATGACGGCGATGACAGCTAGCAAGATCTTGGAGAAGACCCGAGGCGCTGTGCTGATCCCGAAGGGTAGACACCTGAACTGGAAATGGTCTTCCCCTACCATGAATCTTAGGTATTTTTGGTGCTTCTCGTTGATTGGGACATGCAGGTACGCATCTGCTAAATCGACTGATATTAACCAGTCTCCTGGTTGCAGAACTGATATAATCGTAAATATTGATTCCATCTTGAATGTTTTGGGGACAATATAGTGGTTCAAGGATCTTAGGTCCAAAACCGGTCTTAGATCTCCTGATGCTTTGGGTACCAGAAAAATTGGTGAATAAACTCCCGTTTTCCGCTGTTTTAGAGGTACCGGGGTAATTGCATTTTTTTGAAGTAATTCGGTTATATATTCTAGTAAGCACTTCCGTTTTTTCTGGTCTTGTGGCCATTCTGTCTGGGCCACTATGTTGGGTGGTTTTTGTCGAAAAATTATTTTGTATCCTTGCTTGACCGTCTTCTGGACCCATTGGTCCTTGACCGTCTCCGCCCATACTCTCCAGAAGGATGCCAATCTGGCACCCACCTGGGGAGGATGGGCGGCTGACCCGTCAAAAATACTTCTCCGATTTCTTAGCGGTCTGCGCGGCCTTGGTCTTTACGTTTCGTAGAAAAGAGTTCTGGGAGCTCTTCCAATAGGGCCTTGTGTATTCTCGCCCCGGTCTGTATGATCTGGCATCCTGCGCCCTTCTGTAGTCTGATTGGCCTGACCGGGTGGCCTGCTGTCTTCTTTTAGGTCTTTGTGGTATCAGGCCCGACTTCCCTCCTGTAGCTCGTTTAATAGCTTCTTCTAAGGTGCCACCAAACAACGTTTTGCCATTAAATGGAATATTACAGAGACCCAGTTTTGAGGTACTGTCTGCTACCCAATGACGCAGCCATAGGGCCCTTTTTGCGGTCACTGCAAAAGCCATGATCCTAGCGAGAAGTTTTACTAAGTCCATAGAGGCTTCTGCCAGGAAGTCGGCTGAGAGATCCAATTCCATTTCCACGTTAGACCTTAGAGCTGTCTGGACATTTGTGGTCCAAACCTTCAAGGCTCTGGAGACTGAGGTTAAGGCTATGGCAGGGCGGCAAGCCGCACCAGCAGATGAATAAACCTTCTTTAGGTCTGTATCCGCACGTCTGTCCATCGGGTCTCTGAAAGTTGTAGAATCCTGCAATGGCAGGGCCACTTGTCTAGCCAAGCGCTGTAAGGCCGCGTCTATGCCTAGTGGGGATTCCCAAAGGGCAGCTTCTGGAGTCTTAAATGGGTATAGCCTTGCGAAACGATTCTGTACATTTAACCTCTTTTCTGGCTTTTCCCATTCCTCCTCGAACCACTCCCGGATCTCTGGCAAGAGCGGAAAGGTCTCCCCTTGGTTCTTCCGGCTAGGAAAAAACCTTTTAATTTTTTCAGGTGGCTGGGCATCCTGTTCCCAGTCTATGGCCTCTTTTACGGCCGCAACGTAAGGCTCTATGCATTGAAAGTCAAATAAGTACTCAGAGGGTTCCTCTGAGTCCGAGGAATCTCGTGATGACACCTCTAGCACTGGAGACGAATCTCGCCTTTGCTCCGCTGTGCTCCTGATTCTAGCTTTAGTCCCCGGAGCCCTGAAGCCTGAGGCTGACTGTATACTTTCTGTCACTGCCTCGTGAATATAGTCTTTTATTCTGCGTGCCTCCGCTTCTTTGTCTGTGGCTACCTCTTTGATGCAGTCTGCGCATAAGAGTTTCCCAGGAGCGGATGGCGCTGAACATGCCCAGCAAAACCCCTCATTAGGGCGGCCTCCGGTCACATTTGGCTCTGCTACTGTAGCAGTTTGAGTAGTTGTGCGACCTGGGCTGGATTGGGATTTGTGCATTGTCCGAGACCCAGACGCTTGCGGAGATTTAGAACGGTGGCGGGTCTTTTTCTTCCGCACTTGTCTTGTATTAGGGCTTCTGCTCCTAAAAGACAAAACACCTCTTTAGTTTTGGTGTTGCACTCTTTTATATTGTGGCCCCCGTAGACCCCTCCTACCTTTCTGGTGATCTTTGTGCATTATGGGGCTGTGGTGAGCTCATGCTATATAAAAGACAGGATATAGCCAATAAGCAACAGGAAAATTCTCACTCTCATATATATATATAATAGTTATCTCTTTTAAATAAATGCTCTTTACCTTGCATTTAGTCCAAATTCTCTAGGGGTGGCAGCAGTATATTTGAGAAACACTGAGTGCTGTTAGGTAAAATAAAGTTCATGTCACTTTAACAAAACAGGCAGTGCATAATGCTGACACAATCTCTCCACTCCCCCTCACTGAAGGAGACTCACCAGGACGTCTCTCTCAAGCACTGAGGCATACAGCAATGATTTTCCTGGCTTACAGGGCTTTTCTAGCCACGCTAGTTCACGCCCCCAGCGCCGCCCACCGTGCCGCCCCCTCCGTGACATCATCGCAATTCCACAGAAAGCACGGAGGGGGCGGCCGGCACGCTCCTAAGGAGCCTAGCAGCATGGAGCATGAGAGGAGACAGCATCACCACAGCCCTGTATGTAAGCTCCTATAGCTCAATATGCCCGCATAGCTCATGCACCTCGAGCGTCCAGTGTTCTAAAAGGATGCTACCTTTAGTATTCTGGACCTTCCAGTCCCAGGAGAGGCTTGAACCTGGGTGGGTGGGTTCGGCAGGGGGGTTTGTTCTGTGTTGTTTTCTTGTTTTTCGTGGTGGTCTGGTCGTCCGACCAAAAAAAAGGAACAAGGGCAAGGGAGGAGGGGCCCCCTATTTATCAGCTAAAAGAAGGTGGTACTGGGAGACCGGATGAAGGGGTTAACCCATAGTGTGCTGACGTGAGGCTGGCCAGGAAAATGGTTTGTGTGTATGCTTTTACGACTCTTCAAAAAGCGCGCATGCTCAGAATCAAGTATGAGACGGGAGCGCATCTTCTGGTAAAACAAGCCTTCGTAATGGAGATAGCACATTCGTCACGCTGTAAGTTATTGCATTGTTTAAATGTTGTGCATTTAAATCTTCTTTAGAATGTTACAATAATGAAAACTAATGAACTTGTTTCGCTGCTGATATTCACACAGAGTTATGACTATCTATTTTAAACCTTTTTCATGCTGCTCTTAAGAAGATTTAGCTGTATTATATCGTGCAAGATCTTCTGAATATTTTAATGTTTTATATTTTTTAGACAGATGTTAATTGTAATTTGTCGATGTTTTGATAGTGATCTCCCATTTTATTTTTTAAATTTAGTTGTGTCAAGTTTACACCTTATATTTTTTAAAGAACACCTTTAATGATTTTTTTTGGTGTTATCTGTCCCTTTTTTGGGGGGGGGGTCAAATGTATCTGCTTACTCCAAAGGTAAATAAATAATTATTATAAAAACACATAGTCAAGTATGAACTTAAAAAAAAAAAAACATTTATTCATGTCTTGAACAAAATTAATAGAAGGCAGCGCTGGAGAACCTGTTGCCATTTGTGCATCCATGGGACCCCAGAGCACACATCAACCCTGTGTGGACACTAAAATTGGGAGCTTGAGAAGCACAACAGTTGTGAGCACAATCTGATGCTGGCCTCCCAGAGGTCAGGAACAGCAGCAGGTGATATATATGTCCCAAGTCTGTGGTACTACAACAGGCTGCCTTCTGTCCGACCACAATGAAGCAAGGCCATCAATTCCTCGTCTTCTTGGCAGCCTTCCCTGCAGCCTTCCTTCTGCGTGTGGCTGGAGGCTGGGCCACTGGAGGGGTACTCCTGTCAGGAGGAGGAGAAGGAGGTGGAGGAGAAGGGGGTGGCGCAGAAGAAGGTGGAGGTGGAGGAGGAGGTGGAGGAGAAGGGGGTGGCACAGAAGAAGAAGGTGGAGGTGGAGGAGGAGGTGGTGGAGAAGGGGGTGGAGCAGAAGAAGAAGGTGGAGGTGGAGGAGGAGGTTGAGGTTGGGATAGTTGTGCGAACTCACATATGGCCGTATTGGGGGTAATTCTCTCCATCACCCCCTTGTTCAGCAAGGTGATGAGCAGGGGCTCGCATAGGAGGCGTTGCTCCATGCTCATCACCTTGAACTTGGCCTCAACTAGGCCGGCAATGGCCTCTTCAGGGGATGTGGGCTCCTGGAGGGTGGCATGTGCCTCTCTAATAAGGGCCATTGCTGCCTCACTAGTGGTCCTGTCCCTCCTGCTTCTTTTAGGAAGGCGGATGGGAGGCACCTGAGATCTTGTGCTTCTCCTCGTGCCGGCCACCTCCTGTCTGCCACTGGGCCCTGCCACCTCCTGTCTGCCACTGGGCCCAGGCACCTCCTGGCTGACAGTGGTCCCTGCCTCCTCCTGCCTGACAGTTTCCATACCCTCCTCCTGGCTGATTTCATCCTGTGTATGAAAAAGGGACATAGTTTAATATTTTGGTTTATTATTTTCACACAATTTTGAGATCATGAATGTAGCAATTTGAATGTAAATCAAGAGAAAAGACAAATATTTTTAGGACTACATCAGATTGACTATTTTGCACCCAATTTATGGCAGACTAATGTCTATAGATCTTGATTTCACTTTTGTATCCCAAAATAGTTTAGGATTTTCATCTTGACTTCTTTTTCCTGCATTAAGTTTCTCACAATACATTTTCATTTAATACTATACCTGGCTCCAGATGTCCAAATCAGCTTCTTACAGGATGGCTGCCTCCTCTTGCTCCAGAGAAGGCTCAGGTTGGCTGCAGGGAAGTCTGGGGGGAAGAGTGGACAGTGATGGCCTTGCCTCAATGTGGTCATCCAGAAAGAACATCCTGCTGTAGTACCACAAGATCGGGACATACACATCATCTGCTGCTGCTCCTGACCTCTGAGAAGCCAGGACCTTAGAGCGTTCAGTCCTGTATGTGCCTCTCAAGCTCCCAATTTTAGTGTCCACCTGTTTTGCTGCTGCTGTGGGCACCTTGGTATGCACAAATGGGAGCAGGGTCTCCAGCGCTGCTTTTCTTACCCCTTTTTTTTCTATGGATGGGGTTTTTTGTTTCCCACAGAGCGGGCAGCTCCCTTACCCGGTCTATAAATTCCGCAAGGAATTCCTTGTCACTTATGAAGACATTCATTTTGGGTCTGCAAGCCAAAAAAAAATAATAAAAAATAATGTGAGTCACACAGTCTAACCTCCTGTAAATCTTAGTCACCATATATATCCTCCAACATTCTCTAGACAGTATAGGCCACCAATTTCTCAAAGTCTACAAATCACATACCTTCGTTCGCACGTCCGTCACTTTTACTCCTCTCTCCGCACACCGAACGTAGTATAGTCACATGTGTGTTTGCTATATATACACCACGCATGCGTAAAACTACGCACACGTCGCTCCGCACACGTCGCCCGCCCATGACGTTCTAAGTAACATCTTTTCCCCGCCCCTTCTCTTTTGGCGTGCAGACAGATATGGCGGATTCACAGTAGGTGTCTGATAATTCCTCAAATAACGAGAAGGAAACAAGCCCGGAGACTGCGGAAAAACGTCACGATCAGGGAGGAGATTCAAGGCATCTAATATGTCTTATGCGGAGATGGCGGAGATGGTGGACATATTGCTAAAGTCAGATTATGACGCAAAGCATGGGCCGTATAGCAAACCTAATCGAAGGAAGGCCAAAATCATGAAGAAAGTCGTGAAGAGTCTGAAGAAGAATTTCAGGGTGAAACGATCAAATGAGCAGCTCAGAAAGAGGTGGTCTGGCCTCAAACTGAGGGAGCCGGAGCAGTTAAGGAGCATTAAGAGAATGCTTGAAAAAAGTAAGTACTTTTTCCCCATTTTTCCTATTATTGTATTTCACAACTTGCATGTTGCTCCATGTTATTGCATTTTTCTATTGTACCTTACAAAATGTCATAGTTTAAACTTGGTTTGGCACAGTAATCGTTCGTTACAGACACATCGTTCGGCCACTATCCTCGATTTTTATAGATTTTACAGGGTTAAAATAATTTACACAGCTGCCTGTTTTTATTCAATAGTTGTTCTTACATTGTTGCCTAGATGATGTGTTTGTAAAGAGAATGAAATGCAAACTTTAATCAGTGTAAAGGAGAGGACACTCAGCAGCTGGTTCCACATCTGTACTTTTGAGCACTATAGTGTGGGCCACCAGAACCACATTTTTTGGGTGTCCCACACAGGTGCATCAGTGAATTTTTGTGGTGCCTCCATGTATAAAAATTGACAGCCAAAGGTGAATAGTAAAGAAATTATTTGGTAAAAATAATGTCTTCATCTTGAAATCCCGCCCAAACAGACACTTGTACCCCACTTCCAAGCAATTTATCATGTTTTTATTTTTTATAGAGAATTTCTGTGTGATAACTAGACCTTTTATTTGATTCTCATAGGGGAGAGAAGACTGGGAGGAGAACACTCCAGGGAGCACAAGAAACCCACACCTTCTAAACAACCCCAACCTCACCAAGACCCACAACCTGAGGATGTTGAGGAAGTTGAAGAGGTGGAGGAAGGAGAAGTGGAGGAAGGAGAGGTGGATGACGTGGTGGAACTGGTCACCACAACAGGTCAGTATCTGTCACCACAGCTTCAGGTAAGAGATGTAGGCCTGCAGAGTTATAATACCTTTTGTATTTTTTTATTGGGGATGTAAATGTTGGGGTGAAAGAAAGTATGCGTTTCTCTGCTGACAGTGCCCTACGAATCATACAGCAAGTGATGGAATGTAGCACAGAACTGGACAGAATTAAGCAAAGAATTTATGTGATGGATCAAACCTTTAAAGACATCCTAGATGTTTTGGGGAGAATTGAATAAGGCAACAAAACCCCCATTTTTTGTTTGAGATTGTTCTTCCCCCTTTTTTTATCTTTTAGACAATCAATCAAGCCAAAATTTGAATATGCACACAGTGTGTCAACATGTGCCATCTGCCATCAGGGGATATCCATGTACGGGTTTTGGGGGTGCAACCCCTTCCTCGTATCTCAAGTAGGTGAACTGAAGAAGGGGATGCACCCCCAAAACACGTCCATTGATCACCCCTGATGGCAGATAGCACATGTTGACAATAGGGATCAGGAGTCAACAATCCCTATTGAAAATGACTTCAAATTGTGTGCATATTCAAATTTTGGCTTGGCCAGGGGTGCCAATACCCCATATTAGGACGGCCAGATAGAGACATATTTTGGGTAATTGAATGTCTCATATTGCCAAGAGGTATCCAATGTTGTAGTTTGTTGAATGCTACTGATGTTTTTGTATTTTCGAAAAAAAAAAAAAAGCCGGTTTGTGGCCAGCCAAAAATAAATAAATTAAAAAATGTTCTATTTACCATGTGTGTGAATGTGCACAGAGTAAAATTTTGGAAAAAAAACAAAGTGTAGCTTCTTTTTCAAATACGCTCTAACCTTTTTTGTGTATGTGTAGCGGGGTCTCTTTTAAGGCCCCAGGACTACGTTACCCAGAACCCCATTCAGCCCCAGGGCGGAAGTTCCACCACAAAGACTCATGGGAGGGCCTATTTAAGCGAGAGACGAGACGAGGCGGAGCTCGCTCTCTTTTCTGGACACAACGCTTCAAGCAACAAGTCATCCTGCGCGGATCTGCTGCAGGGCAAGGCCTGAAGCCTAAGGCCTTACCTGAAGTCCGAAGAGCCTTCCACCATCCTGCGGAGCCTGGGTGGATCCTGGACCGTCGGTGTAGGACGCCAGTTGGATCGGGGACCCGATCGGTTGCAGATGCTGTGTGCGACACACACACGCGGTGGAAGTCCCAGCCTGAAGTGGTGAGCGGGCACCTGCCCATATCCATAGACTGAGTTGTATTCAGGCCTTTAGACTGCCTAGGCCCACTGTTCGCTCACCAGTGTTTCCTTGGGGGAGTCCGGTAGGGGGACTTAGTTGAAGTGCCTACCCCCCCCCCCATTTTGCATACCGTTACTACAAGTTACCACCTATATGGATTACAATTTGGTCATTTCTTCAAGTGCACCAATGAAAGCTGGCCGGTGAAGAAACCTTCCTCCCGCAGGGAAAGGAGACTCATTTTATTCACTGTCAGGCCTGACATAGGTGGGGAAAGTTATAAAGTTTGTGTTACTGTGTCATAGGGCGCGCACGCCATAATAGCTCCGCGTGGTGGATACTGCGCGGCGCCATATTATAGTGCTGCCTCTGTTACATTGATTGATGCAGGGTTCTACAGGCCCATGTACGTGTTACGTGCCATATTTTATGCCACCCTTTTATAGTAAAGCTACTAATTATTTATATTCTTGCCTCAGTGTGTTGTCTGCCTATTTAGGAACTGTTAAGTATCATACACCTGAGAGTGATAGGAAGTTAACCCTAGACTAACTGTGCCAGAGTGGGTCGAGTAAGATTGCCGGGGGTTGGCGGTGCTGTATACAGGGCCCGAGAAAACAAACCAGCGGCTCTCTTAACTGGGGGTAGCGCTACACGTGGGGGCTCGTCCGGGATCCTGTTGCAGCAAATAGCAGCCAAGAAATACCAGCATGGACCCACTAGAAGTAGTAAAGTGGTGCGCAGCAGTAAAAACAGATCCGCATGAAGTAGTGATCATAGAACTTTCAGGGATCTGGCAAGAAGATGCAGTGAAACAGTTAGTGATGTCACTGTCCCCACAACAGAAAGCATGGATAGTGGATGTCAGATCAGAACCTCCCTTGACATATGTACTGTTAAAATGGAAAGATGGAACCCCAGAAGACTTCAAGAAGCCGACAATAGAAACGGTAGATAAACAAATCTATAATCTGATACACGCTCCACCCGACCTAAAAGATGTAAAGAAGGAGCGGAGTCCTGGGTCACCACAGGGCGCTCTCAGCACGGAGTTATGCGCGGTTCTAGGGGAAATCATAGCGCAATGCAAGAAAGATCCTGCAGATTACCAAATGTCAGGATACCGGAAACTCAGAATGTTTTCAGGAAGGAAGCCTGTACCTTCAGGTGAAGAAGGGTTTGAGGAGTGGTCAGACGGTGCCACTCAGGCCTTAGAGGAGTGGGAAGTTCCAGACCACAGAAAGAAGCAGAGAATTGCTGAGAGCTTAAAGGGGCCTGCTCTAGAGGCCATACGCAACCTCAAGATGAGCAAGAAAGACTGTACTGCACAAGACTATCTAAACATTCTGCAGAATGTGTTTGGCGGAACAGAGAAAATCACTGAGCTTACCTACCAACTGGAGCACTGCTACCAAAAGGCAGGGGAGAAGCTATCAGAGTTTATGATGCGTCTAGATAAAATACTGTACAAGATGATCCTGAAGAAGGGGATCGACCCGAAGAAGGTGGATGAGGCCCGGGTCCAGCAGGTCATGAGAGGATCTCAACCCCTGGATCCCATCGCACTGGCGCTACGTACAAGACAGGACGGGAAGAGCCTGGAGTACCCTGACTTGATCCGAGTAGTCAGAGAAGAGGAAGCTATGCTGGAAGAGAAGAACAGGAGCCAACCAGTTGAGCTGGTACAACCTCCTCCAGTGATGGTCAGGACGGCCATGACCTTAGAAAGAGACGCAGAGGTGGACACCTTGAAGTCGCAGATGTCCCAAGTACTGGGAATGTTGACCTCCCTGATGGAAAAGGAGTCAAGGGTACCTGAGAGGAATAGTCCAAGGAAGGAGTTGTTTCCAAATACTTCAGCGCCCGCATCTCTGGAAGATAGAGGGGATATGATCTGTTTCAACTGTGGAGGAATTGGTCACACGGCCAGAGTGTGTCCCAGTCCCAAAAAAGAGGAAGATGAACAACCGCAAGCCGCCGGAAAACTTCAGCGGGCCCCGGTGAAGGAGTCAACCGGGTGCCCATCATCTTCAAAGAACTCCATACTGAATAAGAAGCACATGAAAAAAGGGGGCAGGACCCCACAGAAGAAACCGAGGGTTCCTCAGAAGGAACGCACTCCAAAGAAGAATAGTAATGTCCCTCAGCGGGTAGCTACACCCATACAGAGGAGAGAGATCAATGCATACCAGGCCCAGGAGAGACTGAAGTCCTAAGACAAACTAAAGAAGGATAGTCAAAAAGGGAAATGCAAAGATCAGAGGAAGGAGACCCCTTCGAAGCAGTACCCAGAGAAGCTGGTGGGTCCCTCCCCAATTGTGTCCATTCAAGTGGAGGGAGT
Organism: Rana muscosa; assembly: GCA_029206835.1. Taxonomy (NCBI): domain Eukaryota; kingdom Metazoa; phylum Chordata; class Amphibia; order Anura; family Ranidae; genus Rana; species Rana muscosa. The sequence continues at coordinate 277,084,486 of CM055119.1, read as the reverse complement.
CTACACAAGAGCCCTGTTGGATACTGGGGCACAGGTGACCCTGTTGTATCGAGACTTCTACGACAGACACCTAAGTCACCCACCCATCCGAAAGCTTGAAGACCTGGAGATATGGGGAATCGGAATGGAGAAGTTCCCGTATGACGGCTATCTACCCATATGATTGACTTTTGACCCATCCATAGCAGGAAAAGGGGAAGTGTTCGACACCTTAGCTGTGGTGTGCCCCCGACCGCCTGGAGACAACAGGAGTTCCTTGATAATAGGAACCAACACGGATCTGGTCCGAAGACTTTTGGTCCCACTGACAAGAAGGAAGAACCCCACAGTCACTGAGCATCACCCAATGTTGAAGACCGCCTACCAATGGCTGATCTTAGAACAAAGGGCCCCGGAAGAGGGGGTAGGAAAGGTCTGGAGACTGGGGAGAAAAGGGATAGTGCTGCAACCCGGTGAAGTAACCTGTCTGAAGGCCACAGTGAAACTCACTTGTTAGCAGCCGGGCCCCTTTGTGATGTTGGAACCCGATCCAAGGGAAGAACCCTCGGGCCTGGAGGTAGTCCCAGAAGTGGTCCCAGTGAGGGCCCTGAAGAAGGCCCATTGCAGGGTGCCAGTGAGTGTCAGAAATACCACGGATGGTCCAATGGAAATCTCAGCCAGACTTTTGCTGGGTCGGGCGAGTCCAGCCACACCAGTTGCCTCCCCGGATGTGGAGAAGACAGATGGAGAAGGTACTGTGTGGGAGAAGCTATCTATGGAGAATCCAAACCTGCCCAGGGCTTGGAGAGAGAGAGCCCGGACCAGTTGATTCGGTGGAAGAGGATCTTCTCCCATGATGAGTTTGATGTGGGGTGTGCTAGGAGTGCCACCCATCGAATCCGCCTCCAGGAGGACAAGCCCTTCAGGGAAAGGGTGAGGCGGGTTCCATTGGCAGACCTCGAAGATTTAAGGGAACAGTGTTTGGGGACCTGGGTCCTGCCCCAGGGGACATGTATCAATGCAAAAAAGTTTTAAAAACGGCTGTTTTTTCGGGAGCAGTGATTTTAATAATGCTTAAAGTGAAACAATAAAAGAAAAGTGAAATATTCCTTTAAATTTCGTACCTGGGGGGTGTCTATAGTATGCCTGTAAAGTGGCACATTTTTCCCGTGTTTAGAACAGTCCCTGCACATAATGAGTGACATTTCTAAAGGAAAAAAAGTCATTTAAAACTACTCCCGGTTATAATGAATTGTCGAATCCTGGCAATACAGATAAAAGTCATTGAAAAAAACCCCAGGACCAAAATTAAAAAAAAAAAATGCGTGGGGGTCCCCTCAAATTCCATACCAGGCCCTTCAGGTCTGGTATGGAAATTAACCACTTCCCATCCCGCCTATTGTCAAATGATGGCCGCAAGGTGGCTCTGCCATCCTGGGTGGCCATCATATGATGTCCTCGGGCCTCCCGGCCGCTAGGGGGTGTGCACGCACCGCTGGTGGCGCACGTGCGCTCCCGCCATGTCATTTTGGTGCCGATGCGCGTACCTGGCGGCCGCGATGTCCGCCAGGTATCCGCGATTGCCAGTTACAGAGCCTGGGACGAGGATCTGTGTGTGTAAACAATTTTACCAAAAATATGTAGAAGAATACATATCGGCCTAAACTTAAAAAAAATATATAAGAAAAAAAAATTGGGATATTTATTATAGCAAAAAGTAAAAAATATTGTGTTTTTTTCAAAATTGTCAGTCTTTTTTTGTTTATAGCGCAAAAAATAAAAACCGCAGAGATGATCAAATACCACCAAATGAAAGCTCTATTTGTGAGAAAAGAAGGACGTCAATTTTGTTTGGAAACCATGTCGCACGACCGCGCAATTGTCATTCAAAGCATGACAGTGCTGAAAGCTGAAAATTGGCCTGTGAGGAGAGGGGGTGAAAATGCCCGGTATTGAAGTGGTTAAGGGGAACCCTGCGCCAATTTTTTTTTAAATGGCGTGGGGTTCCACCCAAAAATCTATACCAGACCCTTATCCGAGCACGCAACCTGGCAGGCCACAGGAAAAGAGGGGGGACTATAGAGCGCCCCCCTCCTGAACCGTACCAGGCCACATGCCCTCAACATGGGGAGAATGTCCCCATGTTGACGGGGACAAGGGCCTCATCCCCACAACCCTTGCCTGGTGGTTGTGGGGGTCTGCGGGTGGGGGGCTTATCAGAATCTGGAAGCCCCCTTTAACAAAGGGGACCCCCAGATTTTTCTCCATATCCTCCGCTCGAGAATGGATTACATCGCTGGAATTATTTTTCTTTTTTCTTTTTTTTTTTAAGTAAGGGACTTGTCCCAAGCTGTCTACTGTGTTAAGTCCCCCCTCTTTTCCTGCGGCCTGCCTGGTTGCGTGCTCGGATAAGGGTCTGGTATGGATTTTTGGGGGGAACCCCACGCCATTTTTTTTTTCAATTGTGGCGCGGGGCTCCCCTTAAAATCCATACCAGACCTGAAGGGCCTGGTATGGAATTTGGGGGGCCCCCACGCATTTTTTTTTACATTTTGGTTCGGGGTTCCCCTAATATTCGAACCAGACCCAAAGGGCCTGGTAATGGACTGGGGGGGAACCTATGTGTTTTTTTTCAATGACTTTTATCTGTATTGCTGGGACCCGACAATTCATTATAGCTGCGAGTAGTTTTAAATTACTTTTTTTCCTTTAGAAATGTCATTTGTGCAGGGACTGTTCTAAACACGGGAAAAATGTGCCACTTTACAGGCATACTATAGACACGCCTCAGGTACAACATTTAAAGGAATATGTCACTTTTATTGTTTCACTTTAAGCATTATTAAAATTACCGTACTGCTCCGGGTGCTCCCGAAAAAACTGCAGTTTTTAAAACTTTTTTTGCACTGATACATGTCCCCTGGGGCAGGACCCAGGTCCCCTAACACTTTTTATGACAATAACTTGCATATTAACCTTTAAAATTAGCACTTTTGATTTTTCACGTTAGTGTCCCTTAGACCTTAACGGTGTTCGCATGAATTTTTTGCCTGTTCGCATGTTCTGCTGCAAACCGAACTGGGGGGTTTTCGGCTCATCCCTACATAGTACATTACACAATAAATCATTGTTTAATGATAACCAGCATATGATACATGATAACCAGCATATTGAAGTTTTCAAAAAATTTGTACTACAACACTTGGATCAACTCATAGTAAAGAAAGTTTCAGACCCTATTCATATTAAAAGAAGGCATACACAGACTGACAGAAAGCAAAGATAGTTATACATCCAGCATATAAAGGAGGAGGTGCGGTGATTCAAGAGGAGTTAAATAGACAACTACAAGATATTAGCACATATGTGAAACTTTTGGGGAATCCTATGTTGCAATATAAGAAAGAGCTGGAAAAAAATAACACATCTAAGAACCAAAAAAATATATATTAGATGGAAAAAAGGTAAATATCTCATGCCGGAAACTTACAGAATACCAGTGATCTATACAATTCCCAAAATGCACAAGGATACAAAAAACCTGCCTGAAAGATCAATAGTCAATGGAATAGACTACCTAACGGCGAGAATGGGACAGTATATTGACAACTTCATACAACCAGCAGTACAAGGAACAAGAGCAAATCTCAGGGACATCAAACACGTATTACAACTTTTAGAAACAATGCCGGTGTTGGAAGAAGAACTCTACTAGCCACGCCAGATGGTTCATCACTCAATAATATTATACTTTGTCATCAAGCCTGAGAAGCAGTAAAATTGCTACTCAAACAATACAGTGAACTCAAATGTAAACAGAGAATGTATCTAATTAAATAGAATTAGAATTCTGCCTAAAGAACAATTCTTTCTTGCATGACCAAGCATACTATGAACAAATAACTGGTATAGCTATGGGAGCAAAATGTGCACCCAGTGTGGCTAATGCCTTCATGGCGTAATGGGAGGAGGAAAGAGTTTATGAACACCCACCCATAGAAGTTACCTATAAAAGATTTATCGATGATGTGATTATCATCTGGAATGGAATTAGAGAATCACTAGAATACTTTTTACACAATTTAAATAACAACAGTTGAATATACAGTTAACATCAGTGAAAAACAAATAGAATTCCTTAAAGAGGAGCTCCACCCTATTTTTATACATTAACTTAATCAAAAGGCAAACTCCTATGCGTTACAAAACGGACGGTCATTTTTTTTGTTTTGTGACAGTACCTGTGTTTTCGGCATCTGTCACTTGACTTCCTGTGTCCCTCTTCTGCGGGTATTCTGCGGGTATTTTGTCATATCCTTCACCCGCACTGTGTCCTGGGAGCTTTTGTCTTTGCTCCCAGAAGTCATTGCAGAGCCTTGCCACCATCTTGCTACACCCCGCACTCCTGCACAGTAATAATAGAGTGAGAAGTGGGCAAGCGGACATCTTGTTACACCCACCGGAGTTTTAGAATTCACAGTTATTTTCAACACAAAACGGAGCTTATATGCTTAAATACAGTATCCGTTTTTTGTTGAAAATAACTGAAGTCTAAAACTCCGGTTGGTGTAACAATATGTCCGCTTGCCCCCTTCTCACTCTATCATTACTGTGCAGGAGTGTGGGGTGTAGAAAGATGGCGGCGACGGAACTGAGCATGCGCGGGAATGAGCGGTGGTGAATGCTGGGAGTTCAGAATTCACCAAAACAAGGAATTAAGTCCTTGAGGGCTTCTCATGCCCACAAGCAAAATGGAAACAACGTTCCTGAGAAAATATAAGTTCGAATTACTGACCAAATCGCTAATCGGAAGATTAAAACCTGCAGAGACGTGAGTAATCTTTTGAGATGCTTTAAATATTTTAATGCATCCGCTTTAAGTCTATAAATCAGAATAGAAGAAAACAAACTTTTCACCTAAACGCATTTTACAAATGTGGCTAGAAACAGTAATTTGCCATTATTTGACAGTTGTCATTTCATACCATGGCTATACAATATTCCAAGAGGTCAACTAACGAGAATAAGGTGGAACTGTACAAAGGAAGAAGATCACATAATCCAATCTAAAAAAATAGGAAAGAGGTTCATAGATAAAGGATACACCCAACAATTCATACAAAATCAAACAGAACAGGTGAATAAAATGGAAAGGGAACCAATGATCCATAATAATAAAAGTGCCCTACAGCAATTACAAGAAGCTTCCACTTTATTCCTAAATTTTAACATTCAACACAAGGAAGTGGAAAAACGTATAAAACGACACTGGCATATTCTGAAAAGTGACAAACACCTACAGAGTATTCTACCTGAGAAACCAACTTTCATCCATAAAAGAGCTCCCACACTGAGAGATATGATTGTTAAGAACGTAATTGAGCCACCTCTCAAGAGGGAATTAACTTTTTTTTACAGGGAAAAGATTTTTTCCTTGCAAACATTGCTATGCCTGCAAACATTCAAAGAAACCAAATACAAAAAGAATGGAGTTTCAAGCTACAAAAACAGGACACATATTAAAAGGTTGTATAGTTTGTTTTTGTTTTTTAAAATAACAAACATGTCATACTTACCTCCACTGTGCAGTTCGTTTTGCACAGAGTGGCCCCGATCCTCCTGTTCTGGGGCCACAGCATCTGTCTCGGCTCCTCCCTACTTCTGGTAACCTCCTGGGAAGCGCTCTCCCAAAGGGGTTACCTTGCGGGGGTGCTCACGAGTCCTGTATAGCCGCCAACTACAGGACTCAGCCCCGCCCCCCGGCCCTCGCATCATTGGAGTTGATTGACAGCAGCGCAAGCCAATGGCTGCGCTGCTATCAATATATCCAATGAAGAGCCGAGAACAGCCGAGAAGACCGGGCTGAGATCAAGCGCGCTCCCAACGCGGGGCTTTCAAGGGCTCAGGTAAGTAAACAGGGGGGCTGGGGGGCCGGCAAACATCAGATATTTTTCAGGTGAAAAAACATGAACGTGCAAGGCGATAGCGCCTATGTTTTTACAATTCAATGCAGTTTTATTATGTCTTTGATGTAAGCGCAAATTTGTCTTTTAATAAATTGTGACTTTTTTTAAACGTTTTTACTCTATGGGAGGCATACTGTATATTCTATTGTAACATATGGACCTGTGAGGCCAGTGATATCCCAGGAGTGAAAACTCTCTAGCCAAGTATAGAGAAGACATAGGAGGAGGATTTCCCACAGGAGGATAATCAGACCTACAGTATACTGGAACCCTATTTTGAGGCTTTTGTCCTATGGGAGTGAGGTGAGAGTTCTGTGAGCACTGAGGTGACTGGTGGAAGCACAGACAGACATTTATTGGCCTATACGTAAATGAGAACTGAGCACTGTTTAATAATGTACTTTTGATTCACGACACGTTTATTTTTATAATTTATGTGATGTTTTGAACCACTTGTTTTACATAAATTTTACACAGAAACTGTGCAACACCACCCACATTTAATATTATATAGAGCGTGTAGCTTTGAATACATTAGGTGTTGCAGTAATCCTTTCTTTGCAATTGTGTTTTAGTTTTTTTAGCATTTATTAGCAATACCATTATATAGTACTACATTAGTACCACCAGGTAGGGCGGGGGATAACACTTAGTTTAGATTTATACAGGAGGTCTGGCACTAGAATTATTGTTTTTTTTCTGACATTACTGTTTACTTATGTGTGCATTCGTATTTGCGCACAGAGTGTCGTGGTTTAAGATTTTTTTAAATTATTTATTTTATTTAACCCCTTGGCACCAACCGCCTCCCGGTTCTTTAAGAGTTCTAAAAACCAGAAGGGGGAGGCGGCCATTTGGGTCATGTGACTGCTGTGACTGGCTGTGGTTGGAAAGCTCACGATCGGAAGTATGTATCAGGAGCTTACCATTTCCTGCCAGTTACTGTGCTAGAAGTGTGCAGAGGTGATCAAATACCACCAAAAGAAAGCTCTATTTATGGGGGGAAAAAGGACATACATTTTGTTTGGATAGAGTATTGCATGACCACACAATTGTCAGTTAAAAAAATGCAATGCCATATCGCAAAAAATGGCCGGATCATAAAGTGGGGTAAATCTTCTGGCGCTGAAGTAGTTAATGACAGAGCTGCACACATTTGTGTCTTTTATATCTGCCTGGAGTTCAGCTTTAACAAAGATATTAAACACAAATATGATGTCTACTTGTCCAGTTATTTTGGATACCCACCCTATAGAAGCTCATCCAAAAGCAGGCTACATTTACAATCAATAAAGGCCAGGAATGTTTGCCAAACCAGGAGAACACCATTGGTTTAATATTTTTCCATTTCGTCTAAAGTAGATTGTAAATCAACCACACCACCAGGAAGCCAAGATATTCAAATCAAAACAGCAATCTTTTTTTATCTAGCTCACATCTCGGCAAGATGGAGACAATGTAGGCTCTGTCATAATTCTAATTAATAACCTATTGTTTGAACAGTTTAACAAGATCATCTAATGTCCTTGGCCTCATAAAATTGCAAAGAGTAAACAGATTCGGAATGCCAACAAAGTAGAACACCTTCCTCTGTAAAGAGAATTATTCTAATGGGGAACGTTGTGTACAGCACAAACAGCGTGCCTAATTCATACCTCCTGCATGCTGGGTGTTTTCCTTTGAACACAAAGAGTGTTTTATTCTACATTTACAGAAAGAATCTGATTAATACTTGGGATGCTAGTTTTCAGCCTGGCATTAAGTCTGTGGCATATTTATTAACAATACCCATAAATGTACCCAGGGCCGCCATCAGGAATTTTGGGGCCCCTTACACAGCTTCAGGCATGGGCCCCCCCCCTGGAGCCGAGGAGAACCGGGGGGCTGCCGCAAATTCAGAAGCGGGGGGTTCCACGAATTGAGAAGCAGGGGGTTTGGGTGCTAACGAACACAAAAAAAACAGAAGAACAAAAAAAAGGGGGGTTGCCATCCAGGGCCCTGGGGACCTCTGGGCCCCTTACGAAAAAAAAAATGTATAAAAAAAAAAACAGGTTTCCATCCGGGGCCCTGGGGACCTCCGGGCCTCTGGGGACCTCTGGGCCCCTTACAAAAAAAAAAAAAAAATTAATAAATAAATAAAAAAACAAATTAAATAAAAAAATTAATAATAAAAAAAAATTATAATAAAAAAAAAAAGGGGGGGTTGACATTCGGGGCCCTGGGGAACTCCGGGCCCCTTACTGCCTGTACCCCCCTGATGGCATCCCTGAATGTACCAGATGTTCCCACATACCACTATGCATGAATGCATTAACTGTCAAATACTTCATTTAGAAAGACACCACATTGTTGTATAGTAATGATCACATTTATAGCTACCCATGCGAGAAGCCATGATTAACTAATAAATGCTCATGTAGGTTCTCAATCTACCGAATGGCACACATACAGTAAATTTAGCTTAAAAAAATAAAAAAATGTCCATCACATTGAACCTATATGGTTTATATGTGAAAAATATATATACCGTATTTATCGGCGTATAACACGCGCCGGCGTATAACACGCACCCCAAGTTTAGCAGGGAATTTTAGGGAAAAAAACTTTTAGGAGGGTAGTTTAAGAAAAAAAAAATTTACATTTAAATGCAGCCTTACCAGTGTCATTTGCAGCCTTGTCACAGTGTAGCCTTGCCAGCAGCCTTGCCAGTGTCCAGTGCAGCCTTGCCAGTGTCCAGTGCAGCATTGCCCAGTGTCCAGTGCAGCATTGCCCAGTGTCCAGTGCAGCATTGCCAGTGTCCATTGCAGCATTGCCAGTGTCCAGTGCAGCCTTGCCAGTGTCTAGTGCAGCCTTGCCAGTGTCTAGTGCAGCCTTGCCAGTGTCTAGTGCAGCCTTGCCAGTGTCCAGTGCAGCCTTGCCCAGTGTCCAGTGCAGCCTTGCCAGTGTCCAGTGCAGCCTTGAATTTAAATTTGGCGCCGCCGAGATCGCCGCTGATACAGGGCGGAGCGCGGCGAACGCCGCAGAGAACACAGGGACTGGGCGGAGCCGAGATACACATAGCCGAGTGTATTCGGCTATACTCGGCTTTTCTCGGCTTCGCTCACAGTCACGCCGAGTCCCACCCTATGATGGACATATCACAGGTCCAATGGCGGGACTGGGCGTGACTGTGAGCGGAGCCGAGAAAAGCCGAGTATAGCCGAATACACTCGGCTATGTGTATCTCGGCGGCGATCGCTCCGCTCCGCTCACAGTCAGCGGAGATCGCCGGGGATAGGTGAGTATCGGCGTATAACACGCACCCACGATTTTCCCCTGATTTTAAGGGGAAAAAAGTGCGTGTTATACGCCAATAAATACGGTATATAATAATAGGAATTTGTAGGAAAAGAGGGAATTCCTGACAGTGCCGGTAGCACTTGAGCCCTCTTGGACTGTGGAATAACTTTTATGTGGACTGCTGTTTTTTTAGCCCATCAGACTGCTAGCTCCATTAGACTCTTGTAGGCAGGTGCCTACGTTATATTAAGTTAATGGGGCTGATTTACCAAACGTTTACGCCATGAGTATTGGCGCATCTGCGTGCGCAATGGCTGTTTAGGTATTTACAAAACATTAGCGCCTGTAGCGCAGCCCTATTTCCCATTTACTATAGTGTTCTCTGCGCCCGGGAGGAGGCGCTCAGTGCGCTACTATGGACCTGGTGCAGGGCATGTTAAAATCGAAATATAAAGAAGCGGGAAGTGAGAACATAATGGGGGTGATGTGGGGTGATGTGAGGAAGTGTAGGGACACCTGCCCAAATAACTAATATGCCCAAAATAGAGTGGGAAAGTAACTTTTTCAAAACCAGCCCGCTGCGCCGGCAATTCCGATTCGAGCTGCGGGAGGTTTTTTTGAGCTCAGCGCGGGAATTTCAATGGTTTAATTGCGCCGGGACACTGCGCCGGCAAAATCTTAGTAAATGTCAAGTCACGTAACTCAATTTGCATAAGTTGAACAGGCGCAGCTCTGAACTTGCCTGTGCGCCTGCAAAATGTCATTTCTAAAGGAAAAAAAAAACATTTAAAAGCAGCCGCGGCTGTAATGAATTGTCGGCTCCCGGCAATATAGAGAAAAGTCATAGAAAGTCATTGCTAACCAAAAAAAAAAAGCGTGGGGGTTCCCCCAAATTCCATAACCAGGCCCTTCAGGTCTGGAATGGATATTAAGGGGAACCCCGCTGCAAATTTTCTAAAAAAATGGCGTGGAGTTCCCCCAAAAATCCACACCAGACCCTTATCCGAGCACATAACCTGGCCGGCCGCAGGGGAAGAGGGGGGGACGAAAGCGGCCCCCCCTCCCTCCTGAACCGTACCAGGCCACATGTCCTCAACATGGGGAGGATGTCCCCATGTTGATGGGGACAAGGGCCTCATCCCCACAACCCTTGCCCGGTGGTTGTGGGGGTCTGCGGGCGGGGGGCTTATCGGAATCTGGAAGACCCCTTTAACAAAGGGGACCCCCAGATCCCGCCCCCCCCTGTGTGAAATGGTAAGGGGTACATTGTACCCCTACCATTTCACAAAGAAAGTGTCAAAAATGTAAAAAATGACAAGAGCCGGTTTTTGACAATTCCTTTATTAATGTCTTTTCTTTTCTTCCATCTTCTTCCTTCTTCTTCTTCCATCTTCTTCTGTTCTCCATTCGGGTTTCTTCCTCCATCTTCATCTTCATCTTCCTTCTTCCTTCGGTGTTCTCGTCCGCATCTTGCTCCGGCGTCTTACCTTCTTCTTTCTTCTCCGTCCGCTCCGTTTGAATTGGTGGTTCCCGCTGTGCGACGCTTCAGTTCTCCACTTGGTCCGCTAACCACCCGGTGGCTCCGCCCCCCTCTGTCACCACGGGGAAAGTCCCCGTGAAATCCATGGGTGTCAGAGGGGGGCGGGGTCACCGGGTGTAAGCGGACCAAGAGGCGAACTGAAGCGTCGCACAGCGGGAATCTCCAATTCAAACGGAGCGGCGGAGAAGAAAGAAGAAGGGAAGACGCCGGGGCAAGATGCGGACGAGAACACCGAAGGAAGATGGAAGAAGGAAGATAAAGAGGAAGATGAAGAGGATGATGGAGGAAGAAACCCGAATGGAGAAAAGAAGAAGATGGAAGAAGAAGAAGGAAGAAGATGGAAGAAAAGAAAATACATTAATAAAGGAATTGTCAAAAACCGGCTCTTGTCATTTTTTACATTTTTGACACTTTCTTTGTGAAATGGTAGGGGTATAATTGTACCCCATTACCATTTCACACAGGGGGGCGGGATCTGGGGGTCCCCTTTGTTAAAGGGGTCTTCCAGATTCCGATAAGCCCCCTGCCCCCAGACCCCCACAACCACCGGGCAAGGGTTGTGGGGATGAGGCCCTTGTCCCCATCAACATGGGGACATCCTCCCCATGTTGAGGGCATGTGGCCTGGTACGGTTCAGGAGGGAGGGGGGGGGGCGCTCTCGTCCCCCCCTCTTTTCCTGCGGCCTGCCAAGTTATGTGCTCGGATAAGGGTCTGGTGTGGATTTTTAGGGGGACTCCACGCCATTTTTTTTTTAATTTGGGGTGGAGTTCCCCTTAAAATCCATGCCAGATCTGAAGGGCCTGGTATGGATATTTGGGGGGAACCCCACGTCATTTTTAAAAAAAATTTGCAGCGGGGTTCCCCTTAATATCCATTCCAGACCTGAAGGACCTGGTTATGGAATTTGGGGGACCCCCACGCATTTTTTTTTTGGTTAGCAAAGACTTTCAATGACTTTTATCTGTATTGACAGGAACCAGCAATTCATTCCAGCCGCAAGGACTTTTAAATGACTATTATTTTACTTTAGAAATGTCATTTTGCTCTCCAACTGTTATAAACATGGAAAACATGTGCTACTTTACAAGCATACTATAGACACCCCCTGGTATGATATTTAGGGCCAGTTCACACCGGATGCAGTGCAGTGCGTTTTTTTGATGCCTGAAAAACGCAAAGAAAGTTGATCACATTAATGCCAATGGCATAGTTCACACCACTGCAGTCCGTTCCAGTGCATTTCAGAAAGCCAAAAAATAATTGGTCATGCTGCATTTTTTAGGTACAAAACTGTACTGGACCCCAGTAAAACGCATCAAAAACGCAACGGAACGTACCAAAAATGCACTGGAATGCACCGCAACGCACCTAAATGCACCAAAGACGCACTGCAACACACTTGTCCTAAGTGAAAAGAGGGGAAAAAAAAAACTTGGACTGCATCAAAAACGCCTCAAAAATGCACTGGAATGTGTCAAAAACGCGCATGCAGAAAAGCACCTGGAACACACCCAGACTGCGTTTCTATAGTGTGAACTAGGGCCAGTTCACACCATAGAAACACAATCCGGATGCGTTCCAGGTGCTTTTCTGCATGCACGTTTTTCATGCGTTCCAGTGCATTTTTGGTAAGTTTTTGATGCAGTCCAGTGCTTTTTTTTCACCCCTCTTTTTTATTAACCATAGATAAGGACAAGTGTGTTCCAGTGCGTTTTTGGTGCATTTAGGTGTGTTCCTGTGCGTTCCAGTGCGTTTATGATGCGTTTATGACGCACTGGAACAAACACTGCCATTTAGAACCATATAACCAACTTTCCATGCATTTTGGATGCATAAAAAAAACGCAATGCACTGCATGTGGTGTGAAATGGCCCTTAAGCAATTTGGCATATTTAACCACTTCAATACCATGCACTTATACAGCTTCCTGCCCAAGCCAATTTTGAGCTTTCAGCGCTGTCGCAATTTGAATGACAATTGCGCGGTCATGCTACACTGTACCCAAACAATTTTTTTATCATTTTGTTCCCACAAATAGAGCTTTCTTTCGGTGGTATTTGATCGCCTCTGTGATTTTTATTTTTTGCACAACAAATAAAAAAAGAGCGAAAATTTTGAAAAAAACTACATTTTTCTTTGTTTCTGAAATTTTTTTTTGTAAATAAGTACCTTTTCTACTTCAATGACGGGCACTGATAAGGCGGCACTGAAGGGCACTGATAAGGCGACACTGATGGGCACTGATGATGGGCACTGATAGGCGGCACTGATGGGCACTGATATGTGGCACTGGTATGCGGCGCTGATTGGCACTCATAGGCGGCACTGATTGGCACTCATAGGCGGCACTGATTGGCACTCATAGGCGGCACTGATTGGCACTTATAGGTGGCACTGATGGGCACTTATAGGCGGCACTGATAGGTGGCACGGACAGGCACTGATAGGTGGGTACTTATGGGCACAGATGGGCACGGATGGGCACTGATAGGTGGCGCTGATGGACACTAGTAGGTGGCACTGATGGACACTGATGCCCAGCAATGCCAGCCACCACACATTGTGGTTGTGCCATCATAGTGCCAGTCAGTGCCCATTTCTGGGCACTGATTGGCATATTTTTTTTTTCTATTTTACTACATGTGGATGGCCATGGGGGCCATCCACATGCTTGGGGCTTCCCTGTGGTCCTGGGGGGCTTCCCTGGTGGTCCAGTGTGGGTATCCGAGGGGAGGCTGCGCTGATAAACAATCAGCGCGAACCCCCCCTGTCAGGAGAGCCGCCGATCGGCTCTCCTCTACTCGCGTCTGTCAGACGCGAGTGAGGAAGAGCCGATCAACGGCTCTTCCTGTTTACATTGTGATCAGCCGTGATTGGACACGGCTGATCATGTGGTAAAAAGCCTCCGCCGGAGGCTTTTTACCGAGATCAGTGTAGCGGTGGGTCAGACTGACCCACCGCTCCACTGATCGCCGCGATGCGCGCCCCCCCGGGCGCGCGGCGGCTGTTATCCTGCAGGACGTCATATGACGTCCAGTGTGGATAACACAACCACTTCCCGGACGTCAATATGCTATTGACTGGGCGGGAAGTGGTTAAAGGCACTTCTCCTTGTTTTGTTTTTGGTGTTTTCCAAATTGGGGACATTGATATATGTCCCTTAGGGTGGGACCTGGGCTCCCATTTTAAGGCCAATAACTAGAAGATAAGCCAGCCAAGTGGGGACTAGCAAAATTAACAAGTCAGTTCCCATAGACTGCAATGGGATTTGTTGGTGGGGGGAGGGGTGATTGTCCCATCTCTAATTTTGTAGCATGCTGGATGATGTGCTTAATTTTGGACGTGGGGGGTTATTTTTTTCTAGCTGCATTGGTGTTGTTCTGCACATGCCCAGCCAGTTTTTTTTTTTTTGGCGTGCTTTTTGTGTGTGAACAGCGCTTGGATATTTCTGGGCATGCTCAGAGAGTGTTTTTATGGGTTAGAAATTGAAGGACATCCTTAACAGGTGTACCCACTTTGAATTTCAGTCTCTACATTGGGAGAACTTGCATTTTGGGTGTTTCATGGACTGTGCATGTGTTTTCAATTGCCTCATTAGCACACAAACATATGTTATATAAAGCTCACAGAGCATTCGGTCGCTTGCCTTGAGAAGAGGCAAGTGTGTGTGTGTGGGGCAAAATGTACATGTTGGTGTCCTTATCTAGTTTGTAACACATGTATTTTATTTTTTATGTCTTTGCAAAACAGGTGTTTGGTTTATTTTGTGGATTGTATATTTTTTGTGTGGGGGAAATGTTCCCCTGAAATAATTCTGATGTTGTTAATGTGTGTTGTTTGTTCACTTTGATTTAATTGTCTGCTGCATTTTTTTGGCCAAAAATTGCTCAAGATGTTGAGTCTGTAACTGTTTCAAATTGCCCATGTTTTTTATTTTGCCTTCCCCTTAGTTTTGTTGAACAATAAAATTAGATGCAAAATTTTGATGTTTGTTTTGTGTTTTCTTTGCAACAAATGTGACAGCTGATTGGCATGTCAAAACAAAACTGGTGTGATTTGTCTAATCTGGTGCCTTCATGCTAGCATATGCATGGATTGTGTGCTGCCATGGAGCGTCACTAGGAAATGAAAAATACAGAGCGGTAAGTATTCAATTTTCCTTTTTTTACTGCAGTGGTTCTCAGCCTCAGTCCTCAAGTACACCCAACAGGACATGTTTTGTGAATTTATCTTATCGAGAATTGCTGTCCAAAAATCAAAACCATTGACTGTGATTTAAAGCACATGTGCAAGATGAAGGAAAACCTGCAAACGTGGCCCGTTGGGAGTACTTGAGAAGCACTGATTTAGAGCACTGCACTTAAAAATAGCTCAAGGCCATACAATTCTAATTGTGGGCATTTTGAGAGAAACAAAGTAAGTGTTAGAACCCCTGCATGTGTGGTATTTTTTTAGAATTTTTTTTTTTTGTAATTTGGCCTTGGTCTCCTTTTCTTAACATTGGCTTCACTTCCTGTCACACAGCTAAACAGGAAGTGAAGGTAAAACCCTACCAATGGCTTTTCTTAGGGACACACAGATCAATCTAACTAGTGTCCCCATTAAGCAAATTGCACTCTAGCACTTTGTGTACACCCCAAATCATTGGGTAGTTTGGGGTTTAGTAAAGACAAATCCACTCTGCAGTAAAAGTGTAGCTGCTGAAAATCTCCAGGGAAAGTACTGGTGATTGGATGTTACAATCATGTAAAAGCAAAGATGGTTTTTTTGGCTTGCATGTCCCCCTCAGATATACAGCAAGTGCACTTGTAGTGCAAAGTAGATTTGCCTTTAATAAATAAACCCCACAGTCCAAACTACCTAATAAATTGTGGTGTACCCCGCATGGGAAAAAGGGGGGATGAGAGAGCGCCCCCCCTCCCTGCTGAACCGTACCAGGCCGCGTGCCCTCAACATGGGGGGTTTGGTGCTTCGGGCAGGGGGGGCGACCTGCGGCCCTCCCCACCCCAAAGCACCCTGCCCCCATGTTGAGGGGGACAAGGGCCTTTTCCTGACAACTCTGGCCGTTGGTTGTTGGGGTCTGCGGGCGGGGGGCTTATCGGAATCCGGGAGCCCCCTTTAATAAGGGGGACCACAGATACCTGCCCCCCACCCTATGTGAATGAGTATGGGGTACATCGTACCCCTACCCATTCACCTGGTGGCAAAATAAGTCAATAAAAAAAGACAACACAGGTTTGAAAAGTAATTTATTGGGCAGCTCCGGGGGTCTTTCTGCCGGGCCCCCGCTATCTTCTGCTAGCTCTTTTGCTAGCGGGGGTCCCGGGCTTCCTCGCTGTCTTCTTCCGACTTCGGGGGTCTTTCTGCCGGGCCCCCGCTATCTTCTGCTAGCTCTTTTGCTAGCGGGGGTCCCGGGCTTCCTCGCCGTCTTCTTCCGACTTCGGGGGTCTCTTGTTCTGTTCTCTGGTTCTTCTCCTGCTCTCCGACGCCTTCTCCACGATCTCCGGTTCTTTCTGCCGGGCCCCCGCTATCTTCTCATAGCTCTTTTGCTAGCGGGGGCCGGTCTTCTACGTCGCCTTCTTCCTTCTTCTCTTCGCCCGATGTTGACTCGTCGCTCTCCACCGCCGCAATGATCTGGCCGAGCAGCGGTGCCACTTTTATTGGCATGGGCGTGGTCACCGGCTTATGCCACCACTGACCCCGCACCGTATGATGTCACAGTCCTGGGGAATGATGGGACTGTGACGTGAAACGGGGGCGGGGTCAGCAGTGGCATCATCCGGTGACCACGTCCCATGCCAATAAAAGTGGCACCGCTGCTCGGACAGAGCATTCCTGCGGTGGACAGCGACGAGGCAACATCGGGCGAAGAGAAGAAGGAAGAAGGCGACGTAGAAGACCGGCCCCCGCTAGCAAAAGAGCTGCGAGAAGATAGCGGGGGCCCGGCAGAAAAAACCGGAGATCGTGGAGAAGGCGTCGGAGAGCGTGAGAAGAACCGGAGAACAGAACAAGAGACCCCCGAAGACGGCGAGGAAGCCCGGGACCCCCGCTAGCAAAAGAGCTAGCAGAAGATAGCGGGGGCCCGGCAGAAAGACCCCCGGAGCTGCCCAATAAATTACTTTTCAAACCTGTGTTGTCTTTTTTTTATTGACTTATTTTGCCAACAGGTGAATAGGTAGGGGTACGATGTACCCCATACTCATTCACATAGGGTGGGGGGCCGGCATCTGGGGGCCCCCTTTTTAAAGGGGGCTCCCTGATTCCGAAAAGCCCCCCGCCCGCATACCCCGACAACCAATGGCCAGGGTTGTCGGGAAGAGGCCCTTGTCCCCATCAACATGGGGGCAGGGTGCTTTGGGGTGGGGGGGCCGCAGGTCGCCCCCCTGCCCCGAAGCACCAAACCCCCCATGTTGAGGGCATGCGGCCTGGTACAGTTCAGGAGGGAGGGGGGGGGCGCTCTCGTCCCCCCTTTTCCCCTGCGGCCTGCCAGGTTGCGTGCTCGGATAAGGGTCTGGTTTGGATTTTAGGGGGACCCCCACGCCGTTTTTCGGCTTAGGGGGTTCACCTTAGAATCCAGACCAGACCTAAGGGCCTGGTATGCTCCTGGAGGGGAACCCATGCCGGTTTTTTCATTAAAATTTGGCCTGGAGTTCCCCTTCATGATTCATACCAACCATGGGACAGCGAGGCTGCCGAGGACCAGCGCGATGACATCGCGCTGGACACATTCTCGGCCGGCTAGTCGCCTCTAGGACACGACTTGAGCGGCTGCTTCACGCTCAGGTCATGTCCAGGTCACCTTGCAGAGTCGCGCTGTCCCTGTGTCAGCCGGCACACGAGTCGCCCGCAAGTCGGATCCGACTTCCCGGGCGACCTCTATTCAAATCAATGGGCTCCCATAGGGAACCATTCATTTTCAATAGAGCGCCGCTGACATTTCTATTTACTATAACAGTGCGCCGCTGCTTCCTGCGCCCAGTGAAGGAGTTATCCGGCGCACCAATTAAGGTTAGAACCAGCGCAGCGCACTGTTATTAGTAAATCAGCCCCAATGTGTTCTGGTGTCTTAAGTTTTTGCTGATGCATGCAGGGGTAATGTATCTTATGACACAGTTTCCCCTTTATATGTGTCACTCCCGGTTTCGAGGAATACATTACATACAAAGGAGCAGCCGACTTTGTGGTGTGAAGTCTGGTGTGGAATCAGTACAGTGAAGACCTGTATATGTATGTGATTTTGTCTTTTGGCAGCTTAGCCCACAAATTTTACCTGTTTCTTAGGGCAACCATGTGAATGGACTTTTTTGCTATGGACTTTCTTAACTTAAAGTGCTACCTAAAGTCTCGTTTTTTTTTCTTCATTAAAAATAACAAACATGTTATAATTACCTGCTCTGTTGCACTGGTTTTGCACAGAGCAGCCCAGGTTCTCCTATTCTCGGGTCCTTCTTCGGTGCTCCTGGCCCCTCCCTCCTGTTGAGTGCCCTGACAGCAAGCAGCTTGCTATGGGGGCTCCCAAGCCGCAGCTCCGTGTGTCCAGTCAGACAAGGAGCTGCTGCCCAGCCCCCCCTGCCTTTCTCTCCTCAATGGCTGACTAACTTTGATTGACAGCAGTGGGATGGTGCCGCACTGCTGTCTCAGCCAATGAAGGGGGGAGTCCTGGACAGCTGAGTCTTTTGTGCAACATTGCTGGAACTAAATGGACCTCAGGTAAGTATTAGGGGGGGCTGAGGGGCAGCTGCACACAGAAGGTTTTTAATCTCAATGCATAGAACGCATTAAAATAAAAACCTTTCTGCCTTTACAACTGTGACAGGAGTCACTTTGGGCGGGGGGCTTGTGGATCCCAGCTTACCTTGGAGAGCACTGGAATCTCCTTCCTCGGGGGCACAGGGTGACGAGAACCCCAGTCTGATCTGCACTAGTCAGACTCACTGTACAACCACACTGGAATATTGTGTGTGTATATATATATATATATATATATATATATATACAGTATATATATATTGTAAGATTAGGGGTTGTTAGCTCTAATAGTAGATGCATTTTTTCAGTGATGCAAACCAGTCAGGAACTCTGTTTAAGGACATGGTAGCCCATGTTTATTTAAAAGCACAAAAGTTCACAAGTACATCTGTAGTATTCACAGGGGGGTTCCACCATTCCTGTATATTGCATACTTAACAGTTTAGCCTCGTAGCTTTACCTTCTTGCTATCCAGGCCTTTAGCCTTGGGTCTGCTCCTCAGACCCTAACAGTTTCCAAGAGTTTAAGCTTTCTCCTTGCTTACCCCTGGTCAGCACCTTTGTTGCTGTATCACTAATGATGTCTGCCTCCTGCAGACATGCACCGCCTCTGACTCCACTCAGGATGAGAGTCCACCTGACTCCCATGCACACAGACTTCCTCTCTGTTGTGTGGAGCCCTGATCCATAATCATGTCAGAACTAAATAGCCCAAGACACAGCTGTTCAATCAGCATGTCTTTCTTTACCAAATCTGGCATAAACCAACACTCTTAAAGGTCGCACAGAGTCGCATCCTCACATACCCTCTTCCCTTGTTTCGAACCGGAGGGAGGAACACATGATCCGTCACCATAAACGGGACACCTCTGTGCCAGCCATTGGCTGCGTAGGCCCATTTCTTTTTCGGGGTATGTGTCCACCAGCACTTCACCTTGGCGCCTCTGTGCCAACTATCCGTATCAGTAGTCCTAATCTGCCCAACCTTTTCTCTAAAGGGGCACTCCACCCACATTTTCTTCCGGGTGTACTTCCACCAGCACTTCTTCCTGAACCATGGGCTCCCACTAATCTCTCTATCCCTTCTACCTTTTGGCCTCAGGACCCTTCTTTTTCCTCCCACAGACCTACTCTCCCAGGACTGTTGGGGACCCACTTTCATGAAATCTGTCAGGGACTGGCCACTCTCACTACCTGACGCAACATCAACCAACAACATTTGTTTCTCAGGTTCACTAACTCCTGTGTGGTTACTCTTGGCCACCAAACCATCTGTGATTAATACCATATCCTCAATAGCAATGTTCCACAAGGGGTTATTCAAAACAATATTGTCATTTGGACCTCTTGTCCTGTTTGCTAGGACAGTGTCTATGGAGGGACCATCTACAGGCAAGCAGTTACTCCCTATGGGACAGTCCCGCAGTTTCACATCGCCCCCTGTTGTCCAACACTCCAATAACAATTGTCCTACCAACGCACATGTTCCAACACATTTTCCCACCCCAATCTCTTTAACCATTTCTGTGTCCATTGGTACCTCAACCAATAGCTCAGAGTTGTCTGACAGTGCTCCACAGTGCTTCTCATACATATTTCCGTTACAGTTACCATCACTGTTATTTCCTGTCACAGTGTCTCCAGGTACCTCAAACTGCACCTCTCTGCGAGTGATAGACTGAATCCCCACTACTGCCACGTCCGATCCGGGCCCTTCCTTTACATGATGTGTAGCGGGTGAGACAGTACACGCGCAACGTACCAACCACTGCTCAGCCGCACCTCAGACCACACCAACAGGAATACACCCCATCACACCAGCATATGGAGAGACTTTCCCTATGTCCATTATCTCTAATTTCTCCAACAATTCCCCTTAGCGCCTTCCGCACATAACCGACGCTGGAAGCACTCTTGAAGAGAACTGTGAGACAACTTTCCATAAAAGCAACCAATTTTCATCAACATTGCTCAACAACGCATGTATCACCTGCGTCCACCGATTGGTACTACGCAGTACCACATCACCCATCTGCTGTGGATAGACACAGGTGTACATGGGAAAGATTCTCACCAATTCCCACAACATCTCAGAAATTTCTAGACGTGCCGCGTCTAAACACAGAACTCTAGGAACTTTCCTTTACTAACAATGTGGAGGGGCTCATTTGCTAAGGCGTGAGAAGCCGAGACACTTAAAGAGACCTCTACCTCAGAAGCAACTGACAAAACTAGCGGCTCCCTCTGAGCACTGAAAATCGCATGTGTCACACTCCTCCTCTCACTTTCAGCAACACTGAGCCCTTCCAAATCGCTATCCATTACCCCATCAACCTGACGCTCCACATTACTCATCTCTTTTACTATGGACAAAACCTCTGCCATGTATGCGCCCTTTTCAGATCCTTCCAACTGGAGAGGGTTAATTTCTGCAAAAGCCAACGCACCCGTGTCTACCGGCCCTGCAGCCTCTCCGTCTAGCATAGCAGAAATTGTGTCCACCCCACTGTTGCCCATTGAGCCTTCCTTGTTTAAATGCACTTGTGGCAAAACATTTTAAACACAACAGGCTGCAATAACATAACTTGACCACTTTGCTCGGGTGGCGCTTCACTAAACCCATAAGGACTGTCAGCAGTGACAGACCGTAGCAACTCATTATCACTACAAGCAATTTCAAACATTTGAGTTTTACCATTTTTCTCATCACCAAGATCAAGTACCCTCTTATCAATCAGAGCGGCACCACAGTTGTCCCAGGCAACCTCTGGCTCCAACACACAGAGCTCCCTGGAGGTTTCCAAGGATACCTCTGCAGCCTTAGATACTGTTGCCAAGGGGAATCGCATATCCTGCTTAGCGATCACCCCTACCTCATTAAGCATCACATTACCATAAGCACATGTATTATCAGCATTCATAAACATAGCAGTTTTATAAGCTCTATCAAATTGTCCTTTGTCAAAACGCATGGCACCCTACGTGCCACTCAGCACACCACCCTTTCTCTCCAAGGGCATTCTTTTGCCCACTAGGGCGTCTTCACAGTTGTCCTGGGAAACCACTTGCCTCACCACTGCAGGCTCCTTGGTGGTTTCCCTTGGCAACTCTGCAGCTCCTGTCACTATCACTAGGGAACCTGGCACACCCACTGATTTGGTCACCCCTAGCACATCTCTCCCAGCACTCTGCTGGACTACCTTAGGTGCACACAGAGTCCACATGTCCTTTTCAATTCTTGACTTTGCTGCAAACTGGGTTTTAACCTGTGTCTCCCCATTGCTCTGGGTAGCACACTGCAGCAAGTCCGTTTTTATACTGTGGGTCTTCAATTTAGTGGGGTACACTTGGGGAGTAGTGTGACCCAAATGTGTAATTATGTTAGGGTTCAGACCCCTTTTTCTTATTCGTGGAGGATTGGGTGGTGTAATATTCTCTTCGACCAGTGGGTGTCAGTGTACCTACTGGCTCGGGGTAGAATCACTACCAGAGTGCTACCCTTCCTTGTCCTTTCCTGGAGATGGTACGGCCGGGGCGGGGAACCCGCCGTGGTGTCGACGGGAGGGGATAAAAAGGGGGAGACGCCCTCGCCACAAGGTCTTTTCTGGTCCGGAGGATCTCTTCATGCACCCAGGCACCTTTAGCCTGGGTGCGGGCGGTCCAAGGTTCCGGCCTAGGCGCCCTAGGCCTGGCCGGGATGAAGATGGAGTCCATCCCAGGCACCTTCAGCCTGGGATGAGGTACTATTGAGGAGGCCTGGGACCCGGTGGCTCCGACTGGGTCCCGCGAGGGTGAAGTTGCTCCAGGGCGCCCCTTGCGAGGGGACCCGCATCTGAGGTGAGGAGGCTGGGGAGGTCACTCGTTCGAAGACCCGGTGTAGTGTCAACCCGGTGACGGATGGGTCTTCAGTAACTCTCTTGGAGGACATCTTCCCCTGATAGAGGCCTGCAGCGCAACGGAGGTATTCATGTCGAGATTCCTACAACCCTTGGTCATAGTATGGGGGGTGTAGGGACCCAGATCAGTATAGTGCCTCGACCTGCTCATTTCACCGTATCATGCCATCGCATTGCCTTGTAACTGAAGATACGAAATAAATCTAACCGTTGGATTGTGATCGGTGTATGGATTCTGTTAATGGGAGCAGAGGGAAGTTTCCTGCACGACAGACTCAGTACATGCTCAGGACACCGGCCCGAGGAAACATTAGGTATTGGCCTTCACCTCGCCTGCAAGTAGTGGGGAGGACATGGGCCGTAGCGCACCCTCACCCCTGTCGCGTGACGTACCCCTGAGCCAGAAGAAGAAGACGGGGTGTGGGGGGTGGCCGCTACACGTGGGGGCTCATCCGGGATATCGTGTGTCTTGGCGATGGAACTCAGAGCTTCTGTGTTTGAACTTTGCTGCCTGGAGGAGTTCCGAGCGGGTCGGCCATGTGATTGGCCAGAGTGCATCCCTGCTCGGAGTTGTGGACATGACCCTAAGTCGGGAAAGGCCCACGCAGAGGAGCGTAGAAAGGGAAAGGTCCAGCCGTGTGAAGTACTACATGTGGGGACTGTTAATGCACTGCGCCACGAGGCACCCCATGACTGTACAATTCGTAGGCGGAGGCTGGCGGAAGCCCGCGAAAACGTACAAGTTGTGGGAGGAGTCTGGCCACGTGTGGAGATACATGTGGAGACTCCGGCGCGTGGTCAGCGCGTGATGGAACAGCAAGTGGTCGGGATGGCCTCAAGCTCCCCGTGGATACCGGTACCTTACCCCACGAAGATGACTGCATTTGCTGCTCCCCTGACAGACACGGGGATAAGACTTAGGCCCCGAGGACAGTTGGCTCTGTATTCATGCAGAGACACGGAGGCTCTCGGTGTGATCTGTCCCGGATGCTCGGGACTGGTGGTACAACTAAAGCCATTCGGGCGATGTGAGGCTTGTAAGGAATTCCTTTTTGAGGTTGAACCATACACGAAAAGGCCCCGGGCCCTACGCCTCAACTGCATCACAGGAACCGCCACTCCGGAGGGAGAGATCCAGGCCTCTGTGAAGGTCCCCATACGCGCTGACCAGGGCGAAGCGACTGCCCAACCAGAGATTGAGAGAGAAAAATCCGAAGACACTGCTTCGGTCACCACAGACTCCCTGCTACCACCCCCGAAGAGGAAGATAGGCCTAGTGCAGGCCTCCTGTGGTCGTGGTCGAGCTTCACCCCGCCGCTTGCCTGGCCTGGATGGCGCCGGTAGAGAAGAGAGTCCCGGACATCCCAGTTCTTCAGTAGGTCCAGGTGAGCTAGGGGCTGGGACTGCGGTGTTGGTTGGAGGTGTCGGGGGTTCACAGTCGGTGGAGCCCGAGAGGGAGGGTAGTCTTCCGTCTACTAGAGACTACCTTCCCGCCGAGATGTATGACACCTCCGACCTGGAGTTGTTGTCAGACTGTGGGGATGACGGGGAAATAGACGAGCTGTTTCAACGGAAGGGGCTGGGACAGACGCCCGCTACAGGTGCTGAGTAAACCACAGGATTCCCCTATGTCCATAGAAGATAATACGCTCCGGGCGCAGACCCCGGAGTTCCAGAGGAAATCTAACCCTTTGACCAACTTTCCTCATTCAACTACATCATCCGCTTTGATGGTGAGGTCGCAGCGTGCTTCGTTGCGGGCACCAAAGACCAAGCAACCTGAGATGGTAAAGGTACCTCGGCACCCGGAGGCCATCGTACAGCCAGGAGAAGGTGAGCGAGATGTGATGCCGCCTTTAGCTAGACTACAGAGACTTTTCTCCCAGAGAGTCGCCCGTGAATACGGGTGGGAGTACCCCTATTTGCCCCGGGACTTACTGTATGAAGTTGAGGTCCTACGACCAAGGTGGTATGACGAGTTTGTATGGGAAAAACTTAAAGTACCCCATGCCAGGCGATACCTGTCATGTTCGCCGCCTGTGTCTAAAAAGTCCAAGGACTGCAGAGCTGATTGGAGACTTGGGCGCCATATTCATGCTGATAAGGTGCTCATCTGTAGGAAAGAAGGAGAGGATGTCGAGTACTCAGTGGAAGTGTTTGACGGGCATCTGAAGCCTTTGTTTCTGCCGGATCCAAGGTTCTACTTATAGGAGGAGTGAGCTCCTATCTTGTTGCTGTTGAAACTTTCTGGATGAGACATTCCCAGACGCCTAGAACTGTGCCCTACTTTTGTTTTGATTTGGGCTTTTCTTTTACTCACTGGAGACTTGGGAGCTGTTGTTTTTTTTTCTCCCTTTTCTTCATGTGCCAAAGGCAGAGACTTTTTTTGGGTAGAGTCAGAGTAGGAAAAAAACAGGAAGAATGAAGATCTCACCAAGTGTCATTACCGCGGCTCTGTCACCAGGTGGCAGTGTTGCGCAACGAATGTTTGAAAATTTTACATATGCATTACTTACTTATTGGAGTGAGCGGGTCTCTCGGCTGACGGACCCACTCATGCCAAGTTAACACAGAGTGTTAGGATGTGTTTTCTTTTTGTTGTTTCCCTTCTGCAGGAGATTCATCGGTCAAGACTACTGAGAGTGGGGTGGTTCTTAGACAGCGATGGGAGGGATTGTACATGTGTACAGAATAGATGTCTAATACAAATGTTTATCGTTTTATATTTCCCCTTTCCCTTTTGAGCAGGTCTTGGCACATTTAGTATCCAGAAATTTTAGGGATAGCCTCTGGGGCCCACTTCATGTCACCACTCTTTGGGAGACATGGGTGTGCACCTGACGCTGGGGACCAGCGTCAAACCACAGGGGGGAGTGTGTAGCGGGGTCTTCAATTTAGTGGGGTACACTTGGGGAGTAGTGTGACCCAAGTGTGTAATTATGTTAGGGTTCAGACCCCTTTTTCTTATTCGTGGAGGATTGGGTGGTGTAATATTCTCTTCGACCAGTGGGTGTCAGTGTACCTACTGGCTCGGGGTAGAATCACTACCAGAGTGCTACCCTTCCTTGTCCTTTCCTGGAGATGGTACGGCCGGGGCGGGGAACCCGCCGTGGTGTCGACGGGAGGGGATAAAAAGGGGGAGACGCCCTCGCCACAAGGTCTTTTCTGGTCCGAAGGATCTCTTCACGCACCCAGGCACCTTTAGCCTGGGTGCGGGCGGTCCAAGGTTCCGGCCTAGGCGCCCTAGGCCTGGCCGGGATGAAGATGGAGTCCATCCCAGGCACCTTCAGCCTGGGATGAGGTACTATTGAGGAGGCCTGGGACCCGGTGGCTCCGACTGGGTCCCGCGAGGGTGAAGTTGCTCCAGGGCGCCCCTTGCGAGGGGACCGGCATCTGAGGTGAGGAGGCTGGGGAGGTCACTCGTTCGAAGACCCGGTGTAGTGTCAACCCGGTGACGGATGGGTCTTCAGTAACTCTCTTGGAGGACATCTTCCCCTGATAGAGGCCTGCAGCGCAACGGAGGTATTCATGTCGAGATTCCTACAACCCTTGGTCATAGTATGGGGGGTGTAGGGACCCAGATCAGTATAGTGCCTCGACCTGCTCATTTCACCGTATCATGCCATCGCATTGCCTTGTAACTGAAGATACGAAATAAATCTAACCGTTGGATTGTGATCGGTGTATGGATTCTGTTAATGGGAGCAGAGGGAAGTTTCCTGCACGACAGACTCAGTACATGTTCAGGACACCGGCCCGAGGAAACATTAGGTATTGGCATTCACCTCGCCTGCAAGTAGTGGGGAGGACATGGGCCGTAGCGCACCCTCACCCCTGTCGCGTGACGTACCCCTGAGCCAGAAGAAGAAGGGGTGTGGGGGGGGTGGCCGCTACAATACCTTCTGCGGATCTCCTCACCGAACATAATGCCACTTCACTCGGATCAGTCTCACAAATTGCCACAGTCTTACCATATCCTGCAGGTGGTGTAATAGCCTTCACTTGAGTGCGTTGTCTCACAGGTGTGGTGTCTCCACAGGCTGACTCCCCCATGTGGCCATGGAGCAACACTGCAGCCTTTCCGGATTTTCCAACATCGCCTGCAGGCAAAACAAATTTTCTGTTGTCAGGGGCAACAGCAGACCTACACACCTGGTCATACCCCTTGCAGGATGCTGGATATGATACCCTCTTCTCTGGGCTGGCAGGCAAAGCATTAAGCCCAACAACACAATCAGCAGCTGTATTCCACAAGCTTGGACAAGAAAAGATTCCGTGGCCCAGCTGACCACATTCCAGGCATGGCACTTGGCGACTTTCTCCTGGTGTTAAGGGAGACGGCACTCTCCCAACATGCAGACTTTTACTGGTATCTCTATGAGGATGGTGGTATACCTCCTCTCTGTAGCTCCTCCTTTCTGAAAACATACTTTCTCCGGTTGCTATGGGAGACCACATTCTCCCCGCTGATCTTTTCCAGCGCTCTCTAGATTGGATTGCTCCTAGGAAATTGTCGTAGTCATCTCGGTTACTATACATCCCACGGTACACCTCCTGGTACTCCTCTATCAGAAAAGGTTGCACCAACTCACCCCAGCGATTTCTGGGCCATCCTCTGTAGGAAGCAATCATCGCAAACTCCTCCAAAAAATCTTCAACACTTTCCGAAGGTAACATAGGTCGTACAAAGTCAGCTGTACGGATTTCTGCTTTGTTGCCATAGGCAACCGCACACATATGCTCACTCTTTACACTCAGAGCAGGCTTCTCATATCTTTGCTTTGCTGGAGCCTCGGACAGAGGGCACTTGGAAACTTCATGCCCCCACTCACTGCACCGCAAACAACGCACTTGGTTCTTAACACTTTGCACATTGACAGCTGGCCAGCTTGCACCAGCGTTGTTAGGAGCAACAGCATGTGCTTCCCCTTTAACTTGGTTCAGTGCGGCCAAGTGCATCTTGCACCAGTCTGGGGCTTGTTCTGTCGGTATCAACCCCTCCAGCCACAAAGTTCTGTCTCTCATCTCAGCAAACATTGCTTCCTTTTTGCGTTTTGACCGCCCCATCTCTGTAATCCGGCCAACAATGTTTTTTAACACAGTTCCCTTTAACACAGGAAAATTTGAGGTACTGTCTCCAAAACTTGTAAACAGCACACTTTCACATGAAGACTTCACTCTCTGCGATTCCGCTTGAAATATCCACTCACTGGACCTTTCTAAGTGGACACATCTTCTCAGGCCAGGCTGAGCTCACTTCCACAGGTACATCACCTGTATACAACACCGTCCATTAATTAAACTCCTGTGCAATGCAGTTCGCCTGGCTGCCACACACAGCTAGCAGCAGTTCACCACAGAAAACTTTAACTTTTCATTCAGATTGGCTGTTCATCACAGTATTTCTGTTAAACACACAGTTTCTTTTTACTCACTGTTTTTGGTATGCGAGGATCTGGAACTTTTCCAAAAACTGCCCGCATTCTCCACCATATGTAAGATTAGGGGTTGTTAGCTCTCGTAGTAGATGCGTTTTTTCAGTGATGCAAGCCAGTCATGAACTCTGTTTAAGAGCATGGTAGCCCATGTTTATTTAAAAGCACAAAAGTTCACAAGTACATCTGTAGTATTCACAGGGGGGTTCCACCATTCCTGTATCTTGCATACTTAACAGTTTAGCCTCGTAGCTTTACCTTCTTGCTATCCAGGCCTTTAGTCTTGGGTCTGCTCCTCAGACCCTAACAGTTTCCAAGAGTTTAAGCTATCTCCTTGCTTACCCCTGGTCAGCACCTTTGTTGCTGTATCACTAATGATGTCTGCCTCCTGCAGACATGCACTGCCTCTGACTCCACTCAGAGGATGAGAGTCCACCTGACTCCCATGCACACAGACTTCCTCTCTGTTGGGTGGAGCCCTGATCCATAATCATGTCAGAACAAAATAGCCCAAGACACAGCTGTTCAATCAGCATGTCTTTCTTTACCAAATCTGGCGTAAACCAACACTCTTGAAGGTCGCACAGAGTCGCACCCTCACAATATATATATATATATATATGTATATATATATATTGTCTCATATACTGTTGTAGACTCTTTATTAGATTGTTTGTGATGTGGCTGTATCCCATTGTTTTATTGTTTGTGTCTGCCTTAGGAGCAAACTATTATGGGATGTATATGTCTCTGTGGATTAGCTGTGAGAGGGGAGGGGGGATTTCTCCAGCATCCCCTCCCAAAAACAGTCTACTGATGAGAAGTTTGAATACACCTGTGTCATGCTACTGGTGGAGGTAAAGTCTACCCCGCCATGTTTCATTATGCAAAGAAGGGGGGATTGTCCCCTGAGTGTATATCTGTGTGCCTTTGTTCAAATAAACACTTCACGTTCCAGCTTTGCAGCCAAACGAGTACTGCCTAGTTCTTGGTTGCAAGCGTCTTTAATATCTAATATTTACAAGACATATCTAATATCTTTATTCAGACTGGAAGAGACTATATATGATGGAAGCACTCAAGCGGAGTGTGGGACGTTCCAATACATTGGTGGCAAGCAGTGGGACACTTCCTGCAGTCTGGGACAACCAAACCTCCACCTGTATCCAAGGTCCGGATAGCAGGAGAGGAGAGGTACAGATTATACCAGCCGCCATGGAAGAGGAATTCGGAAGGAGGTTAAGGGAGATGCAGATACAGCACAGGTAACAAGTGTGAGAGTAGTTCCTGTTGGGATGGTATGATTCTATCCACTGGGATCTCTGGAAGCCTGTGAGCAACGATACCAGGGAAAAATGTTCTCCTCCTTCCAGGAAAGGTACTGGTCGCAGTACGAAGTGCGAATGGTGTTTCGGGGAGACAACTGCATAAGGAATGGAAAGCTGAGTTAACCAGGCTGGTCCAGGCGGAGATGTGGTTGGACGAGAGCTACAGAGCCCTCCGCTGGTATGCAGCCCAAATGTGCCTGTGGACAGAAGATGACACCCCAACAGAAGGCTTTGGCTTTGGCTGCTTGGGGATGTTATTAGAGAGGCTGTCCGAGGACTCTGACTTTGGGAGCGATTTGGAGTGGTGTTTGGAATAAATCTTAGAATACAGAGAACGGATACTGAATGTCTCAGAAGTTCCCTGGGCACTGGAAGATTTGGAGTTTCTAGCCAATCAGAAATGGGAGCTGGAGATTGCCTACAGACAGCTGATAGATTCTGCTCAGCAGCAGATCTGGTCTCCCTTTGCCTGGGACTATCAGGAAATATCAGCTGACAACTCTGAAATCCCGGCTGAAGAGTCTGCAATGTGGCAGAGTAACAGTGTGCTTTATCCATCTCCGCCCGCAGCTATGGATGCAGAGGTTTTATGACAGATGTAGCAAGTGCTGACTGACCTTGATGATCCTGTTTCTGCACGGGATGATCTTGGATGGAGGAATGCATCGGTTCAGTAGCTGGATGAGGGTACGGGAGATGGAACAGTTGTCTCATTTCTGCAGCCACAGATCACAGAATATATGTATTTACTTGACTTTTCATCGGAGGATGTTATGGTTGATGAGTCACCTGCCCAAGTGTTGGCACTGAGCCCAATGGCCACCCATGCCCTGGACTGTTAGCAATTCCAAAGACTAGGGATTTAATAGACTTTCCTGTAAAGGAGGAACCACCTAGTTAACCCCCAGCAGAAGTGCTGGCAGCAGGACAGAGTACTACAGACCCCTGCTCCACACCGTGGAAGTTTCGGAGGCCTGAGGTGAGAAGGTGGTGGTTCTTCTTCCCCAGTGGATTTCAGAGATGCAGGGATGGGAAGCAGCCATTCCCCCTCCCCAACAAGGATTCGTGCACCTGGGAGACAGTACCAGAGAAAGGGCGTCCCAGCAGCAGATGGCGCCCCAGAACGATGAAACCAACCTTGCTAAAATGCTGGCAACCGGACAGAGGGTCCAAGACCTCTGCCCCACAACTGCGGCAGTTCGGGAGGCCCAGGGTGAGGAGGTGGCGGTCACTTCCGAGCAGCAAATCAGGATACAGGGGGAGAAGGGAGAAGAGGTTGTTGTCTTCCCTTCCCAACAGTCAGACAGAGTGGAGAAAATTGTCTTCACTCCCCTGCCAGGATCCATGCACCTGGGAGACAGTGACAGAGAAATGTCATCCCAGCAGCCAGATGAGGGAATGGAAGAGGAAGCCGGCCTCTTGTCCCAACGGTTAGTCGGAGTGAATGATGTGGAGTCCCCAGCAGAAGCGCTGGCAACCGGGCAGAGTTCTGCTGGCCTCTGCCCTCAACTAACAGAAGTGGGAATTCCTGTGGTAGTGGATGGGACTTTGGTCTCCACTGACCCAACCCCAGGAAAAGGTCGGGCATTGGGACAGGAGGATGTCAACCTTGCTCTGCAAATACTGGGGGATGTTTATCTAGTAACAGTGGAGGGGACTTCAGTCTCCACCTGTATACCCCAGGGATGCTGGGCAGTCGGCCCAGATCCCCAACATACTGACGGAGTGAGCCCAGTCACCCTGTCTTCTCTCCGGCGGCTGAAAAGACTCCAGGGGGAAGGACCAGTCTGCACGTCTCCCCAGCAGCAGGCAAGTTCTATGAGAGAGGCAGAGGTTGGGTGGGTGAGTAACGTTTGGGACAATGTCTTTGGGGTATAAGAATGAAAGGTAGGGGGCGCTAGTTATTAGAATTAAAGTGAAATAACTGTGAACAAACAGTAATTATAACAATCTTATAAACACTAGTGACAGTGCAACATAATGACCGAATTAAGATCTAAAAAGTCCCAATAGTGGAAAAAAATTTTTTTGAATGGATATCTCAGTCCAATCCAGAAAAATAAATCATCAAACAAAAACAAACGAATCTTGCTGTGATGATAAATGTAGATCTTCAAGTAAAGTGCATTCCAAATCCTCCACCACACAGAAATAAGGAAAATTATTTAACACCCAAAGTGCTCAGGTTAAGTAGTAGGCTTACCAGAATGTGTAGACTTCTTTATTTAAAAAGAAAGTCACACTCGCTTTGACAGGTTGGTGCCTGTACACATACAATTGGCTGGATGAAAATGTATTCCCTCTCTCCTCCGACAATTAAGGACATGACATGGAATATAAGCAGAAACTTCTCATAGTGCAACCCATTTATTTAAAAATCGAAAATTAAAATAACACAGCCAAATGGCTTCTTACATTATCCTGTGCCTCTCCCGGCACTGGGGCTGCATGCATGTAATGGATACTCCAGGCTCAAGCCACCTCCGCAGCGGCGTGCGTTCCAATGCAGCGTGCAGAAAACCAGGATATCCGGGTAGGGCGTGGATACAGAGATCACGTGACTAGGCTCGCCGCCGACGTACGTTTCGTTTGGATTAACGTCTTCAGGGGGCGTGCCTAGTCACCAGCGTCACACGTTTATAAGGACAAAGCGTGGGGAGGGATAATAAGATGGACAAAGGTCTATACCAATCACAGTGCAGCCACAGTGCCGTGCAAGACAAACACATCCCATTGACAATTAAAAAAAAGAGAGAGACAACTGTGTTACCCGCACAGCGGGAACGCAACTATAATACTCTAAAATATTAAAATAAACAAATATATATAAAAAAATATATAAAAAAATATATTCTCAATCAAATAATATTGGGGAAAGTTGATAGAGTCATAGACAAATAGAACCCCATAACTTGGCAGCTCCTTTGAATGAAATGTGAAAATAACATGAAATTTAAATGCATACTCCAAAATATCCACTAGATGGAGTACCATATAGAATATAATTTAACATGCCAATCTTGCACTTTATTAAACCTAAAGAGAAAACTGAGTCCCTAATTAGGTGATTCGTCCAAAATCCCTATGGAGGCGCCCTACTCGACACGAGTGCTCCCAACCAATGGGACAAGGCGATGATGTAATCCTAGACAGGTAAATTTTAAATGGTAAATCCATCCATGCATATTAAATTGCATGACATCCCCATACATTGGCAACCAATATGCATACCGTTTATTGGGCAAAAGGGGAGGAAAAAAGAGGGGAGGGAAAGGAATAAGAATCAAGGAGAGAAAATAAACACTACTTCATGCTCACGCAAACGAGAAGAGAAATGACAGAGCAGTGGTACTTCTTAATGTTCAAAATTGATACGAAAAGCTCACCAATTTTATTCGTTAGATAGAAAGCAATTTAAATCTATTTCTATATTCATACCATCTGGTTGCATACTCTGTAATTTATATAACCATTTTGTTTCATTTTGTGAAATGGCTCGTTTCATGTGTGTCCCTCTCCAGTGACTAGTGATTTTATCAATTCCGAAAAATTTGCATTGGCTGGGATCACTTTGGTGATGACTTGCAAAGTGTCTCGACACGCTGTGATTCAGAAAACTTTTTTTAATATTGGCAAGATGTTCATTAATTCTTACTCTCAGTTGTCTAGTAGTTCGTCCCACATACTGGAGTGAACAGGGACATTCCAGGACGTAGGTTACATGGTCCGAATTACACGTAATCAGAGGTTTGATTTTAAATTTCTCCCTAGTTATATTGGACTGGAAGTGTAATATTTTTTTAGGGTCTCCAGACTTCCTTGTGGTTTTACATGCTTTGCAACGAGTGCAATAGTAAAAACCTGAACCATCCAAAAACGTACCCTGTTTTTTAGGAGGATCTGGTACATTGGGGGCTATACGATTCCTCAAACCTGGGGCCTTCCTATAAATGAATTTAGGTTTGGACGATATGGTGGATACCAGATCTTTGTCTTTAAGGAGAATTGGCCAATATTTTTTGAAAATGGTTTCCACTTGTTTGTACTGCCTGTGGAAGCCTGACACGAAAGCTACTTCACCTCCAAAGTTCTTTTTTAACTTAGTTGTTAATAATGACTTTCTATCCATAGAGGACACCTGGGCCAGCACGTTATCTAGTGTCTCCAATGGATAGCCTTTTTCCAAAAACCTATTTGTCAGCAGGTCGGCCTGGGCAGAAAAATCTTCACTGTTTGCACAGTTGCGCTTGAGCCGCATGTACTGCCCTTTAGGTACAGCTCCTATCCACTGGGGGTGGTGGCAGCTTTTAGTCAGTACAAACCCATTCCGATCTGTTGCTTTGAAATAGGTTTTGGTCACAAACTCGTTGTTTTTCTTGGTGATGGTGAGATCTAGATAATTCACAGTAAAAAGGCTATACTCCGCTGCAAATTTCAACCCATAATCATTTTCGTTCATCTGCATCAAAAAAGCTTTTAGCGTTGACTCTGTGCCTTCCCAAAATAAAATCACATCATCTATATATCTCCGGTAAAAAAGAAGTGACTGATCTTTGTTGCTATAGATAGTTTCATGTTCCCATTTGTTCAGCACTACATTAGCCACGCTTGGGGCATAGCGAGCTCCCATGGCTACACCGCCGGTTTGGTTATAGAACTGGTTGTTGGCCCAAAAAAAGTTGTTGCTCATGGCTAATTCTAAACCTTGAATCAAAAACTGAATCTGAATTTTTTTGATTTTAGATTGTTTCATAAGGGCCCACTTCATTGCTTTAAGTGCATCTGAATGCCTGATATTGGTATACAGCGATTCAATATCTACTGTAACCAATATTGTCGTGGCTGTAGCTTTACATGATTGGAGTGCTATTATTAAGTCCCTACTATCTTTAAGGTAGGAGGGGCTTAAAGAAACTAATGGTTTGAAATAGCCATCTAGATATTCTCCTAACCTAGAAAATAGTGATTCAATTCCACTTATTATTGGTCGCCCCGGAGGGGACTCTTTGTTTTTGTGTATTTTGGGTAGTATATACATTACTGGCACCTTAGGGGCAACGAGCATTATATAATTAGCTTCCTTTAGATTTAATATTTCTTTATGAAGTCCCATCTCTATCCATATGCGGAGTTCAGCCTTTAAACGTATTGTGGGATTTCCTGTCATTCGTTGGTAGGTGGTGGTATCTTCAAGTAGTCTTTGCATTTCTTTGTAATAATATTCTTTAGTTAGTATCACTAACCCTCCTCCTTTATCCGCAGGCCTCACAATTATTTCTTTGTTGTCTTCTATTGATTTAATTCCATGCCAGATACGTTGATTCGTATTGAATTTTGAGATTTCCATCTCCCGAACTTCATCTTGAACCATGTTCCTAAAGACTTCAATATGGTGATTCATTCCTTTTTTAGGATTGAACACTGATTTATTTTTCAAACCACTATGGAGGTATATGGGGTTTTGATTCTCCATCTCTCCATTTGTGGTTTGTTTTGAAAAATATTTTTTTATATTGAGCTTCCTAATGTGTTTCTCAATATCGACAAATAGTTCAAACTTGTCGACTTGTTTGTCTGGCGCAAATTTTAAACCCTGTTGTAAAACCTCTAATTCCTGTTCGGAAAATTGAACTCCTGCCAAATTAAATATTCCTTCATTTAGTTGATTCTTTTTCTTTTTCGTTCTGCCTCTTCCTCTTCTTCCTCTCTTTCTCCATGTTCTTTTGAATGCTGTGGAGATCTGGGAGGAATCCGATAGGGCTCCTTCCATCCCCTCCATTCCCCCTGGTACTGATTCTGGTACGGGGCTGGACGTCCCCTGAAATTTCCTCTAAACCCTCCTCTCGGTGGTCTTGGTGGAAAATAAGGACGATATGTTTCTTGATATGCAGTTTCCATTGGTCTATTATCCAAGGGACCATACCGATTGAATGTGTCCACTTGGTAATTCAATGGATAGGGATAAGGGTTGTATGTAGAATAGTTGGGTTTGGAATTGCCAGAATTAGATTTGATGGATGGTTTAGTACCCTTTGTACTCTTGGAAGGGGTACTAGTTTTTTTAGGGATGGTCTTGAGTTGAGTTACCATTTGTGGAGCTCCTGCCTCTTTAATAGGTGTTGAGTCAGGTGAACTAACAACATTAAGCGTGTCCTGCCATTTATAGACTTTATTATCTTCAAAATCTTTAATATCCCTTTGATATTTTTTGAGTTTTTTCATTTTGATTTCCCCATCGTATTTGGACAAATGGGTTTGGAGAAGTTTTGCTTTATCCATATATTCACTTTGTATTTTAAATGGTTCCATACTTTCTTTAAGATCTGCTATTTTAACATCTAGCATCACTTTTTTTGCTTTTCGCCTTCTAATCATCAACTGCATTAGTTTTTGTTCGCAAGCGTTGAAAAACTGGTACCATTCATCTAACAATCGTAAATCGTCAATCCCATCATTGGGACTAACATCCCACCTTAATCTTCTTGGAGTGAGGTTCTTGCCTATGTACATTTCGAAGGACGCAACGTCCCACCACAGTCTTATCTGTTTTTCCATGTCAAATTGTAGTTGTTTAAAACCCCTTTCTAAATCAATATTGGGACTAGGGGCTTGTTGGAAAATTTCCTCTAGATTGACGTGTCGATCTTTCATGAAATCAAACACATCCATGGCTGCGTACAATATATTAGTCCAAAAAAATCTAATTTCTTTGGAACTTCAGTGAATAAAAAATAAAAAAACTTCCGCGCCAAAAAACTAATCAATGCTACCCTATATATGATATGTGATAAAAATAAGCAGCTCCCCTAAAAGCAATGAAGTATAAACTCCTATTGAATGGTAGTATAAGAATGAAAGGTAGGGGGCGCTAGTTATTAGAATTAAAGTGAAATAACTGTGAACAAACAGTAATTATAACAATCTTATAAACACTAGTGACAGTGCAACATAATGACCGAATTAAGATCTAAAAAGTCCCAATAGTGGAAAAAAAAATTTTTGAATGGATATCTCAGTCCAATCCAGAAAAATAAATCATCAAACAAAAACAAACGAATCTTGCTGTGATGATAAATGTAGATCTTCAAGTAAAGCGCATTCCAAATCCTCCACCACACAGAAATAAGGAAAATTATTCAACACCCAAAGTGCTCAGGTTAAGTAGTAGGCTTACCAGAATGTGTAAACTTCTTTATTTAAAAAGAAAGTCACACTCGCTTTGACAGGTTGGTGCCTGTACACATACAATTGGCTGGATGAAAATGTATTCCCTCTCTCCTCCGACAATTAAGGACATGATATGGAATATAAGCAGAAACTTCTCATAGTGCAACCCATTTATTTAAAAATCGAAAATTAAAATAACACAGCCAAATGGCTTCTTACATTATCCTGTGCCTCTCCCGGCACTGGGGCTGCATGCATGTAATGGATACTCCAGGCTCAAGCCACCTCCGTAGCGGCGTGCGTTCCAATGCAGCGTGCAGACAACCAGGATATCCGGGTAGGGCGTGGATACAGAGATCACGTGACTAGGCTCGCCGCCGACGTACGTTTCGTTTGGATTAACGTCTTCAGGGGGCGTGCCTAGTCACCAGCGTCACACGTTTATAAGGACAAAGCGTGGGGAGGGATAATTAAGATGGACAAAGGCCTATACCAATCACAGTGCAGCCACAGTGCCGTGCAAGACAAACACATCCCATTGACAATTAAAAAAAACAGAGAGACAACTGTGTTACCCGCACAGCGGGAACGCAACTATAATACTCTAAAATATTAAAATAAACAAATATATATAAAAAAATATATAAAAAAATATATTCTCAATCAAATAATATTGGGGAAAGTTGATAGAGTCATAGACAAATAGAACCCCATAACTTGGCAGCTCCTTTGAATGACATGTGAAAATAACATGAAATTTAAATGCATACTCAAAAATATCCACTAGATGGAGTACCATATAGAATATAATTTAACATGCCAATCATGCACTTTATTAAACCTAAAGAGAAAACTGAGTCCCTAATTAGGTGATTCGTCCAAAATCCCTATGGAGGCACCCTACTCGACACGAGTGCTCCCAACCAATGGGACAAGGCGATGATGTAATCCTAGACAGGTAAATTTTAAATGGTAAATCCATCCATGCATATTAAATTGTATGACATCCCCATACATTGGCAACCAATATGCATACCGTTTATTGGGCAAAAGGGGAGGAAAAAAGAGGGGAGGGAAAGGAATAAGAATCAAGGAGAGAAAATAAACACTACTTCATGCTCACGCAAACGAGAAGAGAAATGACAGAGCAGTGGTACTTCTTAATGTTCAAAATTGATACGAAAAGCTCACCAATTTTATTCGTTAGATAGAAAGCAATTTAAATCTATTTCTATATTCATACCATCTGGTTGCATACTCTGTAATTTATATAACTGTAGCGGGGTCCTCAAATTGATGGGATACACCTGGGGAATAGTGTGACCCAGGTGTATAATTGTGTTAGGGTTCAGACCCCTTTTTGTTTCGTGGAGGATTGGAGGATGTAGTATTCTCCTTTGCCTGTGGGTGGCGGGGTACCCACAGGCTTCAGGTAGAATCATCTCCTGCAGTGCTCCCTGTTTTGTCCCTTCCCGGAGATGGTATGGCTGGGGCGGGGAACCCGCCGGGCCGTTGATGGGAGGAGATAAAAGGGGGAGACGCCCGTACCACGAGGTCTTGCGGAGAAGGAGGTCCTCGGAGGAGGAGGGTTGCGGTCCGCACCCAGGCACCTTAGGCCTGGGTGCGGGAGATCCAGGAGTCTGGTCCAGGTGCCCATGGCCTGGTCCGGAGTCATGTTGGCGTCCATCCCAGGCACCTTTAGCCTGGGGTGAGGTACTATCGAGGAGGCCTGGGGCCCAGTACCTTCGACTGGGTCCCGCTAGGGTGGACTGTCCGAGGGTCCCTGAGCGGAGGGACTCGTATCTGAGGTGAGGAGGCCAGAGAGGTTACCCACTGGAGACCCGGAGCAGCACCAACCCGGTGACAGTGGGCCTCTGGGAACTCTCTTGGGAGGACACGTCCCCCTGATAGGGGCCACAGCGTATCGAAGAGGGCTCCATTGCTGTTCATAGGGGTTGCTGGAAGAGACCCCATCTTTCCTGTTCTGTAACAGCCGGATTGGCTTAGGCGCCGCTGGTCATAGTACAGTGGCATAGAATCTAAACTTTAGGAAGTGCCTCGATCTGCTCGCCCCACCGTTGGCAAGGTTATAGGTCCCAACCAGTTTGCTGCAAAAGAACTGTTTATTGTGCTTTGCTTATTGGAGTGTCAAATAAACAAGTGTTGGACCTTTCTCCGGTGTGTGAACTCCAGTTACTGGAAGCAAAGGGGAGGCTGGTGAGCTTGCAATTACAGACTCAGTGCATTCACAGAACACACCGGCCCGAGGAAACATCAGTAAGTGGCCTTCACCTCCCTACTACAATGGGGAGGACATGGGCCATGGCGCATCTCACTCTCACAACCCAGGAACCCCTAGACATGAGTTGGTGCGTAACCGATTAAAGATGGAGAGAGAGTGAGGCCGCTTGTTAGAAATAACTGTATTTGGCCTATCAAAAACATTGATAATTCATATTTCGGCACTTATAGGTGTTCTATTAATATAAGGCAAGCTTGCAAAACATATTTGGTTTTATGATTAATCATAGTAAATTAGGTATGAGTGAATGACCTTGATCAATTGATATGACATGATTCTTCAATCTAAAGCTGATTGCTGGATATTTCTGGTGAAGCCAATTTGAGTATGACATATAAGGCATCTTGGTGTAGGGTGACAAGAATAGATCTCCAGAATAGATCAGTATTTACGTAGTGAGATAAATAATATATTTCTTTATATCTCTTGTCAAGTTTGTTTAAGTGAAGTCTTAGTCATACTAGTAAGTATTAGTTAATAGTTATTTTATTGTTAGTAATAAATGTTCATATGGTTATGATATTACATCGTCAGCACAACACTCCAAGTATAGAGTGCCACATGTGTGCCTGTCAATCAAACTCCATATGTCTCTGAGCCAATATATTCTATTGGTATAACATATTGCTGAAGTTAGCAGAAATTAATGTGTGCCATACAAGGTTCTAAGTTTGTATGAGGTGACGACGTTTATATGTATATATAAGCCTATAGTTTGAGATGGGAGGGGGCACAACACACTTACACTACACACGAACACGACACACTTGCACGTATACACATGAAGACGCACTCATTCACACCCACTTTAGAGAGATAACATTTACACTAAGATTGACAAGAACAGCTGAATTACCAGAAGCCTAAGAACGTCATTTCCTGTTTCTTCTCACTGGGAACAAGCCAATATGGAGTTTGAAGCCAGCACACACTGAGGACACATGCTTTCATAAGCTTGCTATAGCAATCTATTCTATTTTATATATATTTACCTACACTGAACTGAACTGTTATACTATTTTTTTTCATTGTATTTATGATGCCACCTGTGAGAAAATAAACTCACTTTATTTTTAAGTCAACCTGACTATAAATGCAATTCATTCAGAAACGCCCTTGAGATACAAGAATATTAGATATTAATCTTATATTCAACAATTTGGCGAGCCAGACAATGCCGTCATATTTCTATTTTTACGGAAATCTCGATCCTTGCTGAGGGGGGAGAGATTAGCGCAGTTTTGCGAATATTCAAGTCTCGAGAAAAAAGACGGTTCAGAACCTATCAACCAAGAGGCGTTTGTGTTGCATCAGATGTGGACAACAGTCCAGTAACAGACGGTTGAAGACGAGAAATTCTTCTAAATACGGTAAGAATTATGGATTTTATTGATGAAATAGCTAGAGATAGCAAGCTAGAGTTTAAAGATGTGTCTTTTTATCCAAATGACAGTCACTTGTGGGCATATATGTACAGAGAATGTTTACAGGCTAATATACAGATTGATAAATCCAGGTTTACTGTACATAAATTACGTAAGAAAATAAGTAATGTATTGAAATTGGTGAGAATATTTAATAAGATGATTATTAATATTTTACCTGCCAAAAATGTGTGTACACTAAATCAGACAGAGATTAATAATGTACAGAACACAGGAATGCATAAAAATGTGTCCCAAGAGTCTCTTAGTTGTTCTAACTGTGAGATTTTTTGTAATTACATAGAGAATCTTGAAGAGCAATTAGAATCTAACAAAATGATTTTGTCAGAGTCACAAAATGACAGTAGACAGATTGCTGTAATAACTACAGATGACAAAAAGACTGAAACCAAGTCAAGGCTACAATCTTATTTTCCGGAAAGTTCGGAAATAGAGAATGTTGATGCTTCTAATGAGATTGAAATGAAATATAAAAACTTATTATGTAGAAGTGCAAAACTAAAGTTGCAAATACATGACCAACTTATGAAAGCGTTAAAAGACTTTCCTATTTATGACGTTGAGGCAACTGTATTTTCTAATTGGGATTTATTTGAAATGTTTGCAGATCGTTTTAACCTTTCAAATGATCAACGCAATTACATATTTCAGTTGTGGGTTCCTGTTAATTTTGCTAAACGAATCCATTCACTTGTTAGTGATGACGAAGGTCAGGAAAGACAAAATGACGCGACAGATAGATTGCGACAATTATTGCTATGCATGACCGGTGAGCAAATACCG
Source organism: Rana muscosa (assembly GCA_029206835.1). Classification (NCBI taxonomy): domain Eukaryota; kingdom Metazoa; phylum Chordata; class Amphibia; order Anura; family Ranidae; genus Rana; species Rana muscosa. Next base: position 277,043,618 of record CM055119.1, on the reverse strand, counting down.
ACCATAGAAATGTTAGATCTATTACAGACTACTGCAGAAGAAGATCCATTTTTGTTTAAGACAAGATTTTGCAAGGTTTATGAAATGATATTTGGAACAGATGATGAAACTGATCCAGGTTTAAAAATAGCTTTCATAAAAAATTTTAAATACCTTGACCCAACTTCAGTAGCCATAGCACAGGAACGTCAAAATTTAAATGATATAGTAAGCTTCATTGATAAAATTAGGAGACAATTGAATCAAAGCAATCTTACACACGAAGTTGCTATTATTCAATGTGACAAAAATAGTCAGGCTACAGACGTGTCAGAAATGACAGGTCTTAGCAGGAATGACGATGACAGGTGCAGACAAGTGAGGCAAGGAGACCCCATGACGTGTTTTTACTGTCATGGATCTGGCCATGTGAAAAAACATTGCTGTAAGTTTAAAAGTGACTCACAAATAAAAACTAAAGATATGGAGAATGAAAAATCAACTTTTGAACAACCTTTTTCATGTCAAGATTATATTTTGACTGAATTGCCTTATGCCACTGAAGTCAAACAGATCAGTAATTTGACTGTTCACAGCAGTTCAGATAATTTGGCAAAAGGAGCTGTCACTGAAAGAGAGGGTTTATTGCCATTGCCAAAAATAGAATCACACCCGGATTCAATTTCTCTGCCATTACAATATGTAGCACCAATTATTTTGGACGAGAATGGTAGGCCATATATACAATGTTTGCTGAATGGTAATTATATTAATTGTCTCGTTGACAGTGGATCTATGATTAGCCTTACCAAAGAAAACATATCTGTGAAACCCAATTCTCCTATGTGTAATATAGTAGGTTTTAATAATACAGGTAATTCCACTGCTAGACAGGTATCCAATGTAACATTTGAAGTACCTGGATTAGTGAAAACTAATATTGACATTTGGGTCTGTCACGAAGCCGAGAATATACTTGGCATTGATGTAATCAATAAACAAAAGTGGGTGATTGATTTGGCTAATAAAAGTATTCGGAAAGATCCATCTAGGCCCAAATCAGTGCTTATTGATCCCTCTGTATACAGTAATGTTGGTTCCATTACTAATATGTCTACAGAACAAAAGTGGCCTGATGTTGATGGTAATTGTGCTTTAAAGGAAGTGGTACAATGTTTTCCAAGTTTGTGGTCAAAGTTCAAAAATGACATTGGAACTTTGAAAAGTACCGAATTAAATATTGAGGGGAAGGATCCAGAACCCCTTAATCAGAGTGAGTTACCACTAGAATCAATCGGTCCAGTTTCTGACATTATTCAAGAGTTTGTGCAACTTGGAATTGTAAAGAAAGCTAAATCAGTGGTAAATAACTGTATTTGGCCTATCAAAAACATTGATAATTCATATTCTTTATCAGTTGACGTAAGGACATTGAATAAGCACATCACAAATAGCCCAGTTCTTCCTGATAAATCTAACATAAAGTTAAATTTGAATGCTGAGGACAAAGTGTTTTCTGTACTAGAAATCGCTAATAGTCATTTTTCCATCCCTTTAACTAAAAGTTGTCAATACAAACTTGCGTTTACATTCAGAAAAGAGACTTATACGTTCACTCGATTAATACCTGGTCTAGGTATTGGTGATGGTGTAGTTCATGAAACTATAGCAAAAATACTTTCAAAATTTTCCAGGCCAGACTGTATTTGTCAGCATGTGGATACGATTTTGCTGAGTACTCAGAATATCGATGAACATATCGCTCTTTTGTCTGAGTTGTTTATGATGTTACAAGCTGAAGGTTTAAAATTAAACACAACAAAAGTTCAGCTGATGAAAAGTCAGGTGAAATACCTTCACATGCAAATTAGTCAAGGAAAGAGACAATTGTTGCAAGAAACAGTTAGAGATATTACTGTAATCCCAACTCCAACAACAAATAAGGTATTGCATCAATTTTTGCATAAAATAAATAATTGCAAAGAGTTTGTACATAGTTTTGCAGAAAAAGTTAATCCACTATATAATCTTTTGAGGAATAAAGGTAATATAGTTGACCAATGGGGTCCAAATGAGAAAAATGCTTTTGAAGTGTTGAAAAAAGATTTACAGAATGCTCCAGCATTAAGTACAATAGAGGTTTGTTCTGAAGCATCGTTTGTTTTGAAAACTCATGTATCTGAGAATGCCATCTCAGTAACGTTGTCTCAAATACAAGAAGGTAAGGAGAAAATAATTGTCTATTTCTCCAGAGTTTTATCATTTTTGGAAAAAACTTTTGAGCCAGGTGTAAAGCAACTACTAAGTGTTTACTATGCAATTAAAGCTACAGAGAGCATAGTAAAAACAAACAAAATCATTGTACAGACACCTGACTGCTCACTAAAAGGTATTTTTGAGGAAGGTAGTTTTAGAGAAGTTAGGAAAAAATATCCTCTATGGTTCAGAGCGTTATTACCCATACACATTCAGATAGATGGGAACAGAAGACATCTTCAGGAATGTACACCAGCACATGTTTATACAGCTGTCTCTGAGAAGTCTTTATCTCAGGTTTCCAGCATAAGAGCTGAGAAAGACATTGAACCAGTACTTGTTACTGCAGAACAGTCTAACACTAGAATAAGAACTTCAACACAAGATACAGTTACGCATCTTTCTAATCATTTAGGGATGAGAACAAAGGCATAGTCCATTGTCATCTCTGGGGTGATCTGAAACCTTTCTTTGTTTATTAAAACAGGGTTTTTGTATCATGACCAAATGGAAATATTGCGTCCTGTCATAATTAAACTTCACAGTACATATGTTTTATAGTTTAGGTCATTTTAGACAGGATAAGGACAGTACACAGTCATACAGAAGTTCTCTTTGAAGGAAAATATAAGATAGTATTATTTCACATATAGTTTTAACAAATTCACAAAGCTATTGTCCCATAATGATTTAACATTTATTGAAAAAATAGAAAATGTACAAGAATTAATGCAAATATTTTATTCCCGAGTAATGATACTGCCTCTCTTTTACAGATATGGCATCTAAAATCAAACAAATATGGAGGATAACAAGCTCCTATAAAGAGCAAAGAATATATCAAGAAATTCAACGTTAAAGAAGAGATCCTTTCAAGAAGAATATTGGACAAAAGATTTATATTTCATATTTGACTATTTTATCCTATTCAACAAGGTTTTTCTAACCTAACAGAACTTGAAGAAGAAATTTTAAAGACATTTCATGAAGAAAAAAAATAATCAGAAGGAACTTTATCTATCTACTATAGATAAATAACTTGGGACTGAAACATTTGTCCAAATATACACTTTTTAATTATCCAATTATTCTGATATTAATGTTCATATTAAGTTAGGATTATTATTATTTTTCTTTATTTTTCTTTATTCATATATTTATGAATTGCACAATCATTCTAGTTAATAAAACATCTTTTGTTCATAACTTAAGAAACATATCACTCTTAATAGAAAAATGGAAAGTTATGAAAAGTTTTAGAGTGTAAAGTATATTTCCAAAGAGCTAAAATATTCTTTGAGCACAAGTATGGAAATATATTATTGCATCATTTACTTATTTTAATAATAATAATTATCATTATTATTATTATTCATATTAATAATTATTCATATTAGTCATCATTATGTTATACATTTAAAAAAAAATCTATATCATTATTTTAACATTTTGAATAGATAGATCTAAGAAGAGTTAAAAGTAAAGAGAAAAGCATTTAGAAGGAGAAATATTTCTAGCTGCTTCAGTTCTGAGGAATATTGTGTCCGATCATTTGATACAAGGAGGAGAGATTGTGATATGAATGCATGAATGATATTTAATAATTTTAATATGATTAATCATAATTCAGGGGGGATTGTTAGAATATTATTTCAAATTCATAATTCGGCACTTATAGGTGTTCTATTAATATAAGGCAAGCTTGCAAAACATATTTGGTTTTATGATTAATCATAGTAAATTAGGTATGAGTGAATGACCTTGATCAATTGATATGACATGATTCTTCAATCTAAAGCTGATTGCTGGATATTTCTGGTGAAGCCAATTTGAGTATGACATATAAGGCATCTTGGTGTAGGGTGACAAGAATAGATCTCCAGAATAGATCAGTATTTACGTAGTGAGATAAATAATATATTTCTTTATATCTCTTGTCAAGTTTGTTTAAGTGAAGTCTTAGTCATACTAGTAAGTATTAGTTAATAGTTATTTTATTGTTAGTAATAAATGTTCATATGGTTATGATATTACATCGTCAGCACAACACTCCAAGTATAGAGTGCCACATGTGTGCCTGTCAATCAAACTCCATATGTCTCTGAGCCAATATATTCTATTGGTATAACATATTGCTGAAGTTAGCAGAAATTAATGTGTGCCATACAAGGTTCTAAGTTTGTATGAGGTGACGACGTTTATATGTATATATAAGCCTATAGTTTGAGATGGGAGGGGGCACAACACACTTACACTACACACGAGCACGACACACTTGCACGTATACACATGAAGACGCACTCATTCACACCCACTTTAGAGAGATAACATTTACACTAAGATTGACAAGAACAGCTGAATTACCAGAAGCCTAAGAACGTCATTTCCTGTTTCTTCTCACTGGGAACAAGCCAATATGGAGTTTGAAGCCAGCACACACTGAGGACACATGCTTTCATAAGCTTGCTATAGCAATCTATTCTATTTTATATATATTTACCTACACTGAACTGAACTGTTATACTATTTTTTTTCATTGTATTTATGATGCCACCTGTGAGAAAATAAACTCACTTTATTTTTAAGTCAACCTGACTATAAATGCAATTCATTCAGAAACGCCCTTGAGATACAAGAATATTAGATATTAATCTTATATTCAACACCGCTACACGTGGGGGCTCGTGAGTCCGGGATAGAGTGTGTTCTAAAGATGGACTTGAGAATGTCTACATTTGAACTTTGCTGCCCAGAGGAGTTCCGAGCAGATCGGCCATATTACTGGCCAAAGTGCGTCCCTGCTCGGAGTTGTGGAAATGACCCTAACACGGGAAAGGCCCATGCGGAGGAGCGGAAAAAGGGAGAGGTCCAGCCGTGTGAGGTACTGCACGTGGGGACTGTTAACGCACTGCGCCACGAGGCACCCCATGGCGACATCGTTCGTGGGCGGAGTCAAGAGGAAGCCCGCGAAAATGTACAGCTCATGGGAGGAGTCTGGCCAAGTGTGGGGATACACGTGGAGACTCCGGCGCGGGGTCAGTGCATGATGGAGCAGCAGATAGTCGGGATGACCTCAAGTGCCCCGTGGATTATGGTTCCTCACCCCACGAGAATGACTTCCTTTGCTGCCCCCATCACAGACACGGGGATAAGACTTAGGCCCCGAGGGCGGTTGGCTCTGTACACTTGCAGAGACACGGAGGCCCTCGGTGTGATCTGTCCCGGCTGCTCGGGACTGGTGGTCACCCTGAAGCCATTCGGGCGATGTGAGGAGTGCAGAGAATTCCTTTTTGAGGTCGAGTCGTCCACAGCAAGGCCCCGGGCCCTTCGCCTCAACCACCTCACGGGTACCACTACTCCGGAAGGGGAGATCAAGGCCTTTGTCGAGGTTCCCGTGCGCGCTGACCAGGGCGATGGACTGCCCAACAGAGAAAAATCCGAGGATGCTGCCTCGGTCGCCACAAGTTCTCTGCTCCCACCTCCGAAGAGGAAAGTTGGCCTAGTACAGGCATCCTATGGACGTGGTCGAGCTTCACCCCGCTGCTTGCCTGGCCTGGATGGCACCGGTCGAGAAGGAAGTCCCGGACATCCCAGTCCTCTACAAGGGTCAGGTGAGCCAGGGGCTGGGACTGTGGTGGTGGTTGGAGGTGTCGGGGGCCCATTGGAGGTGGAGCCCCCCAGGGAGGATGATTCTGTGTCCACCAGAAGATATCTGCCTGCGGAGATGTATGACACCTCCGACCTAGAGTCGCTGTCTGATTGCGGAGAAGATGGCGAGATAGACAAACTGTTCAGCCGCAAGGGCTGGGATAGAATGTCACTTCTTGCTTCCTGTGCGGTACGGGATTCACCTATGTACACAGGAGACAGCACACCTCGGGTGGAAGACCCGCAGCTTACGAGGGAACCTACCCCTCCACCGGTGTCCTCATCTACTGTTACCTCACCTGCTTTGGTTGTGGGGACACCCCGCGCTTCTCTGAGAGCGCCGAAAGTCAGTTTCAGGGAGCTGGTAAAGGCACCTCGGCATCCGGAAGCTATTGTGCTGCCTGGAACTGGAGAGAAAGCCACTATGCCACCTTTGGCCCGCTTGCAGAGACTGTTTTGCCACAAAGTAGCTCGGGAATATGGGTGGGAATACCCGTATCTGCCCCGGGACTTGCTGTTTGAGGTGGAAGTCTGGAGAGCAAGATGGTATGACGAGTTTGTGTGGGACAAGTTGAAGGTGCCTCATGCTCGCAGGTACCTGGAATGTGTGCCGGCAGTGTCTAAGAGGTTTGAGGACTGCAGAGCTGAATGGAAATTGGGGCGCCATATCCATGCTGACAAGATAGTCATTTGCAGAAGAGAAGGAGAAGATGTCGAGTATTCGATAGAGGCATTTGACAAACACCTGAAACCCCTGTATCTGCCGGATCCAAAGTTTTATTTATAGGAGAAAAGAACTCCTGTTTATTTCCTTTGTGCACTTGAACTTTCTGGAAGAGCCATTCCCAGACACCCAGGACTGCGCCCTGCTTTTGTTTTTATTTGGGCTTTTCTTTTTCTCATTGGAGACTTGGGGCTGTTGTGTTTTTTTGTGTTTCCCCTTTTCTTCATGTGCCAAAGGCAAGGACATTTGGGAATAGTGGCAGAGTAGGGAAAAGCTGGAAGAACGAAGACTCGTTGAGTGTCATGACCACGGCGTTGTCACCAGGTGGCAGTGTTGCGCAACAAATGTTTGAAAATGTTTCACACACACATCACCTTGCTTGTTGGAGTGAGTGGGCCTCTCGGCTGACGGGCCCACTCATGCCAAATGACACGAAATTATATTAGGATGTTGTTTTTTTTCTTTCCCCTGCAGGAGAATCGTCAATCAAGATCATTGAGAGTGGGTGGCTCTTAGACAGTGTGGGAGAGGGGTTGTGATTATGCAGATGTTTAAGGTGTTTTATGACATAAGTTGTTTTATATGTTCCCCATTCCCTGAGCAGGTCTTGGCACTTGGGAAAAATTTAGAGGAACTGCCTCAGGGGTTTCACTCCACTCCATGTCACCACTTTATGGGAGGCATGGGTGTGCACCTGACGCTGGGGACCAGCGTCCAATCACAGGGGGGAATGTGTAGCGGGGTCCTCAAATTGATGGGATACACCTGGGGAATAGTGTGACCCAGGTGTATAATTGTGTTAGGGTTCAGACCCCTTTTTGTTTCGTGGAGGATTGGAGGATGTAGTATTCTCCTTTGCCTGTGGGTGGCGGGGTACCCACAGGCTTCAGGTAGAATCATCTCCTGCAGTGCTCCCTGTTTTGTCCCTTCCCGGAGATGGTATGGCTGGGGCGGGGAACCCGCCGGGCCGTTGATGGGAGGAGATAAAAGGGGGAGACGCCCGTACCACGAGGTCTTGCGGAGAAGGAGGTCCTCGGAGGAGGAGGGTTGCGTTCCGCACCCAGGCACCTTAGGCCTGGGTGCGGGAGATCCAGGAGTCTGGTCCAGGTGCCCATGGCCTGGTCCGGAGTCATGTTGGCGTCCATCCCAGGCACCTTTAGCCTGGGGTGAGGTACTATCGAGGAGGCCTGGGGCCCAGTACCTTCGACTGGGTCCCGCTAGGGTGGACTGTCCGAGGGTCCCTGAGCGGAGGGACTCGTATCTGAGGTGAGGAGGCCAGAGAGGTTACCCACTGGAGACCCGGAGCAGCACCAACCCGGTGACAGTGGGCCTCTGGGAACTCTCTTGGGAGGACACGTCCCCCTGATAGGGGCCACAGCGTATCGAAGAGGGCTCCATTGCTGTTCATAGGGGTTGCTGGAAGAGACCCCATCTTTCCTGTTCTGTAACAGCCGGATTGGCTTAGGCGCCGCTGGTCATAGTACAGTGGCATAGAATCTAAACTTTAGGAAGTGCCTCGATCTGCTCGCCCCACCGTTGGCAAGGTTATAGGTCCCAACCAGTTTGCTGCAAAAGAACTGTTTATTGTGCTTTGCTTATTGGAGTGTCAAATAAACAAGTGTTGGACCTTTCTCCGGTGTGTGAACTCCAGTTACTGGAAGCAAAGGGGAGGCTGGTGAGCTTGCAATTACAGACTCAGTGCATTCACAGAACACACCGGCCCGAGGAAACATCAGTAAGTGGCCTTCACCTCCCTACTACAATGGGGAGGACATGGGCCGTGGCGCATCTCACTCTCACAACCCAGGAACCCCCAGACATGTGTTGGTGCGTAACCGATTAAAGATGGAGAGAGAGTGAGGCCGCTACATAACCATTTTGTTTCATTTTGTGAAATGGCTCGTTTCATGTGTGTCCCTCTCCAGTGACTAGTGATTTTATCAATTCCGAAAAATTTGCATTGGCTGGGATCACTTTGGTGATGACTTGCAAAGTGTCTCGACACGCTGTGATTCGGAAAACTTTTTTTAATATTGGCAAGATGTTCATTAATTCTTACTCTCAGTTGTCTAGTAGTTCGTCCCACATACTGGAGTGAACAGGGACATTCCAGGACGTAGGTTACATGGTCCGAATTATACGTAATCAGAGGTTTGATTTTAAATTTCTCCCTAGTTATATTGGACTGGAAGTGTAATATTTTTTTAGGGTCTCCAGACTTCCTTGTGGTTTTACATGCTTTGCAACGAGTGCAATAGTAAAAACCTGAACCATCCAAAAACGTACCCTGTTTTTTAGGAGGATCTGGTACATTGGGGGCTATACGATTCCTCAAACCTGGGGCCTTCCTATAAATGAATTTAGGTTTGGACGATATGGTGGATACCAGATCTTTGTCTTTAAGGAGAATTGGCCAATATTTTTTGAAAATGGTTTCCACTTGTTTGTACTGCCTGTGGAAGCCTGACACGAAAGCTACCGTATTTATCGGCGTATAACACGCACTTTTTTCCCCTTAAAATCAGGGGAAAATCGTGGGTGCGTGTTATACGCCGATACTCCGTCGAATTCCCCTGCTGAAAACGAGCGAGAGGAGCGAGCGGAGCCGAAGCCGAAGTACAATCGGCTTTACTCGGCTCCTCTCGCAGTCCCGCCCATCTCTGACTGCGCCGCTGACATAGAGAAAGCCGAGTGTACTTCGCCTAGTCTCGGCTCCTCTCGCAGTCCTGCCTGTGACTGTGAGCAGACACGAGTCTAGGCGAAGTACACTCGGCTTTCTCCGTCAGCGGCGCAGTCAGTGGAGATGGGCGGAACTGCGAGAGGAGCCGAGTCCAGCCGAAGTACACTCGGCCCCGCTCGCTCCTCTCCACAGAAATCGGCGCCAAATTTTAAAAACCGCCGGGACTGACACGATCGCAAAGGCACTGGGCAAGGCTGCAGATGGACAGATGAACACTGGGCACGGCTGCAGATGGACAGATGGACACTGGGCACGGCTGCAGATGGACAGATGGACACTGGGCAAGGCTACAGATGGACACTGGGCACGGCTGCAGATGGACAGATGGACACTGGGCAAGGCTGCAGATGGACAGATGGACACTGGGCACGGCTGCAGATGGACAGATGGACACTGGGCACGGCTGCAGATGGACAGATGGACACTGGGCAAGGCTGCAGATGGACACTGGGCAAGGCTGCATGCTGCATTTAAATGTAAGTTTTTTTTCCTTGAATTTCCCTCCTAAAAGTTTTTTTCCTTAAAATTCCCTCCTAAACTTGGGGTGCGTGTTATACGCCGGTGCGTGTTATACGCCGATAAATACGGTACTTCACCTCCAAAGTTCTTTTTTAACTTAGTTGTTAATAATGACTTTCTATCCATAGAGGACACCTGGGCCAGCACGTTATCTAGTGTCTCCAATGGATAGCCTTTTTCCAAAAACCTATTTGTCAGCAGGTCGGCCTGGGCAGAAAAATCTTCACTGTTTGCACAGTTGCGCTTGAGCCGCATGTACTGCCCTTTAGGTACAGCTCCTATCCACTGGGGGTGGTGGCAGCTTTTAGTCGGTACAAACCCATTCCGATCTGTTGCTTTGAAATAGGTTTTGGTCACAAACTCGTTGTTTTTCTTGGTGATGGTGAGATCTAGATAATTCACAGTAAAAAGGCTATACTCCGCTGCAAATTTCAACCCATAATCATTTTCGTTCATCTGCATCAAAAAAGCTTTTAGCGTTGACTCTGTGCCTTCCCAAAATAAAATCACATCATCTATATATCTCCAGTAAAAAAGAAGTGACTGATCTTTGTTGTTATAGATAGTTTCATGTTCCCATTTGTTCAGCACTACATTAGCCACGCTTGGGGCATAGCGAGCTCCCATGGCTACACCGCCGGTTTGGTTATAGAACTGGTTGTTGGCCCAAAAAAAGTTGTTGCTCATGGCTAATTCTAAACCTTGAATCAAAAACTGAATCTGAATTTTTTTGATTTTAGATTGTTTCATAAGGGCCCACTTCATTGCTTTAAGTGCATCTGAATGCCTGATATTGGTATACAGCGATTCAATATCTACTGTAACCAATATTGTCGTGGCTGTAGCTTTACATGATTGGAGTGCTATTATTAAGTCCCTACTATCTTTAAGGTAGGAGGGGCTTAAAGAAACTAATGGTTTGAAATAGCCATCTAGATATTCTCCTAACCTAGAAAATAGTGATTCAATTCCACTTATTATTGGTCGCCCCGGAGGGGACTCTTTGTTTTTGTGTATTTTGGGTAGTATATACATTACTGGCACCTTAGGGGCAACGAGCATTATATAATTAGCTTCCTTTAGATTTAATATTTCTTTATGAAGTCCCATCTCTATCCATATGCGGAGTTCAGCCTTTAAACGTATTGTGGGATTTCCTGTCATTCGTTGGTAGGTGGTGGTATCTTCAAGTAGTCTTTGCATTTCTTTGTAATAATATTCTTTAGTTAGTATCACTAACCCTCCTCCTTTATCCGCAGGCCTCACAATTATTTCTTTGTTGTCTTCTATTGATTTAATTCCATGCCAGATACGTTGATTCGTATTGAATTTTGAGATTTCCATCTCCCGAACTTCATCTTGAACCATGTTCCTAAAGACTTCAATATGGCAATTCATTCCTTTTTTAGGATTGAACACTGATTTATTTTTCAAACCACTATGGAGGTATATGGGGTTTTGATTCTCCATCTCTCCATTTGTGGTTTGTTTTGAAAAATATTTTTTTATATTGAGCTTCCTAATGTGTTTCTCAATATCGACAAATAGTTCAAACTTGTCGACTTGTTTGTCTGGCGCAAATTTTAAACCCTGTTGTAAAACCTCTAATTCCTGTTCGGAAAATTGAACTCCTGCCAAATTAAATATTCCTTCATTTAGTTGATTCTTTTTCTTTTTCGTTCTGCCTCTTCCTCTTCTTCCTCTCTTTCTCCATGTTCTTTTGAATGCTGTGGGGATCTGGGAGGAATCCGATAGGGCTCCTTCCATCCCCTCCATTCCCCCTCGTACTGATTCTGGTACGGGGCTGGACGTCCCCTGAAATTTCCTCTAAACCCTCCTCTCGGTGGTCTTGGTGGAAAATAAGGACGATATGTTTCTTGATATGCAGTTTCCATTGGTCTATTATCCAAGGGACCATACCGATTGGATGTGTCCACTTGGTAATTCAATGGATAGGGATAAGGGTTGTATGTAGAATAGTTGGGTTTGGAATTGCCAGAATTAGATTTGATGGATGGTTTAGTACCCTTCGTACTCTTGGAAGGGGTACTAGTTTTTTTAGGGATGGTCTTGAGTTGAGTTACCATTTGTGGAGCTCCTGCCTCTTTAATAGGTGTTGAGTCAGGTGAACTAACAACATTAAGCGTGTCCTGCCATTTATAGACTTTATTATCTTCAAAATCTTTAATATCCCTTTGATATTTTTTGAGTTTTTTCATTTTGATTTCCCCATCGTATTTGGACAAATGGGTTTGGAGAAGTTTTGCTTTATCCATATATTCACTTTGTATTTTAAATGGTTCCATACTTTCTTTAAGATCTGCTATTTTAACATCTAGCATCACTTTTTTTGCTTTTCGCCTTCTAATCATCAACTGCATTAGTTTTTGTTCGCAAGCGTTGAAAAACTGGTACCATTCATCTAACAATTGTAAATCGTCAATCCCATCATTGGGACTAACATCCCACCTTAATCTTCTTGGAGTGAGGTTCTTGCCTATGTACATTTCGAAGGACGCAACGTCCCACCACAGTCTTATCTGTTTTTCCATGTCAAATTGTAGTTGTTTAAAACCCCTTTCTAAATCAATATTGGGACTAGGGGCTTGTTGGAAAATTTCCTCTAGATTGACGTGTCGATCTTTCATGAAATCAAACACATCCATGGCTGCGTACAATATATTAGTCCCAAAAAATCTAATTTCTTTGGAACTTCAGTGAATAAAAAATAAAAAAACTTCCGCGCCAAAAAACTAATCAATGCTACCCTATATATGATATGTGATAAAAATAAGCAGCTCCCCTAAAAGCAATGAAGTATAAACTCCTATTGAATGGTAGTATAAGAATGAAAGGTAGGGGGCGCTAGTTATTAGAATTAAAGTGAAATAACTGTGAACAAACAGTAATTATAACAATCTTATAAACACTAGTGACAGTGCAACATAATGACCGAATTAAGATCTAAAAAGTCCCAATAGTGGAAAAAAAATGTTTTGAATGGATATCTCAGTCCAATCCAGAAAAATAAATCATCAAACAAAAACAAACGAATCTTGCTGTGATGATAAATGTAGATCTTCAAGTAAAGTGCATTCCAAATCCTCCACCACACAGAAATAAGGAAAATTATTCAACACCCAAAGTGCTCAGGTTAAGTAGTAGGCTTACCAGAATGTGTAGACTTCTTTATTTAAAAAGAAAGTCACACTCGCTTTGACAGGTTGGTGCCTGTACACATACAATTGGCTGGATGAAAATGTATTCCCTCTCTCCTCCGACAATTAAGGACATGACATGGAATATAAGCAGAAACTTCTCATAGTGCAACCCATTTATTTAAAAATCGAAAATTAAAATAACACAGCCAAATGGCTTCTTACATTATCCTGTGCCTCTCCCGACACTGGGGCTGCATGCATGTAATGGATACTCCAGGCTCAAGCCACCTCCGCATCGGTGTGCGTTCCAATGCAGCGTGCAGACAACCAGGATATCCGGGTAGGGCGTGGATACAGAGATCACGTGACTAGGCTCGCCGCCGACGTACGTTTCGTTTGGATTAACGTCTTCAGGGGGCGTGCCTAGTCACCAGCGTCACACGTTTATAAGGACAAAGCGTGGGGAGGGATAATTAAGATGGACAAAGGCCTATACCAATCACAGTGCAGCCACAGTGCCGTGCAAGACAAACACATCCCATTGACAATTAAAAAAAACAGAGAGACAACTGTGTTACCCGCACAGCGGGAACGCAACTATAATACTCTAAAATATTAAAAGAAACAAATATATATAAAAAAATATATAAAAAAATATATTCTCAATCAAATAATATTGGGGAAAGTTAATAGAGTCATAGACAAATAGAACCCCATAACTTGGCAGCTCCTTTGAATGAAATGTGAAAATAACATGAAATTTAAATGCATACTCAAAAATATCCACTAGATGGAGTACCATATAGAATATAATTTAACATGCCAATCTTGCACTTCATTAAACCTAAAGAGAAAACTGAGTCCCTAATTAGGTGATTCGTCCAAAATCCCTATGGAGGCACCCTACTCGACACGAGTGCTCCCAACCAATGGGACAAGGCGATGATGTAATCCTAGACAGGTAAATTTTAAATGGTAAATCCATCCATGCATATTAAATTGTATGACATCCCCATACATTGGCAACCAATATGCATACCGTTTATTGGGCAAAAGGGGAGGAAAAAAGAGGGGAGGGAAAGGAATAAGAATCAAGGAGAGAAAATAAACACTACTTCATGCTCACGCAAACGAGAAGAGAAATGACAGAGCAGTGGTACTTCTTAATGTTCAAAATTGATACGAAAAGCTCACCAATTTTATTCGTTAGATAGAAAGCAATTTAAATCTATTTCTATATTCATACCATCTGGTTGCATACTCTGTAATTTATATAACCATTTTGTTTCATTTTGTGAAATGGCTCGTTTCATGTGTGTCCCTCTCCAGTCACTAGTGATTTTATCAATTCCGAAAAATTTGCATTGGCTGGGATCACTTTGGTGATGACTTGCAAAGTGTCTCGACACGCTGTGATTCGGAAAACTTTTTTTAATATTGGCAAGATGTTCATTAATTCTTACTCTCAGTTGTCTAGTAGTTCGTCCCACATACTGGAGTGAACAGGGACATTCCAGGACGTAGGTTACATGGTCCGAATTACACGTAATCAGAGGTTTGATTTTAAATTTCTCCCTAGTTATATTGGACTGGAAGTGTAATATTTTTTTAGGGTCTCCAGACTTCCTTGTGGTTTTACATGCTTTGCAACGAGTGCAATAGTAAAAACCTGAACCATCCAAAAACGTACCCTGTTTTTTAGGAGGATCTGGTACATTGGGGGCTATACGATTCCTCAAACCTGGGGCCTTCCTATAAATGAATTTAGGTTTGGACGATATGGTGGATACCAGATCTTTGTCTTTAAGGAGAATTGGCCAATATTTTTTGAAAATGGTTTCCACTTGTTTGTACTGCCTGTGGAAGCCTGACACGAAAGCTACTTCACCTCCAAAGTTCTTTTTTAACTTAGTTGTTAATAATGACTTTCTATCCATAGAGGACACCTGGGCCAGCACGTTATCTAGTGTCTCCAATGGATAGCCTTTTTCCAAAAACCTATTTGTCAGCAGGTCGGCCTGGGCAGAAAAATCTTCACTGTTTGCACAGTTGCGCTTGAGCCGCATGTACTGCCCTTTAGGTACAGCTCCTATCCACTGGGGGTGGTGGCAGCTTTTAGTCAGTACAAACCCATTCCGATCTGTTGCTTTGAAATAGGTTTTGGTCACAAACTCGTTGTTTTTCTTGGTGATGGTGAGATCTAGATAATTCACAGTAAAAAGGCTATACTCCGCTGCAAATTTCAACCCATAATCATTTTCGTTCATCTGCATCAAAAAAGCTTTTAGCGTTGACTCTGTGCCTTCCCAAAATAAAATCACATCATCTATATATCTCCGGTAAAAAAGAAGTGACTGATCTTTGTTGTTATAGATAGTTTCATGTTCCCATTTGTTCAGCACTACATTAGCCACGCTTGGGGCATAGCGAGCTCCCATGGCTACACCGCCGGTTTGGTTATAGAACTGGTTGTTGGCCCAAGAAAAGTTGTTGCTCATGGCTAATTCTAAATCTTGAATCAAACACTGAATCTGAATTTTTTTGATTGTAGATTGTTTCATAAGGGCCCACTTCATTGCTTTAAGTGCATCTGAATGCCTGATATTGGTATACAGCGATTCAATATCTACTGTAACCAATATTGTCGTGGCTGTAGCTTTACATGATTGGAGTGCTATTATTAAGTCCCTACTATCTTTAAGGTAGGAGGGGCTTAAAGAAACTAATGGTTTGAAATAGCCATCTAGATATTCTCCTAACCTAGAAAATAGTGATTCAATTCCACTTATTATTGGTCGCCCCGGAGGGGACTCTTTGTTTTTGTGTATTTTGGGTATTATATACATTACTGGCACCTTAGGGGCAACGAGCATTATATAATTAGCTTCCTTTAGATTTAATATTTCTTTATGAAGTCCCATCTCTATCCATATGCGGAGTTCAGCCTTTAAACGTATTGTGGGATTTCCTGTCATTCGTTGGTAGGTGGTGGTATCTTCAAGTAGTCTTTGCATTTCTTTGTAATAATATTCTTTAGTTAGTATCACTAACCCTCCTCCTTTATCCGCAGGCCTCACAATTATTTCTTTGTTGTCTTCTATTGATAAAATCACTAGTCACTGGAGAGGGACACACATGAAACGAGCCATTTCACAAAATGAAACAAAATGGTTATATAAATTACAGAGTATGCAACCAGATGGTATGAATATAGAAATAGATTTAAATTGCTTTCTATCTAACGAATAAAATTGGTGAGCTTTTCGTATCAATTTTGAACATTAAGAAGTACCACTGCTCTGTCATTTCTCTTCTCGTTTGCGTGAGCATGAAGTAGTGTTTATTTTCTCTCCTTGTTTCTTATTCCTTTCCCTCCCCTCTTTTTTCCTCCCTTTTGCCCAATAAACGGTATGCATATTGGTTGCCAATGTATGGGGATGTCATACAATTTAATATGCATGGATGGATTTACCATTTAAAATTTACCTGTCTAGGATTACATCATCGCCTTGTCCCATTGGTTGGGAGCACTCGTGTCGAGTAGGGTGCCTCCATAGGGATTTTGGACGAATCACCTAATTAGGGACTCAGTTTTCTCTTTAGGTTTAATAAAGTGCAATATTGGCATGTTAAATTATATTCTATATGGTACTCCATCTAGTGGATATTTTTGAGTATGCATTTAAATTTCATGTTATTTTCACATTTCATTCAAAGGAGCTGCCAAGTTATGGGGTTCTATTTGTCTATGACTCTATTAACTTTCCCCAATATTATTTGATTGAGAATATATTTTTTTATATATTTTTTTATATATATTTGTTTATTTTAATATTTTAGAGTATTATAGTTGCGTTCCCGCTGTGCGGGTAACACAGTTGTCTCTCTCTTGTTTTTAATTGTCAATGGGATGTGTTTGTCTTGCACGGCACTGTGGCTGCACTGTGATTGGTATAGGCCTTTGTCCATCTTAATTATCCCTCCCCACGCTTTGTCCTTATAAACGTGTGACGCTGGTGACTAGGCACGCCCCCTGAAGACGTTAATCCAAACAAAACGTACGTCGGCGGCGAGCCTAGTCACGTGATCTCTGTATCCACGCCCTACCCGGATATCCTGGTTGTCTGCACGCTGCATTGGAACGCACGCCGCTGCGGAGGTGGCTTGAGCCTGGAGTATCCATTACATGCATGCAGCCCCAGTGCCGGGAGAGGCACAGGATAATGTAAGAAGCCATTTGGCTGTATTATTTTAATTTTCGATTTTTAAATAAATGGGTTGCACTATGAGAAGTTTCTGCTTATATTCCATGTCATGTCCATAATTGTCGGAGGAGAGAGGTAATACATTTTCATCCAGCCAATTGTATGTGTACAGGCACCAACCTGTCAAAGCGAGTGTGACTTTCTTTTTAAATAAAGAAGTCTACACATTCTGGTAAGCCTACTACTTAACCTGAGCACTTTGGGTGTTGAATAATTTTCCTTATTTCTGTGTGGTGGAGGATTTGGAATGCACTTTACTTGAAGATCTACATTTATCATCACAGCAAGATTCGTTTGTTTTTGTTTGATGATTTATTTTTCTGGATTGGACTGAGATATCCATTCAAAAATTTTTTTTTCCACTATTGGGACTTTTTAGATCTTAATTCGGTCATTATGTTGCACTGTCACTAGTGTTTATAAGATTGTTATAATTACTGTTTGTTCACAGTTATTTCACTTTAATTCTAATAACTAGCGCCCCCTACCTTTCATTCTTATACTACCATTCAATAGGAGTTTATACTTCATTGCTTTTAGGGGAGCTGCTTATTTTTATCACATATCATATATAGGGTAGCATTGATTAGTTTTTTGGCGCGGAAGTTTTTTTATTTTTTAATGCCTTTGGGGTACTGTGTGGGTATGGGTATTGGGAGACTGGAACTACAGACTACCTTCAAAGTCAACCTGCTTGATCTGTCTAGTCAGGCTCACTGTACAACCACACTGGAATATTGTATATACAGTATCTCACAAAAGTGAGTACACCCCTCACATTTTTGTAAATATTTTATCATATCTTTTCATGTGACAAAGCTAAAGAAATGACACTTTGCTGCAATGTAAAGTAGCGAGTGTACAGCTTGTATAACAGTGTAAATTTGCTGTCCCCTCAAAATAACTCAACATATAGTTATTAATGTTTAATCTGCTGGCAACAAAAGTGAGTACACCCCTAAGTGAAAATGTCCAAATTGGGCCCAAAGTGTCAATATTTTGTGTGGCTACCATTATTTCACAGCACTGCCTTAACCCTCTTGGGCATGGAATTCACCAGAGCTTCACTGGTTGCAACTGGAGTCCTCTTCCACTCCTCCATGATGACATCACGGAGTCGGTAGATGTTAGAGACCTTGCGTTTCCAAACCTTCCGTTTGAGGATGCCCAACAGGTGCTCAATAGGGTTTAGGTCTGGAGACATGCTTGACCAGTTCATCACCTTTACCCTCAGCTTCTTTAGCAAGGCAGTGGTTGTCTCGGAGGTGTGTTTGGGGTTGTTATCATGTTGGAATACTGGGTGGAGTCAGTCCCTTATACGTCACCACGCACAAGCTGGTTTGGCTGTCAGCCGCGGCTGTGTGTTTTTTTATCTCTGCATGCCTCCTGGTGTATTTGCAGTGTGTGTGTGTTTTAAATAAATACCCCTGAGTCTTATACTGCACCATGAGGCTTTCTTCTTTTTATCCTGCCTAATATTACATTAAACTGGGGATCTGATCGTATAACCTGCAAGGAATACACTGTAGTGGGAACTCAGTGCAACGCGAGTGGTGTGTCCTGGAGGAGGAATCCCCTGATGATCATCCAAGGTTGGCTGAAGTGTATCCCGATAAGCCTTATATGATCTTCTATCTGGTAAGCGGCGGTGATCGCCTTTCCTTATTTTGATGGACAGAACGTTTGAGTATTGTCATCTGCAGTCAAAGCCGTTTCTGTGTTGCCTATTCAATTTCAACATACACGGACTGTGATATTGACCCTTGATCCCTGTTATTACTCACATGTGCCTATCTGATGAACATTCATTGATACTCCTTTTAAGTTTGTGTTTATGAACTTTCAATGACACTTTTCTTGTGTTTCTGAACACCTTTGATGAACACACTTTTTGTAAATTTC
The DNA here is from genome assembly GCA_029206835.1 of Rana muscosa. NCBI lineage: Eukaryota > Metazoa > Chordata > Amphibia > Anura > Ranidae > Rana > Rana muscosa. The sequence goes on along the minus strand of CM055119.1, from coordinate 277,024,424 downwards.
ACTTTGAGTTTTTCTTCACTAGTAATTATTTCATTTCTGGTGGTAGGTGCATGAAATATCTGTAGGTGCATTACCTGTAGGTGCATTAAATATCTCCTTAACCTACATGGTTAAGGAGATATTTGCCTTTTAAAACGGCGCCGCTGACGTCACGCGCATGCACACTAGCGGGTCGGCATAGTAGCCGGTTTTCTGAATGGATTCAGCCGGCCCGAGCGCACATGCGTGCGACGTCATCGCCGCTCCGGGGCCAATCACATCGCCGGAGCGGCGATACACGGAAGGGACATCGCGGCAAGATGGCGGCGGAGGTGTCCGAGCACCGCTGCAGGGGCTTCAATCTAAGGTAAGTAATTCATAATGAGCTAGTATGCTAGTCATACTAGCTCATTATGCCTTTTTCTCGCAAGTTTTTTTTTTAATGTTTTTCTGGGTTTACAACCACTTTAAGGTTTTTTAGCTGCAGCACTGCCTTCATTAATATTTTTAATTTTTTCAATTTTTACTGTGGTGCAATTATATGTTTCACTTACCAATTCATTTTTAAGGGATTTAGCGCAGATTTATTCCACTTTTTTACAATGTTGGAATACTGCCCTGCGGTCCAGTCTCCGAGGAGATCATGCTCAGCTTCAGTATGTCACAGTACATGTTGGCATTCATGGTTCCCTCAATGAACTGTAGCTCCCCAGTGTCGGCAGCCCTCATGCAGCCTCAAACCATGACACTCCAACCACAATGCTTGACTGTAGGCAAGACACACTTGTCTTTTTCTTTTTTCTTTTTCAAATATTTTATTAAAGATTACACAATACAGTTCATATACGTTATACAAGATTTTAAGAGTAAGTAGATAAGTGTAGATGGAATTTTTATCTTCTGTACAATTTTTGTATATAAATATGGAGTAAAGAAAATGTATTATTGAAAATAAATGCATAAGTAATAACAATCATTAAATGAAACAGTATAATAAAAGAGGGAAGAGAGAAAAAAATGAAAAAGGGAGGAGGGGGGGGAGGGGGGGAAAAGAGTAATATGTAATAAGAAAGCTTATCTTATACCATTTGTAATCAGATTTATCAATATCTAATCGTAAGGAATACATAAAAGAAGATGAATAGTTTAATTAGGTATACTAATAAAAGACAGTCGCAGTCAACTTAAATCGTATCAGGGGCCAAGGTCCGGCTAGGTGGCTTGGCATGTCCTGAAGATAAAGAGGGTCGTCACTGTCTAACTATGTGTCATACTAAAGTCATTAATGATAGGTCAGTGAACTAAATCATCCGTGGTATAAATATACATTGTTTTATTGAGTGGAAATACATTTTGTGAGTCTCTAATTCGACAAGATCAAGGTAAAAGGGGAAGAAGGGATAGGATGTGGGAAATTTCTCCAGAGGGAGTCAGGAGTGGGGGATATGTGTCTAAATAGGATTGGATAGTGATTAAGGCATTGTAATTAAGTCAGGACCAGTGCAAGGTCAAAGCCCTGTGGTAGGTGGTGATTTATCCATGGGCTCCAAAGTGTTTCAAATTCAGCAATTTTATCTAAATAGATTGCTTCTGTTTTAGCATGAATTAACGCCTGATTAATTCTATGTTTAACCGGTACAATGCTTAAAGTGGAAGTTTTCCATGCGAAAGCAATTGATTGTTTTGCAGCTGTAGTTACATATAACATCAGTTTAAATTGTCGGTTAGTAATATTTGGGGGTTTACTATTTAAAAGAGCTACTGTGGGGTCTGGTTGCAAAGTGGTGCTAAACATGGTGGATAATAGATCAAATATTTTTTTCCAAAAGGTGAGAACAATGGGACAGGTCCACCAAATATGTAATTGTGTGCCTTTGTCAGTGCAACCTCTAAAGCATTGTGCAGGATATTGTGGGTGGAATTTAGAGATTCTAGCAGGAACTAAGTACCATCGTGTGAGAACCTTGTAGTTCGTTTCTAGGGCAGCAATATTTGGTGTTGCTGAGTTTGTTGCTTTCCATATTTGTGGCCAATTTAAATTTCCAGGTTGGAGATTCAAATCGGATTCCCATTTAGATGTGTATGGTGGAGGGTTTTCAGAGATAGGAAGCAGTAGTTGTCTGTATAGTTCAGAGATCAAGCCTTGTTTATGTGGGTCAGTAATGCAGGTATGCTCAAATGTCGTGCGTTCATCAGTGAACATATTCTGAGGGTTGTTTAGCTGTATAAAATTCTTAATTTGTAAGTATCTGAAGGTTTCTGTTGGAGGTAGGTCATAGGTATCACTAAGTGTGGGGAAGGGGATGATTTCATTTGAATCAATAAATTGGTGTGTTCGTATTAGTCCTTTTTTAGACCAAGTTGAAAAAGAGGATGGGAAGGTCCAGGCCGGATAGAAATCAGGGTTATATAAAAAGGAAAGAAGAGGGTTATGTAAGGATTGTAATCTAAATCGTGATTTGAACCTGTCCCAGATAATCAGACTATGTTTGGTAATTGGGTTAGAAATTCTTTGCCGGAGTGAAGGGGGGAGCCATAGGATATTTGCCAGTGAAAGGGGGTCACAATCGGCCGATTCGATCGAAACCCATAGTGGAACCTCCTTAGTGGCATGATATTTAGGGAGTTGGGCAAGTTGGGCAGCATAGTAGTATTTGCTAAAGTTGGGTACGCTTAGACCTCCCTGTGTTCGAGGAGTAAAAAGGGTATTTTGTGATAAGCGTGGTTTAATTTTGCCCCATATAAATTGCAACACTTTGCGTTGGATGATTCGGAAAAAGTAGGCTGGGACCCGGATTGGAAGGCTTCTAAAAAGATATAAAAGTTTTGGTAATATGGACATTTTAGCTACAGTTATTCTACCCAACCATGCCAGTGGTAATGAGGACCAATTCTTCATCAATGAGGTAAGTTGTTTTAGCAAAGGAGGGTAATTAGCTTGATATAAATTAGATGGGTCAGCTGTGAATGAGATACCTAGGTAGGTAATATGTGTGTTAGACCAGGTAAAGGGAAGAGAGTCTTGTAATTCCGTAAGTAATTCTAGAGGGAGTGAGATATTCAGGGCTTTAGATTTTTGGGTGTTTATTTTCAGGCCGGAGATAGTGTTGAGCGAACCCGAACTGTAAAGTTCGGGTCCGTACCGAACTTTAGCTTTTTCCCGAACCCGAACCCGGACTTTGCCCAAAAGTCCGGGTTCGGGTTCGGCAATCTAATTACGCATTTAGAAATGCTTCAGGGGCCAGCCAATCACCTTTTGATTAGCTGGTGTGCCCTTAGAGGCCATCATAGCCATGCCTACTAATGGCATGGCTGTGATTGGTCAGTGCAACATGTGACCCAGCTTCTATATAAGCTAGAGGCACACAGCACACACGTCACTCTGCTTCAGAGGAGATAGGGAGAGGATCTAGTCTGCTGCTGCTGCTTTTAGGGAGAGATAGAAAAATAGATGAGGTAGTCCTGATTCTACAATCTGAGGGAAAAGATAGAGAGATAGTGTAGTGTAGGGCCAGGTTCCTGTTGGTGCATTCAGGGAGAGAGAATATTATATAGGAGTCCAGATTCAGAGATTAAAATCAGCGATCTGCATAGGTTTACCTGTTTGTGTTGCAGTGCAGTCTTTTTACACTGCCATGAGCACAGTGTCAGAGACAATCTAACTTTTAGGGGAAAAAAAAAGGCACTTTATTGTGCTCTTTTCCAAAAGACCCATAGGGCAAAAAAAAAAAAAAAAAAAGCATTTTATTTTGCTCATGCAAAAAAAGACCCGTTTAGGGCAAAAAAAAAAAATTGCACTTTAATGTACGCTTGCAAAAAGAGCCGTTTAGGGGCACAAAAAATAGTTTGCAGTGTGTTATACATATTTGGAGGTGTGTGAAATAAACAATTTCTATATAGTTTTCTCCTACTGTGCTATACTAAAAAAAAAAACATTTTTTTTTAATAGCATTTTCTGCAGTTCTGTAGCTGTGCGATTCAGCGGTTACGTACTGTGGGTGTGTTCTGCTCTTCCAAAAGACGCCGTTTAGGGGCACAAAAAATAGTTTGCAGTGTGTTATACATATTTGGAGGTGTGTGAAATAAACAATTTCTATATAGTTTTCTCCTACTGTGCTATACTAAAAAAACAACATTTTTTTTTAATAGCATTTTCTGCAGTTCTGTAGCTGTGCGATTCAGCGGTTACGTACTGTGGGTGTGTTCTGCTCTTCCAAAAAACGCAGTTTAAGGGCACAAAAAATAGTTTGCAGTGTGTTATACATATTTGGAGGTGTGTGAAATAAACAATTTCTACATAGTTTTCTCCTACTGTGCTATACTAAAAAAAAAAAACATTTTTTTTTAATAGCATTTTCTGCAGTTCTGTAGCTGTGTGATTCAGCGGTTACGTACTGTGGGTGTGTTCTGCTCTTCCAAAAAACGCTGTTTAGGGGCACAAAAAATAGTTTGCAGTGTGTTATACATATTTGGAGGTGTGTGAAATAAACAATTTCTATATAGTTTTCTCCTACTGTGCTATACTAAAAAAAAAAAACATTTTTTTTTAATAGCATTTTCTGCAGTTCTGTAGCTGTGTGATTCAGCGGTTACGTACTGTGGGTGTGTTCTGCTCTTCCAAAAAACGCTGTTTAGGGGCACAAAAAATAGTTTGCAGTGTGTTATACATATTTGGAGGTGTGTGAAATAAACAATTTCTATATAGTTTTCTCCTACTGTGCTATACTAAAAAAACAAAATTTTTTTTGAATAGCATTTTCTGCAGTTCTGTAGCTGTGCGATTCAGCGGTTACGTACTGTGGGTGTGTTCTGCTCTTCCAAAAAACGCCGTTTAGGGGCACAAAAAATAGTTTGCAGTGTGTTATACATATTTGGAGGTGTGTGAAATAAACAATTTCTATATAGTTTTCTCCTACTGTGCTATACTAAAAAAACAACATTTTTTTTGAATAGCATTTTCTGCAGTTCTGTAGCTGTGCGATTCAGCGGTTACGTACTGTGGGTGTGTTCTGCTCTTCCAAAAAACGCCGTTTAGGGGCACAAAAAATAGTTTGCAGTGTGTTATACATATTTGGAGGTGTGTGAAATAAACAATTTCTATATAGTTTTCTCCTACTGTGCTATACTAAAAAAACAACATTTTTTTTGAATAGCATTTTCTGCAGTTCTATAGCTGTGCGATTCAGCGGTTACGTACTGTGGGTGTGTTCTGCTCTTCCAAAAAACACCGTTTAAGGGCACAAAAAATAGTTTGCAGTGTGTTATACATATTTGGAGGTGTTTGAAATAAACAATTTCTATATAGTTTTCTCCTACTGTGCTATACTAAAAAAAAAACATTTTTTTTAATAGCATTTTCTGCAGTTCTGTAGCTGTGCGATTCAGCGGTTACGTACTGTGGGTGTGTTCTGCTCTTCCAAAAAACGCTGTTATGGGGCACAAAAAATAGTTTGCAGTGTGTTATACATATTTGGAGGTGTGTGAAATAAACAATTTCTATATAGTTTTCTCCTACTGTGCTATACTAAAAAAACAACATTTTTTTTGAATAGCATTTTCTGCAGTTCTGTAGCTGTGCGATTCAGCGGTTACGTACTGTGGGTGTGTTCTGCTCTTCCAAAAAACGCCGTTTAGGGGCACAAAAAATAGTTTGCAGTGTGTTATACATATTTGGAGGTGTGTGAAATAAACAATTTCTATATAGTTTTCTCCTACTGTGCTATACTAAAAAAACAAAATTTTTTTTGAATAGCATTTTATGCAGTTCTATAGCTGTGCGATTCAGCGGTTACGTACTGTGGGTGTGTTCTGCTCTTCCAAAAAACGCCGTTTAGGGGCACAAAAAATAGTTTGCAGTGTGTTATACATATTTGGAGGTGTGTGAAATAAACAATTTCTATATAGTTTTCTCCTACTGTGCTATACTAAAAAAACAAAATTTTTTTTGAATAGCATTTTCTGCAGTTCTGTAGCTGTGCGATTCAGCGGTTACGTACTGTGGGTGTGTTCTGCTCTTCCAAAAAACGCAGTTTAGGGGCACAAAAAATAGTTTGCAGTGTGTTATACATATTTGGAGGTGTGTGAAATAAACAATTTCTATATAGTTTTCTCCTACTGTGCTATACTAAAAAAACAACATTTTTTTTTAATAGCATTTTCTGCAGTTCTGTAGCTGTGCGATTCAGCGGTTACGTACTGTGGGTGTGTTCTGCTCTTCCAAAAAACGCAGTTTAAGGGCACAAAAAATAGTTTGCAGTGTGTTATACATATTTGGAGGTGTGTGAAATAAACAATTTCTACATAGTTTTCTCCTACTGTGCTATACTAAAAAAAAAAAACATTTTTTATTAATAGCATTTTCTGCAGTTCTGTAGCTGTGTGATTCAGCGGTTACGTACTGTGGGTGTGTTCTGCTCTTCCAAAAAACGCTGTTTAGGGGCACAAAAAATAGTTTGCAGTGTGTTATACATATTTGGAGGTGTGTGAAATAAACAATTTCTATATAGTTTTCTCCTACTGTGCTATACTAAAAAAAAAAAACATTTTTTTTTAATAGCATTTTCTGCAGTTCTGTAGCTGTGTGATTCAGCGGTTACGTACTGTGGGTGTGTTCTGCTCTTCCAAAAAACGCTGTTTAGGGGCACAAAAAATAGTTTGCAGTGTGTTATACATATTTGGAGGTGTGTGAAATAAACAATTTCTATATAGTTTTCTCCTACTGTGCTATACTAAAAAAACAAAATTTTTTTTGAATAGCATTTTCTGCAGTTCTGTAGCTGTGCGATTCAGCGGTTACGTACTGTGGGTGTGTTCTGCTCTTCCAAAAAACGCCGTTTAGGGGCACAAAAAATAGTTTGCAGTGTGTTATACATATTTGGAGGTGTGTGAAATAAACAATTTCTATATAGTTTTCTCCTACTGTGCTATACTAAAAAAACAACATTTTTTTTGAATAGCATTTTCTGCAGTTCTATAGCTGTGCGATTCAGCGGTTACGTACTGTGGGTGTGTTCTGCTCTTCCAAAAAACGCCGTTTAAGGGCACAAAAAATAGTTTGCAGTGTGTTATACATATTTGGAGGTGTGTGAAATAAACAATTTCTATATAGTTTTCTCCTACTGTGCTATACTAAAAAAAAAACATTTTTTTTTTTAATAGCATTTTCTGCAGTTCTGTAGCTGTGCGATTCAGCGGTTACGTACTGTGGGTGTGTTCTGCTCTTCCAAAAAACGCTGTTATGGGGCACAAAAAATAGTTTGCAGTGTGTTATACATATTTGGAGGTGTGTGAAATAAACAATTTCTATATAGTTTTCTCCTACTGTGCTATACTAAAAAAACAACATTTTTTTTGAATAGCATTTTCTGCAGTTCTGTAGCTGTGCGATTCAGCGGTTACGTACTGTGGGTGTGTTCTGCTCTTCCAAAAAACGCCGTTTAGGGGCACAAAAAATAGTTTGCAGTGTGTTATACATATTTGGAGGTGTGTGAAATAAACAATTTCTATATAGTTTTCTCCTACTGTGCTATACTAAAAAAACAAAATTTTTTTTGAATAGCATTTTCTGCAGTTCTGTAGCTGTGCGATTCAGCGGTTACATACTGTGGGTGTGTTCTGCTCTTCCAAAAAACGCAGTTTAGGGGCACAAAAAATAGTTTGCAGTGTGTTATACATATTTGGAGGTGTGTGAAATAAACAATTTCTATATAGTTTTCTCCTACTGTGCTATACTAAAAAAAAAAATTTTTTTTGAATAGCATTTTCTGCAGTTCTGTAGCTGTGCAATTCAGCGGTTACGTACTGTGGGTGTGTTCTGCTCTTCCAAAAAACGCCGTTTAGGGGCACAAAAAATAGTTTGCAGTGTGTTATACATATTTGGAGGTGTGTGAAATAAACAATTTCTATATAGTTTTCTCCTACTGTGCTATACTAAAAAAACAACATTTTTTTTGAATAGCATTTTCTGCAGTTCTGTAGCTGTGCGATTCAGCGGTTACGTACTGTGGGTGTGTTCTGCTCTTCCAAAAAACGCCGTTTAGGGGCACAAAAAATAGTTTGCAGTGTGTTATACATATTTGAAGGTGTGTGAAATAAACAATTTCTATATAGTTTTCTCCTACTGTGCTATACTAAAAAAACAACATTTTTTTTGAATAGCATTTTCTGCAGTTCTGTAGCTGTGCGATTCAGCGATTACGTACTGTGGGTGTGTTCTGCTCTTCCAAAAAACGCCGTTTAGGGGCACAAAAAATAGTTTGCAGTGTGTTATACATATTTGGAGGTGTGTGAAATAAACAATTTCTATATAGTTTTCTCCTACTGTGCTATACTAAAAAAACAACATTTTTTTGGAATAGCATTTTCTGCAGTTCTGTAGCTGTGCGATTCAGCGGTTACGTACTGTGGGTGTGTTCTGCTCTTTCAAAAAACGCCATTTAGGGGCACAAAAAATAGTTTGCAGGGTGTTATACATATTTGGAGGTGTGTGAAATAAACAATTTCTATATAGTTTTCTCCTACTGTGCTATACTAAAAAAACAACATTTTTTTGGAATAGCATTTTCTGCAGTTCTGTAGCTGTGCGATTCAGCGGTTACGTACTGTGGGTGTGTTCTGCTCTTCCAAAAAACGCTGTTTAGGGGCACAAAAAATAGTTTGCAGTGTGTTATACATATTTGGAGGTGTGTGAAATAAACAATTTCTATATAGTTTTCTCCTACTGTGCTATACTAAAAAAAAAACATTTTTTTGGAATAGCATTTTCTGCAGTTCTGTAGCTGTGCGATTCAGCAGTTACGTACTGTGGGTGTGTTCTGCTCTTCCAAAAAACGCAGTTTAGGGGCACAAAAAATAGTTTGCAGTGTGTTATACATATTTGGAGGTGTGTGAAATAAATAATTTCTATATAGTTTTCTCCTACTGTGCTATACTAAAAAAACAACATTTTTTTGGAATAGCATTTTCTGCAGTTCTGTAGCTGTGCGATTCAGCGGTTACGTACTGTGGGTTTGTTCTGCTCTTCCAAAAACACCCATTTAGGGCAAGATCCTAAATTTGGAAAATATGAGGAGAAGGTCAAAGGGACGTGGTGGCCCCGGTCGTGGTGCTGCTGGTGGAGCTCCTGTTGCAGGGAGAGGACGTGGTGGATCTGTGCCAGATACACGCACAAGTGAAACACCTTCCTCAGGTGCGAGTAGGCGACCGAGCCTGCGGCGGTATTTTGTCGCGCCTAATGAGGCTGTACGAATGTTTAGGCCAGGACAAGTACAGGCGATAGTAGATTGGGTTGCTGACAGTGCCTCGGGTTCCTTCACATTGTCTCCCACCCACTCTTCTGATGAAAGAACAGAGTTGGCACCTGAAACCCATGTCCATCAGTCTTTCACCTCACCCCCTTGCAAATCAGCCAAGCAGTCTGAGCCCCAAATCATGCAGCAGTCTCTTCTGCTTTTCGATGACTCTGTTAGCAGGGTTTCCCAGGGCCATCCACCTAGCCCTGCCCCAGAAGTGGAAGAGATTGAGTGCACCGATGCCCAACCACTTATGTTTCATGATGAGTACATGGGAGGACCATCGCAGTACGTCTCGGATGATGACGAAACACAGGTGCCAACTAGGGATGAGCTTCGTGTTCGAGTCGAACATACGTTCGACTCGAACATCGGCTGTTCGATCGTTCGACGAAGATCAAACGATTTGGGCCGTTCGCGCCAAATTCGAGTGACGCGAACGGCCCACAATGCACTACGCCATCGCAGTGTCATCCAGGCGCTGTGATTGGCCAAGCATGCACTGTGACCCCGCATGCTTGGCCAATCACAGCGCCGGCAGCGAGGAGAGCAATGATTGGCCACAGGCAGGATGCCTGTGGCCAATTATTGCTGAGGGTGTTTAGTACACGCCCCACACTATAAAAGGCCGCCAGCACGGCGGCCTAGTGTAGTGTGTTCCGGAGCAGGGAAAGACAAGCATAGGCAGGGACAGTGACTTTTATTTCTTTCTTGCTTAACCTGGATTCCTTTAGTTTAGGGAAAGAGAAGGATAGGTAGGGAGAGTGTCAGTGTGTTTTGTGCTTGTGCTATAGTGTGCTTTAAAAAAAAAATTTTTCTAGGGACAGAAAACTCTAGGTAGGGAGAGTGTCAGTTTCTTTCACTGTGCAAGTCCTTGTTTCCAGGGACAGGGAAGGACAGTGAGTGAATTCTCCTTGTGCTATAGTGTGCTTAAAAAAAACATTTTTTCTAGGGACAGAAAACTCTAGGTAGGGAGAGTGTCAGTTTCTTTCACTGTGCAAGTCCTTGTTTCCAGGGACAGGGAAGGACAGTGAGTGAATTCTCCTTGTGCTATAGTGTGCTTAAAAAAAACATTTTTTCTAGGGACAGAAAACTCTAGGTAGGGAGAGTGTCAGTTTCTTTCACTGTGCAAGTCCTTGTTTCCAGGGACAGGGAAGGACAGTGAGTGAATTCTCCTTGTGCTATAGTGTGCTTAAAAAAAACATTTTTTCTAGGGACAGAAAACTCTAGGTAGGGAGAGTGTCAGTTTCTTTCACTGTGCAAGTCCTTGTTTCCAGGGACAGGGAAGGACAGTGAGTGAATTCTCCTTGTGCTATAGTGTGCTTAAAAAAAACATTTTTTCTAGGGACAGAAAACTCTAGGTAGGGAGAGTGTCAGTTTCTTTCACTGTGCAAGTCCTTGTTTCCAGGGACAGGGAAGGACAGTGAGTGAATTCTCCTTGTGCTATAGTGTGCTTAAAAAAAACATTTTTTCTAGGGACAGAAAACTCTAGGTAGGGAGAGTGTCAGTTTCTTTCACTGTGCAAGTCCTTGTTTCCAGGGACAGGGAAGGACAGTGAGTGAATTCTCCTTGTGCTATAGTGTGCTTAAAAAAAACATTTTTTCTAGGGACAGAAAACTCTAGGTAGGGAGAGTGTCAGTTTCTTTCACTGTGCAAGTCCTTGTTTCTAGGGACCTGGAAGGACAGTGAGTGAATTCTCCTTGTGCTATAGTGTGCTTAAAAAAAACATTTTTTCTAGGGACAGAAAACTCTAGGTAGGGAGAGTGTCAGTTTATTTCACTGTGCAAGTCCTTGTTTCTAGGGACCTGGAAGGACAGTGAGTGAATTCTCCTTGTGCTATAGTGTGCTTAAAAAAAACATTTTTTCTAGGGACAGAAAACTCTAGGTAGGGAGAGTGTCAGTTTCTTTCACTGTGCAAGTCCTTGTTTCTAGGGACCTGGAAGGACAGTGAGTGAATTCTCCTTGTGCTATAGTGTGCTTAAAAAAAACATTTTTTCTAGGGACAGAAAACTCTAGGTAGGGAGAGTGTCAGTTTCTTTCACTGTGCAAGTCCTTGTTTCCAGGGACAGGGAAGGACAGTGAGTGAATTCTCCTTGTGCTATAGTGTGCTTAAAAAAAACATTTTTTCTAGGGACAGAAAACTCTAGGTAGGGAGAGTGTCAGTTTCTTTCACTGTGCAAGTCCTTGTTTCCAGGGACAGGGAAGGACAGTGAGTGAATTCTCCTTGTGCTATAGTGTGCTTAAAAAAAACATTTTTTCTAGGGACAGAAAACTCTAGGTAGGGAGAGTGTCAGTTTCTTTCACTGTGCAAGTCCTTGTTTCTAGGGACCTGGAAGGACAGTGAGTGAATTCTCCTTGTGCTATAGTGTGCTTAAAAAAACATTTTTTCTAGGGACAGAAAACTCTAGGTAGGGAGAGTGTCAGTTTCTTTCACTGTGCAAGTCCTTGTTTCCAGGGACAGGGAAGGACAGTGAGTGAATTCTCCTTGTGCTATAGTGTGCTTAAAAAAAACATTTTTTCTAGGGACAGAAAACTCTAGGTAGGGAGAGTGTCAGTTTCTTTCACTGTGCAAGTCCTTGTTTCCAGGGACAGGGAAGGACAGTGAGTGAATTCTCCTTGTGCTATAGTGTGCTTAAAAAAAACATTTTTTCTAGGGACAGAAAACTCTAGGTAGGGAGAGTGTCAGTTTCTTTCACTGTGCAAGTCCTTGTTTCCAGGGACAGGGAAGGACAGTGAGTGAATTCTCTTTGTGCTATAGTGTGCTTAAAAAAAACATTTTTTCTAGGGACAGAAAACTCTAGGTAGGGAGAGTGTCAGTTTCTTTCACTGTGCAAGTCCTTGTTTCCAGGGACAGGGAAGGACAGTGAGTGAATTCTCCTTGTGCTATAGTGTGCTTAAAAAAAACATTTTTTCTAGGGACAGAAAACTCTAGGTAGGGAGAGTGTCAGTTTCTTTCACTGTGCAAGTCCTTGTTTCCAGGGACAGGGAAGGACAGTGAGTGAATTCTCCTTGTGCAATAGTGTGCTTAAAAAAACATTTTTTCTAGGGACAGAAAACTCTAGGTAGGGAGAGTGTCAGTTTCTTTCACTGTGCAAGTCCTTGTTTCTAGGGACCTGGAATGACAGTGAGTGAATTCTCCTTGTGCTATAGTGTGCTTAAAAAAAACATTTTTTCTAGGGACAGAAAACTCTAGGTAGGGAGAGTGTCAGTTTCTTTCACTGTGCAAGTCCTTGTTTCCAGGGACAGGGAAGGACAGTGAGTGAATTCTCCTTGTGCTATAGTGTGCTTAAAAAAAACATTTTTTCTAGGGACAGAAAACTCTAGGTAGGGAGAGTGTCAGTTTCTTTCACTGTGCAAGTCCTTGTTTCCAGGGACAGGGAAGGACAGTGAGTGAATTCTCCTTGTGCTATAGTGTGCTTAAAAAAAACATTTTTTCTAGGGACAGAAAACTCTAGGTAGGGAGAGTGTCAGTTTCTTTCACTGTGCAAGTCCTTGTTTCCAGGGACAGGGAAGGACAGTGAGTGAATTCTCCTTGTGCTATAGTGTGCTTAAAAAAAACATTTTTTCTAGGGACAGAAAACTCTAGGTAGGGAGAGTGTCAGTTTCTTTCACTGTGCAAGTCCTTGTTTCCAGGGACAGGGAAGGACAGTGAGTGAATTCTCCTTGTGCTATAGTGTGCTTAAAAAAAACATTTTTTCTAGGGACAGAAAACTCTAGGTAGGGAGAGTGTCAGTTTCTTTCACTGTGCAAGTCCTTGTTTCCAGGGACAGGGAAGGACAGTGAGTGAATTCTCCTTGTGCTATAGTGTGCTTAAAAAAAACATTTTTTCTAGGGACAGAAAACTCTAGGTAGGGAGAGTGTCAGTTTCTTTCACTGTGCAAGTCCTTGTTTCCAGGGACAGGGAAGGACAGTGAGTGAATTCTCCTTGTGCTATAGTGTGCTTAAAAAAAACATTTTTTCTAGGGACAGAAAACTCTAGGTAGGGAGAGTGTCAGTTTCTTTCACTGTGCAAGTCCTTGTTTCCAGGGACAGGGAAGGACAGTGAGTGAATTCTCCTTGTGCTATAGTGTGCTTAAAAAAAACATTTTTTCTAGGGACAGAAAACTCTAGGTAGGGAGAGTGTCAGTTTCTTTCACTGTGCAAGTCCTTGTTTCCAGGGACAGGGAAGGACAGTGAGTGAATTCTCCTTGTGCTATAGTGTGCTTAAAAAAAACATTTTTTCTAGGGACAGAAAACTCTAGGTAGGGAGAGTGTCAGTTTCTTTCACTGTGCAAGTCCTTGTTTCCAGGGACAGGGAAGGACAGTGAGTGAATTCTCCTTGTGCTATAGTGTGCTTAAAAAAAACATTTTTTCTAGGGACAGAAAACTCTAGGTAGGGAGAGTGTCAGTTTCTTTCACTGTGCAAGTCCTTGTTTCCAGGGACAGGGAAGGACAGTGAGTGAATTCTCCTTGTGCTATAGTGTGCTTAAAAAAAACATTTTTTCTAGGGACAGAAAACTCTAGGTAGGGAGAGTGTCAGTTTCTTTCACTGTGCAAGTCCTTGTTTCCAGGGACAGGGAAGGACAGTGAGTGAATTCTCCTTGTGCTATAGTGTGCTTAAAAAAAACATTTTTTCTAGGGACAGAAAACTCTAGGTAGGGAGAGTGTCAGTTTCTTTCACTGTGCAAGTCCTTGTTTCCAGGGACAGGGAAGGACAGTGAGTGAATTCTCCTTGTGCTATAGTGTGCTTAAAAAAATCATTTTTTCTAGGGACAGAAAACTCTAGGTAGGGAGAGTGTCAGTTTCTTTCACTGTGCAAGTCCTTGTTTCCAGGGACAGGGAAGGACAGTGAGTGAATTCTCCTTGTGCTATAGTGTGCTTAAAAAAAACATTTTTTCTAGGGACAGAAAACTCTAGGTAGGGAGAGTGTCAGTTTCTTTCACTGTGCAAGTCCTTGTTTCCAGGGACAGGGAAGGACAGTGAGTGAATTCTCCTTGTGCTATAGTGTGCTTAAAAAAAACATTTTTTCTAGGGACAGAAAACTCTAGGTAGGGAGAGTGTCAGTTTCTTTCACTGTGCAAGTCCTTGTTTCCAGGGACAGGGAAGGACAGTGAGTGAATTCTCCTTGTGCTATAGTGTGCTTAAAAAAAACATTTTTTCTAGGGACAGAAAACTCTAGGTAGGGAGAGTGTCAGTTTCTTTCACTGTGCAAGTCCTTGTTTCCAGGGACAGGGAAGGACAGTGAGTGAATTCTCCTTGTGCTATAGTGTGCTTAAAAAAAACATTTTTTCTAGGGACAGAAAACTCTAGGTAGGGAGAGTGTCAGTTTCTTTCACTGTGCAAGTCCTTGTTTCAAGGGACAGAGAAGGACACCTGAAGGTAGCCCTTATTGCTTTTTTCCCATCTCCCTGCAGGCCATCTATTAGAATGTCTGGAAGGCAAACAAGGAGAGGCAGACAGTCAGGAGGCAATAAAAGAGGGCAAGCAGGCTCTGTGTCTGGGGGCAACAGTGCTGGTCGTGGACGCAGTGCATTGTCATCAGCACATGGCCATGGGACACGCTTGTCCTTCTTTTCGGCAGCTGGACATGTTGAGCCACATCATGCCGAAGACTTGGTAGAGTGGATGACCAAGCCCTCCTCCTCCTCCTCATCCTCTCTCACCCAGGCTCAGGGTACTGGCAAAGCAGCTGCCAAAGCGTCCTCTTCCCTGGTATCAATGTCAGACTCATCATCAGTCACTCCTTCCCTAGACCCACCATGTCCTCCTCCTGAGGAGTCCCCCGAACTGTTTGAGCACAGTGTTGGGTACATGCTCCAGGAGGATGCCCAGCGTTTCGAAGGGTCTGATGATGAAACCCAGCTACAGGAAGGCAGTAGGGTGAGAGCAGACAGAGGGGATGCTCAAGAAGGACACCAATCTGGCAGTCATGTTCCAGCAGCTGCAGCATACTGCCAGATTGGCTCCAGTGATGAGGAGGGAGGGGATGATGAGGTCACTGACTCCACGTGGGTGCCTAATAGGAGAGAGGAGGAGGAGGATGAGGAGGAGGCACATCTCCAACGAGACAGGATGCCCTTTGGTGGCCAGCGTAAGGGCAGTACACCGACGGAATCACACCACAGAGCTCCGCCTGTGCAGGGCGCTGCCTCTGCCCGTCATTCAAAAAGTTCCTTGGTGTGGGCCTTTTTTGAGGCTAGTGCATCAGATCGCACAGCTGCTGTTTGCAACATATGTCTCAAGCGTATATCGCGTGGCCAAAACATCAGCCGCTTGGGTACCACATGCCTGACCAGACATATGTTGACCTGCCATGCAGCTCGTTGGCAAGCCTACCTCAAAGACCCACACCAAAGAACAAAGCGGACCTCTCCTTGCACCGCATCAGCTGGGATCTCCAACCCCACTATAACTTCAGTCCTCTCTGAAACATGCACTGAGAGGAATGAAGGTGTAGAATTAGGTGTGTCACAGCCAAGTACTTGCGGCCACTCTGCTAGCAGTACACCGACGTCCGATTCTAGCAGGCAAATTTCCCTGCCCCAGCTGCTGGACCGTCGAAAGAAGTTCACTCCCAGCCATCCACATGCCCAGCGGTTGAATGCTAGCTTGGCTAAATTGCTAGCGCTTCAACTGCTGCCTTTTCAGTTGGTAGACTCGGCCCCCTTCCGTGAGTTTGTGCAATGTGCGGTTCCTCAGTGGCAGGTTCCCAAACGCCACTTTTTCTCACGGAAGGCTATTCCGGCTCTCTACCGGCATGTGGAAGGCAATGTCTTGGCCTCGCTGGACAGGGCGGTCAGCGGTAAGGTGCATATTACCGCTGACTCATGGTCCAGCAGGCATGGACAGGGACGTTACCTTTCTTTCACGGCCCATTGGGTCACTCTTTTGGCAGCTGGGAAGGATGCAGGACAAGGTGCAGTAGTGTTGGAGGTTGTCCCACCGCCACGCCTCCAAAATGCTACTACTGGTTGTGACACACCTCTCTCCTCCACCCCCTCCTCTTCTTCTTCCTCCATGGCCTCTTCCTGTGGTTTGTCCTCTGAACCAGCGGTGCTCCGTAGCCGTTCACGGGGCTACGCAAGTACGCAGGCAAAAAGATGCCATGCCGTGCTTGCGCTGGTGTGTTTGGGGGACAGAAGCCACACTGGGGCAGAGGTCCTGTCTGCTCTGCAGGGCCAGGCCGAGAGGTGGTTGACGCCACGCCAGCTTAAGCCAGGAATGGTGGTTTGCGACAATGGCACCAACCTCCTCTCCACCCTTCGACAGGGACAACTGACCCATGTGCCCTGTGTGGCTCACGTCCTTAACCTGGTGGTGCAGCGGTTCTTGGGCAGGTACCCGGGCTTACAGGATGTCCTGAGGCAGGCCAGGAAAGTCTGTGTGCATTTCCGCAGATCTTATAATGCCAGTGCTCGCCTGGCTGAGCTGCAAAAGGAGTTGAACCTGCCCAAGAACCGCCTTATATGTGACATGCCCACCAGGTGGAACTCAACGTTGGCCATGCTGCAGCGGCTGCACACGCAGCAGAGGGCCATCAATGAGTACCTGTGCGACTACGGCACCAGGACAGGGTCAGGGGAGCTTGGTTTTTTTTCTCCACGCCAGTGGGGCATGATCAGGGATGCATGCACTGTCCTGGCACCATTTGAGGAGGCCACGAGGATGGTGAGCAGTGACAGTGCATGCATCAGTGACACTGTACCTCTTGTCCACCTGTTGGAGCACACGCTGCGTGGAATAATGGACAGGGCACTTGAGGCAGAACAGAGGCAGGAAGAGGAGGACTTCCTTGCCTCTCAAGGCCCCCTTTACCCAGACAGTGTTCCTTCTGTCCCACCCATCGCACAGGAAGAGGAGGAGGAGGAGGAGGAGGAGGAGGATTGTGTCAGCATGGAGGTGGAGGCTGGCACTCAGCATCATCAGCAGCAGTCTTTTAGGGATGATTTACAGTCCCAAGAAACCAGTGGACTTGTACGTGGCTGGGAGGAGGTGACTGCGGATCATGTCGTCCTTAGTGACCCAGAGGACTCCGGAGCGAATGCCTCAGCAAACCTACGCTGCATGGCCTCCCTGATCCTGCAAAGTCTGCGGAAGGATCCTCGTATTCTTCGGATCAAGGAGAGGGACCATTACTGGCTGGCCACTCTCCTTGATCCACGGTACAAGGGTAAGGTTGCGGACCTTATGTTACCGTCGCAGAGGGAGCAGAGGATGAGACAACTCCGGGAGGCCTTGCAGAAAGGTCTGTGCAACGCGTTCCCAGAGACTGGGAGGTTACAAACTCCTGGTCCTGGACAACGAGTTGCTGAGGCTTCGGCCAGTCAAAGAAGGAGCGGTGGGGAAGGTGGCCGTCTGACCGATGCGTTCAGACAATTCTTTAGTCCGCAGCCCCAAAGTATGATCGGTTCCAGCAACCATCGCCAGCGTCTGATAAACATGGTGCAGGAATATCTAGGGGCAAGGTCAGACTTGGACACCTTCCCCACCGAAAATCCTCTGGCTTACTGGGTCTTGAGGATGGATCACTGGCCAGAGCTTGCACAGTATGCAATTGAGCTACTGGCCTGTCCTGCATCCAGCGTTCTTTCGGAACGCACATTCAGTGCTGCTGGAGGATTTGTCACGGATCACAGGGTGCGCCTGTCCACCGACTCGGTTGATCGACTGACTTTCATCAAGATGAACCAGTCTTGGATCACCACCAGCTACCACACACCTGATGCTGATATAACAGACTAATTGATTTTAACATGTCACATCCCTTCAAGACTGATGCTGATGCTGAGTGCCTGTGCTGTTATGTTGACTGGCTATCCTCCTCCTCCGAGTCCTCAATGATACGATTGATGATGATAGCTTGGAAGATCATTTTTGTTTATGGGTGCCGCCACCAGTGGCTAAGGCCCAATTTTTCAGCCCCTGTTTTACAGGGGCGTGTACTTACAATTTTTTTAGCAATAATTTGCCATAGGGCTCATTGCTGTGCTCCAAGTACAGTATCTGTGAGGGGTTGGAGTGTTGTGGCACCAGTGCCTAAGGCCCAATTTTTCAGCCCCTGTTTAACAGGGGCGTGTCATTACAATTTTTGAAGCAATACTTTGCAACAGGGCTCATTGCTGTGCTCCAAGTACAGTATCTGTGAGGGGTTGTAGTGTTGTGCCACCAGTGCCTAAGGCCCAATTTTTCAGCCCCTGTTCAACAGGGGCATGCAATTACAATTCCTGATCTAATAATTCACAGCAGGGCCCATTGCTGCACCCACCAAGAGTAACTCTGAGGGCTTACAGTGTTGTGGCAACGCCACCACCACCACCACCATGAAAGGCCCAATTTTTCAGCCCCTGTTCAAAAGGGGCATGTAATTACAATTCTTGATCTAATAATTCACAGCAGGGCCCATTCCTGCACCCACCAAGAGTAACTCTGAGGGCTTACAGTGTTGTGGCAACACCACCACCACCACCACCACCACGAAAGGCCCAATTTTTCAGCCCCTGTTCAACAGGGGCATGCAATTACAATTCTTGATCTAATAATTCACAGCAGGGCCCATTGCTGCACCCACCAAGAGTAACTCTGAGGGCTTACAGTGTTGTGGCAACGCCACCACCACCACCACCACGAAAGGCCCAATTTTTCAGCCCCTGTTCAAAAGGGGCATGTAATTACAATTCTTGATCTAATAATTCACAGCAGGGCCCATTCCTGCACCCACCAAGAGTAACTCTGAGGGCTTACAGTGTTGTGGCAACACCACCACCACCACCACCACGAAAGGCCCAATTTTTCAGCCCCTGTTCAACAGGGGCATGCAATTACAATTCTTGATCTAATAATTCACAGCAGGGCCCATTGCTGCACCCACCAAGAGTAACTGTCAGGGCTTACAGTGTTGTGGCACCAGCACCACCATCAAAGGCCCAATTTTTACTACCACTGTTCAACAATTATATGTAATTAAAATTCCTGATATAATAGTTGACAGCAGGGCGTTCCAGCACCAACCAAGAGTAACTGTGAGTGCTTACAGTGTTGTGCCAACACCAACAACTAAGGGGCCTATTTCTGCAGAGTATATACGGCAGGTCCCTACTTTCAAACATCCAACTTACAAACGACTCCTACTTGCAAACGCAAGAAGACAACAGGAAGTGAGAGGAAATCTAACCCTAGGAAGGAAAATTCTCTCCTGTAAGAATTAATATGGGAGAAAGGTGTCTCCTCTGTACTGATGCTTTATCAGCAATCCTTGTTTCAAGAAAAACACCACATTTCAAAAACAGTTGTCATTGGGACGGAAAGTGAGGTGAAATGTTCTGAACAGGGGCACAGACAGCAAAACAAATGTTACAGGGGTGATAACCCTTACCTATGTTTTCCAAAAAGTTTAAAAATAGATTTTTGGTCTGGAACTACACTTCAACAATGTACCTGTTCAAAATTACAAACAGATTCTACATAAGAACAAACCTACAGTCCCTGTCTTGTATGCACCGCCTGTATACGGCTGTTCAGAGTATATAGGGCCTTTTTTATTTTATGTGCGGGGTTCCCCTTAATATCCATACAAGACCCAAAGGGGCTGGTAATGGGCTGGGGTAGGGGGGGGGGTATGGGGTAGCTATGCCATTTTTCTTAAAGATTTTCATCCATATTACCGGGACCAGACATTACATTAAAGCCGCAAGCAGTTTTAAATGGCTTTTTTTTCCTTTAGAAGTGTCATTTTGTGCAGGGACAGTTCTAAACACGGGAAACACGTGGCACTTCACAGGCATACTTTAGACACCCCCCAGGTACGATATTTAAAGGAATATTTGACTTTTTTTTTTTCACTTTATGCATCATTAAAATGACTGCTCCCGAAAAACGACCGTTTTTAAAACTTCTTTTTGCATTGATACATGTCCCCTGGTGCAGAACCCGGGTTCCCAAACCCTTTTTAGGACAATAACATGCATAATAGTTGTTATAATTAGCACTTTAGAATTCGAACGTTCGCATCCATTGTATTTAATAGGGTTCTAATGTTCGTATGAACTTTCGGTCCGTCCGCGGGTTCTGGTGCGAACCGAACCCGGGGGTGTTCGGCTCATCACTAGTGCCAACTGCTGCTGCTTTCGCAATTGTGCAGACAGACAAGGAGGGCAGGGGTGAAGACTGGGTGGAAGATGATGTGGAGGACGATGAGGTCCTCAACCCCACATGGAATCAACGTTATGCAGGTGACCAGTGTAGTTTGGAGGAAGAGGCGGTGGTCGCACAGAGCCACCAGCACAGCAGAAGAGGGAGCAGGGTGCAAAAGCGGAGCGTCCGTCCGCTAGACAGTATGTCTGCTACTGCCCAACGCAGCAAGGGACCGAGCACACCAAAGCCAGGTCCAAGGAGTTCCCTAGCGTGGCAGTTCTTCACACAATGTGCTGATGACAAGACACGAGTGGTTTGCAGGCTGTGCAATCAGAGGCTGAAGCGAGGCATAAACGTTCTCAACCTGAGCACAACCTGCATGACCAGGCATCTAAGTGCAAAGCACGAGCTGCAGTGGAGTAGACACCTCAAAAACCAAGAAAGGTCTCTGGCTCCTCCTGCTTCCTCTTCTGCTGCAGTCTCGGCCTCTTCATCCACCTCTGTAGTGACAGTGGCACCTGCCACGCAAACAGAGGATCTGCCAGCAACACTACCACCTGGGTCACCAACCATCTCCACAATGTCCCATGGAAGCGTTCAGCTCTCTATCTCCCAAACATTGGAGCGGAAGAGGAAGTACCCCCCTAGCCACCCGCGATCCCTGGCCCTAAATGCCAGCATTTCAAAACTCCTGGCCTTTGAAATGCTGTCATTCCGTCTGGTGGAGACGCAGAGTTTTAAAAGCCTGATGGCATTGGCTGTCCCACAGTACGTCGTGCCCAGCCGCCACTATTTTTCCAGGCGAGCCATCCCTTCCCTGCACAACCAAGTGGGGGACAAAATCAGGTGTGCACTGCGCAACGCCATCTGTGGCAAGGTCCACCTAACTACGGATGCGTGGACCAGTAAGCACGGTCAGGGACGTTATATCTCCCTAACAGCACACTGGGTAAATGCAGTGGCGGCTGGGCCTGAGGCAGATAGCAGTTTGGCGCATGTCCTTCCACCACCGAGGATTGCAGGGTGCTTCAGTTTGCCTCCTGTTGCTAACTCCTCCTACTCATCCTTCCTCATCCTCTACCGCCTCCTTATCCGGTCAGCGTAACACCTTCACCACCAACTTCAGCACAGCCAGGGGTAAACGACAGCAGGCAGTTTTAAAACTTTCCTGTTTGGGGGAAAAACCCCACACCGCGCAGGAGTTGTGGAGGGACATGGAACAACAGACCAATGAGTGGTTGCTGTCAGTGAGCCTCAAGCCCGGCCTGGTGGTGTGCGATAATGGGCGAAATCTCGTAGCAGCTCTGGGCCTAGCCGGTTTGACGCACATCCCTTGCCTGGCGCATGTGCTGAACTTGGTGGTCCAGAGGTTCCTTAAAAATTACCCCAATATGCCAGAGCTGCTGCAAAAAGTGCGGGCTGTGTGTGCGCACTTTCGGCATTCTCACCCTGCTGCTGCTCGCCTGTCAGCGCTGCAGCGTAACTTCGGCCTTCCCGCTCACCGCCTCATATGTGACGTGCCCACAAGGTGGAACTCCACCTTGCACATGCTGGCCAGACTGTGCGAGCAGCAGCAGGCGATAGTGGAGTTTCAGCTGCAGCAATCACGCGCGAGTCGCACTGCGGAACAGCACCACTTCACCACCAATAACTGGGCCTCCATGCGAGACCTGTGTGCCTTGTTGCGAGTACTCCACCAACATGTCCAGTGCCAATGACGCCGTTCTTAGCGTTACTATCCCAGTTCTATCCCAGTTCTATGCCTCCTTGAAAAAACGCTTCGGGCGATGATGGAAGAGGATGTGGCACAGGAGGATGAGGAGGAGGAAGCAGGATCATTTCAAAGGCTTTCAGGGCAGTCTTTCACAAGTGGCTACGAGGGTGGGTTCCTGCACCAACAAACGCCAGGTACACAATTGTCCGGCAGAAAGGGCACAGTTCTGGAGGATGACGAGGTGGAGGAGGAGATGGAGGAGGAGCCATTTTCACAGCAGGGTGGCACCCAGACCAGCTCGTGGCCATCACTGGTGCGTGGCTGGGGGGAAACAGAGGACACAGACGATACACCTCCCACAGAGGACAGCTTTTCTTTGCCTCTGGGCAGCCTGGCACACATGAGCGATTACATGCTGCAGTGTTTCCGCAATGACCGCCGAGTTTCCCACATTTTAACTGGTGCTGATTACTGGGTGGCCACCCTGCTGGATCCCGGTTACAAGGACAACGTACCGTCCTTAATTCACTCACTGGAGTGGGATCGTAAGATGCGCGAGTACAAGCGCACGCTGGTAGACGCGCTGCTGGTGGCATTCCCACCTGACAGCGGGCATACGGTGGAAGCACAAGGCGAAGGCAGAGGAGGAGGAAGAGGTCGCCAACGCAGCCGGGGCACCGGCAGCACCTCAGAAGGCAGGGTTAGCATGGCTGAAATGTGGAAAAGCTTTGTCAGCATGCCACAACAACCAGCACCACCAGCTGAGATGGAACGTCTTAGCAGGAGGCAGCATTTCACCAACATGGTTGAGCAGTATGTGTCCACAGGCCTACACGTACTGGATGACGGGTCTGCCCCCTTTAACTTCTGGGTCTCCAAATTGGGCACATGGCCTGAGCTTGCCCTTTATGCCTTGGAGGTGCTGGCCTGCCCTGCAGCCAGTGTATTATCTGAACGTGTATTTAGCACGGCAGGGGGCGTTATCACAGACAAGCGCAGCCGCCTGTCCAGAGCCAATGTGGACAAGCTCACGTTCATTAAAATGAACCAGGCATGGATCCCACAGGACTTGTCCGTACCTTCTGCAGAATAGACATGTATACCGGTGTTGTGACAAAAACTGTCCGGCCATCGGATTGTGTCCGGCCCATACTGTGAAGGCGCAGCGCTTGCGCAGTACAGAGGACAAGGAGATTCACAAAATCTCCGAAGATGAACGGCGCCTGCGCTGTGAGTGCAGGTTCAAGCCCCACCATCCAAGTGGACATACGGTAGCACATAGTAACAGGGCCCCTCACGGGCTCGGTTCGATCGCCACGCTTCGGGCACGGCCTCACTTGGCTCGGCTTGAACCACGGATGGTGTGGCCTTCACCTGAACTCACCACGCAGGCGCCGTTCATCTTGGGAGATTTTCGAAATCCCCTTGTCCTACATACTGAGCAAGCGCAGTACAGGGTGGACACTATTTGACGGGGGACAGAATTCGACACATCACCGGCCTTACCCAGCCATTGTTGTATTTTTGAATCAGTGTTGGCTACCTCGTCCTCCTCCACCGCCGCTTCCACCTACACAGCCACATCCACCGCCACCTCAACCTCCTACTCCATATGGACCTCGTCCTCCTAGGTCAAGATTATTATTTTTTATTTTTATTTTTTTTATGTTATTTTAAGTTATTTCCCTATCCACATTTGGCACTTGCCATGCTCTTAACAACATTTGGCTGCCATTTGCACCCCTCTAGCCCTTTCCATTACTTTTTTAGAGCCTTTTTAGTCCTTAGAAGTCCGGGTCCCCATTGACTTCAATGGGGTTCGGGTTCGGGTCCGGGTTAAAGTTCGGTCCCGAGCCCGAACTTTTTTCCGAAGTTCGGCCGAACCCGTCAAACCCGAACATCCAGGTGTCCGCTCAACTCTAGCCGGAGATTATACTAAATTTAGTAAGTGTGTCTATAAGGTTAGGTGCTGATGTTAGGGGAGATGTGAGAAACATCAAAATGTCGTCAGCAAACATACATAGCTTATGTTGGTGTCCACTTAATTCGAGACCTTTAATATTGATATTCGTACGAATCATTTGTGCAAGGGGTTCGATCGCTAAAGCGAAAAGGAGTGGGGATAAAGGGCAGCCCTGCCTGGTTCCTCCTTCTATTTTTATGGGTTCAGATCGAAATCCTGAGTATAAAACATGTGCTTTTGGATTATCATACAGTGATAATAGCCATTGTAGAAAATTTGTTCCGAAACCCCATTTTTGGAGAATAGATTTTAGATAATCCCAAGATAAAGTGTCAAATGCTTTCTGGATATCTATTGAGAGGAAGCAGGCAGGGATGCGCCGGGTACGTGCCATATGTGCAAGAAGGGTTGCCCTCCGTATATTGTCTCCCGTGTGTCTGGATGGTATGAAGCCGGTTTGGTCTTTATTTATGAGTTTCCCTATTATGGGGTTAAGTCTATTTGAAAGGATCTTAGCTAGTAATTTGATGTCTAAATTTAGTACTGAGATAGGTCTATAATTGGACCAGGAAGTGTCGTCAGAGTTCAGTTTAGGTATCATTGATATAGAGGCTAGAAAGGTTTCAGGACGAAAAGAATGTCCTGAGAGGAGAGAATTAAAAGCTTCTGTTAGGAGAGGGGAGAGTAGTGTGGAGAATCGTTTGTAATATGTGGCTGAAAAGCCATCTGGGCCAGGACGCTTATGCAGTTTCAAAGTTTTTATAGCTATATGTATTTCCTCTGTTGTAATAGGTCTTTCAAGGGATTCAAGTTGGTTAGTGTTGAGTGAGGGCAGTTGAATAGTAGATAGTAAAGAGGATAGTTTTGTTTGGTCTATTTTATGGGTATCTTTGTATAAATCCGTCAGTTTCCTTTGGAATTCATTTACTATCTTTAGTGGATTGCTAGCAAAATTATTTTTTGTAATTTGCAGTCGTATTGGTTTTCTAATGTGGTCTGCTTTACGTAAAGCTAGAGCTAAAAAGGTAGTGGGTTTATTTGCTTTCATATATAATGTATGTCTAGATTTACGAAGGATTTTTTCTGCCGAGTCCATTAAGAAAATGTCTAGTTCCAGCTTTGCTTTATCGTAGGTTAGTTTGTTACTGGGGGAAGGAGTTGTTTGAAAATCCTCTGAAGCTTTGTAAAAAGTTTCTTCCAATTTTGTCTGAATAATTTTATTCTGTTTTTTTAAGATGAGCTGCTTGACTGAGGCATACTCCTCTTATTGTTGGTTTGTGGGTTTCCCAAAGCGTCAAAGGATTAATATCTGGCGACTTATTATTCGTGTTATATTCTTGAATAGCTTTTTCAATTGTTTGTCTATAGGTCGGGATGGCTAAAAGATTGTCATTTATAGTCCAAGAGCGATAGTTGGGTTTTGGGACAAGGGAAGAGAAAGTAGTGATAGTAGCATTATGGTCTGACCATGTACATGGAATAATTTGGGAGTGAAGGATAAGGTGTGCAGAATTGATATTAGTAAATAAATGATCAATTCGAGAGAATTGTTTGTGTGGGTGGGAATAGTGGGTATATTGTCGTTTTTTAGGATGTTGTTCACGCCAAGTGTCCAGTAGTGTATGTTGGTTGAGCAGGTTTTGGTAAGTGGGGCGGAGGTTTGAGGAAGGTGTAGGGGATTTATCCAGAATTGGGTATATTGCTTGGTTTGAGTCTCCGCACATTATAAGCATCCCTTTTTTATGTGTATCTACAATAGTGAATAGGTGTGAAAGAAAGGCAAGAGGGTTTTTGTTCGGGGCATAATATGTGACAATGGTTACTTCGGCATCTAATAATAAACCTGTGAGTATTAGGTATCAACCTTCAGGGTCTGCAATCTCAGCATGGAGAGTAAATGGTGTAGTGTTATGGAAAGCTTCATTACTCCCCTTTGTTTAGTTGAGGCTGAGGCTTTGAAAATTTGGGGATATCGACGATGGCAAAATTTGGGAGAGGAAAGAGTAGAAAAATGTGTCTCTTGTAAGCACACAATATGTGCTGAAAGAGAAGAGAAAAATTGAAAGGCTTTCGTTCTTTTAGGAGGGGAATTGAGACCCTGTACATTTAGTGTAAGCACATTTAGTGAAGTCATGGTAATAAATGAGTAAGCTTAAACAGAATATATATAGTGTGTAGGTAGTAGTTTGAGAGTTCAGGAGAAATGTACGTTAAATTGTTTAAAGCTAAGAAAATGGATATGAAAAGGTAAGTATCAGTTATGTATTGGGTAATTTTATTTTATTTTATTTTGTGGGAGGGGGGGGGAATAAATGAAATAATAAATCTGGTATTAATGTGATGGAGAGAAGTTTATTAATGTGTTAAGTATTTAAGTTGAGCTCCGAATTGGAGCTAGTATCCAATGTGTGGCAACAGTTACCACACAATGGGTACTATTTCGTCCAAAGGATGTCTGGTATATTATACCAGGCACGTAAGGAACGTTTGTGAGGTGCAGTGGACTGTCTACGAGAACCCAACAACCTGTATAACTTTATAACATATAACTTATTGTACTGAACAAGTTTTAAAGGCAAATTTAAACAAAACAATAACTATTTAAGTTTCCTTTTAGGATCTGTGTAGGATAAGAAGTGTAGTGTCCCACGCGTGAGGCAGAGAAATAATATAAAGATTATGTAATTAATTTAGAATAGTTGGGATGTATATAATGACAGTGGAGAATTACTGAAGGGTTTCTCTGACTCACGCACGGGAGGTAACACCTTAGCAGGTAAACTATTAGAGGTGTATTCACAAAATCCATGCAGTTCTTTTATCACATAGATTTGTGACTCAACTATATATATATATAATGTGGTTGTAGTTAATTCTTCCATAGTTATTAGTCTATGAATATTATGACATGCAAAGTGGATAATTTTAGGAGAACCCAATAAAGTGTTAAACCAGCTGAGACAGAGGATAAGTCTGCCTCAGGGATCACCATAACAGGTTATTAACCAAGTATCTAGATAATAATAATATTTTTTATATCACCAATTGGAATAGACTCAGTCCATTTGATCTTCAACAGTTTGTTGTGGAGCAGCCAAGCGGCTTCTTTTGTTAGTGTTGGAGAGGGCTTGAAGAGCTGACAGGTCTTGTTGTGCTGTGGGAGAACCTGAGGAAGCTCTTCTCTTGGATCCTTCTGAGGTATTTTCAGGTATGGATAGACAAAGTTCTTTAATTATGGAGATAAGATCTTCAGTTGATTTGCAGGTGTAGGAGTTGCCTTTATATGTGAAACGTAGGGCAAATGGGAAGCCCCAACGATAAGTTATGCGATTGTGTTGAAGAATTAAAAGTTGAGGCTTCATCATCTTTCTTTTGGTTAGAGTTTGCTGTGAGAGGTCCTGGAAAATCTGGTATTTGTGTCCTTGGAAAATCAGAGCATCTTTATTGCGGGCTGCTTCCAGAAGTAGTTCCTTGGTATTGAAGTAGTGCAGCTTAATAACAATGTCTCTTGGGGGACCTTCTTCTTTTCGGGGGGCTAGTGTTCTATGGACCCTGTCCATCTCCAAGCGTTCAATAGGAACTGCAGGAATTAGTTCATGAAGGAGTGTGGTAATTGTAGGTTGGAGGTCTAATATAGATTCTGGTATACCACGTATTCTTAGATTAGACCTTCTGGCTCTGTTCTCATATTCTTCTAAACGGTTGTTAAGGGAGATATTGCCTTCTCTCAATAATTCCAATTCGTCTGTGTTATTTGCAGTTATTCCATCAATTTCATCCATCCTTTGCTCCAATACTGATGTTCGTCTACCCACCTCACGGATTTCCCGCGTCAGTTTCTCTGTGATGGAATCTGAAGTGTTTTGTAGTGCCCTCTGTAAAACTCTTTCAAATTGGGCAATAAGGTCTGAATTTGGTGCTGTACTTTGTAGGATATTCGGACTCAAATTAAAGTCAAATTCAGGTTCAAGTTCTATATTATAAGCTGACTGAGCTTTACTCAGTTTCTGTGAGTGAGGTAATGAGGAGCGGGAAGAAGAGGCTGCTGCCATTTTAGTCACAGCTTTCGTCAGCGCTTCAGGGACCTTTGGTGTTTTAAGCCTTGATCTTCTCCCACTATACATCATATATCTATGAACCTGAGAGTATTAGCTATCTATCGGTTACCGTTCTGGTACAGTTAGCGTCTTCAACTCGTTTTATATCGGTTGTCAAGTCCCGGTAGATGCGGAGCGCTAGGTGGACATTACCTGCCTTGTCAGCCTCGCGCATGCGCCCTTCGACACACTTGTCTTTTTACACCTCCCCTGGTTGCCGCCACACAAGCTTGACACCATCTGAAGCAAATAAGTTTATCTTGGTTTCATCAGACCATAGGACATGGTTCCAGTAAGCCATGTCCTTAATCTGCTTGTTTTCATCAAACTGTTTGCTGGCTTTCTTGTGTATTGGAAGAGGCTTTCATTCTGGGATGACAGCCATGCAGACCAATTTGATGCAGTGTGCGGCGTATGGTCTGAGCACTGACAGGCTGACTTCACACCTCTTCAACCTCTGCAGCAATGCTGGCAGCACTCATGCGTCTATTTCCCAAAGACAACCTCTGGATATGACGCTGAGCATGTGCACTAAACTTCTTTGGTTGACCATGGCGAGGCCTGTTCTGAGTGGAACCTGTCCTGTTAAACTGCTGTATGGTCTTGGCCACTGGGCTGCAGCTCAGTTTCAGGGTCTTGGCAATCTTCTTATAGCCTAGGCTTTCTTTATATAGTCATGTTTTCAGATCCTCAGAGAGTTCTTTGCCATGAGGTGCCATGTTGAACTTCCAGTGACCAGTATGAGAGAGTGAGAGCGATAACACCAAATTTAACACACCTTCTCCCCATTCACACCTGAGACCTTGTAGCACTAGTGAGTCACATGACACCGGGCACTTAGGGGTGTACTTACTTTTGTTCCCAGCGGTTTAGTCATTAATGGCTGTGTGTTCAGTTATTTTGAGAGGAAAGCAAATTTACACTGTTATACAAGCTGTACACTCACTAATTTACATTGTAGCAAAGTGTCATTTCTTTAGTGTTGTCACATGAAAAGATATAATAAAATATTTACAAAAATCTGAGGGGTGTACTGTGATACTGTGTGTATATATATATATATATATATATATATATATATATATTGTATATTGTCTAATATACTGTTGTAGACTCTTTACTAGATCATTTGAGGTGTGGCTGTATCCCATTCATTTATTGTTTGTGTCTGCCTTAGGAGCAACCTATTATGGGATGTATATGTCTCTGTGGATTAGCTGTGAGAGGGGGGATTTCTCCAGCAGCCCCTCCTAAAGACAGTTTACTGATGAGAAGTTTGAATACACCTGTGTCATGCTACTGGTGGAGGTAAAGTCTACCCCTGTTTCATTTTGCAAAGAAGGGGGGGATTGTCCCCTGAGTGAATATCTTTGTGCCTTTGTTCAAATAAGCAGTTCATGTTCCAGTTCAGCTGCTAAAACGAGTACTGCCTAGATCTTGGTTGCAAGCGGCTGTAATATCTAATATCTATATTCAGACTGAAGGAAGCGGTATATGACGGAAGCACTCAAGCGGAGTGTGGGACGTTCCGTTACAACAACCACTTTAAAAGGTATGAGCAGCACCACTATGGACAGCACAGCCAATCGATTGTAACCTATAGCCATGTCTCTGAGGATGATGTTCTGCACTATGATGTTCTACCTCAAGTGTAATATAACATAACTGTCCAGTAAATAGAGTTTTGTTCGGAGTCCTTCTTCCCTTTCCCCTTCTTTCCCTTACCCTAATCTCTCTCTTTCTTTTATCTTTTTATTCACTCTTTGCTTTTTCTTTTTGTGTGTCTTTGACAAACTCAGGTTACATTGTCTTATAACGGCAGGAGATAGTGCGTCCTTCTTCCCCCAGAAGAGAAGGATTTCACTTCCAATTATTAAAGGCACACCCTGAATTCACCCAATCAAATAGTTGGGACACAATGTACTTATTTTGTTGTGGAGCCTTCTTAAAAGGCTATAGTCCCTAGACTGTAGGTTGTCGAGAATATACTATAAATGCACAAACACGTGTTTAGGATATGTGATAAGGGTTGTCTCCGTCGATGATGCAGCTTGTTACACATGTAGAGTTTATTCTTACTTATCTTTTTTATTCTCCTTGTTTGGCAATTATGATGTCAATCATATGCAATCTATATAGTGGAAAATCCACAATGTTTGTAATATCCCTTGGAATTTCTTTATTCTTTGTGGAAAAATTCCAACAAAAACATTGAAAACTGAATAGAGTTTGGTTTATAGGAGAAGTTTTCAGTGTCATTTACTGGGGAAGAAGGGATCAATTTGTTATAACAATGTGTAGTCATGGTGTATCGCCAAGAACTGGGAACTGGGAACTGGGGGTAAAGTTGTACTTAACCGCCCAGGCTCTGAAGAAGAGTGGATTGTACAGTAATAAGGATAACCAAAATAACCCTTGAGATTATGAACAAATGTGTGTGTAAAGAGTTCATGAAGGAGAATCAGTAGCTGACAGAGGAAGCGGTAACGTGGCAGGTGCCTGAGGTCCTGGAGAAGGAAACATTTGGTACTTCATATTCCCCACTTAGTGGCAGAGTCTCCATATTGTTGTCTGCAGCGGTTAGCGGACCTTCCTAGGGTAAGAGCCTGGAGTCACGATGTGCAAGGCCTTGCAGAATGAAGTATGTAGGCTTCCCTGCACGCCAAAGGGCAGAATATACACAAAAAAATTAAAGGAACACTTTTGAATCAGAACTCCTGGGATATTAATCTGGTCAGTTAAGTAGCAGAGGGGGAGGGGTGTATACAGAGGGGGTTGTTAATCAGTTTCAGCTGCTTTGCTGTTAATAGAAATTAAAGAGGAGGTCCACCCGATTTTTTTTTTAAAAGCCAGCAGCTACAAATACTGCAGCTGCTAACTTTTAAAAAATGGAAACTTACCTGTCCAGCGCGCCCGCGATGTCGGTAGATGAGGCTGAGCAATCGCTCGATCCTCGGATGCTGCCACCGCCATCCTCGGTGAGGGAATCAGGAAGTGAAGCCTTGCGGCTTCACTGCCCGGTTCCCTACTGTGCATGCGCGAGTAGCGCGGCGCGCCATCACTGGTCCCCGCTCTCTCCTGGGGAAAGTGTGTTTCCCAGGAGACAGCGGGGGTGACGCGAAGGGGCGTGACACCCGGAAGTGGTGCAAATACCTGTTCAATACAGGTATCTGCATCCCCCTCCCCCTGAAAGATGCCAAATGTGTCACCGGAGGGGGGGAGGGTTCCGAAAAGTGGAAGTTCCATTTTTGGGTGGAACTCCGCTTTAAAAACAGGTGCACTAGATGGGCAACAATGAGATGACCTCCAAAACAGGAATGTTTTTTCAGGTGGAGGTGTCTGACATTTTTTTTTTCCTACTCATCTTTTCTGACTGTTTTTCACTAGTTTTGCATTTGGCTAGGGTCAGTGTCACTACTGGTAGCACGAGACGATACTTGGACCCTATAAAGGTTGCACAGGAAGTCCAACTCCTCCAGGATGGCACATCAATACGTGTCATTGCCAGAAGGTTTGCCGTGTCTCCCAGCACAGTCTCAAGAGCATGGAGGAGATTCCAGGAGACAGGCAGTTACTCTAGGAGAGCTAGACAGAGCCGTAGAAGGTCCTTAACTCATCAGCAGGACCGGTATCTGCTCCTTTGTGCAAGGAGGAACAGGATGAGCACTGCCAAAGCCCTACAAAATTACCTCCAGCAGGCCACTGGTGTGAAGGTCTCTGACCAGACAATCAGAAACAGACTTCATGGGGGTGGCCTGAGGGCCCGATGTCCTCTAGTGGGCTCTGTGCTCACTGCCAGACACTGTGGAGCTCGATTGGCATTTTCCATTGAACACCAGAATTGGCAGGTCCGCCACTGGTGCCCCATGCTTTTCACAGATGAGAGCAGGTTCACCCTGAGCATATGTGACAGACGTGAAAGGGTCTAGAGAAGCCGCAGAGAACTTTATGCTGCCTGTAACATCGTTGCATGACTGGTTTGGTGGTGGGTCAGTGATGGTCTGGGGAGGCATATCCATGGAGGGACACACAGACCTCTACAGGCTACATAATGGCACCCTGACTGCCATTAGGTATCGGGATGAAATCCTTGGACCCATTGTCAGACCCTACGCTGGTGCAGTGGGTCCTGGGTTCCTCCTGGTGCAGGACAATGCCCGGCCTCATGTGGCAAGAGCATGGAGCCATTTCCTGGAGGATGAAGAAATTGATACCATTGAATTGCTCACCTGACCTAAATGCAAAAGAACACCTCTGGGACATTATGTTTCGGTCCATCCAGTGCCGCCAGGTTGCACCTCAGTCTGTTCAAGAGCTCAGTGATAGTCTGGTCCAGATCTGGGAGAAATTACCCCAGGACACCATCCGTCGTCTCATTAGGAGCATGCCCTGATGTTGTCAGGCATGCATACAAGCACTTGGGGGCCATACAAACTACTGAGGACCATTTTGAGTTGTTGCAATGAAATTTCAATTCAGCCCTCTGTAGGTGGATAATTTTAATTTCCATCAAATGATGTGCCATCCTTTCATTCCTAACACATTACCCGGTCCATATCAGTATAGATATCCAGCATGAGATTTTGCCCCTTTGAGATCTGATGTTTTTTCAAAGTGTTCCTTTAAGTTTTTTTTGAGCAGTGTAGTTTTTTTTCTTCTTCTTCTTTTTTTTTTTTTTTTTCTTTTCTCTTTCTTTTTTTTTTTTTTTTTAAATCCTTTTATTTTTCATTTGCTCAATCAATACATGGGATTTGTGCATTTAGTCTTACACATTGATATATATACAAAAGCATATTAAAATTCCTGTCCATACAAAAAAAAAAAAGCCTAATCAATTTACAGTACAACAGTGACATTTAAATTTTTCCCTTTTACTCCCCCCAACCCCCCCCCCCCCGCCCAACCCTTTGAATCTTAACAAAGAAAAACCCACCAGGGAGAAACCTAGAGAGTTGGACTCCCCCTGGATAAAGAAGCCACAGGTGGACCACGCCGCTTATGAAAACAGATAACTTTTATTGGTACAAAAAAATTAATTAAATAATAATAGAAAAATCAATACACAAATTACTGATGCTCAAAAAAAACCCACACCAGCACCCACAGACAATTAAAATTAATATGATGACGTCATCATATTAATTTTAATTGTCTGTGGGTGCTGGTGTGGGTTTTTTTTGAGCATCAGTAATTTGTGTATTGATTTTTCTATTATTATTTAATTAATTTTTTTGTACCAATAAAAGTTATCTGTTTTCATAAGCGGCGTGGTCCACCTGTGGCTTCTTTATCCAGGGGGAGTCCAACTCTCTAGGTTTCTCCCTGGTGGGTTTTTCTTTATATATCTATCTATAGGCCACAGAGACCGCACCTGACTTGGTGAGTCCGCCATCTAAACGTCACACTGTGCGTCTGTTATTTTTCAGGCATAGTGTGAGTGTACAGTATTTACATAGTGAGCACTGGGACCTCTCCCCTTCTTTTCCTGGCTTTGAATCTTAACAACCTGGGTCTTTTCTCCTGTTCGCAAGCTCTCCCAAATCGAATGCATTGTCATTAGCGCATTTAACTTATAATTCCCCCCCCCCCCAGCCGCCCCATAGGTTTCTACATCAGGAGCCTATCCTTTACCAGTTGTAATGACACAAGGCTAGGATCCTCCAGCCATGGTTGCCATATAAGATTGAATTTATCCACTGCCTTTCTACATCTGTAGACGAGCCGTTCTCTGAAAAGCAAGGAATTGACATACGCAATCCACTGCTTCGATGTGGGAACCGTCTCTGCCATCCAATATCACGCTATTAGCTTTCTAGCCAGGTACATCAGTCTTGTTATCATATAGTACCTTCCTTGTGGGAACTTTTCAGCTTCAATCGCCCCAAGCAAGTACACTAGAGGGTCCAAGGGTATAGGTACCTGGGCCACTCTTGTGATGTTCTGGGAAACCTCCTCCCAGTATCTGTGGAGTTTTGGGCACCTCCAAATTAGATGTATAAAGTCCCCTTGCTGTACTTTGCACTTTGGGCACAAGGGGGAGTCCCTTCCTCCCCACTTGTAAAGCTGTACTGGTGTTCTATAGGCCCTATGCAGAATAAATAATTGTGATAATTTGTGGGACGCTGATACAGATACAGCCGGAATAGAGTCCAACGCCATATCCCACTGGTCCCCATCTATATCTCCGATGTCTTCTGCCCATTTACTACGACATCTAAGGGAGGCATAGTCCTGTATTGAGGATAGTAATTCCGCATATGTTTTTGATATTAGTCCTCTCCGGGTATCCGCCTGGAGGACCTCCATCAGCAGACGTGACGATGATATTACTAAGGATTGTGTCATTTGCTGTGCCTGCAGAGCATGCCGAAGCTGAAGATATTGATAAAAGCCCCTTGGGGCTAACTGGAATTCCTGGCACATCTGTTCGTATGTTTTTAACACTTCTCCCTCGTACAGTTGCGAAAAAAAGCAAATCCCTCTCTCTTTCCAGGAGATAAAGCCCTCTAGGTCCTGTAACTCTGGGTATCTAGGGTTTTGCCATATCGGGGTAAAGGGCAGTGGGCCCCTTAACCTCAAGGCCTTCCGGATCTCCCCCTAGACCTTTTTAAGGAGAATACCCGTAGGTGCAGAGTGTGGTATACTGGGAAAGTCCATCTCCAAATGAGATGCTGCCTTTAGTATAGGAGCCACCGTAGTCACCAGGATACTTGTAGGATCCTCTTTTTCTTCCCTGCCCCATCCCGCCAACTGCCGGAACTGTGAGGCCAAAAAATACATTTTGGGGTGGGGTACTGCCAATCCCCCCCTGTCCTTACTATATTGCAGGGTGGTTAAGCTTATCCTGGCTATCTTTTTTTTCCATATCAAATCCCGCATCAGGGTATCTATTCGTTTGAACCATTTATTTGGGATCCACATAGGGGAGTTGTGAAAAACATATAATAACTGTGGGGCCCATACCATTTTTATTAAATTTGCCCATCCCACCACTGACAGAGGGAGCTTGCACCAGCTATTGAATTTCCCTCTCTGTCTTTCCAGTAGTGGGCCCAGATTCAGCTGAAGATATTCGGCTGGATCCGGGGATACCACTACCCCAAATATTTAAAGTTCTTGGTTATGGCGATCTGCTCCGCACCAGCTGGTAGTGGTTCTGTCAACGGATCTATGGGCATTATTGTTGATTTAGACCAGTTTATAGTGAAACCTGAAAAACCTCCGAAATCTCCTATGATACCCATCACTGTTTGCAACGATGCGGCCGTATCCCCCAGATAAATAAGTGCATCATCCGCATATAAGGAGATTTTTTCCTCCCTTTGACCCCTACGAAATCCGACCACCTCTGACGCAGTACGAATCAAGACAGCCAGGGGTTCGACCGCCAAAGCAAAGAGCAGTGGGGATAACGGACACCCCTGCCTGGTACCTCTATGTACCTCAAATGAGGAAGAAAGATTGTTATTTTTATTTTATTTTTTTACATTTTTTATTTAAAGATAAGACACAGATACAAGCATAAAGACAACTTTGCAGTACATACAGATTGTAGTTAGCATATTAAGTATAACAGCCGTAAAAAAAAAAAAAACAGTTGGATGTGAGTTATACCGCTCGTTTAAGTCTAATAGAGGGTAAATATAAACATCTGTGCTCATCGCATTTTGTTATTTTTTGATTGGAATAAAACACACAACAAAAAATAAAAATAAAAATAAAAACCAGAGAAGACAAAAGAAAGAGCAGAGAGAGAGAAGAGGGGGTAAAAAGAAAAAGGGAGGGGGTGGGGCAATTTACCCCCCAGGGAGCCCAGATTGGTAATGCTCAACTGGTAATGTTGATCCTAAATGGTGGATCCTGTCATGTATTGGGGGAATTCGTCAGAGAAGCGAAAGAGGTTCCAGTGAATCCATCTGGACCTATGTTCTTCCGACTTATTTCGCAGCGCCGAGGTCAGATCTTCCATCTGCTCAATATCCTTCACTCTTGCAAGCCATTGGGCCACCGTTGGCGCACACTGTTGCTTCCAAAGAGGTGGGATGCAGGCCCGAGCAGCATTAAGAAGATGCTTTAGGAGGGATTTATGGTAACGTTTCCGTGATAGGGGGGTAAGGTTAAGGAGAACCGCAGCCGGGTTGTCCTGAAGGGAGATGTCTGTGAGTTCCTGTATAAGCTTAAGTACCGGTTGCCAAAAAGTTTGGAGCACAGGGCAGTCCCAAAAAACATGCAATAAGGTACCTGCGTGCAGGCCGCATCGCCAACATCGGTCAGTTTGTAGTGGGAATATCTTAGCCAGCACGGAAGGGGTTCTGTACCAGCGTGTCACTATTTTATAGGCGGTCTCTTGATATTTGCTGCATAGAGAGGATTTCTGTGCAAAAAAGAGTATGCAGTCTTTTTGGGGTTCTGTGAAGGTGACTTGTAGGTCTCTCTCCCATTTAGCTAAGAATGGGGGGTCTTCAATGGCGTGAAGGTCTATCAAGGATTTGTAGGAGGTAGATAAGGACCCTCGGGTCGGTCCCACCCCCCCAAGCAGAGCTCCTCAAAGGGGTGGAGCTTTCTGACGAAGCAGGCTGGTTTGAGCAGAGAGCCGATAAAGTGAGAAAGTTGGTTGATCCTCCAATGGTCCAATGAAAGAGGGGCCTGACCTGAGAGAAAGTCATCCGTAGTGAGCCAACCGGTGGAACGTAAGAATAAGGAGGCTCTCATGAGTCCCCGTGGGGCTTGCGACAGGAAGGCCGGGTCGGTAAGGCCAGGTACAAACTCCGGATGACCAACAAGTGGCGTCAGTGGGGATGGAAAATTTTTCAGGGAGGCTAAGTGGAAAAACCTTTTCAGTTCCCTAAGAGTTGGCCCAATCAGAGGGTGAGTGTTCAGGTGAGCGGCAGGAGTATTCTCTGCCCAGGGAAGACCCGCCAGGGGGGCCCCGGCCGCCTCTTGCTCCAGCGATACCCAGAGCTTCAAATCACTGTGACGACACCAGTCCACGACCCTGGTCATATGTGCCACAGTATAGTACAGGGCTGGGTCTGGGAATCCAAGACCGCCTTTGAACTTTGGTCGTAGTAGGAGAGCTCTGCCGAGACGCGGATGTTTATCACGCCATATGAATCTGATGAATATGGAACGTACGGCGAGAAAGAATGTCTGAGGTATCTTGACGGGAAGCGCCTGCAATAGATACAGAAGTCTGGGCATTGCATTCATTTTTAGTACATTGCAGCGGCCAAACCAGGAAAGGGCCAGAGAGTCCCACCTCCCCAGATCGGCCGAGAGTGTAGATAAAAGGGGCTGGAAGTTGAGGGCAACAATGTCTTGTAAGTTTGCAGGAATTTTTGTTCCTAGGTATTGGATTGAGCGGGCAGCCCATTTGAACGGGAAAAAGGGGCGTAGGTTAGAAATGGTGGAATCCGACAAGGAAACACTTAAGGCCTCTGATTTTTGCAAGTTAACCTTAAACTTAGACAGGGTACCGTAGCGCTTCAGTTCCTGTAACAGGGAGGGTAAAGAGATGAGGGGCTCAGTAATGTAAAATAAAAGGTCGTCAGCATAAGCTGCCACTTTGTGTTGACATTGGCCTGACTGAACACCTCTGATGGAAGGATTATCTCTGATATGATGTAGGAAAGGTTCCAGGGAAAGAACGAACAGCAGCGGGGACAGGGGGCAGCCCTGTCTGGTGCCGTTCGAGATAGAGAAAGGGCTGGAATCATAGCCATTCACCCGAACAGTCGCCGTGGGATTATCATAGATGGCCGATATCCATGACAGGATGGGATCTGGCATACCCACAAATTTAAGTGTCTCCAGGAGGAAAGACCAGTCCACCCTGTCAAAAGCCTTCTCGGCATCTGTGGATAGGAGCAGCAGGGGCAATCGGGAACGCTTTGCTTTATCAATGATGTTCAATGTCCGAATGGTATTGTCCCTGGCCTCTCTCGTCTGAATAAAACCGACTTGGTCTGTTCCAATTAGACGTGGCACTAAGACATTCATCCTAGAGGCAAGGATTTTAGTGAATAGCTTCATATCGCAATTCAGGAGCGAGATGGGCCTGTAACTGGCACAAATTAGTGGGTCCTTACCCGGCTTAGGGATAACAGATATAGATGCTCGCAGCATGTCTGCCGGGAGGTTGTGTCCGTCAATCGCAGCATTAAAGGCTGCAAGAAAGGAAGGTGCCAAAGTGTCTTGGTACATTTTGTAGTAGAGGAGGGTGAACCCGTCCGGACCGGGGGCCTTACCTGACTGGGTGTCAGCTACTGCAGCTACAAATTCCTCCACGGAAATAGGTTTAGACAAGTCTTCTTGTTCCTCTGACGTCAGCGTAGGAAGGTCAGTTTCTCTTAGGTAATTGCGGATATCCAGGACGTTTTGGGGTAGCGACCGGGGAGCGGAAGTTGGATCCAAGTTATACAACTTGGAATAGAAAGCACGGAAAGTATCCGCTAGTTCTGTAGACGAGTGGACTCTGGAACCCAAGGGCGAGAGGAGAGCGGGTACGTACGTCTGAGAACGCTTGGCACGTAATGCGTTGGCCAATAGCCGACCGCATTTGTCTCCGTATTCATAGAAAGAACGACGGGCCTTCAGCAGCACATGTTTTGCCTCGTACATGGAATTATCCCGTATAGCTTCCCGAAGACGGAGCAGTTCCGCTTCGGTAGCACTATCTGCCCGGATCTTATGTTGGCGCTCTAAAGCGTGAAGTTGCGCTAGGAGGTCAGACAAAGTTTTAATGCGACGTTGTTTGGCCGCATGACCGTGTTTGATCAGTATGCCTCTAATGAAGCACTTGTGCGCTGACCATACCGTGGTCTACTGAGCCATTATTGACAGAAAAGTAGGACTTTAGTTCCCCGAGGACATCTGCGGCAATATCAGGGTCTCTCAGGAGCGCCTCGTTAAGTCGCCACGTGGATGTTCTGGGAGAAGCTTGTGAAATAGCCAGTTCCAATAGAATCGGGGCGTGATCGGAAAGTGCTATGTGGCCAATATCTGTCTTAGTAACCATGGGGATAGCTGAGTGTTTTAGGAAAAAAAGGTCAATTCTGGAGTAGGATCCATGGACGGCAGAATAGAAGGTATAATCCCGTTCTTGTGGATGGACTATTCTCCAGATGTCGACTAGTTGGTGTGAATGTAAAAGATCTTTTAGGTGAAGTCGGGTTCCCCTTGAGAGGGAGGACAGGTTCGAAGAAGAGTCTTTGTGAGGGTCCAGCGTTAAGTTAAAGTCTCCTCCTAAGACAAGGGTTCCTTCGATAAAGGGGTCGAGGGTGGATAAGATGGCCTCAAGGGTGGGGAGAGGGTTAGAATTTGGTAGGTAGATGTTCGCAAGAGTGAAGGTCTGAGAGCAAATATTTCCCTTTATGAGCAGGAATCTGCCCTCCTGGTCTCGGTACTCATCAAGAAATTGCCAGTGGAGTGACTTAGAGATGAGTATGCTCGTCCCTTTGGATTTAGAAGATGAAGACGGACTATGATAGGCCGTTGTGAAGTGTTTGTTCGTCAACTTGGGTATCTTGTCTGCCCTAAAGTGTGTCTCCTGGAGAAAAGCAATTTGAGCCCTCTGTCTCCACAGCTCGACCAGACAACTAGTTCTCTTCTCTGGGGAATTCAACCCCTTTACGTTCCACGCGAGGATCTTGACAGACATATTGTCCAATTTCGACGTCAACTTACGTCGACTCCTGGGTTGTAAAGAAAGGGGGGAGGGGGAAGAGGGGGAGAGAAAAAAAAAAAAGAGAGAAAAAGTATAAAGCAAAGAAAATGGAAAAGAGGAAAAGATTTAATCAAAACTAAAGACTCCGCAGAGAGAAGCTACTGCCACCAGGGTAGAGTGTGCCTAGTGCGGGGAGTAGTAAGGCACAGCCGAGTTCCGGGCCCCGGCCAACGAAGCCCCCGCAGCCCCTGTGGTCGTGCGATTAAGGCACTACTATTACCCGGCAAACGAAAACAAGAGATACAATGTAAGTAAATAACCATAAAATAAAAAACTTGGTGAAGACGGACCCATGGGCCGATATCACAAAGTACTAGCCCTGACATTAAACCGACGCTAAGAACTGCACCGGTCGAATATCCCAGTCCCAGGACGGCCCAGTTGTACAGCGCCCAAATCTAGGCGCGATGGGTCAGCCGGGCTCACCCCAAGGTAAGGCCACGGCATCCAACTGGTACCTGAAAGATTGTAAACAAAATGTATAACCTATACAAATGTAGAAGGCAAGGCATTAATTAGTTAAGATAGCACAAACATATGCATACATTTCAATACCCCTGCAATTACATATAGATCACCAAACCTATACATATATGCGTGTGCAACATTGTAAAGAATAACCTAACTATCCCGCTAAGTCACTGTGACATGTGATGTTAGTCCGCGGAGCCACTCACAGGCAGCCGCCGCCCCTCCTATGATCCCATGCTCCAAGCCCGGGTGAGAACGGTAACAAAACATCCCAGATAAGTGACTACACAGCAATGAAGCCCAGCCCCCAAAAAAAAAAAAACGGGAAGGTGGTAGGTCAAAATTAAAGACAGCAAGCATTTTACTGGGACTTATCAGAAAAACGTAGGAGGTAGGCCATCTATTATACAAAGTAATTGTTGCCTAAGACAGGTCTTCAGTCATCTGCGGTCCAGGGTAGGTTGAACGGCAAAACTGGAAGGCCCTCGGGTCACAGGCCATATACGCCATGTTCGTGGTATATCACTCATGAATAGTAATAAAGATAGTTAAACTCAAAAAGCAACCTGGGAAACAAGAGAATAGAAATGCTTAGCTGATATATTTCACCGTCTGCGTGTGTAGAATCAGCTAGCCACCTCTTCATTTGGGGGATGTGAGCGGGAGTTGCCCCCCCGCCTAGCTTGGGACTGGTTCCCCCGACTACGGCGACCATAGTGAGCCCTTTGTGGTCTAACCGGGGGAGCTTGGCGCAGTTGATCCCTGGAGACAGCAGTCAGCAGCCAGTTGGGTGCCGGAAACGGATCCAGGTCAGCAAAGGTGAACAAGTTTGGCAGCTCCGAGGGGTGACGCAAGGAAAAGGTATCTGGGCCCTTGCGGACTATGAGGTGGAATGGGTGACCCCACTTGTACGTGAGACCTTTCTCCCCAAGACCGTCTAGAAGAGGTTTGAGCGATCGTCGCATTTGGAGAGTCTTTCTGGAGACATCTGGTAGGAGGTGGACAGCCGCACCATCAAATTCTAGGACTCCCACCCGCCAAGCCCGCTGCAAAATATCCTCCTTGAGTGTGAAGGAGTGTAAACAGCAGAGGACGTCTCTTGGTCTATCAGATGAATCAGATCGTGGGCCAAGGGTTCTATGAACTCTGTCAATGATAATCTCAGAGTCTGGCGGGCGGTCTAGATACCGATTAAAGACCTTGGCTACAGTGGAACGCAGCTCTGAGTGTGGGACACTTTCGGGCACCCCCCTCAGCCTGATGTTTTGCCTGCGACTGCGGTTCTCTAAATCGTCTTGAAGTAGGTGCAGCTGTATGATTTGGTCAGTAAGTTCGGATTGGGAAGCCTGCAGGGTTTGTACAGACTGAGATACTATGACCTGTTCCCGCTCTACTACAGTGACACGAGAGTCCAGCATTGCTACATCCTGTCTGATAGATTGTAGCTCACCCTTCATGGCTGTCTCTATTCTCTGAGCAAGTGATTCCATGTCATTTCTTGTGGGCAGCTGCTGCAAAAAATCCCACAATCTTTGTTCAGATGGAGCATTAAGAGGAAGACCCTGTGATTGCTGCATGCAATGTAATGTACTCACTGTGGTCTGGTGCGTGGGTGGCTGCCTCTGCTCCTCAATATCCCCTGGGCTGAAGCACAGAGCGCTGGATGGGATGGGGGCTGAGGGTGAAGCTGAGAGAGGTGAACTGTGCAGAGTGTCTCCCCTGTCTGGAGAGGCTGCCAAGGATCTGGAGAGACAGGGCGAGAGGTCACTAGGCGGTGAGAAGGGCGGCATGTTGTGGTCTTCCTCCATCTGCAGTGGGAGATCACTCGAGACTTCAGATGTGTCCTGGGCTGCATGACGGGCCGGCGCC
This sequence comes from Rana muscosa, assembly GCA_029206835.1. Taxonomy (NCBI): domain Eukaryota; kingdom Metazoa; phylum Chordata; class Amphibia; order Anura; family Ranidae; genus Rana; species Rana muscosa. The sequence goes on along the minus strand of CM055119.1, from coordinate 276,982,207 downwards.
ATCTTGGCTGATGCAGGTGTGGAGGCCGTCGGCTGGAGCGGGCGTAGATAACGGTCCATGTCGGTCTCCGAAGCGGGCGGGTGGCTGTCTGGAGCCCCGGGTGTCAGAAGCCGTCGGTGGATGCCGGTAATGTGTGGTAATATACTGCGTAAGTGCTGCGGGAGAGCCGCCGGCCGGGAGCCCTGAAAGAACACGTCCTCACGCCGCCATGCCCAGGCCACGCCCAGAAAGATTGTTATTGATACGGAGTCTGGCTCTCGGTTTGGAGTAAAGCACCTTCACCCATGTTATGAATTTCTTCCCCAATCCAAATCTTGTCAGGATTTCCAGGAGGTAGGGCCACTCCACACTATCGAATGCTTTAGCAGGATCCAGCGTCAGAATGGCCCTACCCCCCGGGTTATCCACCGGCACCTGTAAATTTAAGTACAGCCGTCGTATATTATCTGCCGTTGAACGTGTTGGTATAAATCCAGATTGATCTCTATGGATCAGCTTATCAATCACCTTGGATAGTCTCGTAGCCAGAACTCTAGCCAAAAGCTTGACATCCGTATTCAATAAAGAGATCGGACGATAAGAGTCTAGCTGGAGCTTGTCTTTGCCTGGCTTGGGGAGTACTAATACTTTCTGGCAGGCTACCTGTCTCCGCTGCCTCTGATATGGCCTCCAGTAAGGGTGGAAGAAGAATCTCTCCATACTGGGAGTACACCTCCGCCGGTAATCCATCCGAGCCTGGGGACTTATGGTGCGGGGCTTCATCTAGGGAATCTTTCAATTCTGTCAATGTAATAGGGAGGTTTAACATCTCCCTATCTACCTCTGACAGTTGGGGGAACGGGCAAGTTTGCAAAAAACGGGCCAGTTCTGACTCCGTATAATTAGTTTTAGAGGAATATAAATCCCTATAAAACTGATGGAAGTCATCTAAGATTTCAGAGCCAAGAGTATGTGTTTCCCCAGACCCCACTCTTATAGCCTGAATGCCAGAAGAGTCCCGCTGTTCCCTAGCCACCAAGGCAAGAAGATGACCCGTTTTTTCCCCTTCCTCAAAATAACTCTGCTGATGGAAATATCTCCTCTTCTCTGCTGCTGTTAACAAAACAGAGTTGTATAGAGATTGCGCCTCATTCCAGGAGTCATGATTAGCTTGGGAGGGGTCTGCTACCAGTGCCTGTTCTCTAGCTTTCATTTCATCTCGTACTTTGTTCTCCCATTTCCTAGAGCCTTTTTTAATACCTGTAATTTCTCTAATGAGACGTCCCCTCAAGAAAGCTTTAAGTGAGTCCCATACAACCGCTGCACTAGCCGATCCCTTGTTAAAATATAAGAATTCCTGCAATGCCCCCACGGTCTCATCTGGGGACGGGAACAGGGTCAGCCAAAAAGGGTTCACTTTCCACAATGGGCGGCCCGATGTAGCAGTAATATCTAGCTGTACCCAAAATGGAGAGTGATCTGACAATAATCTTGGCTCATAGGCGGAGTCCCTTACCCTCTGCATTAAAACCTTGTTTCCTAGACCCATGTCGATCCGGGAGAGTTCACCATGTGAAGCAGAATGGCACGAATAGCATCTCTCCCCATCATGTCTCTCCCGCCAGACATCGTGTAGTCCCAATTCAGAGAGCAAGGAGGCAAAGGCTGTCCTACCGACTGTGGACCTTGCCCCTCTAGAAACCAGTTGCATTCTATCCAGTCCTGGATCTAGGGTATTATTATAATCCCCCAACGCTAGCACCGGGACCTCTGGGAATAATGCCATAAGTTGCGCCAACTTTCTAAGAGGTGCCTCCGAGAATGGCAGAGGAATATAAGCAGTGTAGTTAAAGGTTCAAGGTTCAAGTGAAGTTGTAAGACAAGCTGTGGGAGTTAGTTAAATGCTTATTACTACTTTCTTAAAATGCTTCGGAGTCATATGTCGAGACAGGTGGGACAGACCATGTCTCCGGCTGAGAAAAAGATGAGAAAATCCTTCTGTGAGGGTGTGATGCTGTAAGTGCATTGGGGCCTCTAGCCTGAAAGTGTTAATGTCATCCTAAGTAAGTGTCAAAGTGGTTTGGAGGGTTCCTGAGGTTGCCTCTTGGTGGATTATTCTGAGCAGACCACCTATGTCACTCCCAAGTCCTGCAGTGTCTTGGGATTGGAGTATGAAACCAGTTAATAGTAGAGGACAAAGGGGGTTTGACAGGACTAAAAGAGTAGAAGGCCAAAAAGTCTCAGGGAGGCCACAGCACTGAAGCTGAGCAAATGTTGACACAGGCCACCAGGGAGTTGAGTATAAGAGGTCTTCTATTGCAGGGGCCTGTTATTGGGATTTTTATTGCGACTGACACAGTACTGTTTTAAAGAGAGGAAGTTTTAAAATAAAAAAGTTACTGCTGCATTTTCTCTTTAGAAAACACATATTGTTCTGCAAAAGCAGTGCAATGGGTGCACACTGTATTAAAAGTTATTTTTTAAATATATGTAGCGGCCTCACCCCCTTCACATGTTTATCGATTGTCCGAAAGCTCTTGTCTAGGGGTACCTGGGTTTCGAGAGTGAGGTGCGCTACGGCCCATGTCCTCCCCATGGCTGTGGGTGAGGTGAAGGCCAGTATCAATATCTTCCTCGGGCTAAATGTGCATTGGGTTGCGGAACTTAGCCCTGCTATGCTGGAATCTCCCTTTGCTCCCATCAACAGAGTCCATACACCGATCGCAGTCCAACTGTTAGTTTTATTTCGTAGCTCCACAACAAACAATATATGGCAGGATACGATGGGATGAGCAGGCCGAGGCACTATCCGGATTGTAGTCCCTACACCCCCTGTGCTATGACCAGGGGTTGCAGGAGTCTTGATTAGAACAACTTCGCTGCGCTGCGGCCCCTATCAGGGGAAGATGACCCTCCAAGGGAGATACCGGAGGCCCGTCCGTCACCGGATTGACACTGCTCCGGAGTCTTCAGACGGGTGACCTCCCCAGCCTCCTCACCTCAGATGCGGGTCCCCTCGCAAGGGGCACCCTGGAATCCCTTCACCCTCGCGGGACCCGGTCGAAGTCACCAGGTCCCAGGCCTTCTACAAAGTACCTCACCCCAGGCTGAAGGTGCCTGGGATGGACTCCAACTCCAGCTTCATTCCGGCCAGGCCTAGGGTGCCCAGGCCGGAACCTTGAACCGCCCGCACCCAGGCCGAGGGCGCCTGGGTACATGAAGAGATGATCCCCCAAAAAGACCTCGTGGCGAGGGCGTCTCCCCCTTTTATCTCCTCCCGTCGACACCACGGCGGGTTCCCCGCCCCAGCCGTACCATCTCCAGGAAGGGACAAAAGAAGGGTAGCACTCCGGTAGTGATTCTACCCTGAGCCAGTAGGTACACTGACACCTACTGGTCAAGGAGAATATTGCACCACCCAATCCTCCACGAATAACAAAAAGGGGTCTGAACCCTAACACAATTACACACTTGGGTCACACTACCCCCAAGTGTATCCCACTAAATTGAGGACCCCGCTACATATAGATTTTGTATTAACCTCCCTGGCGGTAATCCCGAGCGTGACTCGGGGTTGTTTTTTTATGCTAGGATCGGTAACCCCGAGTCACGCTCGGGGTAGACATTGCAGAGCCCGCAGCGGAGTTTCCTTACCTTCTCCTGGCGATCCAGCGATGATGTCCTCTGCTGTGATCGCCAGCGAGATCTCCGGCGAGTGTCGGCACTTTCGACCCCATCTGACTTCCTAGTTCCGTTCCCTGCGAGCCGCAGCGGCGCATAGGAGCGGAACTGGGCGGCAAATTCAAAAAGGTAAACACATAGTATACATACAGTATACTGTAATCTTACTGATTACAGTACTGTATGTAATAATTACACACCCCCTTTGTCCCTAGTGGTCTGTCCAGTGCCCTACATGCAGTTTTATATAATAAAAACTATTCTTTCTGCCTGGAAACTGGAGATTGTCCATAGCAACCAAAAAGTGTCCCTTTATGTCAAAAGTGGATTTAGACCAGCTAGAAAACAGCGATAATAAATTAGAATCACTCGCAGAATTGAGCGATAGCGATTTGTGGGGAAATTCGTCATCAAACACTAAATCTAATGACAGCGACAATTCTGCAACTGAGCAAATTTCAGTGTTTTTGATTTGATTACATTATTGAATAATTTTTATTATAATTAGATTACTATTTTTTATAATTATTTATAGTTATTTATTATATTATAATTTATAATTTTTTGTTTCAAACTTTATCATACCCGGGATGTTTACTAGACTCTGGTTTGCTCAGGTTTAAGTAAGTAATTACTAAGAATTGCAGGCCTATAATACATAACACCAAATTTCCATGTAAAATAATTGTACCGCTTTTGGTACATAATTCCAGAAAGAATCATACCGCCAGGGAGGTTAATACCAAAAAAGATTTTAAACAACAATTTAAAACCCAACCCTTTATTTAAAGTGTATGCAATTATAAAGCTGAGCTCCAGGTATGATCTTATATGCATACTTACATTGATCCACCTTGGCCCAATGTTAATGTGCATATTTCATACCTGAGGGACCACTGTGGAAGTTGAGAATTATTGTAGTAGTTGGTGCTATTACAGTGATAGCAGCGATCTTCTCTGTTCTGTAACAAGTGGCTGCCCCACTGCACTCTCACCACAGGGAGTCGCTCACTCGGCACCACTGCCGGTCACAAATCATCTTCTATATGAGGTGATGTCTGATTGGATGAGATGGAGATTGTAACGTCATTGTAACGTCATTGACATTTCTATCCACCTTGTCCAATCAGAAGATGCCTTGTATTCATTGAAAAAATACAAGATACAATACAAGATACATATAGTATTTCGAATTGGAGTTTTCCGACTTGTGTGAGGGGGTTGTTTTGACCTTCCCGGTCACAGTGTCTTTGTTATCATTTGGAAAATATCCCCTCACTTTTTGTCCTGGTGAGAGAGGTCAGACAGACAGGTTTGTTGTGAAATCTATCCACGTGGATTTGGACAGGCACTGCAATTGAAACACATTTATTACAGTGAGGGAAGTATCCACATCCATCTTCTGAGCTCTGGAAATTGCCTTGATACTAGTGATGTTGGTCTTCCCTGTGATTGATCATCTGGTTTGGAGTGTTCTTTTCTCAACGTTTGACCCTCTACATCATATGATTACATTGCCTGTTATTTTCCACTTTCTGGTAAGCAGATTGTGAGCACGTTGGTGTGGTGTGCCTTAATTCTTTTTTGCACACTGAAGCTTGGTGGCGGTTTTACATCATTTCTACATCTATCCAATGTTGATTGATCTTCAATTTTTGGACTTTTATATGTTATTTCACTGTAGCGCTGCATTTTTGGACTTTATTATTTGTGTTTGCTATCAACAGACTGTGCTAGCTGCTACTCACTTTTCATTCACGGATAGCGCAGATATTTTCACTGTTTATATAATGTTCAGAGAGGCAGCAACTTGGCACAGAACCTGGAAAAACGTGGTGATCACTTTAGTAGCACCAAATACTACAGTAATTGCTTCCACAGCAGTCCTTCTGAGCTAGACCAATGCAACTATGCAATTAAGATCGTACCTGGAGTTCAGCTTTTATAAAAATTAGGAACTACCTTCCTTTAACCATCACAACTGACATGTATTTAGCTTTTATTTAAATAAGGAGTAGAGGGCTCACTAAATACCTGGTGATCCTGTCATGCTAAGCTTGAAAGCAGATTCATGGTAGTGTAGTCACTTTTGTTACAATAAAGACACCAGTCTATCCTGAGTGAGTGTGGGTGCGTGTCTACAATTCTCCTTATACCTGTGCATTGTGTCTCATTAAGATGCTCATCTATTATATTATTATTTATTTAAGGTACCCACATAGCGACGTCAATTTACGCAGTGCTCCACACATACATCGCACACTCACATCGGTCCCTACCCTGAAGAAGCCCCAATCCAAGGTCCCCAACTCACATTCATATACTAGGGCCAATTTTGTACAGAAGCCAATTAACCTACCAGCATGTCTTTGGAGTGTGGGAGGAAACCAGAGTACCCAGAGGAAACCCATGCAGGCACAGGGAGAACATGCAAACTCCAGGCAGGTAGTGTCGTGGTTGGGATTCGAACCAGCGACCCTTTTTACTGCTAGGTGAGAGTGCTACCCACTACACCACTGTGCCGCCCGACCACTTTGTGTCCTTGCTTCCTCCCTGGAACAAACAGGACAGAAAACAAACACTCCTGCACACAAGTGGATACCAGACAGTCAATATGTCATGATGGTACATGTCTCTTTGGCTGGGCTCTGAGGAAGAAGGTTGTCCTTCGAAACGTGTCAGCTGGCAGTGGCCCTCATCACATCCTCTATGACCATTTGGAGTGTTTTTGGGCTCGACCTTTTTCTGCTACCTGTGGAAACTCTTCATAATGTGATCCTTTCAGCTACACTTGTGTGTACTTTTTATTTTATCTTTTGTAATAAAATCCATCTGAAGGATAATGCACTAGGCTGGTGCGCCCTTTCTTTATTTTTCTTGTTTAACATATGGGACACCCTGTTGATGCATGGCTTGCATGTAGTCTCATAGTCAGCCTGTAATATCACAGGATGACTGTAACGACACCCCGTGTATGAAAGGGGTTAAAGTCGTTTAGGACAGGGCTTGAAAAATGCACTTGCCCGCTCGCCAAATGCGAGCATAAATTGCCATTTGGCGAGTGCAGTAACAGAGTGCAATGTGATCCCCAGGCCCCAGGGGATCGATTTGCTGTGCACCTGCGCTCCAAGCCTCATTTTGAAGCCGACTTCCGGTTTCCGACTTCCGGTTTTCGGCTTCTTCTTCGGCAGCGCCATTACAGGGGACAGGTGCAGGACAGTTCCGCTCTCCACCGCTGAGGGAGAAACAAGAAGAGGTCCACTCTCCACCACCGCGGGGTGCACGAGGAGAGGTCCGCTCTCCACCGCCGTGGGGGACACGAGAAGAGGCTGCCTACACCCACTAGCTAAAGGTAAGATGGGGAGCCATCTGAGGACACTTCTTTAGAGGGAGGCCCTCTGGGGGACACTAATGTAAGGGGGGCTCTCTGGGGACCCTGATGTATGTCGGGGCTCTCTGGGGACCCTGATGTATGGGGGGGCTCTCTGGGGACACTGAGGTAAGGTGAGGCTCTCTGGGGACACTGAGGTAAGGGGAGGCTCTCTGGGGACACTGTATGGGGGTGCTCTCTGGGGACACTGATGTAAAGGGGGGCTCTCTGGGGACACTGATGTAAAGGGGGGTGCTCTCTGGGGACACTGATGTAAAGGGAGGCTCTCTGGGGACACTGAGGTAAGGGGAGGCTCTCTGGGGACACTGATGTATGGGGGTGCTCTCTGGAGACACTGATATAAAGGGGGCTCTCTGGGGACCCTGATGTATGGGAGTGCTCTCTGGGGACACTGATGTAAAGGGGGGCTCTCTGGGGACCCTGATGTAAGGGGAGGCTCTCTGGGGACACTGAGGTAAGGGGAGGCTCTCTGGGGACACTGGTGTATGGGGGTGCTCTCTGGGCACACTGATGTAAGCAGGGGATCTATCATACACACACATGTATATTATGTACATGTGTATGCCCGCCCAAGTGTATGATTTTCTTTACTTCGCTGCTATGGGCTCTAGCCCGAGATCTTTTGTAGACCCAGCAATCGCTATTGCTGTTATGTTTAAATTGAATAAAGCTATGTTATAATTGCATTTTCTTATATTTTGGATTCTTTATTCTTAAGAAAAATTTAATTTCATAAGCTTTAAGGGGGGTGGGGCTTTAAGGGACGGGGCTTTAAGGGGACGGGGTTGGGGGACGGACCTGGGAAAGGTTTGGTGAGGCAACTGGTGGAGAGTAAGGTTTTTGCCTGGCTAGTAGGTCTAGACTTGAAATTTTAAGCCCTGGTTTAGGATATTTCATTCCCGAACACAAGGCAGCTACCAGACACTCCAATCAGGCAAACAAGACCCCATACAAATAATTCTCCCCCAAATACGAGATGAAGCTCCGTGTTGAAGGTCAAACAGGAATATGAACTTTATTGCAAGGAACACAAGCTCTGTATATACAGTTGAGAATAATGCAGTAACCACATGAACAATTACCCGGATCCACCCACAACATCACACTATGGTTACATAACGATCCCCCAATACACATTATTCTGAGTGTCAATACATCCCTTAGCAGACAACAGGTGAGTTCATGAACGAATCCCTTAGACAGCATAGGTGACTCATAGGCATGACCTTTCAGATCCTAGTCTTGCTGTCTCCTAGACTACAATACACATTATCATACATATAAACACAGAACTCCTTCACACAATTACAGGGTCAATTACCACAAGCAACAATTAGAGTTGAGCGGACACCTGGATGTTCGGGTTTGACGGGTTCGGCCGAACTTCGGAAAAAAGTTCGGGTTCGGGACCGAACTTTAACCCGAACCCGAACCCGAACCCCATTGAAGTCAATGGGGACCCGGACTTCTAAGGACTAAAAAGGCTCTAAAAAAGTAATGGAAAAGGCTAGAGGGCTGCAAATGGCAGCAAAATGTTGTTAAGAGCATGGCAAGTGCTCTGCAAACAAATGTGGATAGGGAAATAACTTAAAATAACATAAAAAAAATAAAAAAATATGCTGGAGGCCCCCTTTTCAGCAGAAGAGGTACGGGAAGTCATTCAGAACCTCAGAAACTCAACGGCACAATGCCACACATATGGTGGGAATGCCCCAGAATACGCCCTTTCTGGAATAAATTATTCAATTTAATGGATAAGCTAGTGGGAAAATAAAATACTTTGAAATAAAAATGTAGCGGGGTGCTAAATTTAAGGGAAGTGTTTGAGTGGTAAATAGGCTCAAACACCCTAATTCTGTAGGATTCATGGACCATTTTGTCCTCGGGGGACAGTATTGGTGTGCAGTTCCCTGCGGCCTACAGGTGGCGCTGCCATGGTAGGCTAGGGTTGAACCGCCAATACAGTGCTGTGCCTTTTGTGTCCCCTCTTGGCAGTAGTACAGCGGGGCGGGGAACCTGCTGTGCATGCCGGGAGAGCATATAAAAGGGGCAGACCTTTGGCCTGGGGGCTGATGTCCAGTGGGGTTCACGCCCAGGTGCCTTCGGCCTGGGTGCATGTGTTCCTGTTCCATCTCGGGTACCTTTAGCCCGGGGTGAGGTACTATCCTGGAGTTCCTGCTGCCCTGGGTATGGAGGCCTAGGTGCGGGAGTAAAGCCTGGAGTCCAGAGCCTTCGTCTGGAGTCCGCTAAGGGTCGAGGAGTCTTAGGGTGCCGCCCCGTGTAGGGGACCATGTTCCAGGGAAGGGAGGATCATTCTGATGGACCGATGCGGGAGTTACGGTGAAGGAAGGGTCTGTTGACTCCCTGGAGAGATGTCTTCCCCTTGATATGGGCTAGGTTCGTAGAAGGAGAAGCTCAAGGTCATCTTGACTGTATCAGAGGCCTTATTCACCCGGCCCGTGGCAGGGGCCTTATACACCCTGGTCTGTGGCAGAGACCAAAGTTCTCCAGGTCCGTGGCAGGGGCCTTGTACACCCGGTCTGTGGCAGAGACCAACCTCAAGGTCTGTGGCAGAGACCGTGCACTTAAAACTGTTTCAGAAACCTAAGCAGTGAAGTGAATGTGCTACGTTTGTGCCTGGACCTCCTCCACAACTTAAGCTGTCCTGTTTCTTTGCTCTAACCTTTTCTATCCAAGTAGAATTTATTTTACCATGAGAGAATAAGAGTTGTAATTTCAGCTGGTGTGGACATTGACTTTACTGGGAATTCAAGGACTTGCCTCTACCTACAGTAGAGGTGAGAATCATCCTCTGGAGGAGTTTTGACTCCGGCTGTGGACACGGCCCGTCAAGTACACAGCTCAACCTCTTTATATAGGAGGGTACGGGCTGGTAGTGCGGTGTGCCTTTCTCCCTCCTGCGAGGAGCCAACAACATAAAGGCAGGTAAGGGGGAAAGGATCTGTGCGCTACAAAAAATAAAATAAAAATTATAATCTTGACCTAGGAGGACGAGGTCCATATGGAGTAGGAGGTTGAGGTGGCGGTGGATGTGGCTGTGTAGGTGGAAGCGGCGGTGGAGGAGGACGAGGTAGCCAACACTGGTTCAAAAATACAACAATGGCTGGGTAAGGCCGGTGATGTGTCGAATTCTGTCCTCCGTCAAATAGTGTCCACCCTGTACTGCGCTTGCTCAGTATGTAGGACAAGGGGATTTCGAAAATCTCCCAAGACGAACGGCGCCTGCGTGGTGAGTTCAGGTGAAGGCCACACCATCCGTGGTTCAAGCCGAGCCAAGTGAGGCCGTGCCCGAAGTGTGGCGATCGAACCGAGCCCGTGAGGGGCCCTGTTACTATGTGCTACCGTATGTCCACTTGGATGGTGGGGCTTGAACCTGCACTCACGGCGCAGGCGCCGTTCATCTTCGGAGATTTTGTGAATCTCCTTGTCCTCTGTACTGCGCAAGCGCTGCGCCTTCGCAGTATGGGCCGGGCACAATCCGATGGCCGGACAGTTTTTGTCACAACACCGGTATACATGTCTATTCTGCAGAAGGTACGGACAAGTCCTGTGGGATCCATGCCTGGTTCATTTTAATGAACGTGAGCTTGTCCACATTGGCTCTGGACAGGCGGCTGCGCATGTCTGTGATAACGCCCCCTGCCGTGCTAAATACACGTTCAGATAATACACTGGCTGCAGGGCAGGCCAGCACCTCCAAGGCATAAAGGGCAAGCTCAGGCCATGTGCCCAATTTGGAGACCCAGAAGTTAAAGGGGGCAGACCCGTCATCCAGTACGTGTAGGCCTGTGGACACATACTGCTCAACCATGTTAGTGAAATGCTGCCTCCTGCTAAGACGTTCCATCTCAGCTGGTGGTGCTGGTTGTTGTGGCGTGCTGACAAAGCTTTTCCACATTTCAGCCATGCTAACCCTGCCTTCTGAGGTGCTGCCGGTGCCCCGGCTGCGTTGGCGACCTCTTCCTCCTCCTCTGCCTTCGCCTTGTGCTTCCACCGTACGCCCGCTGTCAGGTGGGAATGCCACCAGCAGCGCGTCTACCAGCGTGCGCTTGTACTCGCGCATCTTACGATCCCGCTCCAGAGAGGGAATTAAGGACGGTACGTTGTCCTTGTAACGGGGATCCAGCAGGGTGGCCACCCAGTAATCAGCACCAGTTAAAATGTGGGCAACTCGGCAGTCATTGCAGAAACACTGCAGCATGTAATCGCTCATGTGTGTCAGGCTGCCCAGAGACAAAGAAAAGCTGTCCTCTGTGGGAGGTGTATCGTCGGTGTCCTCTGTATCCCCCCAGCCACGCACCAGTGATGGCCACGAGCTGGTCTGGGTGCCACCCTGCTGTGAAAATGGCTCCTCCTCCTCCTCCTCCTCCATCTCCTCCTCCACCTCGTCATCCTCCAGAACTGTGCCCTTTCTGCCGGACAATTGTGTACCTGGCGTTTGTTGGTGCAGGAACCCACCCTCGTAGCCACTTGTGAAAGACTGCCCTGAAAGCCTTTGAAATGATCCCGCTTCCTCCTCCTCCTCCTCCTCCTCCTCCTGTGCCACATCCTCTTCCATCATCGCCCGAAGCGTTTTTTCAAGGAGGCATAGAACTGGGATAGTAACGCTGAGAACGGCGTCATTGGCACTGGACATGTTGGTGGAGTACTCGAAACAGCGCAACAAGGCACACAGGTCTCGCATGGAGGCCCAGTTATTGGTGGTGAAGTGGTGCTGTTCCGCAGAACGACTCACGCGTGATTGCTGCAGCTGAAACTCCACTATCGCCTGCTGCTGCTCGCACAGTCTGGCCAGCATGTGCAAGGTGGAGTTCCACCTTGTGGGCACGTCACATATGAGGCGGTGAGCGGGAAGGCCAAAGTTACGCTGCAGCGCTGACAGGCGAGCAGCAGCAGGGTGAGAACGCCGAAAGTGCGCACACACAGCCCGCACTTTCTGCAGCAGCTCTGGCATATTGGGGTAATTTTTAAGGAACCTCTGGACCACCAAGTTCAGCACATGCGCCAGGCAAGGGATGTGCGTCAAACCGGCTAGGCCCAGAGCTGCTACGAGATTTCGCCCATTATCGCACACCACCAGGCCGGGCTTGAGGCTCACTGACAGCAACCACTCATTGGTCTGTTGTTCCATGTCCCTCCACAACTCCTGCGCGGTGTGGGGTTTTTCCCCCAAACAGGAAAGTTTTAAAACTGCCTGCTGTCGTTTACCCCTGGCTGTGCTGAAGTTGGTGGTGAAGGTGTTACGCTGACTGGATGAGGAGGCGGTAGAGGATGAGGAAGCGGAGTAGGAGGAGTTAGCAACAGGAGGCAAACTGAAGCGCCCTGCAATCCTCGGTGGTGGAAGGACATGCGCCAAACTGCTCTCTGCCTCAGGCCCAGCCGCCACTGCATTTACCCAGTGTGCTGTTAGGGAGATATAACGTCCCTGACCGTGCTTACTGGTCCACGCATCCGTAGTTAGGTGGACCTTGCCACAGATGGCGTTGCGCAGTGCACATCTGATTTTGTCCCCCACTTGGTTGTGCAGGGAAGGGATGGCTCGCCTGGAAAAGTAGTGGCGGCTGGGCACGACGTACTGTGGGACAGCCAATGCCATCAGGCTTTTAAAACTCTGCGTCTCCACCAGACGGAATGACAGCATTTCAAAGGCCAGGAGTTTTGAAATGCTGGCATTCAGGGCCAGGGATCGCGGGTGGCTAGGGGGGTACTTCCTCTTCCGCTCCAATGTTTGGGAGATAGAGAGCTGAACGCTTCCATGGGACATTGTGGAGATGGTTGGTGACCCAGGTGGTAGTGTTGCTGGCAGATCCTCTGTTTGCGGGGTGGCAGGTGCCACTGTCACTACAGAGGTGGATGAAGAGGCCGAGACTGCAGCAGAAGAGGAAGCAGGAGGAGACAGAGACCTTTCTTGGTTTTTGAGGTGTCTACTCCACTGCAGCTCGTGCTTTGCACTTAGATGCCTGGTCATGCAGGTTGTGCTCAGGTTGAGAACGTTTATGCCTCGCTTCAGGCTCTGATTGCACAGCATGCAAACCACTCGTGTCTTGTCATCAGCACATTGTGTGAAGAACTGCCACGCTAGGGAACTCCTTGGACCTGGCTTTGGTGTGCTCGGTCCCTTGCTGCGTTGGGCAGTAGCAGACATACTGTCTAGGGGACGGACGCTCCGCTTTTGCACCCTGCTCCCTCTTCTGCTGTGCTGGTGGCTCTGTGCGACCACCGCCTCTTCCTCCAAACTACACTGGTCACCTGCATAACGTTGATTCCATGTGGGGTCGAGGACCTCATCGTCCTCCACATCATCTTCCACCCAGTCTTCACCCCTGCCCTCCTTGTCTGTCTGCACAATTGCGAAAGCAGCAGCAGTTGGCACCTGTGTTTCGTCATCATCCGAGACGTACTGCGATGGTCCTCCCATGTACTCATCATGAAACATAAGTGGTTGGGCATCGGTGCACTCAATCTCTTCCACTTCTGGGGCAGGGCTAGGTGGATGGCCCTGGGAAACCCTGCTAACAGAGTCATCGAAAAGCAGAAGAGACTGCAGCAACCCAATCTACTATCGCCTGTACTTGTCCTGGCCTAAACATTCGTACACCCTCATTAGGCGCGACAAAATACCGCCGCAGGCTCGGTCGCCTACTCGCACCTGAGGAAGGTGTTTCACTTGTGCGTGGATCTGGCACAGATCCACCACGTCCTCTCCCTGCAACAGGAGCTCCACCAGCAGCACCACGACCGGGGCCACCACGTCCCTTTGACCTTCTCCTCATATTTTCCAAATTTAGGATCTTGCCCTAAATGGCGTTTTTTGGAAGAGCAGAACACACCCACAGTACGTATCCGCTGAATCGCACAGCTACAGAACTGCAGAAAATGCTATTCAAAAAAAAAGTTGTTTTTTTAGTATAGCACAGTAGGAGAAAACTATATAGAAATTGTTTATTTCACACACCTCCACATATGTATAACACACTGCAAACTATTTTTTGTGCCCCTAAATGGCGTTTTTTTGGAAGACCACAACAAACCCACAGTACGTAACCGCTGAATCGCACAGCTAGAGAACTGCAGAAAATGCTATTCAAAAAAAAATTTGTTTTTTTAGTATAGCACAGTAGGAGAAAACTATATAGAAATTGTTTTTTTCACACACCTCCACATATGTATAACACACTGCAAACTATTTTTTGTGCCCCTAAATGGTGTTTTTTTGAAGACCACAACACACCCACAGTACGTAACCGCTGAATCGCACAGCTACAGAACTGCAGAAAATGCTATTAAAAAAAAATGGTGTTTTTTTTAGTATAGCACAGTAGGAGAAAACTACATAGAAATTGTTTATTTCACACACCTCCATATATGTATAACACACTACAAACTATTTTTTGTGCCCCTAAATGGCGTTTTTTGGAAGACCACAACACACCCACAGTACGTAACCGCTGAATCGCACAGCTACAGAACTGCAGAAAATGCTATTAAAAAAAATGTTTTTTTTTTAGTATAGCACAGTAGGAGAAAACTATATAGAAATTGTTTATTTCACACACCTCCACATATGTATAACACACTGCAAACTATTTTTTGTGCCCCTAAATGGTGTTTTTTGGAAGAGCAGAACACACCCACAGTACGTAACCGCTGAATCGCACAGCTACAGAACTGCAGAAAATGCTATTCAAAAAAAAAGTTGTTTTTTTAGTATAGCACAGTAGGAGAAAACTATATAGAAATTGTTTATTTCACACACCTCCACATATGTATAACACACTGCAAACTATTTTTTGTGCCCCTAAATGGCGTTTTTTGGAAGACCACAACACACCCACAGTACGTAACCGCTGAATCGCACAGCTACAGAACTGCAGAAAATGCTATTAAAAAAAAATGTTTTTTTTTTAGTGTAGCACAGTAGGAGAAAACTAAATAGAAATTGTTTATTTCACACACCTCCACATATGTATAACACACTGCAAACTATTTTTTGTGCCCCTAAATGGCATTTTTGGAAGACCACAACACACCCACAGTACGTAACCGCTGAATCGCACAGCTAGAGAACTGCAGAAAATGCTATTCAAAAAAATGTTGTTTTTTTAGTATAGCACAGTAGGAGAAAACTATATAGAAATTGTTTATTTCACACACCTCCACATATGTATAACACACTGCAAAATATTTTTTGTGGCCCTGAATGGCTCTTTTTGCAAGCGTACATTAAAGTGCAATTTTTTTTTATTTTTTTTGCCCTAAACGGGTCTTTTTTTGCACGAGCAAAAGAAAATGCAAATTTTTTTTTTTTTTTTTGCCCTATGGGTCTTTTGGAAAAGAGCACAATAAAGTGCCTTTTTTTTCCCCCTAAATGGATCTTTTTCAAAGAGCAGAATACACCCACAGTATAGAAACGGTGTATCTCTCAACGTAATATATGCAGTGCTGGTGCACTGAGCTTGCAGATAAAAGTTAGATTTTCTCTTACCCTGGGCTCATGGCAGTGTAAAAAGACTGTGCACTGCAACACAAACAGGTAAACCTATGCAGATCGCTGATTTTAATCTCTGAATCTGGACTCCTATATAATAAATCTCTCTCCCTGAAAGCACCAACAGGAACCTGGCCCTACACTACACTATCTCTCTATCTTTTCCCTCAGATTGCAGAATCAGGACTACCTCATGTATTTTACAATCTCTCCCTATTAGCAACAGCAGCAGCCAAGATCCTCTCCCTATCTATTCTGAAGCAGAGTGACGTGTGTGTTGTGTGCCTCTAGCTTATATAGAAGCTGGGTCACATGTTGCACTGACCAATCACAGCCATGCCATTAGTAGGCATGGCTATGATGGCTTCTAAGGGCACACCAGCTAATCAAAAGGTGATTGGCTGGCCCCTGAAGCATTTCTAACTGCGTAATTAGATTGCCGAACCCGAACCCGGACTTTTGCGCAAAGTCCGGGTTCGGGTTCGGGAAAAAGCTAAAGTTCGGTACGGACCCGAACTTTACAGTTCGGGTTCGCTCAACACTAGCAACAATGAAATGCAGAGCAGTCACACTAGACTCCTTTACATTATAGAAGACGACAGACAGGTGGCTGGGGGTGATGACATTAGCATCGTTAAGCAATAGACGGTCGGCCTGTTACATTGAACTTCCTGGAATGCCCAAATAAGGAGTTATTCTTCCTGGGCATAGACCTCACAGTGTACAGGGGATAACATCTTCATATTTCTTGAGCGATATTGTTAAAGCGGTTGTATAGTCAAAATTTTCACTTTCAATGTAATTGTGCATGTCATTATTTTAAACCGATTGCTATTAGCATTTTTTTTCTTACCTGTTTACTTGTGAAGTTACAGCTGCATTCACGAGTGGGGACGTGTACCGCGCATGCGCCGGATCCCCGTTCATTCCGGCAAACAGAGCCTCTGCCGGAAAATTTCTGTGTCTATGTCGGGGCTGCGTCCTTTCCTGTTGTAGACGTCAGCCCTGACATCCCGCGATGCTTGCCCTAAATTCTTCCCCCAGAGGATCCTGGACTGCCTCGTTTCTGGAGAAAGCTGTGATTCACTATGCTTCGCTTCCGTAGTAACCGGAAACGAAGAAGAGGCTTGGATATTTTGTTATTAGTGCGCTTGCGCGGGATTACCGAGACGACTATGTACTGTATGTACTGTGGGCGGAAATACATATCTTTACAGACGCGGAAGACCACAGTAGAGATGGCGCCAGCTAATATGCAGAGAAACTTTTACAAGATGAAGAATATTTTCAGTAAGAACAAAATTTTATATATATTCAAAGTGACCATTTGAATCGTAATTACTATTTATTTATAAATATTGTGAAAATCGTTTTTATGTGGGAGGGTTTACTACCGCTTTAATGAATATTACTGTCCCATTTGAAGTAGTCCAAGATATAATTTCTCAGTCACCCTATGCCCCTAATGGACATAGGGTGATTTAGACATAAGAGGTGCATGGGGAGCTGAAGCAAGGGTATCCCATACTTTCTAAGGGATTCTGGGTTCCACGGTCCCTCCTGTTACAATGACATGCCCCCATTTTGTGCTGCCCTGTTTGATTGACAGCACCTCCCAGCAGGAGCCACTGTCACAAGAGCAGCTGACCATTGAAGAA
Organism: Rana muscosa; assembly: GCA_029206835.1. Classification (NCBI taxonomy): domain Eukaryota; kingdom Metazoa; phylum Chordata; class Amphibia; order Anura; family Ranidae; genus Rana; species Rana muscosa. Next base: position 276,964,989 of record CM055119.1, on the reverse strand, counting down.
GGCAGTCACTGTACAGAGGAAGGGATGGTGTTCACATGACTGTCGTTAACAAAAGCTAAAAAAAAAAAAGGTATTTGCAAAAGTTTATTTTTGCTTTTTTTTATAGTTGAAATTTTTTTTCTAGGACTAGCATAGCTGCCATAAATGCACTCTGGCAGTATGGTTTCAGCACTTGGTAGATTAAACTTTACTACTGCTCACTGCTGCACTTGAGGTGGCCTTGCTACTGTTTCTGCTGATCTGGACACCAAATGTAATCTTATGCCTAGTTTCTACTGGTAATTACTTTGTAAGATAAATTTTGTTACTACCATTGTTAATCATTTTGTGCTTACCTAGTTACCAGCCACATTGGGTGACAATATATGAAGTTTGCCTTTTCCACCTGGTTTGGAGCCTGTTTTCTTTGATATAGCACTACTGTTGGGTATTACTAAGTATTAGTTTCAGCGAATTCCTGTGATATTGTATTCTTGCACACTCAACCTAGTGTGTCAGATACGCCTTCTATTCTTTCTTTTATTGGTTATAATGCAATTTTTTTGTCTTTAAATGCATTTCAAATTGTGGAAATTGAGTAATATTTGAAACATCTGGATTGGAATTGGAAAAATTGGAATTTCTTTACTCTTTGTAAAAATCTTCAATAGAAAATATTGAAACCCTTTGGGAGAAGTGGAGGGCGGTCGACTGTCTTGGAGAAAGTGCCCAGGCGTTGATTTCATCTAAGGATTGGCTGATTCAAGTTAAATACCTACACAGAGTCTATGCAGGAACTGAAGAAAAAGCTTGGACAGCCGCACTCCAAAAAATTGGTTCTTTATTTAAAAAAACAAGGTCACATCAACACATATGACAGCAAAAAACAGCAAAAGAAGCTGACATGTTTCGCACTGCAAATCAGTGCTTATCCATAGCTAACATACACTAAAATTCACATCAAATTTATACCTCTATTCACATGACAAGTGAAAAAATAATGATCAAAGTTCCAATTGGTTAATTGGTAAAATGTTAGGTGTTACCTGTAAAGGTAATTAGGGTGAGTAATATGATTGTGAGAAAGAACACACACCTGTGTAGGGAAAGGGAAAAGAAAAAAGGAGAAAAAAAGAGGGGGAAAGGAAAAAAGAAGAAAAAAAGAAAAAAAAAACATTCAAAGAAACCATACTGATATGACCATATAAATAGCCTGTATCTCTAGTGGTGGTTAAACTAAGGTGTAGGTAGTAATACCATCTAAAGAACATTTAGGGCAAGTGCAATACTGTGCTACAATGTGAATATATATGAATTGAGTGCTTCTCTTAAGCCCCGTACACACGATCGGATAACCTATGGATTTTCGTCCGATGGATTTGTCCATCAGAAATCCGATGAAACTGTTTTTCATCAGTCTTGGCCACACACCATCAGTCAAAAAACCGACCGTTCCAAACGCGGTGACGTAAAACACTCCGATGAGCCGAGAAAAATGAAGTTTAATGCTTCTGAGCATGCGTCGACTTGATTCTGAGCATGCGTGGGTTTTTTAACCAATGGACTTGCCCATAGACGATCGGAAATTCCCATCGTTTTTTTATCCATCGGAAAATTTTAAAACAAGTTCTATTTTTTACAACCGATGGAAAAAAGACCGATGGGTATCATACACGATCGGTTGGTCTGATGAAAACCATCCATCGGACGGTTTTCATCAGTCAAACCGATCGTGTGTACGGGGCTTTAGGATAAAAGTTATATAACGTGGATGAAAGAAATACTATATATGTATGTATATGTGTATACTAATGTGTATTAACATATACAGATAACTAAAGATCCTACATATTGAAGATCCACACAATGTTTCAATATATGTAATAATGAATAAATATGTGCACAAATTTATATTAAAGAGTATTGATATATTTAAGGGTTAAATGTGTGTACGCCCATATTAATTAAAATATTAATTAAATATTAATTTGTGATGTGTGAAAATAGCTAAGAACTGGCTAAAGAATATATAAATGTGTGTTAGTGTGTTAAAATAAATGTAAAGAATTGTTCCAATACACTATCGTGTGTGGGCTTCGTGATGTAGAGGCCAATTAAACGATCTTGTGTATGGATAATAATTTCTTGTGTGAGATGTATTCTAACATGTCAGCTTATAATTAGCCGTGATCTCACTTTTACAGTGTGTGGCTGTTTTATGCAATGTCTGTCAGACACTGTATGCAAAATAATACGTAAAAGCATAAAAGTATATTATAAAAACTTCACGCTAGAAAAAGCGGGACATAAATTATGTTATATTAAATGAAAACTACTCCATGATATATCAAATACTAACACCCACTTTGAATAAATAATAAATCAAACATGACTATATTGTAAAAAATTCAAGTGGCGAGTCTCTAGAAAATCTCTGAACGTATTATTTGCCATGAAAAAATGATTAGTTGATCAAAAGATCACAACACAGGGAATCTGAGCAACATATATGCACGTCGCCAAGCAAACTGTGTGAAGATGTGCACTAGTGCAACATCTATCACACAGATGCACACCTGTTAATGTAAAAAATAATAAATGTGTATATTCTCTTCCTAAAAAGAAAAGGAGGAAAAGAACAAAAAGAGAGAAAAAAAAATAATTTCTATATCTTCCGTGAAATCGGAAAATGTGTGAAGCACAGATTTAATAGGTATGATATGGTGTGTGTGTCATACTCTAAACTCCTGCTGTCCAAATAAATGTGTGGGACAGTAATGCCTCCATATAGACCCAGTCCAGCTGGACTGTGATCGTGGACATATATGCAGGAGATAGAGACGATCGCACGTGTATGTGCAGAACTCTTAGATCCGTAATAGTAAAAGAAAATAGATACTCATAGACTTTAAACAGACATATGGTGTACACTTGAGAGGGACTCACAGAAGATAAAAAGTGACAAAAAAGACATGGACAGATCTATGAATAGATTAATGAATGTCTAATTGACAACACAGGTCATATAGATCAATGAATGCCTGATTAGCAACCCAGATCAGTATGTGCGTGTCCACAATGAAGTGCCAGAGGATAGATGTTGAATAGCATTGTGATATCTCATTGATATTGTTTCATAACCTCCCTCATTACATAGATCATTTGTACCAGAAAAATGTCCTGTGTTTGTTTGTTTGCTGTAAACATTAACTTCTAAACAAATGACTAAATGAATAAATAGATGAACTGACTATATATGTTTGAAAAATTGGACATATAGGCTCCATGTACACAGAAGCTGACAAACTGCAGTCCACTTGGGCCTTGGTGTTTCTTCCAAAAAGCCCATCAACTGCACTCCATGCTAGCCCAAAAAAAATAAAAAATAATAATAATATAAAAAAAAAAACGTTGAAAAACGCCAACAAACGCTCAAAACACTCAAAAACGCGAGCGTTTTTTGGTTCATTGAAAAAAAAAAAAGCTGAAAAACGCTACACTGAAAAACGCCAATAAACGCCAGTTAAAAAACGCTGATAAAAGCTAGCTTTTTATGCTGCTTTAAAAACGACCGTTTTTGAGCCTCTGTGCACATGGAGCCTTACTAGTGTAGACCGAATCATACTTATGTTATGTATATATGAAACAAATTAGAACCAGTGTCCTTAAATGCGTATATGTTCAACAAAATCAATCACTGTGTAATCATGGGGGGGGGGGGTGCAAAATGACAATATCCCGCTTTTGTATATATGTCCATTCTTCAAAGAATCATATGTTTATATAAGTTTACTGAATTCACATAAACTTGATAAATATTAAAGTATAGATTGTCCTTGAAGATCGAGCAATCACAAAGCAAAAAATAGGGATAGTAGCATCTTGATAACTTTGCTGGATTCATATCAACTAGAAGTTATTAAAGTATGGATTATTTTATGACAAATAGTCACAAAGCAAAAAAAGGAGATACCAACATCTTGGGACTCCGGGAACAGACATTCACGGAGGATATGGAAGAATTCCTGTTAATGCAGGTTCAGAATGTGTGCAGGAAGCAAGCATAATCAAAAATGAAAATAGAATGAATTAAAATTTAAAAAATTAATCTGGAAAAGACTAATCATAGTAGTGGGACACGTCCCACTCAAAATGTAATCCTGATGGAATTCTTGTGTGTAACGAGAATATCCAGAATACTTTGCGCTTACACAACATTCTGAACTTGTCCCCACCTCTAACAGGAACCTTCATGTATTCAATGCCCTGTATCCGAAGATCGGAAGTATCTTTTAAATGCATGGCATTCCAATGTTGGGCCACATTAGTTTTTTTATTGATTTCAATGTCGTACAAATGATCTCGTAGGTGATCTCTGAGCCTGCGGATCGTGCGTCCCACATATTGTACATTACATGTGTAGCGGGGTCTCCTTCAATGGCCCTGGGACTACGTTACCCAGAACCCCATTCGGCCCCAGGGCGGAAGTTTCCACCGCAGAGACTCATGGGAGGGGCTATTTAAGGAAGGAGCGAGGCCGAGCTTGCTCTCTTTGGACACCGCGCTGCAAGCAACCAGACTTCCTGCGCGGATCTGCTGCGGTGCAAGGCCCGAAGCCTGGGGCCTTGCGCGACTTCCGAAGAGCCTTCCATCCCACTGCAGAGTCTGGGTGGATCCTGATTTGTCGAGTGAGGACATCAGTTGGATCGGGGACCTGATCGTTGCAGACGCTATGTGCGGATACACAGCAGGAGGAAGTCCCGGACTGGGATCGCGTCCGGAGTGGTGAGCGGGCACCTGCCCAGACCAATAGACTGTGCCGTGTTCAGGCCTATAGACTGCATAGGCCCACAGTTCGTTTATCTGCTGGAACGGTAGCAGGACAGAGTTGAAGTGTCGTCCCCCCCCCCAGTATAGTTGTTCCAAGCTATTGCCTTTTGTGGATTACAAACTACAAATTTCATCCAGTGCACCACCGAAAGCTGGCATGCGAAGAAATCCTTATAGGAAGTGACTGAGATTTACTCCATGTCAGGCCTGACTCGGGTGGGGAGATAGGATATTGTTTAGTGCGCCATAGGGCGCGCATACCATAATAGCTACGCGTGGTGGAGTACCGCGCAGCGCCATTATAGTGTGCTGAATTGATTGCTGCAGGGCTCTGCAAGCCAGTTGCATGTGTGATGTTGTACCTATGCTATTCACTATAAGAGTAAAACCGTTATAATTCATCTCTCGCCTCAGTGTGTTGTCTTACTGTGTAGAGATTAATTCATGCAATACAATTAATGTGGTACAAGTATAACCCTAGACTAACTGTGCCAGAGTGGTTCGAGTAAGATTGCCGGGGGTTGGCGGTACTGCACACAGGGCCCGAAATCAAACCAGCGGCTCTCTTAGCTGGGGGTAGCGCTACACGTGGGGGCTCTCGAGTCCGGGATCCTGTTGCAGCAAGTAACGCGCCAAAAACTACCAGCATGGACCCATCGGAAGTATTCAAGTGGTGCAAGGTGGTCAGCACAGATCCAGGAGGGGTAGTAGTTATTGAACTCCCAGGGATCTGGCAAGAAGAAGCAGTGAAGCAGCTAGTGACGTCGCTGTCCCCGCACCAGAAGGCATGGATAGTGGATGTCAGGGCGAATTCTTCGCTGACGCACACACTGATAGAGTGGAAGGATGAAGTCCCAGAGGACTTCAAGAATCCAAGTATAGGAGCGATAGATGATCAAACCTATAACCTAATACACGCACTGCCGCCTACACAAGGAGGATGGTTTCAGACACCAAACCTATCACCTCCCGCCCCAAAAACAGTAAAAAGGGAAAAGAAAGAGAGCCCCGGGTCGCCGCAAGGCACCCTCAGCCCTGAATTATGTGCGGTTCTAGGGGAGATCATATCCCAGTGCAAGAAAGATCCTACAGATTACCAAATGTCAGGATACAGAAAACTCAGAATGTTTTCAGGGAGGAAACCTGTACCTTCGGGTGAAGAGGGGTTTGAGGAGTGGTTAGACGGTTTCCCCCAGGCCTTAGAAGAGTGGGAAGTCCCAGACCACAGAAAGAAGCAGAGAATTGCTGAGAGCTTGAAGGGGCCTGCTCTAGAGGCCATACGCAACCTCAAAATGAGCAAGACAGACTGTGATGCACAGGACTATCTGGACATTCTGCAGAATGTGTTTGGTGGAACAGAGAAAATCACTGAGCTCACGTACCAGCTGGAGCACTGTTACCAAAAGGCAGGAGAGAAACTGTCAGAGTTCATGAAGCGCCTGGATAAGATCCTGCACAAGATGATCCTAAAGAAGGGGATTGATCCGCGGAAAGTGGATGAGGCCCGTGTTCAGCAGGTGATGAGAGGATCTCAGCCCCTGGACCCCATCGCACTGGCGCTACGTACTAGACAGGACGGGAAGAGCCTGGAGTACCCTGACTTGATCCGAGTAGTCAGAGAAGAAGAAGCTATGCTGGAGGAGAAGAAGAGGAGCCAACCAGTTGAGTCGGTGAATCCTCCTCCAGTGATGGTCAGGACTAGTGATGAGCCGAACACCCCCGGGTTCGGTTCGCACCAGAACCCGCGAACGGACCGAAAGTTTGCACGAACATTAGAACCCTATTAAATACAATGGATGCGAACGTTCGAATTCTAAAGTGCTAATTATAACGACTATTATCCATGTTATTGTCCTAAACAGAGTTTGGGAACCCGGGTTCTGCACCAGGGGACATGTATCAATGCAAAAATAAGTTTTAAAAACGGCCGTTTTTCGGGAGCAGTCATTTTAATGATGCATAAAGTGAAAAAAAAAAAGTCAAATATTCCTTTAAATATTGTACCTGGGGGGTGTCTAAAGTATGCCTGTGAAGTGCCACGTGCTTCCCGTGTTTAGAACTGTCCCTGCACAAAATTACATTTCTAAAGGAAAAAAAAGCCATTTAAAACTGCTTGCGGTTTTAATGTAATGTCTGGTCCCGGTAATATGGATGAAAATCTTTTAGAAAAATGGCATAGCTACCCCATCTTCCCCCCCCCCACCCCAGTCCATTACCAGCCCCTTTGGGTCTTGTTTGGATAATAAGGGGAACCCCGCAACACAAAATAAAAAAGGCCCTATATACTCTGAACAGCAGTATACAGGCGGTGTAAACAAGACCGGTGTAAACAAGACAGGGACTGTAGGTTTGTTCTTAAGTAGAATCTGTTTGTAATTTTGAACACGTACATTGTTTAAGTGTAGCTCCAGCCAAAAAATCTATTTTTAAGCTTTTTGGAAAACATAGGGAAGGGTTATCACCCCTGTAACATTTGTTTTGCTGTCTGTGCCCCTGTTCAGAACATTTCACCTCACTTTGCGTCCCAATGACAACTGTTTTTGAAATGTCGTGTTTTTATTGAAACTAGGATTGGTGATAAAGCATCAGTAGAGAGGAGACACCTTTCTCCCATATTAATTCTTACAGGAGAGAATTTTCCTTCCTAGGGGTAGATTTCCTCTCACTTCCTGTTGTCTTCTCCTGTTTGCAAGTAGGCGTCGTTTGTAAGTTGGATGTTTGAAAGTAGGGACCTGCCGTATATACTCAGCAGAAATTGGCCCCTTAGGTGTTGGTGTTGGCACAACACTGTAAGCACTCACAGTTACTCTTGGTGGGTGCTGGAACGCCCTGCTGTCAACTATTATATCAGGAATTGTAATAACATATAATTGTTGAACAGTGGTAGTAAAAATTGGGCCTTTGATGGTGGTGCTGGTGCCACAACACTGTAAGGCCTCACAGTTACTCTTGGTGGGCGCAGCAATGGGCCCTGCTGTGAATTATTAGATCAATAATTATAATTGCATGCCCCTGTTGAACAGGGGCTGAAAAATTGGGCCTTAGGCACTGGTGGCACAACACTGCAACCCCTCACAGATACTGTACTTGGAGCACAGCAATGAGGCCTGTTGCAAAGTATTGCATCAAAAATTGTAATTACACGCCCCTGTTAAACAGGGGCTGAAAAATTGGGCCTTAGCCACTGGTGGCGGCACCCATAAACCAAAATGATCTTCCAAGCTATCATCATTAATCGGATCATTGAGGAGGAGGAGGAGGATAGCCAGTCAACATAACAGCACAGGCACTCAGCATCAGCATCAGTCTTGAAGGGATGTGACATTTTAAAATCAATTAGTCTGTTATATCAGCATCAGGTGTGTGGTAGCTGGTGGTGATCCAAGACTGGTTCATCTTGATGAAAGTCAGTCGATCAACCAAGTCGGTGGACAGGCGCACCCTGTGATCCGTGACAAATCCTCCAGCAGCACTGAATGTGCGTTCTGAAAGAACGCTGGATGCAGGACAGGCCAGAAGCTCAATTGCATACTGTGCAAGCTCTGGCCAGTGATCCATCCTCAAGACCCAGTAAGCCAGAGGATTTTCGGTGGGGAAGGTGTCCAAGTCTGACCTTGCCCCTAGGTATTCCTGCACCATGTATATCAGACGCTGGCGATGGTTGCTGGAACCGATCATACTTTGGGGCTGCGGACTAAAGAATTGTCTGAACGCATCGGTCAGACGGCCACCTTCCCCACCGCTCCTTCTTTGACTGCCCGAAGCCTCAGCAACTCGTTGTCCAGGACCAGGAGTTTGTAACCTCCCAGTCTCTGGGAACGCGTTGCACAGACCTTTCTGCAAGGCCTCCCGGAGTTGTCTCATCCTCTGCTCCCTCTGCGACAGTAAGATAAGGTCCGCAACCTTACCCTTGTACCGTGGATCAAGGAGAGTGGCCAGCCAGTAATGGTCCCTCTCCTTGATCCGAAGAATACGAGGATCCTTCCGCAGACTTTGCAGGATCAGGGAGGCCATGCAGCGTAGGTTAGCTGAGGCATTCAGTCCGGAGTCCTCTGGGTCACTAAGGACGACATGATCCGCAGCCACCTCCTCCCAGCCACGTACAAGTCCACTGGTTTCTTGGGACTGTAAATCATCCCTAAAAGACTGCTGCTGATGATGCTGAGTGCCAGCCTCCACCTCCATGCTGACACAATCCTCCTCCTCCTCCTCCTCTTCCTGTGCGATGGGTGGGACAGAAGGAACACTGTCTGGGTAAAGGGGGCCTTGAGAGGCAAGGAAGTCCTCCTCTTCCTGCCTCTGTTCTGCCTCAAGTGCCCTGTCCATTATTCCACGCAGCGTGTGCTCCAACAGGTGGACAAGAGGTACAGTGTCACTGATGCATGCACTGTCACTGCTCACCATCCTCGTGGCCTCCTCAAATGGTGCCAGGACAGTGCATGCATCCCTGATCATGCCCCACTGGCGTGGTGAAAAAAACCCGAGCTCCCCTGACCCTGTCCTGGTGCCGTAGTCGCACAGGTACTCATTGATGGCCCTCTGCTGCGTGTGCAGCCGCTGCAGCATGGCCAACATTGAGTTCCACCTGGTGGGCATGTCACATATAAGGCGGTTCTTGGGCAGGTTCAACTCCTTTTGCAGCTCAGCCAGGCGAGCACTGGCATTATAAGATCTGCGGAAATGCACACAGACTTTCCTGGCCTGCCTCAGGACATCCTGTAAGCCCGGGTACCTGCCCAAGAACCGCTGCACCACCAGGTTAAGGACGTGAGCCATACAGGGCACATGGGTCAGTTGTCCCTGTCGGAGGGCGGAGAGGAGGTTGGTGCCATTGTCGCAAACCACCATTCCTGGCTTAAGCTGGCGTGGCGTCAACCACCTCTCAGCCTGCCCCTGCAGAGCAGACAGGACCTCTGCCCCAGTGTGGCTCCTGTCCCCCAAACACACCAGCGCAAGCACGGCATGGCATCTTTTTGCCTGCGTACTTGCGTAGCCCCTTGAACGGCTACGGAGCACCGCTGGTTCAGAGGACAAAGCACAGGAAGAGGCCATGGAGGAAGAAGAAGAGGAGGGGGTGGAGGAGAGAGGTGTGTCACAACCAGTAGTAGCATTTTGGAGGCGTGGAGGTGGAACAACCTCCAACACTACTGCACCTTGTCCTGCATCCTTCCCAGCTGCCAAAAGAGTGACCCAATGGGCCGTGAAAGAAAGGTAACGTCCCTGTCCGCTGGACCATGAGTCAGCGGTAATATGCACCTTACCGCTGACCGCCCTGTCCAGCGAGGCCAAGACATTGCCTTCCACATGCCTGTAGAGAGCCGGAATCACCTTCCGTGAGAAAAAGTGGCGTTTGGGAACCTGCCACTGAGGAACCGCACATTGCACAAACTCACGGAAGGGGGCCGAGTCTACCAACTGAAAAGGCAGCAGTTGAAGCGCTAGCAATTTAGCCAAGCTAGCATTCAACCGCTGGGCATGTGGATGGCTGGGAGTGAACTTCTTTCGACGGTCCAGCAGCTGGGGCAGGGAAATTTGCCTGCTAGAATCGGACGTCGGTGTACTGCTAGCAGAGTGGCCGCAAGTACTTGGCTGTGACACACCTAATTCTACACCTTCATTCCTCTCAGTGCAGGTTTCAGAGAGGACTGAAGGTATAGTGGGGTTGGAGATCCCAGCTGATGCGGTGCAAGGAGGAGAGGTCCGCTTTGTTCTTTGGTGTGGGTCTTTAAGGTAGGCTTGCCAACGAGCTGCATGGCAGGTCAACATATGTCTGATCAAGCATGTGGTGCCCAAGCGGCTGATGTTTTGGCCACGCGATATACGCTTGAGACATATGTTGCAAACAGCCGCTGTGCGATCTGATGCACTAGCCTCAAAAAAGGCCCACACCAAAGAACTTTTTGAATGACGGGCAGAGGCAGCGCCCTGCACAGGCGGAGCTCTGCGGTGTGATTCCGTCGGTGTGCTGCCCATACGCTGGCCACCCAAGGGCATCCTGCCTCGTTGGAGATGTGCCTCCTCCTCATCCTCCTCCTCCTCCTCTCTCCTATTAGGCACCCACGTGGAGTCAGTGACCTCATCATCCCCTCCCTCCTCATCACTGGAGCCAATCTGGCAGTATGCTGCAGCTACTGGAGCATGACTGCCAGATTGGTGTCCTTCTTGAGCATCCCCTCTCTCTGCTCTCACGCTACTGCCTTCCTCTATCTGGGTATCATCATCAGATCCTTTGAAACGCTGGGCATCCTCCTGGAGCATGTACCCAACACTGTGCTCAAACAGTTTGGGGGACTCCTCAGGAGGAGGACATGGTGGGTCTAGGGAAGGATTGACTAATGAAGATAATGATACCAGAGAAGAGGACGCTTTGGCAGCTGCTTTGCCAGTACCCTGAGCCTGGGTGAGAGAGGATGAGGAGGATGAGGTGGGCTTGGTCATCCACTCTACCAAGTCTTCGGCATGATGTGGCTCAACATGTCCAGCTGTCGAAAAGAAGGACAAGCGTGTCCCATGGCCATGTGCTGATGACAATGCACCGCGTCCACGACCAGCACTGTTGCCCCCAGACACAGAGCCTGCTTGCCCTCTTTTTTTGCCTCCTGACTGTCTGCCTCTCCTTGTTTGCCTTCCAGACATTTTAATGGATGGCCTGCAGGGAGATGGGAAAAACAGCAATAAGGGCTACCTTCAGGTGTATACTGTGCAGGAGGCTTAGCAACAATGACACTGACACTGTCCCCTGCCTATCCTTTTCTGTGTCCCTAAACACAAGGATTTGCAATATGCTTCAGCAAGATTGGTTTAGCACAGAATAGCACACTGACAGTTTCCCTCACTGTCCTTCTCTGTCCCTACAAACAAGATTTAGCACAGAATAGCACACTGATAGTTTCCACGAGTGTCCTTCTCTGTCCCTAAACTCAAGGATTTCAAATATGGTTCAGCAAGATTGGTTTAGAACACAATAGCACACTGACAGTTTCCCTCACTGTACCTCTCTGTCCCTAAACTCAAGGATTTCAAATATGGTTCAGCAAGATTGGTTTAGAACACAATAGCACACTGACAGTTTCCCTCACTGTACCTCTCTGTCCCTAAACTCAAGGATTTCAAATATGGTTCAGCAAGATTAGTTTAGAACACAATAGCACACTGACAGTTTTCCTCACTGTACCTCTCTGTCCCTAAACTAAAGGATTTCAAATATGGTTCAGCAAGATTGGTTTAGAACACAATAGCACACTGACAGTTTCCCTCACTGTACCTCTCTGTCCCTAAACTCAAGGATTTCAAATATGGTTCAGCAAGATTGGTTTAGAACACAATAGCACACTGACAGTTTTCCTCACTGTACCTCTCTGTCCCTAAACTCAAGGATTTCAAATATGGTTCAGCAAGATTGGTTTAGAACACAATAGCACACTGACAGTTTCCCTCACTGTACCTCTCTGTCCCTAAACTCAAGGATTTCAAATATGGTTCAGCAAGATTGGTTTAGAACACAATAGCACACTGACAGTTTCCCTCACTGTACCTCTCTGTCCCTAAACTCAAGGATTTCAAATATGGTTCAGCAAGATTGGTTTAGAACACAATAGCACACTGACAGTTTCCCTCACTGTACCTCTCTGTCCCTAAACTCAAGGATTTCAAATATGGTTCAGCAAGATTGGTTTAGAACACAATAGCACACTGACAGTTTCCCTCACTGTACCTCTCTGTCCCTAAACTCAAGGATTTCAAATATGGTTCAGCAAGATTGGTTTAGAACAGAATAGCACACTGACACTTTCCCTCACTGTACCTCTCTGTCCCTAAACTCAAGGATTTCAAATATGGTTCAGCAAGATTGGTTTAGAACAGAATAGCACACTGACACTTTCCCTCACTGTCCTTCTCTGTCCCTACAAACAAGGTTTAGCACAGAATAACACACTGACACTCTCCCTACCTATCCTTATTTGTCCCTAAACACAAGGAATCCAGGATTAGTAAAGGAAAAAAATGACACTGTCCCTGCCTATGCTTCTCTTTCCCTGCTCCGAAACACACTACACAAGGCCGCCGCGCTGGCGGCCTTTTATAGTGTGGGGCGTGTACTAAACCCCCTCAGCAATAATTGGCCACAGGCATCCTGCCTGTGGCCAATCATTGCTCTCCTCGCTGCCGGCGCTGTGATTGGCCAAGCATGCGGGGTCACAGTGCATGCTTGGCCAATCACAGCGCCTGGATGACACTGCGATGGTGTAGTGCATTGTGGGCCGTTCGCGTCACTCGAATTTGGCGCGAACGGCCCAAATCGTTCGTTCTTCGTCGAACGATCGAACAGCCGATGTTCGAGTCGAACGTATGTTCGACTCGAACACAAAGCTCATCCCTAGTCAGGACGGCCATGACCCTGGAAAGAGACTCAGAGGTGGATACCTTGAAGTCGCAGATGTCCCAAGTGTTGGGGATGCTGACCTCCCTGATGGAAAAGGAGTCAGGGGTACCGGAGAAGGAAAGCCCAAGGAAGGAGCTGTTTCCAAATACCTCAGCACCCGCATCCCTGGAAGATAGGGGGGATATGACTTGTTTCAACTGCGGAGGAGTTGGCCACGCTGCCAGAGTATGTTCCAGTCCCAAGAAGAGGAGACTGAATAACCGCAAGCCGCCGGAAAACTTCAGCGGGCCCCGGTGAAGGAGTCAGCCGGGTGCCCATCACCTTCAGTGAGCTCCAAACTGAATAAGAAGCACATGAGAGGAGTGGACAAGACCCCTCAGAAGAAACATAAGGTTCCTCAGAGGGAACGCACTCCAAAGAAAGACAGTAATGTCCTTCAGCGGGTAGCTACACCCATAAACAGGAGGGAGATCAATGCATACCAGGCCCAAGAGAGACTTAAGTCCAGAGAGAAATGGAAGAAAATAAGTCAAAAAGGGAAATGCAAAGATCAAAGAAAAGAGACCCCTTTGAAGCGGTATCCAGAGAAGCTGGTGGGTCCCTCCCCAATAGTATCTATTCAAGTGGAGGGAGTCTACACAAGAGCCATATTGGATACCGGGGCGCAGGTGACCCTGTTGTATCGGGACTTTTATGACAGGCATCCGAGTCACCTACCCATCCAGAAGATTGAAGAGTTGGAGATATAGGGAATTGGGACAGAGAGTTTCCCTTATGATGGCTATTTGCCCATAAAACTGACTTTTGACCCGTCTATAGCCGGAAAGGCTGAAGTGTTTGACACCTTAGCTGTGGTGTGCCCCCGACCACCTGGAGCTAACAAGAGTTCCCTAATAATAGGGACCAACACGGATCTGGTCCGAAGACTTCTGGCCCCACTGACAAGAAGGAAGAACCCCACAGTCACTGAGATCCACCCAATGTTGAAGACCGCCTACCAACGGCTGATCTTGGAACAGAAGGCCCCGGAAGGGGGGGTAGGGACTGGGAAGAAGGGGGATAGTGCTGCAGCCCGGTGAAGTAACCTGCCTGAAAGCCACAGTGAAACTCACTTGGGAGCAGCCTGGCCCTTTTGTCATGTTGGAACCCAATCCAAGGGAAGAACCTTCGGGCTTAGAAGTAGTCCCAGAAGTGGTTCCGGTGAGGGCCCTGAAGAAGGCCCACTGTAAGGTGCCTGTGAGTGTCAGAAACACCACGGATGGTCCCATGGAAATCCCAGCCAGGCTGTTGCTGGGCCGGGTGAGCCCAGCTACACCAGTTGCTTCATCAGATGTGGAGAAGACAGATGGAGAAAGTGCTGTGTGGGAGAAACTTTCCATGGAGAATCCAAACCTGCCCAGGGCTTGGAAAGAGAGAGCCAAGGCCCAGTTGACCAGGTGGGAAAGTATCTTTTCCCATGATGAATTTGATGTGGGGTGTGCTAGGAGTGCCACCCATCGAATCCGCCTTCAGGAAGACAAGCCCTTCAGGGAGAGGGTTAGGCAGGTTCCGTTGGCAGACCTCGAAGATTTGAGAGAGCAGCTCGCCGAGCTCAAGCGAACAGGGGTGATTCGAGAATCTAGAAGTCCCTATGCCTCCCCCATAGTGGTGGTCCAGAAGAAGAATGGGTCATTGAGGCTGTGCATAGACTATAGGACCCTCAACAGGAGAACCACGCCGGATCAGTACACCACCCCGAGGATAGAGGATGCCCTACAGAGCTTGTCTGGAGCCAAGTGGTTCAGTGTTATGGACCTCAAGAGCGGGTACTATCAGATCCCGATGCATCCAGAAGACAAAGAAAAGACGGCTTTCATAACCCCGGTAGGGTTCTTCTAATTCAACCAGATGCCTCAAGGCCTGTCTGGAGCTCCAGCCACCTTCCAAAGACTCATGGAGAAGACTGTGGGAGACATGAACCTCATCGAAGTCCTCGTATACTTGGATGACATCATTGTCTTCGGAAGAACGTTGGAGGAACATGAGGAGAGGCTGGAGAAGGTTTTGAAGAGACTGAGTGAGGAAGGACTCAAGCTCTCACCTGAAAAATGCCAATTTTATCAGTCCTCAGTCAACTATCTGGGACACATGGGGGCTGATTTACTAATAACAGTGCGCTGCGCTGCTTCTAACCTTAATTGGTGCGCCTGATACCTCCTTCACTGGGCGCAGGAAGCAGCGGCGCACTGTTATAGTAAATAGAAATGTCAGTGGTGCTCTATTGAAAATGAATGGTTCTCTATGGGAGCCCATTGATTTGAATAGAGGTCGCCCGGAAAGTCGGATCCGACTTGCGGGCGACTCGTGTGCCGGCTGACACAGGGACAGCGCGACTTTGCGAGGCGATCTGGACACGACCTGAGCGTGCAGCAGCCGCTCAAGTCGTGTCCTAGAGGCGACTAGCCGGCCAAAAATGTGTCCAGCGCGATGTAATCGCGCTGGTTTTCGGCAGCCTCGCTGTCCCATGTTGTGGTATGAATCATGAGGGGGAACTCCAAGCCAAATTTTAATGAAAATACCGGCATGGGTTCCCCTTCAGGAGCATACCAGGCCCTTAGGTCTGGTCTGGATTCTAAGGTGAACCCCCTAAGCCGAAGAACGGCGTGGGTCCCCCCCCCAAAATCCAAACCAGACCCTTAGGTCTGGTCTGGATTTTAAGGTGAACCCCTCAAGCCGAAAAACGGCGTGGGGGTCCCCCCAAAATCCAAACCAGACCCTTATCCGAGCACACAACCTGGCAGGCCGCAGGGGAAAAGGGGGGAACGACAGCGCCCCCCCTCCCTCCTGAACCGTACCAGGCTGCATGCCCTCAACATGGGGGGTTTGGTGCTTCGGGGCAGGGGGGTGACCAGCGGCCCCCCCACCCCAAAGCACCCTGCCCCCATGTTGATGGGGACAAGGGCCTCTTCCCGACAACCCTGGCCGTTGGTTGTCGGGGTATGCGGGCGGGGGGCTTTTCGGAATCAGGGTGCCCCCTTTAAAAAGGGGGCCCCCAGATGCCGGCCCCCCACCCTATGTGAATGAGTATGGGGCACATCGTACCCCTACCCATTCACCTGGTGGAAAAAAATTGCAATAAATAAACCACACAGCTTTTTAAAGTATTTTATTGCACAGCTCCGGGGGTCTTCCGACTTCGGGGGTCTCTGGTGTCGTCGCCGCCGCTCTCCGGAAGTTAGCGGTGGCCCGGCAGAAGAAAACCGGAGAGCGGCGGCGACGACACCGGAGACCCCCGAAGTCGGAAGACCCCCGGAGCTGTGCAATAAAATACTTTAAAAAGCTGTGTGGTTTTTTTATTGCAATTTTTTTCCACCAGGTAAATGGGTAGGGGTACGATGTACCCCATACTCATTCACATAGGGTGGGGGGGCCGGGATCCGGGGGCCCCTTTATTGAAGGGGGCTCCCGGATTCCGATAAGCCTCCCGCCCGCAGACCCCGACAACCAACGTCCAGGGTTGTCGGGAAGAGGCCCTGTCCTCATCAACATGGGGGCAGGGTGCTCTGGGGTGGGAGGGCCGCAGGTCGCCCCCCTGCCCCAGAGCACCAAACCCCCCATGTTGAGGGCATGCGGCCTGGTACAGTTCAGGAGGGAGGGGGGCCGCTCTCTCGTCCCCCCTCTTCCCCTGCGGCCTGCCAGGTTGTGTGCTCGGATAAGGTTCTGGTTTGGATTTTGGGGGGACCCCCACGCTGTTTTTTCGGCGTAGGGGTTCCCCTTCAAATCCAGACCAGACCCAAGGGCCTGGTATGCTCCTTGAGGGGGAACCCATGCCGGTTTTTTATTTAAAATTTGGCCTGTAGTTCCCCCTCAAGAGCAGCACAGCACAAGTCGCATTCCAAAGTCGGATCATGCAAGACTGCGGATCAAAGTCAGACCAAAGTAGCACAGGGAGCATTCTCAAAGTCGGACCGACATGTGTCGGACCAGTTAAGACGGCTCCCATAGGGAAACATTGATTTTCACACATCATGCGACATGAGCTCCCAATGTCGGAGCGTTTGTCGCCCCAGTGTGAACCAGGCCTCAATATAACTACACTGCTGCTCTCAGCTGCTCATATCACTCTGGTTTCACTAAATAGCTAAAATCGTAAATAATACTGTTTTTGGAGCTTAGGGCGGCTCCTTATCATATACATGCAAATGTGGTAAAACACGGCATGCAAACGCCACAAAGCGCGCCTTTCTAAACGCCACTTTCAACCTTAGTTCAGAACACTTTGCACCAGCTTCCCGTCTACATGGGGCCTAAAAACGCCTATGCCATTTACAGCTCCAAAACGCCATGGTGGCCATGAGGCCATAGGCTAACATGGAGAACGGAAAATTTATATCAAATACTTACCGTAATTTTCCTTTCCTGATGGACTCCATGACAGCCTACGTGTGGGTTAATCCCGCCCCTCATACCTCATAGGACCCTTCTCCCATAAATCTTTGCTCTGGGCCAGAGGCCGTGTTCCATAATTTAGCCTACTCCAGCCACTGGGAGGGAACTCCTGCTGCCATGGAGTCCATCAGGAAAGGAAAATTACGGTAAGTATTTGATATAAATTTTCCGTTTTCCTGACAGACTCCATGGCAGCCTACGTGTGGGAGATAACTAGCCATACACACCCGGGTGGGCAGAGTGCTGGACAAAAGAAAAAAGGTTTAATTGGCACCATCAACAGACAAGATACGTAAACCACTACGCAGTAGTGTGCCATGAACGTGTTAATTGAAGACCACAAGGCCACCTTACAAATAACTTCTGGAGGCACGTGACGTGATGCCGCCCATAATGAAGACACACTTCTAGTTGAGTGAGCAGTCACCGCTTCTGGAGGCGCCAAGCCCTTGGCTTTATAGGCCCACTGAATGGCCTGAACAATTCATGCTCCGATAGATCTGGAAGAGGCACGCATTCTCTTATACTTCCTGTGAAAAGAACGAGCAGGTGGTCGGTCTGACGGAAAGAAGCTGTAGCTTCAAGATACTGACTCAGAGCTTTTCCAACATCTAAGGGATAAACACTGGAATCCTTGGTAGATCTGAACGTTGGAAGAGCAATCTCCTGATTGTCATGAAACACAGATGCCACTTTGGGGTTTGAACCCAACATAGGAATTAAAAAGTTTAGAAATGGCTCCTTGCATCCCTGAGAGCTGATTTCAGAGACCCTCTTGGCCGATGTTATAGCCACCAAGAAGACAACTATTAGAGAGAGTCATTTGACAGAAGATTGATCTTCATGTTCCAACTCTCTACCTAAGAAAAAATCCAGGACAAGGGGAAGATCCCAATTAGAAAAACTTGGCTCTGAGGTCTGAGCCTTATTGCTCCTCTGAAAAACTACTGAGTAAGAGGGTGTCTAGCCCAGGAAACACCCGTAAAGGCAGAGATTACAGCGATTTGGACTCGCAGCGAGCTGACTGACAATGAGAGATCCAATCCTGATTGTAAGAAGCCCAGGATATCATGTATCTTTGGGTTATTGCAAGAACCTGCAGTGGAAGAGGTGTAGTCTGAAAACTTTTTCCAAATTCTCTGGTAGACCCTGTTGGTGCCTGTTCTTCTGGCATTTAATATTGTGGAGATGGCCCTACTTGGACAGCCTAGGGCCTCCAACCTTCCCCTCTCAAGAACCAGATCATCAGATGTAGATGGGCCGGGCATGGATGTAGAAATGCCCCTTGTGAGAGGAGATCTGGTCTAGAGGGTAGAGGAACTGGGTCCCGGAAGCTGAGTTGCATCAGCAGTGGAAACCATGGCTTGTTTGGCCAGTACGGGACTATTGCCACTATCTCTGCTTCTTCCATCCTGAGCCTCGACAAAAAACGGAGAATGACAGGAACCGGGGGAAAGGCATAGGCCCTGTGGAACCGCCAATGTTCTGTCAGAGCATCTACCCAAAAGCCTGGGGATACCAAGACCTCGTGTAGTATCTCTCTAGTCTGAAGTTGCATGGGGAGGCGAACAGGTCTACTTCCGGAATGACTCCCAGGGACAGGACCCACCTGAAGACTTCGGGGGGGAAGTCCACTCGTTGTCCAGAGAAACTCAACAGAAAATCTGCCTGAACGTTCTGGACTCCAGGGAGATAGACAGCTGTCAGGTTGGCCAGGTTTTTCTGGGCCCAGATCATGATGGGCTCTATTTCCTTTGACAGGGAGAGACTGCGAGTACCCCCCTGTCTCTTGATGTATGCGACTGCCGTTGTGTTGTCCAGTCTTAGGAGGACTGAGTCTCCTGCTGTTAAGTGGTGAAAGGCCTGCAGAGCGCAGAACGCTGCCCGGAGTTCCAGAACATTGGAGACTATCCTGTGAGAGGGAAAATTCCATATGCCTTGGGCTACTTCTGTCAGCCCCTGTTGCTGGCATCTGTAGTGATGGTGACCCAAGACACAGGTGCGATGGAGTGACAATTGAGGAGGTTCCTCTGTTGTAGCCACCAAGTAAAGCTCTCCCGCATGGATGAGGTTATTTGGATAAAGTGATCCCGAAGCCCTGGATTATACTGCTGGAGGAAACCCTTCTGGAAGGGCCGCATTTTCCACTGAGCCCACTTTACCATGGGTGTTGTTGCCACCATGGTGCCAATGAACTTTAGGCATTGAGAGGCTTGGAGATGAGAACGACATTGCAAGCCAAACTCTGTCCCGGATCACTGGGATTTTTCCAGGGGTAACAAGATGGTGCTCTTGATAGCGTTGAAGTGTGCCCCGAGGAATACCAGGGACTGCGTAGGATCCAGATGGCTCTTTTACAGATTCAGAAGCCAACCAAACTCGAGTAGAGTGGAGATGACCTGGGATCTGTGGATTAGCAACTGCTTCTTGTCCCGAGACAACAGCAGGTCGTCTAGATAGTGATACAAACGGATACCTCTGGTCCTGATCAGAGCCACGACCGCCAACAAGTTTTGAAAACACACGAGGCGATG
Source organism: Rana muscosa (assembly GCA_029206835.1). Classification (NCBI taxonomy): domain Eukaryota; kingdom Metazoa; phylum Chordata; class Amphibia; order Anura; family Ranidae; genus Rana; species Rana muscosa. The sequence goes on along the minus strand of CM055119.1, from coordinate 276,944,835 downwards.
TTGTAAGCCCGAAGGGGAGACAGGTAAACTGCAGACGGATTTGATCGACAGCAAAGCGAAGGAATTTCTGGAATTCTGACGCTATCGGAACATGGAAGTAGGCGTCCTTCAGGTCTATAGAGACAAGCCAATCGCCTGGTTGGATTGCTTGACTGATCATGAGTAGTGTCTCCATCTTGAACTTCTCCTTCTAGATAAAAGAATTCAAGTGGGTTAGGTCTATAACTGGCCTCCAGGAGACGTTTTTCTTCAACACCATGAAGAGGGGCGAGTAGACCCCTTAAAACCTTTTGTCATCTTGAACTGGAATTGCAGCGCCCTGAGCCACAAGAGAGACAGGAGAATTCTCTTTTTCTCTTCCGAGAGAGGCAAGGATGCCGACTCGCTCTGTTTTAGGCAGGTGCAATATCATAAAGACTTAGGGGAGTCTTGTCCACCGGAAGATGCCCCTTTTGAAAACTTCTGGCCTGAAGGCTGTTTTTTCTTCCAGGTCTTCTTGAACTCACGGCCAGGCCTATAGTAGCGAGCATTCCTTGCTCGATCTGAACTTTGCCTGGGTTGTGTTCTCTTCTGGTTTAGCAGACGGCGATCCTGGGGAAGGAACCCCGACTTGCCCCCTGTGGCACGGGTGATGGCACTGTCCGATATGTTCCCAAAGAGGGAAAAACCCCCAAACGGAATCCTGCACCATGCCTGCTTGTAGGCAGGGTCAGCTACCCATGGGCGCAGCCACAAGGCACGCTTAGCCGTGACTAGGGATGAGCTCGGTGTTCGAGTCGAACATACGTTCGACTCGAACATCGGCTGTTCGATCGTTCGCCGAACAACAAACGATTTGGGCCGTTCGCGCCTAATTCGCGGCCCACAATGCACTACGCCATCGCAGTGTCATCCAGGCGCTGTGATTGGCCAAGCATGCACTGTGACCCCGCATGCTTGGCCAATCACAGCGCCGGCAGCGAGGAGAGCAATGATTGGCCACAGGCAGGATGCCTGTGGCCAATTATTGCTGAGGGTGTTTAGTACACGCCCCACACTATAAAAGGCCGCCAGCACGGCGGCCTAGTGTAGTGTGTTCCGGAGCAGGGAAAGAGAAGCATAGGCAGGGACAGTGACATTTTTTTTTCTTGCTTAACCTGGATTCCTTTAGTTTAGGGAAAGAGAAGGATAGGTAAGGAAAGTGTCAGTCTGTTTTACTGTGCTAAACCTTGTTTGTAGGGACAGGGAAGGACAGTGAGGGAAATTCTCATTGTGCTATACTGTGCTAAAGCATTCATCATCAACCATCTTTAAAAAAACATTTTTTGTAGGGACAGAAAACTATAGGTAGGGAGAGTGTCAGTGTGTTTTACTGTGCTAAACCTTGTTTGTAGGGACAGGGAAGGACAGTGAGGGAAATTCTCATTGTGCTATACTGTGCTAAAGCATTCACCATCAACCATCTTTAAAAAAACATTTTTTATAGGGACAGAAAACTATAGGTAGGGAGAGTGTCAGTGTGTTTTACTGTGCTAAACCTTGTTTGTAGGGACAGGGAAGGACAGTGAGGGAAATTCTCATTGTGCTATACTGTGCTAAAGCATTCATCATCAACCATCTTTAAAAAAAAAAAATTATAGGGACAGAAAACTATAGGTAGGGAGAGTGTCAGTGTGTTTTACTGTGCTAAACCTTGTTTGTAGGGACAGGGAAGGACAGTGAGGGAAATTCTCATTGTGCTATACTGTGCTAAAGCAATCATCCTCAACCATATTTAAAAATCCTTAAGTAAAGGGACAGAGAAGGACACCTAAAGGTAGCCCTTATTCCTTTTTTCCCATCTCCCTGCAGGCCATCCATTAGAATGTCTGGAAGGCAAACAAGGAGAGGCAGACAGTCAGGAGGCAATAAAAGAGGGCAAGCAGGCTCTGTGTCTGGGGGCAACAGTGCTGGTCGTGGACGCGGTGCATTGTCATCAGCACATGGCCATGGGACACGCTTGTCCTTCTTTTCGGCAGCTGGACATGTTGAGCCACATCATGCCGAAGACTTGGTAGAGTGGATGACCAAGCCCTCCTCCTCCTCCTCATCCTCTCTCACCCAGGCTCAGGGTACTGGCAAAGCAGCTGCCAAAGCGTCCTCTTCCCTGGTATCAATGTCAGACTCATCATCAGTCACTCCTTCCCTAGACCCACCATGTCCTCCTCCTGAGGAGTCCCCCGAACTGTTTGAGCACAGTGTTGGGTACATGCTCCAGGAGGATGCCCAGCGTTTCGAAGGGTCTGATGATGAAACCCAGCTAGAGGAAGGCAGTAGCGTGAGAGCAGACAGAGGGGATGCTCAAGAAGGACACCAATCTGGCAGTCATGTTCCAGCAGCTGCAGCATACTGCCAGATTGGCTCCAGTGATGAGGAGGGAGGGGATGATGAGGTCACTGACTCCACGTGGGTGCCTAATAGGAGAGAGGAGGAGGAGGAGGATGAGGAGGAGGCACATCTCCAACGAGGCAGGATGCCCTTTGGTGGCCAGCGTAAGGGCAGTACACCGACGGAATCACACCGCAGAGCTCCGCCTGTGCAGGGCGCTGCCTCTGCCCATCATTCAAAAAGTTCTTTGGTGTGGGCCTTTTTTGAGGCTAGTGCATCAGATCGCACAGCTGCTGTTTGCAACATATGTCTCAAGCGTATATCGCGTGGCCAAAACATCAGCCGCTTGGGTACCACATGCCTGACCAGACATATGTTGACCTGCCATGCAGCTCGTTGGCAAGCCTACCTCAAAGACCCACACCAAAGAACAAAGCGGACCTCTCCTTGCACCGCATCAGCTGGGATCTCCAACCCCACTATAACTTCAGTCCTCTCTGAAACATGCACGGAGAGGAATGAAGGTGTAGAATTAGGTGTGTCACAGCCAAGTACTTGCGGCCACTCTGCTAGCAGTACACCGACGTCCGATTCTAGCAGGCAAATTTCCCTGCCCCAGCTGCTGGACCGTCGAAAGAAGTTCACTCCCAGCCATCCACATGCCCAGCGGTTGAATGCTAGCTTGGCTAAATTGCTAGCGCTTCAACTGCTGCCTTTTCAGTTGGTAGACTCGGCCCCCTTCCGTGAGTTTGTGCAATGTGCGGTTCCTCAGTGGCAGGTTCCCAAACGCCACTTTTTCTCACGGAAGGCTATTCCGGCTCTCTACCGGCATGTGGAAGGCAATGTCTTGGCCTCGCTGGACAGGGCGGTCAGCGGTAAGGTGCATATTACCGCTGACTCATGGTCCAGCAGGCATGGACAGGGACGTTACCTTTCTTTCACGGCCCATTGGGTCACTCTTTTGGCAGCTGGGAAGGATGCAGGACAAGGTGCAGTAGTGTTGGAGATTGTTCCACCGCCACGCCTCCAAAATGCTACTACTGGTTGTGACACACCTCTCTCCTCCACCCCTCCTCTTCTTCTTCCTCCATGGCCTCTTCCTGTGCTTTGTCCTCTGAACCAGCGGTGCTCCGTAGCCGTTCAAGGGGCTACGCAAGTACGCAGGCAAAAAGATGCCATGCCGTGCTTGCGCTGGTGTGTTTGGGGGACAGAAGCCACACTGGGGCAGAGGTCCTGTCTGCTCTGCAGGGCCAGGCCGAGAGGTGGTTGACGCCACGCCAGCTTAAGCCAGGAATGGTGGTTTGCGACAATGGCACCAACCTCCTCTCCGCCCTCCGACAGGGACAACTGACCCATGTGCCCTGTATGGCTCACGTCCTTAACCTGGTGGTGCAGCGGTTCTTGGGCAGGTACCCGGGCTTACAGGATGTCCTGAGGCAGGCCAGGAAAGTCTGTGTGCATTTCCGCAGATCTTATAATGCCAGTGCTCGCCTGGCTGAGCTGCAAAAGGAGTTGAACCTGCCCAAGAACCGCCTTATATGTGACATGCCCACCAGGTGGAACTCAACGTTGGCCATGCTGCAGTGGCTGCACACGCAGCAGAGGGCCATCAATGAGTACCTGTGCGACTACGGCACCAGGACAGGGTCAGGGGAGCTTGTTTTTTTTTCTCCACGCCAGTGGGGCATGATCAGGGATGCATGCACTGTCCTGGCACCATTTGAGGAGGCCACGAGGATGGTGAGCAGTGACAGTGCATGCATCAGTGACACTGTACCTCTTGTCCACCTGTTGGAGGACACGCTGCGTGGAATAATGGACAGGGCACTTGAGGCAGAACAGAGGCAGGAAGAGGAGGACTTCCTTGCCTCTCAAGGCCCCCTTTACCCAGACAGTGTTCCTTCTGTCCCACCCATCGCACAGGAAGAGGAGGAGGAGGAGGAGGAGGAGGAGGATTGTGTCAGCATGGAGGTGGAGGCTGGCACTCAGCATCATCAGCAGCAGTCTTTTAGGGATGATTTACAGTCCCAAGAAACCAGTGGACTTGTACGTGGCTGGGAGGAGGTGGCTGCGGATCATGTCGTCCTTAGTGACCCAGAGGACTCCGGACCGAATGCCTCAGCTAACCTACGCTGCATGGCCTCCCTGATCCTGCAAAGTCTGCGGAAGGATCCTCGTATTCTTCGGATCAAGGAGAGGGACCATTACTGGCTGGCCACTCTCCTTGATCCACGGTACAAGGGTAAGGTTGCGGACCTTATGTTACCGTCGCAGAGGGAGCAGAGGATGAGACAACTCCGGGAGGCCTTGCAGAAAGGTCTGTGCAACGCGTTCCCAGAGACTGGGAGGTTACAAACTCCTGGTCCTGGACAACGAGTTGCTGAGGCTTCGGCCAGTCAAAGAAGGAGCGGTGGGGAAGGTGGCCGTCTGACCGATGCGTTCAGACAATTCTTTAGTCCGCAGCCCCAAAGTATGATCGGTTCCAGCAACCATCGCCAGCGTCTGATAAACATGGTGCAGGAATATCTAGGGGCAAGGTCAGACTTGGACACCTTCCCCACCGAAAATCCTCTGGCTTACTGGGTCTTGAGGATGGATCACTGGCCAGAGCTTGCACAGTATGCAATTGAGCTACTGGCCTGTCCTGCATCCAGCGTTCTTTCGGAACGCACATTCAGTGCTGCTGGAGGATTTGTCACGGATCACAGGGTGCGCCTGTCCACCGACTCGGTTGATCGACTGACTTTCATCAAGATGAACCAGTCTTGGATCACCACCAGCTACCACACACCTGATGCTGATATAACAGACTAATTGATTTTAACATGTCACATCCCTTCAAGACTGATGCTGATGCTGAGTGCCTGTGCTGTTATGTTGACTGGCTATCCTCCTCCTCCGAGTCCTCAATGATACGATTGATGATGATAGCTTGGAAGATCATTTTTGTTTATGGGTGCCGCCACCAGTGCCTAACGCCCAATTTTTCAGCCCCTGTTTAACAGGGGCGTGTAATTACAATTTTTGAAGCAATACTTTGCAACAGGGCTCACTGCTGTGCTCCAAGTACAGTATCTGTGAGGGGTTGCAGTGTTGTGCCACCAGTGCCTAAGGCCCAATTTTTCAGCCCCTGTTTAACAGGGGCGTGTAATTACAATTTTTGAAGCAATACTTTGCAACAGGGCTCATTGCTGTGCTCCAAGTACAGTATCTGTGAGGGGTTGCAGTGTTGTGCCACCAGTGCCTAAGGCCCAATTTTTCAGCCCCTGTTCAACAGGGGCATGTAATTACAATTCTTGATCTAATAATTCACAGCAGGGCCCATTGCTGCACCCACCAAGAGTAACTCTGAGGGCTTACAGTGTTGTGGCAACACCACCACCACCACCACGAAAGGCCCAATTTTTCAGCCCCTGTTCAACAGGGGCATGCAATTACAATTCTTGATCTAATAATTCACAGCAGGGCCCATTCCTGCACCCACCAAGAGTAACTCTGAGGGCTTACAGTGTTGTGGCAACACCACCACCACCACCACGAAAGGCCCAATTTTTCAGCCCCTGTTCAACAGGGGCATGCAATTACAATTCTTGATCTAATAATTCACAGCAGGGCCCATTGCTGCACCCACCAAGAGTAACTGTCAGGGCTTACAGTGTTGTGGCACCAGCATCACCATCAAAAGGCCCAATTTTTACTACCACTGTTCAACAATTATATGTAATTACAATTCCTGATATAATAGTTGACAGCAGGGCGTTCCAGCACCAACCAAGAGTAACTGTGAGTGCTTACAGTGTTGTGCCAACACCAACAACTAAGGGGCCTATTTCTGCAGAGTATATACGGCAGGTCCCTACTTTCAAACATCCAACTTACAAACGACTCCTACTTGCAAACGCAAGAAGACAACAGGAAGTGAGAGGAAATCTACCCCTAGGAAGGAAAATTCTCTCCTGTAAGAATTAATATGGGAGAAAGGTGTCTCCTCTGTACTGATGCTTTATCACCAATCCTTGTTTCAAGAAAAACACCACATTTCAAAAACAGTTGTCATTGGGACGGAAAGTGAGGTGAAATGTTCTGAACAGGGGCACAGACAGCAAAACAAATGTTACAGGGGTGATAACCCTTACCTATGTTTTCCAAAAAGTTTAAAAATAGATTTTTGGGCTGGAGCTACACTTAAACAATGTACCTGTTCAAAATTACAAACAGATTCTACATAAGAACAAACCTACAGTCCCTGTCTTGTATGCACCGCCTGTATACGGCTGTTCAGAGTATATAGGGCCTTTTTTATTTTATGTGCGGGGTTCCCCTTAATATCCATACAAGACCCAAAGGGGCTGGTAATGGGCTGGGGTAGGGGGGGGGGGTGATGGGGTAGCTATGCCATTTTTCTTAAAGATTTTCATCCATATTACCGGGACCAGACATTACATTAAAGCCGCAAGCAGTTTTAAATGGCTTTTTTTTTCCTTTAGAAGTGTCATTTTGTGCAGGGACAGTTCTAAACACGGGAAACACGTGGCACTTCACAGGCATACTTTAGACACCCCCCAGGTACGATATTTAAAGGAATATTTGACTTTTTTTTTTCACTTTATGCATCATTAAAATGACTGCTCCCGAAAAACGACCGTTTTTAAAACTTCTTTTTGCATTGATACATGTCCCCTGGTGCAGAACCCGGGTTCCCAAACCCTTTTTAGGACAATAACATGCATAATAGTCGTTATAATTAGCACTTTAGAATTCGAACGTTCGCATCCATTGTATTTAATAGGGTTCTAATGTTCGTACGAACTTTCGGTCCGTTCGCGGGTTCTGGTGCGAACCGAACCCGGGGGTGTTCGGCTCATCACTAGCCGTGACAGATGTCAGCATGATCCGAGCCACCAGGCGAATTATGTCTAGGGAAGCCCCACGAGAAATGCCGACGTCAACCTTAGCCCATGAATAGGTGAGCTCCTGGCTAGTTCTTCCGAGATGCTCCTCAGAGAAGCATCTACGTCATCTGCCCAGACTTCCATCGCTTTAGAAAGGGCTGCGAGAGCTAGAGCTGGTTTGCAGGTCATACCCGCTGTAATGTAGATCCGCCTGAGGTCGGTATAAATTTTCCACTCCAGGCAATCCCTAAAGGAAACAGTATCCTACAATGGGAGTGTGACGTGCCTCACCATCCTCTTTAGGGCTGAGTCAATGAGAGGAGCCGACTCCAGGTGTTTTACATCCTTGCTTTTAAATGGGTACATTTTGATACCTTCATTAACAGGCAATTCTTCCTTTCAACACCACCCCATTCGTCGGTAATTATTGCACTGAGTTCACCCAAAAGGAGAAATTAGGGTGTTCTTTTTTGAGGTGTTTAAAATATTTCCTCTATTTGGAGGGTGCCTCCACTGGCTCTTCCATCTCAAAGCTTCTTTGACAGCTTTTGACCAGCTGTGGTACTAGGGCAAATTCAAAACCTGCACCAGGGTCATCTACCTCCACCTCACTGTCTGAGGCTTCAATTGAGGAATGGCTCGGCTGTGAAGGGCCTGGAGCCTTGAGATCATCCCTAATAGGGACTGACATAGTGTCGCCAGCAGGGTTGTGGGTATGACCAGAATCCCCTTTACTCAGGGACTCACGGACCACCTTTCTGACCAGTGCTTCCACTTGTTGGTCTCCACCCTCTCTTTCTTATGCGACTTTAGAAAAGCATCGCTTTCAGAGCGATTTTGCCTTCAGGAACCTGGGCCCCGCATATCCAGCAGGCTTTCCTCACAGAGCGGCTGGAGTGGCGGTGAGAGTGACGCCCAGAGGTGGTTTTAGATTCCTATCTGTGGTACCTAGATCTAAAGGAAGATCTGACGTCTGGACCTTGAAGAGGAGTGACAACGTTGAGACCTAGGACGGTCTTTGCCGTGCTTTGGTGTTCAGACCTAGAAGAGCTGAGTGAAAAAGAAAGGGTTAAGAGCTCCTGAATAAGTGAACCCAAGCATCACAGGTAGAAAATAAATAAATCCTACCTGCAGTGCAAGGGTTGGCCACAAGAGGGTGGTGACAGATCCATGGCAAGGCAGTTTGAAAGTGAAATGAATCATTAAAGCCTTATGAGAAACAGGAGTGACAACAGGCATGAGAGAGCACATAACAAAACATAGCCAGCACCCAGGGAGCCTGCAGCAAACAATTTACCTTGTAAACCAGAGCCCAGTGCCTGGGTAAATACCGCATAAGCCTGCAAGTCATCCCAAGTAATAGCTGCTTTGACAGCTATTTAAATCTGCCACCGTTAACGATGTCACCGCCCCATAGCGGTTGCCATCCGGTGGCGGCCAATCGCATGCGCGACTGCCGCCGCCATTTTGGCGAAACTGCGCCTGCACGAACCAAGCACGGAATCTTCGTTCGCAGCTTGCGGATGCGCAGCGACTTCCTGAAACGGCGAGCTGGAACGCAGCTGCGCTCCAGCCGCCGTGGCCACTCACTGGAGCTTAATAGAAAATAAGGAGACATACAAAACACAGAGATACGGCTGCCGTATAAAAGGAATATCTTTGTACATCCGGACCAGAACCTGGGACTGGGGAGCTGTTCGCTCGACCCACCGCACGATCGGGCGTTTACAAAGCCTCCCGCTAATAGCTGGGACGTTTGGCCATATTGCCGCTTGCCTGCCAATGGCCAGGTTAGTAAGCTCTTCATGGTATCACATCATATCGCCCATGTCCACCTGCTAATAGCTAGGATTGCTGGACTGCAGAGAGGATCACCGCTAACCACCAACGTATCGCCGTGCACACCGCCAGGCCTGGATTACAGAAAAACTTCATGAAAAGGTAAGACTATATCTTGGTCCTAGGAGGAGGACAAAAAAAGGAACACGGCCTCTGGCCCAGAGAAAAGATTTATGGGAGAAGGGTCCTATGAGGTATGAGGGGCGGGATTAACCCACACGTAGGCTGCCATGGAGTCTGTCAGGAAAGATGTTTTTAAGCTGCAAAAAACGCTCAAACAAGCGGTTGGAAAAACGTCCGTGTGCATGTAGCCTTATATTAACCACTTGCGCACTGCCCAGACCAAGTTTCACATTTCAGCGCTGATGCACTTTTAATGACAATTGCGCGCTCATACAACACTGTAACCCAATGAAAATGTTTTATTTGTTGGCACACAAATAGAGCTTGCTTTTGGTGCTATTTGATCACCTTTGTGTTTTATTTTATTTATTTTTCTATAAATACAAAAGACCGAGTTTAAAAAAAAAAAAAAAAGGATATTTTACCCACTTCAGCACTGGGCCTATTCTGGCACTTCTCTCCTTCATGTAAAAATCATACATTTATGGCTATAAAATTACTTCAAAACACCAAACATTATATATTTTTTTGGAGCAGACACCCTAGGCAATAAGATGGCGGTCATTGCAAATTTTTATCTCGCTCGGTATTTGCGCAATAAATTTTCAAACGCCTTTTGTTTGCTAAAAATATTACAAAACAGTAAAGTTATGGCCAATTTTTTGGTATAATGTGAAAGATGTTGTTATGCTGAGTAAATAGATACCTAGCACGTCACGCTTTAAAATTGCGCACACACATGGCATGACACCAAACTTCAGTAATTAAAAATCTCCCTAGGCAATGCTTTAACATTTTTACACGCTACCATTTTGGCATTACAGAGGAGGTCTAGTGCTAGAATTGTTGCACTCGTTCTAACGCACGCAGCAATAACTCACATGTGTGGTTTGAACGGCGTTTACATATGTGGGCGGGACTTACGTGTGTGTTCGCTTCTGAGTGCGAGCTACCGGGGACATGGGCGTTTTCTCTCTTTTATTCCTATTACAAGGAATGTAAACATCCCTTGTAATAGGAATGTGTGTGACAGGTCCTCTTTATGGAGAGATGCAGGGTCAATAAGACCCCGCATCTCTCCTCCAGGCTGGAAAGCATGATATTGTTCCAAAAAAATCACCAATCTCATGCTGACAGCCGAGATCACGGCTTGGTTAACATACGGGAACACAGCATGATGTCATAACGTCGTGCCCGCGCCTCCGACGGTCATAGAGATGACTGATGACCATCTGGTCACCAGTCATCTCCAAATCGTTCTCCAAGCCCCAGATGGCACGGGAGAGCCCGGAGAAGCACCGGATGGTGGCAAGAGGGGGGAGGAACGTCCCCTCCCCCGCCTATAATAACAATCAAGCGGCGGAACTGCCACTATGATCATTTTTATTGTGCACAGAATCGCCGGCTGAAAAGAATGATATCTGAATGATGCCTGCAACTGCACCCAATATTCAGATGTCACCGCACAAAGCCAAGGATGTCATTTGACGGTGGGCGGTAGGAAACTGGTTAATATTTGTAAAAAAGGTAATTTTTCTTCTTCATTGATGTACACTGATGAGACTGCACTGATGGGCACCGATAAGGTGGCAAGGGTGGGCACTTAGAGGTGGCATTGCTATTTGGCACTGGTGGGCAGTGAGAAGTGGCACTGCTAGGTGGCAATGATAGTTGGCAGTGATGGGCACTGATAGGTGCCACTGGCAGGGGCTACTAATTGTCACAGATGATGCAGAATTGCCTCTTCCTCTTCGGGCCCCATGTCCCTTGCACATAAGCCGGTGATTTCCTTTTTTTTATGCTCACGCTGTCAGCACAAGGAGAAAACAAAAACCATTACCCAGCTTTTGTTTACATCACGTGATCAGCTGTCATTTGCTGACAGCTGATCACATGGTAAAGGGCAGGGATCGGCCCCTTACTCAGATCTGTCATCACCCGAGTCACAGTGACTCTGTGACCACAGCGCGCACAAAGGGGAGGACGTTTATTGACAGACTCCTGGCAATTGAGGACCATGCTGTGGCCGTCGATCAGTTATAGCGCTGATCTCAAGTGATTAAAGAGGGTCTAAATGGGCCATTGACATGCATCACAATTCAACTTAGGAATGAGTCTTTGAAAAGTTAAACTAAATAATTTGGCCACTTTATCCTTCCAAATAATTCACTTCCTGTCACATAGCCACACAGGAAGTGAGGGAAAATCCCTAACAATGTCTTTCCTTGGGGACACAGGTCAGTCTAAATACTTTCCCCATTATGCACATTGCGGGGTACACCACAAATTATTATTAGGTAGTTTGGACTGTGGGGTTTATTTACTAAAGGCAAATCTACTTTGCACTACAAGTGCACTTGCTGTATATCTGAGGGGGACATGCAAGCCAAAAAAAAAACATCTTTGCTTTTACATGATTGTAACATCCAATCACCAGTACTTTCCCTAAGATTTTCAGCAGCTACACTTTTACTGCAGAGTGGATTTGTCTTTACTAAACCCCAAACTACCCAATGATTTGGGGTGTACACAACAAAGTGCTAGAGTGCAATTTGCTTAATGGGGACACTAGTTAGATTGATCTGTGTGTCCCCAAGAAAAGCCATTGGTAGGGTTTTACCTTCACTTCCTGTTTAGCTGTGTGACAGGAAGTGAAGCCAATGTTAAGAAAAGGAGACAAAGGCCAAACTACAAAAAAAAAAATATCAAAAAAAAACCACACACGCAGGGGTTCTAACACTTACTTTGTTTCCCTCAAAATGCCCACAATTAGAATTGTATGGCCTTGAGCTATTTTTAAGTGCAGTGCTCTAAATCAGTGCTTCTCAAGTACCCCCAACAGGCCATGTTTGCAGGTTTTCCTTCATCTTGCACATGTGCTTTAAATCACAGTCAATGGTTTTGATTTTTGGACAGCAATTCTCGATAAGAAAAATTCACAAAACATGTCCTGTTGGGGGTACTTTAGGACTGAGGCTGAGAACCACTGCAGTAAAAAAGTTAAAGGAAAATTGAATACTTACCGCTCTGTATTTTTCATTTCCTGGTGACGCTCCATGGCAGCACACAATACAATACATGCATATACTACCATGAAGGCACCAGATTAGCCAAATCACACCTGTTTTGTTTTGGACATGTTAATCAGCTGTCACATTTGTTGCAAAGAAAACACAAAAAAAACATCAAAAAACTTTACATCTAATTTTATTGTTCAACAAAACAAAAGGGAAGGCAAAATAAAAAAACATGGTCAATTTGAAACAGTTAGACTCACAACATCTTGAGCAATTTTTGGCCAAAAAAATGCAGCAGACAATTAAATCAAAGTGAACAAACAACACACATTAACATCAGAATTATTTCAGGGGAACATATCTCCCACACACCAAAAATATACAATCCACATAAGTTAACCAATCACTTGTTTTGCAAAGACATAACAAATAAAATACATGTGTTACAAACGCGATAAGGCCACCAACATGTACATTTTACCACACACACTTGCCTCTTCTTAAGGCAATCGACTGAATGCTCTGTGAGCTTTATATAACATATGTTTGTGTGCTAATGAGGCAATTGAAAACACATGCACAGTCCATGAAACACCCAGAATGCAAGTTCTCCCAATGTAGAGACTGAAATTCAAAGTGGGTACACCTGTTAAGATGTCCTTCAATTTCTTACCCATAAAAACACTCTGAGTGAGCATGCCCAGAAATATCCAGGCGCTGTTCACACACAAAAAGCACGCCAAAAAAAAACTAACTGGCTGGGCATGTGCAGAACAACACCAATGCAGCTAGCAAAAAATAACCCTCCCCCCGTCCAAAATTAAGCACATCATCCAGCATGCTACAAAGTTAGAGATGGGACAATCACCCCTCCCCCCCCCACCAACAAATACTATTGCAGTCTATGGGAACTGACTTGTTAATTTTGCTAGTCCCCACTTGGCTGGCTTATCTTCTAGTAAAGTTATTGGCCTTAAAATGGGGGCCCAGGTCCCACCCTAAGGGACATATATCAATGTCACCAATTTGGAAAACACCAAAAAAAAAACAAGGAGAAGTGCCTTTAAATATGCCAAATTGCTTAAGGGCCATTTCACACCACATGCAGTCCATTGCGTTTTTTATGCATCCAAAATGCATGGAAAGTTGGTTATATGGTTCTAAATGGCAGTGTTTGTTCCAGTGTGTTCCAGTTCCACCAAAAAAGTAGAACATGCTGCATTTTACCCGCACTGGACTGTACTGGAACGCATCAAAACACATCATAAACGCACTGGAACGCACAGGAACACACCTAAATGCACCAAAAACGCACTGGAACACACTTGTCCTTATCTATGGTTAATTAAAAAGAGGGGTGAAAACAAAGCACTGGACTGCATCAAAAACTTACCAAAAATGCCCCAGAACGCATGAAAAAAGTGCATGCAGAAAAGCACCTGGAACGCATCCGGATTGTGTTTCTATGGTGTGAACTGGCCCTAGTTCACACTATAGAAACGCAGTCTGGGTGCGTTCCAGGTGCTTTTCTGCATGCACGTTTTTGACACATTCCAGTGCATTTTTGAGGCGTTTTTGATGCAGTCCAGTGTTTTTTTCCCCCTCTTTTCACTTAGGACAAGTGTGTTGCAGTGCGTCTTTGGTGCATTTAGGTGCGTTGCGGTGCATTCCAGTGCATTTTTGGTACATTCCGTTGTGTTTTTGATGTGTTTTACTGGGGTCCAGTACAGTTTTGTACCTAAAAAAATGCAGCATGACCAATTATTTTTTGGCTTTCTGAAATGCACTGGAACGGACTGCAGTGGTGTGAACTATGCCATTGGCATTAATGTGATCAACTTTCTTTGCGTTTTTCAGGCATCAAAAAAACACACTGCACTGCATCCGGTGTGAACTGGCCCTAAATATCATCCCCGGGGGGTGTCTATAGTATGCCTGTAAAGTAGCACATGTTTTCCATGTTTATAACAGTTGGAGAGCAAAATGACATTTCTAAAGTAAAATAATAGTCATTTAAAAGTCCTTGCGGCTGTAATGAATTGCTGGTTCCTGTCAATACAGATATAAGTAATTGAAAGTCTTTGCTAACCAAAAAAAAAATGTGTGGGGGTACCCCCAAATATCCAAACCAGGCCCTTCAGATCTGGCATGGATTTTAAGGGGAACTCCACCCCAAATTTATAAAAAAAATGGCGTGGAGTCCCCCTAAAAATCCACACCAGACCCTTTATCCGAGCACACAACCTGGCCGGCCGCAGGGGAAAAGGGGGGGATGAGAGCGGCCCCCCCTCCCTCCTGGACCGTACCAGGCCACACGCCCTCAACATGGGGAGGATGTCCCCATGTTGATGGGGACAAGGGCCTCATCCCCACAACCCTTGCCGGTGGTTGTGGGGGTCTGCGGGTGGGGGGCTTATCGGAATCTGGAAGACCCCTTTAACAAAGGGGACCCCCAGATCCCGCCCCCCCTGTGTGAAATGGTAATGGGGTACATTGTACCCCTACCATTTCACGAAGAAAGTGTCAAAAAATGTAAAAAATGACAAGAGCCGGTTTTTGACAATTCCTTTATTAATGTCTTTTCTTTTCTTCCATCTTCTTCTTTTCTCCATTCAGGTTTCTTCCTCCATCTTTATCTTTATCTTTATCTTCCTTCTTCCTTCTTCCTTCTTCCTTCGGTGTTCTCGTCCAGCATCTTGCTCCGGCGTCTTCCCTTCTTCTTTCTTCTCCGGCCGCTCCGTTTGAATTGGAGGTTCCCGCTGTGCGACGCTTCAGTTCGCCTCTGGGTCCGCTTACACCCGTGACCCCGCCCCCCTCTGACGCACATGGATTTCACGGGGACTTTCCCCGTGGTGACAGAGGGGGGCGGAGCCACCGGGTGTAAGCAGACCAAGTGGGGAACTGAAGCGTCACACAGCGGGAACCTCCAATTCAAACGGAGCGGCCGGAGAAGAAAGAAGAAGGGAAGACGCCGGAGCAAGATGCTGGACGAGAAGACCGAAGGAAGATGAAGATAAAGATAAAGATGAAGAGGAAGATGAAGATGGAGGAAGAAACCCGAATGGAGAAAAGAAGAAGATGGAAGAAGGAAGAAGAAGATGGAAGAAAAGAGAAGACATTAATAAAGGAATTGTCAAAAACCGGCTCTTGTCATTTTTTACATTTTGACACTTTCCTTGTGAAATGGTAGGGGTACAATGTACCCCTTACCAATTCACATAAGGGGGGGGGGCGGGATCTGGGGGTCCCCTTTGTTAAAGGGGTCTTCCAGATTCCGATAAGCCCCCCGCCCGCAGACCCCCACAACCACCGGCAAGGGTTGTGGGGATGAGGCCCTTGTCCCCATCAACATGGGGACATCCTCCCCATGTTGAGGGCATGTGGCCTGGTACGGTTCAGGAGGGAGGGGGGGCCGCTCTCGTCCCCCCCTCTTCCCCTGCGGCCGGCCAGGTTATGTGCTCGGATAAAGGGTCTGGTGTGGATTTTTAGGGGGACTCCACGCCATTTTTTTAGAAAATTTGGGGTGGAGTTCCCCTTAAAATCCATACCAGATCTAAAGGGCCTGGTTTGGATATTTGGGGGGAACCCCACGTCATTTTTTTTTAATTTGCAGCAGGGTTCCCCTTAATATCCAGTCCAGACCTGAAGGGCCTGGTTATGGAATTTGGGGGACCCCCACGCTTTTTTTTTTTGGTTAGCAAAGACTTTTAAAGACTTTTCTCTATATTGCCGGGAGCCGACAATTCATTAATAGCCGCGGCTGCTTTTAAATGGGTTTTTTTTCCTTTAGAAATGTCATTTTGCCGGCGCACTGGGAAGTTCAGGGCTGCGCCTGTTCAACTTATGCAAATTGACTTAGGTGACTTGACATTTACTAAGATTTTGCCGGCGCAGTGTATCGGCGCATTTAAACCATTGAAATTCCCGCGCTGAGCTCAAAAAAACCTCCCGCAGCTCGAATTGGAATTGCCGGCGCAGCAGGCTGGTTCTGAAAAACTTACTTTCCCTCTCTATTTTGGCCATGTTTGTTATTTGGGCAGGTGTCACTACACTTCCTCACATCACCCCACATCACCCCCAATATTTTCTCACTTCCAGCTTCTTTATATTTAGATTTTAACATGCTGTGCGCCAGGTCCATAGTAGCGCACTGAGCGCCTCCTCCCGGGCGCAGAGAACACTATAGTAAATGGGAAATAGGGCTGCGCTACAGGCGCTAATGTTTTGTAAATACCAAAACAGCCATTGCGCACGCAGATGCGCCAATACTCATGGCGCAAACATTTAGTAAATCAGCCCCATAGTGTCTGAAGATGGGGTGGCCACAGACCCTGAGAAGTTGGAGGCAGTTACCTCCTGGCCAAGACCCACCACTGTGACAGAACTCAGGTCCTTCCTGGGATTCTGTTCCTATTACAGGAGGTTCGTGGAGGGGTTTGCTCGGATAGCCAGGCCCTTGAATGAGCTGCTCAAGACGGAGGGGGAAGAGGATGACTCGGGCCCCAGAAAGCCAGGGGAGTCAGTCAAGGACCAGTGGAATGAGAAATGTGAAGATGCCTTCCAGATGTTGAAAAAGAACTTAACCACTGCCCCTGTTCTGGCCTATGCAGACCCAAAGAAGCCCTATGAACTCCATGTAGATGCCAGCCATGATGGTCTGGGAGGAGTGCTCTATCAGAAGCACGAAGGGCAACTGAGACCTGTTGCGTATGTGAGCAGAAGTCTGACCCCCTCCGAAAAGAACTATCCTACTCATAAGTTGGAGTTCCTGGCCCTCAAGTGGGCCGTAGTTGACAAACTCCGAGATTATCTGTATGGGGCAGACTTTACTGTGAAAACGGACAACAATCCCCTCACCTATCTTTTTACCACAGCATAGTTGGACGCCACAGGACATAGATGGCTGTCGGCGCTGTCGGCCTTCAATTTCAGCCTGAAATACAGACCTGGGGTGGGAAATCGAGATGCGGACGCCTTGTCCAGAAGATCTCATGTCCCCACCTGCAGTACAGAAGACTGGACCCAAGTGGCACCCGACGGGGTGCGGGCCCTCTGTCAAGGGGCTGAACTCCAAGCCAATGGAGGCCCAAGAGCAGAGATAGGGGTTACCATGGTAGGAGTCCCCAAGCAGTACTGTGGGGTAACCCAGCTGGGGGAAGATAATCTACCGAAACTGTCCAAAAAGGAGTTGAGATCCGACCAATTGGAAGACCCCATGGGGAGAGTGGTCCTAGAAGCACTAGAGAACCAGGATCCAAACAGACTCCTACGTCACCCTTCAAAGGAAGCTCGCCTGTTGAAGAAGGAGTGGGACAGGTTGCAGGTGCGTCAGGGAGTGGTCTACCGAAGGGGCCCCTCTGATGACCTGGAAGACAAATGGCAGTTGTTTTTTCCCGAGAAACACAGAGAGACTGTCATGATTGCTCTGCGTGACAACCATGGTCACCTAGGGGCGGAAAGGACTTTCCAACTTGTTAGGGACCGTTTCTATTGGCCCTGCATTAGGGCTGAAGTTGAGGAATACTGCCATTCATGTGCACGATGCATCCAGAGAAAGACTTTGCCCCATCAAGCTGCCCCAATGGGCCATCTACAAAGTCAAAGCCCGCTTGATCTGGTATGCATTGATTTTCTCTGCCTCGAACCCGACCTGAGTGGACTAGGAAATGTTCTGGTACTAACCGACCATTTCACCCGGTATGCCCAGGCCTTCCCAACCAAAGACCAGAAGGCCTCCACTGTGGCCAAGATACTTATGGAGAAGTATTTCATACACTATGGGCTACCACAACGGCTCCATTCAGACCAGGGAAGGGATTTTGAAAGTCAGCTGATACAGAAGCTCCTGGATTCCTTGGGGATTAAGAAGACAAGGACTACCCCCTATCATCCACAAGGTGATGCTCAGCCGGAGAAGTTCAACTGAACCCTGCTCAACATGCTGGGAACTTTAAGTAGTGAAAAGAAGCAACATTGGAGCAACCATATAGCGGCCCTTGTGCATGCATACAATAGCACTATCAGCGACGCTACAGGATACTCACCCTATAGACTCATGTTCGGGAGAGAAGCAAGACTGCCAGTGGATCTGGCCTTTGGCACTTCTATAGACCAGTGTTCTGCTGCTTCCCACAAGGGATATGTCGATAGGCTCAGACGTAATTTGAAAATGGCCTATGAGCAGGCCCAGGCGGCCTCGGAACAAAGGGGGGCCCGCAACAAGAGAATTTTTGATCTAAAGGTTAGGATCCAAGATCTACAACCAGGAGACAGAGTGTTACTACGGAACTTGGGGATCCCTGGAAAACACAAGATTGCAGACAGATGGAGACCTGAACCTTATGTTGTTTGCAAAAGACTGCCAGGCCTACCCGTTTACAGACTTAAGCCAGAAGGGAAGTTGGGGCCTTTGAAGACCTGGCATCAGAACCACCTACTTCCACTAGCTGAGGCGGTTCGGATCCCCCCTATGATAGATTCCCCTGAACCAACGTCTATCCTGGATACTCCCAGACCCAACACTCGGTCCCAGACCCCTCGGACCGAGGATACAGAAGACTCGGAGATAAGTGAAGATGAGGGAGAAAAACTTGGTTGGCTTTGGCCTTCCCAGGCCCTGACAACTTCTGCTATTGATCTTCCACCTGACGAAGATACCGAAGATCAGACACTGAATGCAGAAGCTACTGAGTTCATCCCATCCAGTCCTTGGTCAGATGCTTGGGAGAGTGCCTGTGAATTGCTCCCAGAGGAAGATCCAAGGGAAGCCATGTATCTCCCTGCTCCGGAGCCCAATGCTCCCGAACCATAGGAAATTCCTAAGTCAGTTACAGAAGAAGAGCCTGTTCCAACAGAAAGTCCAAGAGGACAGAGGAAGCGAAGAGCCATAAAGCCTCCCAGGAGATTAACTTACCCACAAATGGGGAAGAGTGCGGAAGACACTGTAGTTACTGCCAGAAGGAGTATGGAAGACCCTGACCCTCCCACTGTTCATTTGGTGGGAGGCAACCCCAACTCACTCTCTGGCACAGTTAGACAGGATACTGATGTTAGTGTGTCCTGTGGGCAGGGGAGTTCACTACCTTGTTTTTGGTGGGAATTTCCTCTGCCGACATCATATGAAACTTTGATTGATGTTGTACGTTCTGTGATTTAAGATTATGTTATCTTTGGGGACCAAAGAGTTTAAGTAGGGGGAGTGTGTAGCGGGGTCTCCTTTAATGGCCCCGGGACTACGTTACCCAGAACCCCATTCGGCCCCAGGGCAGAAGTTTCCACCGCAGAGACTCATGGGAGGGGCTATTTAAGGAAGGAGCGAGGCGGAGCTCGCTCTCTTTGGACACCGCACTGCAAGCAACCAGACTTCCTGTGCAGATCTGCTGCGGTGCAAGGCCCGAAGCCTGGGGCCTTGCGTGACTTCCGAAGAGCCTTCCATCCCACTGCGGAGCCTGGGTGGATCCTGATTTGTCGAGTGAGGACATCAGTTGGATCGGGGACCCGATCGTTGCAGACGCTGTGTGCGGATACACAGCAGGTGGAAGTCCTGGACTGGGATCGCGTCCGGAGTGGTAAGCGGGCACCTGCCCAGACCAATAGACTGTGCCGTGTTCAGGCCTATAGACTGCATAGGCCCACAGTTCGTTTATCTGCTGTTTCACGGGGGGACAAGTAGCAGGACAGAGTTGAAGTGTCCCCCCCCCAGTATAGTTGTTCCAAGCTATTGCCTGTTGTGGATTGCAAACTACAAATTTCATCAAGTGCACCACCGAAAGCTGACATGCGAAGAAATCCTTATAGGAAGTGACTGAGATTTACTCCATGTCAGGCCTGACTCGGGTGGGGAGATAGGATATTGTTTAGTGCGCCATAGGGCACGCATACCATAATAGCTATGCGTGGTGGAGTACCGCGCAGCGCCATTATAGTGTGCTGAATTGATTGCTGCAGGGCTCTGCAAGCCAGTTGCATGTGTGATGTTGTACCTATGCTATTCACTATAAGAGTAAAACCGTTGTAATTCATCTCTCGCCTCAGTGTGTTGTCTTACTGTGTAGAGATTAATTCATGCAATACAATTAATGTGGTACAAGTATAACCCTAGACTAACTGTGCCAGAGTGGGTTGAGTAAGATTGCCGGGGGTTGGCGGTACTGCACACAGGGCCCGAAATCAAACCAGCGGCTCTCTTAGCTGGGGGTAGCGCTACACATGATTCACAAGTTATGACATAAATCACATATTTAGTGTTACAATTGATAAATTGTGTGATATCAAATGTTCGTCCATTGGTGCAAGATATAACCCAATCACCCCTTTTGATGAAACGACAGTAATCGCAGCTGTAAGGCCCCTTTCACACTGGGGCATTTTTCATGCGGTTTAGCGCTAATACTAGCGCTATTATACCGCATGAAAAAATCATGCCCTTTAGCCTTCAATGTGAAAGCCCGAAGGCTTTCACACTGAAGCGGTGCGCTAGCAGGACCGCTCCAAAAGTCCTGCTAGCCGCTTCTTTACAGCGGTGAAGGAGCTGTGTGTTCACCGCTCCTTTACCGCGGTCTCCCATTAAAATCAATGGGACAGCGTGGTAATACCGCCCGCAAACCGCGGCAATAGCCGCGGTTTGCGGGCGGTATTAACCCTTTTTCGGCCGCTAGCGGGGGTTAAATTCACCCCCCTAGTGACCGCATACCGCGGTAAGAACGACGGTATAGCAGCGCTGAAAATCGCGCTGCTATACCGCCACCGCTCCTGCCCGCCCCAGTGTGAAAGGGGCCTTAATGCCACATCTAAATGTGCCTTTGAACTGAAGCCACTTGTTACCTGGGGTTTTGCTGGAAAAAAGACTTGGTGAAAGGGAACCCCCCAATGTAGGTGCTCGTCGGGATACCGTTTTTATGCCCTTGGACAATATTTCATTATATGTGGCATCATTGAATAAAATAGGAAGGTATTTAACTACTTGCTTACTGGGCACTTAAACCCCCTTCCTGCCCAGGCCAATTTTCAGCTTTCAGCGCTGTCACGCTTGGAATGACAATTGCGCGGTCATGCGACGTGGCTTCAAAACAAAATTGACGTCCTTTTTTTCCCACAAATAGAGCTTTCTTTTGGTGGTATTTGATCATTTCTGCGGTTTTTATTTTTTGCGCTATAAACAAAAATAGAGCGCCGATTTTAAAAAAAAATACAATATTTTTTTACTTTTTGCTATAATAACTATCCCAATTTTTTTTTTTTATATTTTTTTCCTCAGTTTAGTCCGATACGTATTCTTCTACATATTTTTGGTTAAAAAAAAAAAATCGCAATAAGCGTTTATTGATTGGTTTGCGCAAAAGTTATAGCGTTTACAAAATAGGGCATATTTTTATAGCATTTTTATTAATATTTTTTTTTTTACTAGTAATGGCGGCGATCAGTGATTTTTATTGTGACTGCGACATTATGGCGGACACATCGGACACTTTTGACACCATTTTGGGACCATTGTCATTTTTACAGCGACCAGTGCTATAAAAATGCACTGGTTACTGTAAAAATGACACTGGCAGGGAAGGGGTTAACACTAGGGGGCGAGGAAGGGGTTAAATGTATTCCCTAGGAGTGATTACTACTGTGTGGGGGAGGGGACTGACTGGGGGAGGTGACCGAGCTGTGTCCCTATGTACAAGGGACACAGCATCGGTCTCCTATCCCTGACAGGACGTGGATCTCTGTGTTTACACACACAGATCCCCGTCCTTGTCTGTGTACACGCCGATCGCGGGTGCCTGGCGGACATCGCGGCCGCCAGGCACGCGCATCGGCATCTCAGTGATGCGCCGCCGGCGGCGCTCACGCGCCCCCTAGTGGCCGGAATAGCCGAGGATGTCTATTGACGTCCTCCCGGATTTATAGAGCCACCTTGAGGCCGTCATTCGTCAATGGCCCAGGTCTTAGGTGGTTAATAACGGTGTTCTTAATCTTAGTGTACTCAGTGCTGTACGGAGTAGAAAAGACAGGAATGTTACTATAAGTATCAGATGTAGTTTTTAATTTTCGAGTGTTCGTTAATAGACTGTCCCTCTGTATGATGCCTGTAGCTGCAAGGGCTCTATCTATGATATGTGATGGATATCCCCTGTGTTGGAAACGTAAAGCCATTTTCTGGGCTTCCTCAAACTTGTGTGGCTCACTACAGAGGCGTTTTAATCTGAGAAATTGTCCGTAGGATACCCCCTTAATAGTGTGACTGGGGTGCGCCAAATCGGCTCTTAGCAAGGTATTGCCTGCTGTAATTTTCCTGTGTAGATTAGTGGTTATCTCACTGCCGGTCCCTGTTAGTGTTACATCTAGGAAGTCTATAGTGCTCACATGGAGTTTTCCCGTGAATTTTAGGTTTAAAGAATTGTCATTAAAGTAATTTAACCACTCACTGAGATCTGCTTGACCATCTGATGAGATGAACAACAGGTCATCTATGTACCGACAGTAGAACGCTGTATCCACTCGACGGGGGCTATCATGTCCAAAGATGCGGGACCTCTCCCACCAGCCCATGAAAAGGTTGGCTAATGAGGGAGAAAATTTAGCTCCCATAGAGGCTTCCGCATCTCTGGAGATAATAGACCCCGTCGAAAATAAAAAAATTGTGAGTTAACAGGTACTCCAAGGCTTCCAGGATAAATTCCTGGAGAATCAAGGAGAATCTGCCCGATTCCTGTAAAAATGTGGCAACCGCTCTCACACCTGGACCATGAGGAATGCTCGAAAATAAGCTAACCACATCGCAGCTAACCCATCTAAAATTATCTTCCCAGACAAAATGATTTAATTTGGACAAAAGCTGTTTGGTATCCCTTAGATAACCAGGTAGATCCACCACCAAGGGTTGGAGCTGACTGTCCAACCACTCGCCGAGGCGCTCATTGAGTGAACCTATCCCCGCCAAAATGGGTCTGCCTACAAGGGGGTTTAACCACTTGTGCACCTTTGGCAGGTGATGGAAAACTGGAGTTATGGGGCATTCAGGGATGAACATGTCTCTCTCCTTTTCTGTAAATATGCCTGCGAGTACAGCTCTATCCGGGAGAGAACACAACGCTTTTTTGAAGGGTATAGTGGGATTGCCTCTTAATACATGGTAAGTGTTCAGGTCGGACAATTGGCGTATTGCCTCGTCCCTGTATGTAACTGAATTAAGGATTACCACCGACCCCCCCT
The DNA here is from genome assembly GCA_029206835.1 of Rana muscosa. Lineage (NCBI taxonomy): Eukaryota > Metazoa > Chordata > Amphibia > Anura > Ranidae > Rana > Rana muscosa. Next base: position 276,921,413 of record CM055119.1, on the reverse strand, counting down.
TATCAGCATTCCTAATAACTATGGTTTTGTCTAGTTCTAATGTTTTAAAAGCTTGTTGCTCCTTAACTGATAGATTGTTATGTTGGTTGGGTTTCTTATGACAGTTGCGAGCCAGGCGAGTCAAATCCCTCTCTACCATCTTTTGGAATAAATCTAGATCGTTACCCCTAGATCCGACCGGATAAAAATCTGACCTTAACTTAAAAGAAACAGTGTTAGGTACATCGGTGGGGTCTATGGGGCACGGATCTGATTCACATGCCAATTCAGTCAAATCCTGTAACATACAGACATCTTTAAATAAGATAGGAGAGGGAGGTGACTCACCCGTTTGTGTTACGCTTTTCTGGACATCCACTAGGTCAGCCAGGGGTTCAAAATAATATTTCTTTAGGGTAATGCTGCGGGAAAATGTATTGACATCTAAAAGTGTCCCAAATAAATCAAAATGCCTGGTAGGGCAAAAGTTCAGTCCTTTAGATAGTAAGGTCAATTCTTCATTGGTCATGATTCTGTCCGAAAGATTCATCACATTAATTATTTCCTCTTCCCTCGTAACGTGTATGGGGCATTTTTCTGATTTCCTGGGTTTCTGTCCACCTCTTCTTGTTTTCTTGTATTGGATTTCTTCTTTGCTTTTGTATTGACCCACAAGGGTTTCTAGGGGGGTGATCACCATCCACTTGATTCGGGTGGGTAGTCGGTTGTTCTGGTGACTACCTACACCTTAGTTTAACCACCACTAGAGATACAGGCTATTTATATGGTCATATCAGTATGGTTTCTTTGAATGGGTTTTTTTCTTCTTTTTTCCTTCCCCCCCTCTTTTTTTCTCCTTTTTTCTTTTCCCTTTCCCTACACAGGTGTGTGTTCTTTCTCACAATCACATTACTCACCCTAATTACCTTTACAGGTAACACCTAACATTTTACCAATTAACCAATTAGAACTTTGATCATTATTTTTTCACTTGTCATGTGAATAGAGGTATAAATTTGATGTGAATTTTAGTGTATGTTAGCTATGAATAAGCACTGATTTGCAGTGCGAAACATGTCAGCTCCTTTTTCTGTTTTTTGCTGTCATATGTGTTGATGTCACCTTGTTTTTTTAAATAAAGAACCAATTTTTTGGAGTGCGGCTGTCCAAGCTTTTTCTTCAGTTCCTGCATTGTTATATGCAATCGCCTGCACCCACGGCTTCGGATCCAGTAATCAGATCAACAGCTACGTCTGAGCGGTAACTTCTTCTACACAGAATCTATTTTACACCCCAGAGGCTACATAGCATTTACCCAGAAAGATCTGCAAATTGCACTCAGTATGGTGGTGAGGAAGGTACATACATGCACATGTTCTGGAACTGCCCTAAAGTGGCCCGGTTCTGGACGAGGTTAGTTGAACTCATAAACTTTCGTCTTCAGCTGGATATACCAGTCACCCCTACATTATTGCTCCTGAGCATCCATGATGATGATCAAAGGCCCAGGTACACCAAAATATTTCTGTGTTTTCTATTATTTTATGCTAGAAGAGAAATTATACTAAAGTGGAATTCCCGATCCCCCCCTCCGTGGGTTCGTGGGAAAAGTCCATTACCTCGGCTCTTCCTATGTACAAACTGACTTATATTTCTCAGGGCAACTCCTGTTTATATAAAAGAGTCTGGCAACCCTGGCCCGCTTAATGGACACTGGTATCTCTTTTCAGACCTTTGTACAGGGTGGGCCAGACCCCCTGGTGTCGACCATACTACCTTTTCTTTTCTTTTTGGGAGGGATGTTTAGTTGTGCATGCTCTGTTGACACCTCTCTGTAATGTATATCTGTATTATTTCCAGACTTTCTACATGTACTTTTCACGATTTTCATGTTATGCCTTATAACCTGTATTGTTTCTATATTTTTTCTCAATAAAAGAACATTCTGTTCATGTTAAAAAAAAAAAACAATATTGAAACGAAACTGAAAACAATACAAAACATTTATACAGAAACTGATTATTCACAGATTAAAACCTAAAATAAAGCAAGACTGAGGCAGTTTTCATACAGTTTGAGTTGCAGGGCTCAATTCACTAAAGGATATCTCATGATATAATTGAATCAGGTGACACATTTTCTCTAATTATCTCATGAGATGCTGAAAATGTCAATTCACTATCACCTCATGAGTTATTTACCTCACAAACCAAAGACATGAGGTAAATAACCCATAAAACGGTGTTAAAGTCAATTCACTAAAGGTAATAAATAAATAAATGCATGAGTTAACTACTTGCTTACTGGGCACATATACCCCCTTCCTGCCCAGGCGAAATTTCAGCTTTCAGCACTGTCACGCTTTGAATGACAATTGCGCGGTCGTGCGACGTGGCTCCCAAACAAAAGTGACGTCCTTTTTTTCCGCACAAATAGAGCTTTCTTTTGGTGGTATTTGATCACCTCAGTGGTTTTTATTTTTTGCGCTATAAACAAAAATAGAGCACCAATTTTGAAAAAAAAGCAATATTTTTTGATTTTTGCTATAATAAATATCCCAAATTTTTTTTAAAAAAATATTTTTTTCCTCAGTTTAGGCCGATACGTATTCTTCTACATATTTTTGGTAAAAAAAAAATTGCAATCGGCATTTATTGATTGGTTTGCGCAAAAGTTATAGCGTTTACAAATAGGTGGTAGTTTTATGGCATTTTTATTATTTATTTTTTTAATTAGTAATGGCGGCGATCAGTGATTTTTTTCGTGACTGCGACATTATGGCGGACACAGCGGACACTTTTGACACTATTTTGGGACCATTCACATTTATACAGCGAACAGTGCTATAAATATGCACTGATCACTGTATAAATGTGACTGGCAGGGGAGGGGTTAACACTAGGGGGCGAGGAAGGGGTTAAATGTGTTCCCTGGGAGTGATTACTACTGTGGGGGGAGGGGACTGACTGGGGGAGGTGACCGATCTGTGTCCCTATGTACAAGGGACACAGCATCAGTCTCCTTTCCCTGACAGGATGTGGATCTCTGTGTTTACACACAGAGATCCATGTCCTTGTCTGTGTACCGGCCGATCGCGGGTACCTGGCGGACATCGCGCCCGCCAGGCACGCGCATCGGCATCACAGTGACGCGTCTGGCACGCGCACGCCGCCGGCGGCGCTCGCGCACCCCCCAGTGGCCGGAGGAGCGGAGGCTGTAAAAAGACGGCCTCCCGGCATTGTAGAACCACCTTGCGGCCGTACATAGTCGTACGGCGGGCGCGAGGTGGTTAAATAAGGAGTGGTCCATGCATGTAAGGAATGTAAAAACATAATAGCCAATTTGGAGTAGTCTCTACCATTCCTCCCAACTTTGAAAAGTTCCACCGTGGGACCATTCAGTCCCTCACACCACAGTTGTTGAGTGGGGGGGGTGCTGCAGCAGGACGGATTCTTTTTTTTTTTAAGTTGTCTTACCTCCCTCCCGTGCTTCATCCACTGGCTCCTCTTCCTCTGATTCCTGCTGTGAGGGAAAATGATCACTATCACGGGACTGCGGGAAAGAAGTGTCAATGCAGGAAAAACCTGCAGAATCCGCGCATGTTGGGAGGTATCTTTTTGGATCGGTTTCTTAACAGTAATGCAAAGAAACCTAAATATGGAAAAACACAGAATCATTGGGGGGAATTTACTAAGTATAACTAAAGGCAAGACGTGTTTTTTGTTTTTGTTTGGGTATAGTGGTGATGGATTAGCATGTCAGGTTTTTATTGCTGTTTGTGCCCCCATTAGAGAGATTCACCCTCTCTATTTGTCCTGTTTACCATTATCATTGAAAGTGACAGAAAATCCCACATTCTGGGTTGCCCCCAGAAAAATAAATAGAAGGAAATCTTCCAATGGGGACATTAGTTCTGGTGATCTGGGGTTCCCCAAGGGATTCTTTTAATTTTTAGGGATTTCCTCTCCTTTCCTGTTTGTGACAGAAGTTAAAGCAAATCTCCCCAATGACAAAGCTGTCTTTTTTATAGGTGAAAAAACTGTATTTATATATGTGTGTGTGATTTTTAAAACTATTTTCATTCAATATTTGACATTTATAAAGATTTTTTTTATTTACTTAATTTAACTTTTTTTTTTTTCCTTGATACACCACGTGTGTCCTGTGAAGGCAGCTTCCCTTTGACTGGTATTCTAGTCATCTTTTTTCTTTTGTTCTAATACATATGCTGCATGGACCGCACGGACTTGTGAGATGGAATATTTCTACAGTTTAACCACTTAAGCCCCGGACCATTTCGGGCCATTAGGACCAGGCCTGTTTTTGGGATTCGGCACTGCGCTGCTTTAACTGTAAATTGTGCGGACATGCAATGTTGTACCCAAATGAAATTTGCGTCCTTTTCTTCCCACAAATAGAGCTTTCTTTTAATGGTATTTGATTGCCTCTGCGATTTTTATTTTTTGCGATATAAACAGAAAAAGACCGAAAATTTTGAAAAAAAATGATATTTTCTACTTTTTGTTAAAAGGAAAATTGAATAAACTCAATTTTAGTCATACATTTAGGCCAAAATGTATTCAGCCACATGTCTTTAGTAAAAAAAATGTCAATAAGCGTATATTTATTGGTTTGCACAAAAGTTATAGCGTTTACAAACTAGGGTACATTTTCTGAAATTTACACAGCTTTAAATTTATGACTGCCTATCTCATTTCTTGAGGTGCTAAAATGGCAGGGCAGTACAAAACCCCCCCAAATGACCCCATTTTGGAAAGTAGACACCCCAAGGAAATTGCTGAGAGGCATGTTGAGCCCATTGAATATTTTTTTTTTTGTCCCAAGTGATTGAATAATGACAAAAAAAAAAAAAAAAATGTACAAAAAGTTGTCACTAAATGATATATTGCTCACACATGCCATGGTTATATGTGGAATTGCACCCCAAAATACATTCTGCTGCTTTTCCTGAGTACGGGGATACCACATGTGTGGGACTTTTTGGGAGCCTAGCCGCGTACAGGGCCCCAAAAACCAAGCACCGCCTTCAGGATTTCTAAGGGCGTAAATTTTTGATTTCACTCCTCACTACCTATCACAGTTTCGAAGGCCATAAAATGCCAAAATAGCACAAAACCCCCCCAAATTACCCCATTTTGGAAAGTAGACACCCCAAGCTATTTGCTGAGAGGCATGTTGAGTCCATGGAATATTTTATATTTTGCCACAGGTTGCGGGAATATGACAAACTTTTTTTTTTTTTGCACAAAGTTGTCACTAAATGATATATTGCTCACACATGCCATGGGCATATGTGAAATTACACCCCAAAATACATTCTGCTGCTTCTCCTGAGTACGGGGATACCACATGTGTGGGACTTTTTGGGAGCCTAGCCGCGTACGGGACCCCAAAAACCAAGCACCGCCTTCAAGGTTTCTAAGGGCATAAATTTTTGATTTCGCTCCTCACTACCTATCACAGTTTTGAAGGCCATAAAATGCCAAGATGGCACAAAACCCCCCCAAATGACCCCATTTTGGAAAGTAGACACCCCAAGCTATTTGCTGAGAGGCATGTTGAGCCCATTGAATATTTTTTTTTTGTCCCAAATGATTGAATAATGACAAAAAGAAAAAAAAAATGTACAAAAAGTTGTCACTAAATGATATATTGCTCACACATGCCACGGTTATATGTGAAATTACACCCCAAAATACATTCTGCTGCTTCTCCTGAGTACGGGGATACCACATGTGTGGGACTTTTTGGGAGCCTAGCCGCGTACGGGACCCCAAAAACCAAGCACCGCCTTCAAGGTTTCTAAGGGCATAAATTTTTGATTTCACTCCTCACTACCTATCACAGTTTTGAAGGCCATAAAATGTCAAAATAGCCCAAAACCCCCACAAATGACCCCATTTTGGAAAGTAGACACCCCAAGCTATTTGCTGAGAGGCATGGTGAGTATTTTACAGCTCTCATTTGTTTTTGAAAATTAAGAAAGACATTTTTTTTTCTTTTTTTTTTTCTTTTTTTACATTTTCAAAACTTTGTGACAAAAAGCGAGATCTGCAAAATACTCAACATACCTCTCAGCAAATAGCTTGGGGTGTCTACTTTCAAAATGGGGTCATTTGGGGGGGTTTTGTGCCATCTGGGCATTCCATGGCCTCCGAAACTGTGATAGGCAGTGAGGAGTGAAATCAAAAATTTACACCCATAGAAATCCTGAAGGCGGTGCTTGGTTTTTGGGGTCCCGTACGCGACTAGGCTCCCAAAAAGTCCCACACATGTGGTATCCCCGTACTCAGGAGAAGCAACAGAATGTATTTTGGGGTGTAATTCCACATATGCCCATGGCATGTTTGAGCAATATATAATTTAGTGACAACTTTTTGTACATTTTTTTTTTGGTCATTTTTCAATCACTTGGGACAAAAAAAATAAATATTCAATGGGCTCAACATGCCTCTCAGCAAATAGCTTGAGGTGTCTACTTTACAAAATGGGGTCATTTGGGGGGGGTTTGAACTGTCCTGGCATTTTATGCACAACATTAGGAAGCTTATGTCACACATCATCCACTCTTCTAACCACTTGAAGACAAAGCCCTTTCTGACACTTTTTGTTTACATGAAAAAAAAAATTTTTTTGCAAGAAAATTATGTTGAACCCCCAAACATTATATATTTTTTTAAAGCAAAGGCCCTACAGATTAAAATAGTGGGTGTTGCATTTTTTTTTCCACACAGTATTTGCGCAGCGATTTTTCAAACGCATTTTTTGGGGGAAAAACACACTTTTTTTATTTTTAATGCACTAAAAAACACTATATTGCCCAAATGTTTGATGAAATAAAAAAGATGATCATAGGCCGAGTACATGGATACCAAACACGACATGCTTTAAAATTGCGCACAAACGCGCAGCGGCGACAAACTACATTCATTTTTAAAAGCATTTAAAAGCCTTTACAGGTTACCACGTTAGATTTACAGAGGAGGTCTACTGCTAAAATGACTGCCCTCGATCTGACCTTCGCGGTGATACCTCACATGCATGATGCAATTGCTGTTTACATATGACGCTAGACCGACGCTTGCGTTCGCCTTTGCGCAAGAGCAGGGGGGGACAGCGGTGCTTTTTTTTTTTTTTTTTTTTTTATTATTTATTTGGCTTTTTTATTTTTAAACTGTGCCTTCCATATTTTATTTTTTTACCATTTTTATCGTTATCTCAGGGAATGTAAATATCCCCTATGATAGCAATAAGTAGTGACAGGTACTCTTTTTTTGAAAAAAATTGGGGGGTTAGACCCTAGATCTTTCCTCTGCCCTCAAAGCATCTGACCACACCAAGATCGGTGTGATAAAATGCTTTCCCAATTTCCCAATGGCGCTTTTTATATCCGGGGGGGACATTCCCTCCCACTGCTTGTAAAAGCAGTCTAGAGGCTAATTATCTGCTAGAATTGCTTTTACATGAAAGCCGGCTGCTGGCTGAAAAGAATGATACCAAGATGATACCTAAACCCGCAGGCATCATTCTGGTATAAACATTCAAAGTCCAGCAACATACCAGTACGTTGCTGGTCCTTGTTGGACATGTATTGTAATCTTTTTTTTCATACAGCCTATTGGCTGAACGAAAAAAAGAGATTGATTGGTGGGTATGCCCACCATTAGAATACCTCCCTTCATCCACCCACTTCTAATGATGGGCATATATGCCGAAGCATGGGGGCATCCTCCCGCAAAAAAGTTATGCCGCGTACACACGGTCAAGCCTTCGTCGGAATTTCGACCGTATGTACGCGGCATAAAAGGTTATGCCGCGTACACACGGTCGGACTTTTCCACGGGCAAGCCTCCGTTGGAATTTCAACCGTATATACGCGGCATTAGGAGCAAAATCGCTCCTCCGCCCCTGCTGCCCCCATGCTTCGGCATATATGCTCTTTTTTTTAACTGTGGTGGTGAAATCACCTCCTACAGCGTTGGAGTCACGGCTTTATGTATCGTGGGAGCAAACGCTGTTGCTGTCAAGATAAATAGATCCGCGCTGCAACTGAATGGCGTACCTGCTAAGCAAATGGTGGTTAACATTAAAACAAAGTAACATTACAGTACAACAGTAAGACCTTACCATGCCATACCTGCAAAGCAAATACCAAAACAAAACCTAGTAAAAAATAAAAAAAAGTTTTAACGCAACCTGTGCCTAAAATATATATATGCCGAAGCATGTGAGCATCCTCCCGCAAAAAAGTTATGCCGCGTACACACGGTCGGAATTTTCCACGGGCAGGCCTCCGTCGGAATTTCGACCGTATGTACGCGGCATTAGGAGCAAAATCGCTCCTCCGCCCCTGCTGCCCCCATGCTTCGGCATATATGCTCTTTTTTTTAACTGTGGTGGTGAAATCACCTCCTACAGCACTGGAGTCACGGCTTTATGTATCGTGGGAGCAAACGCTGTTGCTGTCAAGATAAATAATTCCGCGCTGCAGTTGAATGGCGCACCTGAAAACAAAAAATTACATACCTGAAAAGCAAGCATGATAAAACATTGCAGAATAGAATACAGTAAAAAAGAGCAGAACAATAGAGAGAAAATAGAGAGAGAGAGAACAATAAAACTACAACTATTTTTGGTTTTTTTATTTTATATTTTTTTTGTGTTTTGTTTTTTACGTTTTTTTTTTCTTTTTTACACTTTTTTTTGTAACTTTACAACTGTAATGGTTCGGGTCTCTCAAAATGTAATGGCATCTTGGGAGACCCTGTGTAAGTGTGTCCTTGTCTGTGAAATGCTGTACCCTACGCTAAAACTTCACTTTTGAGTGGTAGCGTTCAAAACATTCACCTTGGCAAAGACCAGGCTTGTCAGGACAGAGTGGACAAAAACTACGGGTGTCACGCCTAAATCCGCGCTTGCTACAGACACGACATCTTTTTTGGGGGTGGCTTTGGGTAGGGGTACTCGGGAGGACATACGAATAATGCCTCTCATGCAGCCGGCTTACTGCATTTGGTAGGGGATGGTGAGGTGCAGAACCGCCTGGATACAGGAGTTCTGTGACTATCTCATTCTGGAATTTTAGAAGAGATAACGTCCCGCCTGAAGCTCTGTATAGCACATGAGCCTTCAGCAAAGCCAATTGGAATAATGATAGAGACACTTTTTTGTACCAGCGTCTCGCCTTACGGTCAATTAGATACGGCGCCATCAACTGGTCGTTGAGGTCCACCCCTCCCCTATTTTGGTTATATTCGTGGACACAGAGGGGTTTCTCCACAACACCAGTCGCCGTACGAATTTGGACTGTCGTGTCTGCATGAAGGGAGGTAAGAAGGAAAACATTCTTATTGTCCCTCCACTTCATAGCGAGCAAGTTATTACACTTTACGCAGGCTCTCTCCCCCAGCCTAAGACGGGCATCTACAAGCCGCTGGGGAAAGCCCCGGCGATTAGGTCGCACGGTGCCACATGCTCCAATCTGATGATCAAACAAGTGACTAAACAGTGGCACGCTCGTGTAATAATTGTCCACATACAAGTGGTACCCCTTTCCGAATAAGGGTGACACCAAGTTCCACACTATCTTGCCAGCGCTCCCTATGTAATCCGGGCAGTTGACCGACTCAATCTGACTATCTTTTCCCTCATAAACCGTAAAGTTCACTACATAGCCTGTTGCCCTGTCACAGAACTTGTAGAGCTTGACCCCGTATCTGGCACGCTTGCTGGGAAGGTACTGCTTGAAAGACAAGCGGCCAGAAAATTTAATCAGGGACTCATCAACGCAGACAACTTGATCGGGAGTAAACAAGGCTGCAAAACGTTCGTTGAAGTGGTTTATGAGGGGCCGAATTTTATAGAGCCGGTCGTATTCAGGGTCCCCACGTGGACGACAAAGTTCATTGTCGTTGAAGTGCATGAACCGCAAAATCTGCTCGTATCGTGCCCTGGACATGGAGGCAGAGAACACGGGCATGTGGTCAATTGGGTGCGTGGACCAATAAGCACGCAATGACGGAAATTTATGTGTGCCCATGTTGAGGGAAAGGCCCAGAAAGGTCTTAAATTCGGAAACCGTAATTGGTTTCCAATTTCTGGCAATTTTAGGCAACTGGGGGTTAGCGGCGATAAATTGACCAGCATATAAATTACTCTGGTCCACAATAGATCTATAGAGATCTTCCGTGAAAAACAGCGAATAAAAATCAATTGGAATAAAATCAGCTGTTTCCACCTGAATACCGGGTTGGGCAGTGAATGGGGGAAGTACGGGTTCTGCAGAAGTGGTGGGGACCCAATCAGGATAGGCGAATTCTGCAGGAAGGGCAGTATGGGCACGACGGGCCTGCCTTTGTCTTCTTGGTGGCAGCGGGACACTACTTGCGCTTGCCACCTCGCCAGCTTGAACTGCACTTATGGGACTCGCCACGTCACCAAGTGTTACTGCAGTGCTGGATGTACGTCCAGGCTGTACTAGGCCGCTGGTGCTTGCCAGTTCACCAGAAGGAATAGCGGCGCTAGTACTACTCTGCTCCATGATACGAGAGACCTGCGGTTCTTGCTCCTCAACAACCTCAGAAGATCGGGATCGTGTACACCTGACCTTAGCAGGGACCTCAACTTCGTCGTCAGAGCTATCTGACGTGGGGCCGCTGACGTCACTGTCTTCTACGGGAAGATATTCTGAGCCTGAATCTGACAGATACGTGACCTCCTCTTCACTATCTGTCATGCTCAGAATCTCGTAGGCCTCTTTACTAGTGTACCTTCGTCTTGCCATTTTGGGCTCTAAATTTAGGGGTACACTAGTAAGATTCACAGGAAAAAAAGCACCTGACTGTCGTCAGCAAATATATCAAACGCTACAAAAAAACTTAGCGATCGCAGGGATCAGGCCTGTCTCTGCGAACGCTGCAGTTATGTGTGTTGTGTTTGGTAAGTGACAGTGATCGATCGATACTGCACTTGGGTGGGCTGGGCTGGGCTGGGCTGGGCGGAGGGGCTAAACGCAGGCGCTAGCAGGTATCTGGGCTGATCCTGCTAACACTGCGTTTTTGGGAACCCTAAACCGCTGGGGATGCTAGTATAGATCTGATCAGATACTATACCACTAAGGGGGGTGTATGCTTTGCGCGTGGGTGTTAGCGTTACTGGCACTAACCTAACACTGCCTGGGGCGACGCAGACCCTCTCTGGCGCTAAAACCTAATTGATCTCACCCGCCGGGCGATCAGGGGGGTTAAACCTTTATTGGGTTATATACGGCGGGTGCCCTGATGCTATAAAAAGCAAACTAATCAACCAGCGTCACCCGTAACCTTTATATGGTGATCACTGGTGAAAGGGTTAACTAGGGGCAATCAGGGGGTTAAAACCTTTATTAGGTTAAATATGGGGGTACCTGACACTATATAAAAACCTGACGGGTAACCTAAATAACTAAATAACTTACTGGCTAACCAGTGACACCAGTGACGCTTATACGGCGATCACTGGTGAAAGGGTTAACTCTAGGGGCAATCAGGGGGTTAAAATAATATATGGGGGTACCTGACACTAATAAAAACCTGCGGCGAACCTAAAAAAAAATAACTGCCTATCTAAAACACCAGCGACACGAATACAGCGATCGGAAAAACAATCGCTTAGTGACGCTGAAGTTAGGGGGTGAAAGGGTTACCTGGGGGGTGATCAAGGGGGTTAAACCTTTATTGGGGGGGGGGGTTAGGGGGCTACCCTGGACCTAAAGGGGCCTAATCCTAACTGCCCTGCAACTTTTTACAATCACAGATGACACTAAATGCAGTGATCAGTAAAATAAATGATCACTGCAATCAGTGACACTGTGATTGGGGGCTTTGGGGTGACCTGGGGGGTGATTTGTGTGCCTATGTGTACCTACGTGTCAGTGGACTGTTGGTGCACTAACCTGCTTCTTCTCTCCTCGGCGCCGGGAACGAAAAGACCGCGGCGAGGGAGATGACATCACTTCCTCCAGCCTGTGTTTACATTTCAGGCAGGAGGAAGCAATTTCATTCGCCGGGAGCGATCGCGAGGGGGGGGGGTGGAATCGAGCGGCCGCCCCCTCATGCCTGATCGCTCCCGAACACTTAACGGCCGCTCACTGCAGTGAAGGGGGGTCCGGATGGACCCCCCAACTGCACAAAGGCGATCACGTAGATCTACGTGATTCTGCCTGTCGGTGCCATTCTGCCGACGTAAATCGGCGGTGGGCGGTCGTTAAGTGGTTAAACCATTTTACCTCTTTGTTAGCACCAAAAAAGGTTCTAATCCTTCTCCACTGTATCCATCCCATCATGTCATGAGATAAAATACCACATGGTTTCATGAGTAAAATACTTCACATTTTAATGAAATAACTCGTGTATTTTAGTAGTGTTTTTTTGTAAATTGCAAAAAAATGTGTGAAAAATCTATGTTTTTTTTTTATGTCAGATTTAAAGAGTAAAATAACTTTCCTGACAGACTCCATGGCAGCCTACGTGTGGGTTAATCCCACCCCTCATAGGACCCTTCTCCCATAAATCTTTGCTCTGGGCCAGAGGCCGTGTTTCTTTTTTGTCCTCCTCCTAGGACCAAGATATAGTCTTACCTTTTCATGAAGTTTTTCTGTAATCCAGGCCTGGCGGTGTGCACGGCGATACGTTGGTGGTTAGCGGTGATCCTCTCTGCAGTCCAGCAATCCTAGCTATTAGCAGGTGGACATGGGCGATATGATGTGATACCATGAAGAGCTTACTAACCTGGCCATTGGCAGGCAAGCGGCAATATGGCCAAACGTCCCAGCTATTAGCGGGGGGCTTTGTAAACGCCCGATCGTGCGGTGGGTCGAGCGAACAGCTTCCCAGTCCCAGGTTCTGGTCCGGATCGTGCCGTGCTGGTGGTAATGTACAAAGATATTCGTTTTATATGGCAGCCGTATCTCTGTGTTTTGTGTGTCTCCTTATTTTCTATCAAGCTCCAGTGAGTGGCCACGGCGGCTGGAGCGCAGCTGCGTTCCAGCTCGCCGTTTCAGGAAGTCACTGTGCATCCGCAAGCCGCGAACGAAGATTCCGTGCTTGGTTCATGGAGGCGCAGTTTCGCCAAAATGGCGGCGGCGGTCGCGCATGTGATTGGCCGCCACCGGATGGCAACTTTTTCCGGCGCAGGTGCGCTGTGGGGCGGTGACATCGTTAACGGTGGCTGATCTAAATAGCTGTCAAAGCAGCTATTACTTGGGATGACTTGCAGGCTTATGCAGTGTTTAGATGGTCTCTGGTTTACAAGGTAAATTGTTTGCTGCAGGCTCCCTGGGTGCTGGCTTTGTTATGTGCTCTCTCATGCCTGTTGTCACTCCTGTTTCTCATAAGGCTTTAATGATTCATTTCACTTTCAAAATGCCTTGCCATGGATCTGTCACCGCCCTCTTGTGGCCAACCCTTGCGCTGCAGGTAGGATTTATTTCTTTTCTACCTGTGATGCTTGGGTTCACTCATTCAGGAGCTCTTAACCCTTTCTTTTTCACTCAGCTCTTCTAGGTCTGAACACCAAAGCACGGCAAAGACCGTCCTAGGTCTCAACGTCGTCACTCCTCTTCAAGGTCCAGACGTCATAGATCTTCCTTTAGATCTAGGTACCACAGATAGGAGTCTAAAACCACCTCTGGGCGTCACTCTCACCGCCACTCCAGCCGCTCTGTGAGGAAAGCCTGCTGGGTATGCGGGGCCCAGGTTCCTGAAGGCAAATCGCTCTGCGAGCGATGCTTTTCTAAAGTCGCATAAGAAAGAGAGGGTGTAGACCAACAAGTGGAAGCACTGGTCAGAAAGGTGGTCCGTGAGTCCCTGAGTAAAGCGGATTCTGGTCATACCCACAACCCTGCTGGCGACACTATGTCAGTCCCTATTAGGGATGATCTCAAGGCTCCAGGCCCTTCACAGCCAAGCCATTCCTCAATTGAAGCCTCAGACAGTGAGGTGGAGGTAGATGACCCTGGTGCAGGTTTTGAATTTGCCCTAGTACCACAGCTGGTCAAAAGCTGTCAAAGAAGCTTTGAGATGGAAGAGCCAGTGGAGGCACCCTCCAAACAGAGGAAATATTTTAAACACCTCAAAAAAGAACGCCCTAATTTCTCCTTTTTGGGTGCAATAATTACCGATGAATGGGGTGGTGTTGAAAGGAAGAATTGCCTGTTAATGAAGGTATCAAAAATGTACCCATTTAAAAGCAAGGATGTAAAACACCTGGAGTCGGCTCCTCTCATTGACTCAGCCCTAATGAGGATGGTGAGGCACGTCACACTCCCATTGGGAGGATACTGTTTCCTGTAGGGATGGCCTGGAGTGGAAAATTTATACCGACCTCAAGCGGATCTACATTACAGCGGGTATGACCTGCAAACCAGCTCTAGCTCTCGCAGCCCTTTCTAAAGCGATGGAAGTCTGGGCAGACGACATAGATGCTTCTCTGAGGAGCATCTTGGAAGAACTGGACAGGAGCTCACCTATTCATGGGCTAAGGTTGGCGTTGGCTTTTCTCGTGGGGCTTCCCTAGACATAATTCGCCTGGTGGCTCGGATCATGCTGACATCTGTCACGGCTAAGCGTGCCTTGTGGCTGCGCCCATGGATAGCTGACCCTGCCTCCAAGCAGGCATGGTGCAGGATTCCATTTGGGGGTTCGTCCCTCTTTGGGAACATATCGGACAGTGCCATCACCCATGCCACAGGGGGCAAGTCGGAGTTCCTTCCCCAGGATCGCCGTTTGCTAAACCAGAAGGGAACACAGCCCAGGCAAGGTTCTGATCGAGCAAGGAATGCTCGCTACTATAGGCCTGGCCGTGAGTTCAAGAAGACCTGGAAGAAAAAAACAGCCTTCAGGCCAGAAGTTTTCAAAAAGGGCATCTTCCGGTGGACAAGAATCCCCTAAGTCTTTATGATATTGCACCTGCCTAGAACAGAGCGAGTCGGCATCCTTGCCTCTCTCGGAAGAGAAAAAGCTAATTCTCCTGTCTCTCTTGTGGCTCAGGGCGCTGCAATTCCAGTTCCAGACGACAAAAGGTTTTAAGGGGTCTACTCGCCTCTCTTCATGGTGTTGAAGAAAAACGTCTCCTGGAGGCCAGTTATAGACCTAACCCACTTGAATTCTTTTATCTAGAAGGAGAAGTTCAAGATGGAGACACTACTCATGATCAGTCAAGCAATCCAACCAGGCGATTGGCTTGTCTCTATAGACCTGAAGGACGCCTACTTCCATGTTCCGATAGTGTCAGAATTCCAGAAATACCTTCGCTTTGCTGTCGATCAAATCTGTCTGCAGTTCACCTGTCTCCCCTCCGGGCTTACAACATCGCCTTGTGTGTTTTCAAAACTTATTGGCTGTCGT
Source organism: Rana muscosa (assembly GCA_029206835.1). Lineage (NCBI taxonomy): Eukaryota > Metazoa > Chordata > Amphibia > Anura > Ranidae > Rana > Rana muscosa. The sequence continues at coordinate 276,906,030 of CM055119.1, read as the reverse complement.
GGCTCTGATCAGGACCAGAGGTATCCATCTGTATCACTATCTAGATGACCTGCTGTTGTCTCAGGACAAGGAGCAGTTGCTAATCCACAGATCCCAGGTCATCTCCACTCTCTACTCGAGATTGGTTGGCTTCTGAATCTGGAAAAGAGCCATCTGGATCCTACGCAGTCCCTGGTATTCCTCGGGGCACACTTCAATGCTATCAAGAGCACCATCTTGTTACCCCTGGAAAAATCCCAGTGATCCTGGACAGAGTTCGGCTTGCAATGTCATCCTCATCTCCGAGCCTCTCAATGCCTAAAGATCATTGGCACCATGGTGGCAACAACACCCATGGTAAAGTGGGCTCAGTGGAAAATGCGGCCCTTCCAGAAGGGTTTCCTCCAACAGTGGAATCCAGGGCTTCGGGATCAATTTATCCAAATAACCTCATCCATGCGGGAGAGCTTTCCTTGGTGGCTACAACAGAGGAACCTCCTCAATTGTCACTCCATCGCACCTGTGTCTTGGATCACCATCACTACAGATGCCAGCAACAGGGGCTGACAGAAGTAGCCCAAGGCATATGGAATTTTCCCTCTCACAGGATAGTCTCCAATGTTCTGGAACTCCGGGCAGCGTTCTGCGCTCTGCAGGCCTTTCACCACTTAACAGCAGGAGACTCAGTCCTCCAAAGACTGGACAACACAACGGCAGTCGCATACATCAAGAGACAGGGGGTACTTACAGTCTCTCCCTGTCAAAGGAAATAGAGCCCATCATGATCTGGGCCCAGAAAAACCTGGCCAACCTGACAGCTGTCTATCTCCCTGGAGTCCAGAACGTTCAGGCAGATTTTCTGTTGAGAGTTTCTCTGGACAACGAGTGGACTCCCCCCCCCCCCCCCAAGTCTTCAGGTGGGTCCTGTCCCTGGGAGTCATTCCGGAAGTAGACTTGTTCGCCTCCCCATGCAACTTCAGACTAGAGAGATACTGCACGAGGTCTTGGTATCCCCAGGCTTTTGGGTAGATTCTCTGACAGACCATTGGCGGTTCCACGGGGCCTATGCCTTTCCCCCGGTTCCTGTCATTCTCCGTTTTTTGTCGAGGCTCAGGATGGAAGAAGCAGAGATAGTGGCAATAGTCCCGTACTGGCCAAACAAGCCATGGTTTCCACTGCTGATGCAACTCAGCTTCCGGGACCCAGTTCCTCTACCCTCCAGACCAGATCTCCTATCACAAGGGGCATTTCTACATCCATGCCCGGCCCATCTACATCTGATGATCTGGTTCTTGAGAGGGGAAGGTTGGAGGCCCTAGGCTGTCCAAGTAGGGCCATCTCCACAATATTAAATGCCAGAAGAACAGGCACCAACAGGGTCTACCAGAGGATTTGGAAAACGTTTTCAGACTACACCTCTTCCACTGCAGGTTCTTGCAATAACCCAAAGATACATGATATCCTGGGCATCTTACAATCAGGATTGGATCTCTCATTGTCAGTCAGCTCGCTGCGAGTCCAAGTCGCTGTAATCTCTGCCTTTACGGGTGTTTCCTGGGCTAGACACCCTCTTACTCAGTAGTTTTTCAGAGGAGCAATAAGGCTCAGACCTCAGAGCCAAGTTTCTCTAATTGGGATCTTCCCCTTGTCCTGGATTTTTTCTTAGGTAGAGAGTTGGAACATGAAGATCAATCTTCTATCAAATGACTCTCTCTAAAAGTTGTCTTCTTGGTGGCTATAACATCGGCCAAGAGGGTCTCTAAAAATCAGCTCTCAGGGATGCAAGGAGCCATTTCTAACCTTTTTAATTCCTATGTTGGGTTCAAACCCCAAAGTGGCATCTGTGTTTAATGACAATCAGGAGATTGCTATTCCAACGTTCAGATCTACCGAGGATTCCAGTGTTTATCCCTTAGATATTGGAAAAGCTCTGAGTCAGTATCTTGAAGCTACAGCTTCTTTCCGTCAGACCGACCACCTGCTCGTTCTTTTTCACAGGAAGAATAAGGGAATGCGTGCCTCTTCCAGATCTATCGCAGCATGGATTGTTCAGGCCATTAAGTGGGCCTATAAAGCCAAGGGCTTGGCGCCTCCAGAAGCGGTGACTGCTCACTCAACTAGTAGTGTGTCTTCATCATGGGCGGCATCACGTCACGTGCCTTCAGAAGTTATTTGCAAGGTGGCCTTGTGGTCTTCAATTAACACGTTCATGGCACACTACTGCGTAGAGCCAGCCTCATTATCTTCTGTTAAATTTGGTTTACGTATCTTGTCTGTTGATGGTGCCAATTAAACCTTTTTTTCTTTTGTCCAGCACTCTGCCCACCCGGGTGTGTTTGGCGAGTTATTTCCCACACGTAGGCTGCCATGGAGTCTGTCAGGAAAACTGAAAATTTATATCAAATACTTACCGTAATTTTCCTTTCCTGATGGACTCCGTGGCAGCAGGAGTTCCCTCCCAGTGGATGGAGTAGGCTAAATTATGGAACACGGCCTCTGGCCCAGAGCAAAGATTTATGGGAGAAGGGTCCTATGAGGTATGAGGGGCGGGATTAACCCACACGTAGGCTGCCATGGAGTCCATCAGGAAAGGAAAATTACGGTAAGTATTTGATATAAATTTTCCGTTGTTTGTGAATTGAGCCCACAGTCTGGTTGGCAAGATGGAAGCTTTGCACAGTATTTAACTTTTATTTACTTCAGCAGTGTAGGTCATCAACTATCCACTGTAAACCTATTGTCTGCTGTGAGTGAAAAGATGAGAGAAGCTTGAAGTTACCCATATATTTAAGTCTTCCTCTAGGTAGCAATGCCAAATGGCGCACTGTCAAAAGAAGATTTAAGACTTGCAGGGCGATACTCCAAGTTCCTGTTCTGAGCTGATTTGGACAATGCAACCACTAAGCACAAAATCCAGATGAGAATCTTGTTGTACCCAGTCACTCCTGATACAAAGTCTCAGTTCTTTAATTATGATACCTTTCAAGAGCAGCAACTGTGCAACAGTAGTACAGTAGCTAATATAATTTATTTCAAGGTGTTAAAATAGTTTACTACAATATTTCTGACTTTCTATTTATATATGTATGTATTCATTATTTTTTTTTTTAATTATATACACATGAAAATATACTTGTTTATATACATATATTATACAATATATATATATTTATAGATTTGTAGCGGGGTATGCCCCTTTAATCCCCCAGAGACTTCAGTACCCAGTACACCTTGAGGCACCCAGGGTGCATTGCCCCATGCAAAGACTGCTGGGGTGGACTTTATAAGAGGGAGGCGGGCCCCACTTCTTTCTCTTTGGACACCGCCCTCCCAGCAAGAGGATTCCTGTGCTGACCTGCTGTGTGTACAAGGCCTGAAGCCTGGGACTTGTGCTTTTCCAAAGAGCCTTCCACTCCACCAAGGAGCCCGCGGAGCGTCTGATCCTGTTGCTGAGTGCTGTTATCAGGAGGACCGAAGACCCGGGTTTGGTGAACACTGTGAATTGAGTCACAGTAACTGAAGGGACAAGGACTAGTCCGGTCGGGTGAGAGAGCATCTGCTCAGAGCTACACCACAGTATCTCTAGGCCCATTAACTTTATTCAGGGCCATCACAGTGATTGCAGTTACACTCTGGGGAGACTATCCGCAGAACTGAGTTATTAGTCTCCCTGGCATTATAAAGTTACCAATCATCCTTACTTTGTTGGATTACAATTGTTCTTAAAGTGCACCACCGTGTTTGCTAGCGAAGATTTCTTCCACAGAACTATACCCAAATCATAGTCAGGCCTGACTGGATAGTGTAGGACATTGCTGGGCGCCATTTTGTCCACGAGGGAGGATAGCTGCAGCGGGGTCTGTTAAACTGTCTATCATATTGCTGAACGTTTTGATGTTTTAATAAGTATAACCATATTGCAGGGCTCTGCATGTGACATTGCATACTGTTTATCATTTTAACCTTTACCAACAGTAAAATATTAGAGTTAAGTATATTGGTTGTCAGTGTCATTTACTGTGCTATACCATACTGTGTGCCTTACTGTGGGATTGTGTCATAGAGAATATTAGAGTGATTGCAATTCTATCATCCCCTTTACTAACTGTGCCACAAGAGGTTAGAGCCGATTGCCAGGGGTTGACAGTGGTGCACTACAAGGCCCAAAACAAACAAGGCAGCCCTCTTAACTGGGGGTATCGCTATACATGGGGGCTCGGGTCCGGGATTCCTGTATACTGCACGCTGCAATCAAGCTGGTCAGAATTACCAGAATGGACCCTGCTGCCGTAGCCCGGTGGTGCAGGGATGAAGGAATCCTACCCGGAAATGGCCTGGTGGTTGAAATCCAGAGAGAGGCCTGGGTAGAGGAGCAGCTAACTCCAGTCTTGAGAGCATTGTCCATGGACAGGAAGCCATGGGTGATTGACATGAAGACAGATACTGTAAATCCCCACACCTATGCATTGTGTGAGTGGAGGAACAGAATCTCTGACTACTTCAAGGGTGCCAGCATAAAAACTACAAACCAAGTAGAACTCCTCCTGATACACCCAGCAGAGAATAAAGATGGCCCCACATCCATTACTTCAGGAGGCCCCAGCACAGGAGGAAGCGCCCAACAACAGGGTCCCGGTTCACCACCATTGACCACCCTTAGCTCAGAATTATGCGCTGTCCTGGGGGAGATTGTGGCCAAGTTTATAAAGGACCCTCCAGACTACCTGATGTCAGGATACAGGAAACTCAGGACTTTTTCTGGAAAGAAACCTGTACCTTCAGTGGAGGATGGATTTGAAGAGTGGCTAGATGGCGCCACTCAGGCCCTAGAAAAATGGGAGGTGCCAGAACAACAAAAAAAACAAAGGATTGTGGAAAGCTTAAAGGGGCTTGCTCTGGAGGCCATACGTAACCTCAAGTTAAGCAAGAAGGACTGCAATGCACAGGATTATCTGGATATTCTGCAGAATGTGTTCGGCGGGACGGAAAAGGTCACTGAACTCACTTACCAGCTGGAGCATTGCTACCAAAAGGAGGGAGAGAAGCTGTCAGAATTCATAAGACGTCTGGATAAGATCCTGCATCAGATCCTACTGAAGAAAGGGATCGATCCAAGAAAAGTGGATGAGGCCCGTGCCCAGCAGGTGTTGAGGGGAGCTCAACCCTTGGAACCCATCGCATTAATGCTACGCACCCGGCAGGACGGGAGCAGCCTGGAATACCCTGACTTGATCCGGATAGTCAGGGAGGAGGAGGCCATGTTGGAAGACAAAAGGAGGAGTCAACACACCGAACCAACTGCCCGAGTCAGAATGTTAAGTGCAGAAGGAGGTGATTCAGAAGTTGAACTCCTAAAGACCCAGGTGTCACAACTAGTAGAAATGGTGTCCATGCTGACTAGCCAGGCCTCTGTGCTACACAATAAGAACATGTCAGAGGAACAAAAAATACCCTGCTAGCTCTAATACGGAACTAATACAGAAGCCTAAGAGATTGATAACATGCTTCAATTGTGGGGGAATCGGGCATGTTAGAGCAGTGTGCCCCAGTCCAAGGAAGAACCGAGGCACTCAGTACCAGCAGGCAGAAAACTTCAGAGGGCCCCGGTGAAGGAGTCAGCCGGGCGCCCTCTACTTACAGAAAGCTCCAAAAAGATTCAGAAGCAAGAAAAGGAAAAAGAGAAGGGAAACAATGCCCCTCCAAAAATCCTTAATACCACCTGTCGGGAGTTGAAATTTAACACTCTGAGGGAAATCAATGCATACCAGGTTCAAAAAGGGTTGAGGTCCAGGGAAAAATGGAAGAAAAAGAAAACCACAACAGGAAAATCGAGAAGTCCAAGGAAGGAGATGACCCAGAAGAGGTTTCCAGACAAGCTAATAGGACCCTCCCCTCTAGTATCTGTTCAAGTGGAGGGAGTTTACACCAAGGCCCTCCTAGATACAGGAGCCCAAGTGACTCTTTTGTACAAAGACTTTTACCGGAAACACCTGAGTCATGTGCCCCTACAGAAGCTGGAAGACCTACAGATAGGGGGAATTGGTACTCATAGTTTTCCCTACGACGGTTATGTCTCAATCAGGCTGGCCTTTGATCCCTTGGTGACAGTAAATGCGGAAGTCTTCGACACCCTGGCAGTAGTTTGCCCCCGCCCACCAGGAGCCAACACAAGTTCTATGATAAAAGGGACCAACACTGACCTGGTCAGGAGACTGATGACCCCTCTAGTGCAGAAACAGAGTACTTCAGCAGACAAGATTCACCCCATGCTGCAACAGGTCTACCAGAAGTTGGTCCTGGAACAGATGGCCCCGGAAGAGGGGTGGGGAAAGTCTGGAGACTGTCAAGAAAGAGGGAAGCTATTGCAGCCTGGTGAGGTGAACTCTCCTGGGAGCAGCCCGGCCCCTTTGTGGTCCTGGAGCCAGACCCCTTTGACACCCACCCAGGGTTAGAAGTGATCCCTGAAGTGGTCCCGTTGAGGGCATTGAAGAAGGCGAAGGGCCAGATTCCAGTGAGCATCAGGAATGTCACTAGTTCTCCCATGAAGATTCCAGCCCGGGTACTACTGGGCAAAGTAAATCCTGCTACCCCAGTGGCCCTGTCTGACTTAAAGAAAGCTGAAGGAGGGGAACTCACCCTGGAGGGACTCTGCCTGGAAGACACCACCTTACCACCAAAGTGGAAGTAGAGAGCCAAGGCCCAGCTGACCAGATGGAGAAAAATATTCTCAGAACATGAGTTTGACGTGGGGTGTGCGAGGAGTGCCACCCATAAGATTTGTCTGCAGGAAGACAAACCCTTCCGGGAGAGAGTCCGGCGAGTCCCCCTGGCTGACTTGGAAGATTTGCGTGAACAGTTGACAGAGCTTAAGAGAACAGGGGTTATTCAAGAGTCCAGGAGTCCACATGCCTCCCCCATCGTGGTGGTCATGAAAAAGAACGGGTCGTTGAGACTCTGCATAGACTACAGGACTCTCAATAGGAGGACCATACCCGACCAGTACACTACTCCCAGGATAGAAGATGCCTTACAGAGTCTGTCTGAGGCTAAGTGGTTCAGTGTCATCGACCTGAAGAGTGGGTATTACCAAATTCCAATGCACCCTGAAGACAGAGAGAAGACGGCTTTCATCACCCCGGTGGGATTCTATGAGTTCAATAGGATGCCTCATGGCCTGTCGGGGGCCCCCTGCCACTTTTCAGAGATTGATGGAGAAGACAGTGGGGGACATGAATCTTATCGAAGTCCTGGTGTACCTAGATGACATCATTGTCTTCGGGAAGACTGTGGAGGAGCATGAAGAGAGATTGGAGAAAGTCCGGAAGAGACTCAGTGAAGAGGGACTAAAACTCTCCAGGGAGAAGTGTCAGTTTTACCAGTCCTCGGTCCACCATCTGGGACACATAGGGGGTAATTTACTATAGCGCCGCAGCGCTGATTAGCGCAAATTGCCGCAAATTCACGCTAATTGCCGCGAATTTGCGCGATTCGCGGCAATTTGCGCTAACTAGCGCAAAAACGGTATTCACTATAGCGCTGGAGAAAAAATACTTACCAAAATCGAATTTACTATAGCTCCCAGAATCCAAATAGCGCCCAAATCCTTACTCTACTAAAAGCTGGAGTTGTGCACATGGAAATAATGTTTAGAGCATGATATAATTGCCTAAATGGTACTAAAATATGCGGTATATTATTTAAAGATAATCTGCTTTTAAACTGTGCTAAAAAGTGATTTCTACACTGAAATATCTTTAAAAGTCTGAGAATTAAAAAAATGCCAGTTTTTGGACAACTATTTGCAAGCTAAACTGAGCATGCCCAGAGCTAAAATAACTCAAATTTTAACTCAAGTGTCTTTTTTCACAAGAGTTATAGTAAATACCGAAATGAGAGCCAATTAAAGAGCATGTTTTGGAAGTGAAAATCTGAGCTATTTTAGTCCAATGCAAGTTTTATCCATTGATTCTAATGCCGCGTACACACGATCATTATTCACGGCGGTTAAAAAACCGCCGTGAATAATGTCATTTAAGACGGGGGAACAGCTTGTTCCCCACACACGGTCGTTTTTCACATCGTTTTTTCTCTTGTCGAGAAAAACGACCGTCTGTGGGCTCCGCGGCAGTGTTTCCCTATGGGAAACACTGCCGCGGAAAAAATGTAGGAAAGAACGACGAGAAAAATTAGAACATGTTCTAATTTTTCTCGTTGTTTTTAATGCAGTTTTTCTCGTCGAGAAAAACGACAAAATGCCCACAGACGATCATTTTTCTCGTCAAATGGGAAAAATGTCGTTTTTCCCGACGAGAAAAACGGCCGTGTGTACGCGGCATAATGATACAATTGTAACTTTCACAAATAAATCCTTTTAATGTTGAGATGAAATGTATCTTTCTCTGAAATAAATTTTCCTTTGCAACAATGTTGCTTCTAATTAAAATATTTTGTTTTTAAAGAAAGCTAGAATGTGGAATGTTTTGATAAAATATATTTTTCTCTGTCACTTTCACTAGTTACTCTCCATATCACAACAATCTTTACCCAAAACTCACACAGGTGTCTTTACAAAACACAAACAATACCATTGCTGATGCAAATTTAAAATTAGTCACATTTTTTTGTGCTTTTTATTATTTATAAATAATCATAATTTGAGCCCCAAAAATTTGATATGTGTTCCAACATCAGAAATAAAAATGTCATTCCCCAAAATTTGAGGGTAATATCACTATTCTAAACTCACCCCTAAAAAAACACCAAATATCACAGAATAAATCAAGAAGAATAACTCTTGAGTAATGTAATTCCATCACCTGTATGTCCAAAGAAACACAGTATTTATGTGTATTTACGTGTAGGAGGTATCCACATGTGGCAGCTCTGTGGCTTAGAGGTTAGAACTTCTGCTTAGCATCTCTGAGTGTCTGGGTTCAAATCCCAAACATGCTGCTTCATGTAGAGAAGTTGTCTCATCTCCCAGGTCCTAAAAATATGTCTAAATGTGTAGGAGGGTTCCACCACCATTGTAAATCTTGCCGGATACACAATTTAGCCCAAAGTATTGGGACGCCTGCCTTTACACACACATGAACTTTAATGGCAGCCCAGTCTTAGTCCGTAGGGTTACATTTTGATTTGGCCCACCCTTTGCAGCTAGAACAGCTTCTGGGAAGGCTGTCCACAAGGTTTAGTGTGTCTATGGGAATGTTTGATCATTCTTCCAGAAGTGCATTTGTGAGGCCAGGCACTGATGTTGGATGAGAAGGCCTGGCTCGCAATCTCTGCTCTAATTCAGCCAAAGGGAGTTCTATCGGGTTGAGGTCAGGACTCTGTGCAGGCCAGTTAAGTTTCTCCACCCCCAAACTCACTCATCCATGTCTTTATGGACCTTGCTTTGTGCACTGGTGTGCAGTCATGTTGAAACAGGAAGGGGCCATCCCCAAACTGTTCCCACAAAGTTGGGAGCATGAAATTGTCCAAAATGTCTCAGTATGCTGATGCCTTAAGAGTTCCCTTCACTGGAACTAAGGGGCCAAGCCCAACCCCTGAAAAACAACCCCACACCATAACCCCCCTCCACCAAATGATTTGGACCAGTGCACAAAGCAAGGTCCATAAAGACATAGATGAGTGAGTTCGGGGTGGAGGAACTTGACTGGCCTGGACAGAGTCCTGACCTCAACACAACAGAACACCTTGGGGATGAATTATAGTGGAGACTGCAGGCCAGGCCTTCTCGTCCAACATCAGTGCCTGACCTCACAAATGCACTTGGAAGAATGGTCAAACATTCCCATAGACACACTCCTAAACCTTGTGGACAGCCTTCCCAGAAGAGTTGAAGCTGTTATAGCTGCAAAGGGTGGGCCAACTCAATATTGAACCCTACGGACTAAGACTGGGATGCGATTACAGTTCATGTGCGTTTAAAGGCAGGCGTCCCAATACTTAGGCCAATATATTGTATATTGCTTGGAGACACACGGAACTTGGCTATGGACTTAGGGCTGGTACACACCACAGAGATGCAGAGAACATGTGTGAGGCTGTCTGGTGGCTAAGTGGGCAGCAATTCCGTCTAGCAACACTGGGGTTGCTGGTTCAATTCCCCAACATGCTAATGCTTATGTTGAAGTTTATATGTTTTCCCTGTGTGGGTTTCTCACCACAATCCTAAGACATGCTGGCATTTTATTTGTCTGCTGTCAAAATAGTCTCTAATGTAAGAGAGTTTATTTTGGACTTTAGCCTCGTACACACGACCGAGTTTCTCTGCAAGAACCAGCAAGAAACTTGCTGGCAGAGATGTCTTGCCGAGAAACTCGTTCGTGTGTATGGTTTCTCGTCAAGAAAACCGACAAGTAATCTCGACGAGAAAATAGAGAACCTGCTCTCTATTTTCTCGTCGAGATTCTCGTCGGCATGTTTCTCGACGAGAAAAGTGAGTGTGTGTACACTTACCTGTCCTCCGGGAAGCCCGCGCATGTTCGAAATGAATTTGACGCATGCGCGGTAGCTTCCTAGGCATACGTAGGGTATACCAAGATGGCGGCGACGGCATCGAATGTGACGAGCGCATGCTCGTCGTAGTCGATGACGTCACCGCGTACGCTCCATTCAAAGAACCGCGGGTTCTTTGAATCGAGCGTCTGTACACTCGGCCGGGACAAGTTTCTTGTCCAAGAATCTCGTCGAAAAAAACGACATGTTTTTTTTTCAACGAGAATCTCGGCCGTGTGTACGAGGCTTTAAGATTGGAAGCTCATTGGAGCCAGGGACTGATGTTAATGTTTGTTAACACTAATTATGCCCAGGGACTTGGACATTTAAAATTGTAGGGTTTACAGTACACTGCACAGGTCCATATGCTTAGAAAACTGTTGCTTTGTTTATGTGCATGCAAATGGACTTGGATCTTTGGCCTGTAGTTGGAGATTTGATGCACATAGCCAAGGGCTAACACAGTTGCAAAACGGAAAATTGTATCATACTTAGCAGTAATTTTCCTTTCCTGGTGCCTATCCATGGCAGCATACCTGTGATAGAGCTCCGCCTCGACTCCTCCTTCAGGACTAGTGAATAGCATAAATTAAAAGGCATAGTCCCTCCCCCAACATTCTCTGTAATATAGAATACCGAGGGTGGGAGCGTATGCTGCCATGGATAGGCACCAGGAAAGGAAAATTACTGGTAAGTATGATACAATTTTCCGTTTTCCTGGTGCCTCCATGGCAGCATACCTGTGATAAATAACTAGCTGACATGGGTGGGATAATTGCTTAACAATAAATGTTTAATTAGAAGAGGACATAGCAGCCTGAACTGCCCTTCCAAACTCAACAGTCGTGAGCGCTCCTGGATCAATATGGTAGTGTCTGAGGAACGTATGGTGAGAAGACCAGGTGGCAGCCCTGCACACCGTCTCCAACGAAACATTAGCCCTTGCCGCCCAGGAAGCTGAGACTGCCCTTGTAGAATGAGCATTCACTCGGGATGGAAGCTCCATATTCTTCACCCTGTAGGCCTTCTGGATTAACTTTACAACCCAAGATGCCAGAGTTCTGATGGAAGTTTCTTTGCCCCTGTATTTACCGAACGGTACGACGAAAAGTCTCTCAGAATTTCTGAAGGGGCCGGTGGCTTCTAGGTAGGCCCTGAGCACTCTGGATACATCCAGTTTGTGACAAGACTCTGAATCCGTGTCTGTAAACACTGGTAGTGCCCAGGGTTCCAACAGGTGGCTTGGAGTAGCAACCTTTGGTGTGAACCCCCGAAGGGGACGAAGTTCCACTCTGTCTGGGGAGAAGGAGATGTGGTCATCACCTATCCCTAAAGAGTGAAGTTCCGAGATTCTTCTGCCAGATGTAATGGCTTGCAGGAAAGCCGTCTTTAGTGTCAGGTTCCATATTGTTACTTGTTCCACTGAAGCAAAGGGATGGTCAGATAGAACTTCCAGGACTAGGGACAGATCCCACTTAGGAAATGATCGTCTGACAGGAGGGCGAATCTTCAAAATACCTCTGAGGAAAGTGACTACTGAAGGATCCTCCGCCCATCTCTTATTTGTTGCAGCAGAGATTGCTGCTACCTGCACTTTGAGAGAGCTCAGACCAAGTCCCAGATCAAGTCCTGTCTGAAGGAATCCTAGAACATGAGATGTAGAAGGAAGGATTGGATCAAATCCATTTCCGGAAACAAATGACAAGAACTTGTCCCATATTTTTGAATATATGGCATTAGTTGCTGGCTTCCTAGCTTTTAGAAGGGTTGATATGACTCCTGGAGAACACCCTAGGGACTCGAACCTTCGCCTCTCAACCTCCAGATTTGAAGATTCAACTTCTGAGGGTTTGGATGAACTAGACTACCCTGCGACAGAAGTTGAGGGAAAGGAGGGATCTTGATTGGAGAGCCCACACTGAGGCGCAATACGGAAGTACTGCCACCACCTGGACTGGCTCCCTGAGGAGCCTCAGGAGGAATTTGAATATTAATGGCCTGGGAGGAAAGGCATATTCCGTGGTGAACCTCCAGGGACATGACAGGGCATCCACTGCCTCGGCTTGTGGATGCGGCAGCCGAGAGAAGAACCTGTCCAGCTTGGCGTTCTTCGGGGAGGTGAACAGATCTACCTGAGGGGGATCCCATATGTTGGCAATCTAAAGGAAGACATGGGGGTGGAGAGCCCACTCGTTGTTGTCCAGGAAGTTTCTGGATAATGTGTCTGCTTCCGTGTTCAACCTGCCTGGCAGATACATCGCTCTGAGGTCCAGGAGGTTCTGCTCTGCCCAGAGCATGATCGGCTCTACCTCCTTGAGGAGTGACCTGCTGCGAGTGCCTCCCTGCTTCTGCAGATAAGCGACAGCTGCCCTGTTGTCTAGGCGTAGGAGTATTCTCTGGCTTCTGATATGGGGTGCCAAAGAGGTCAGTGCCAAGAAGGCTGCCCTCATCTCCAAGATGTTTGATACCACTCCCTGGGTGGTGCATGACCATCTCCCCTGTATTCTGGTTTGCCCGCAATGGGCTCCCCAGCCCTGTCTGCTTGCATCGGACGTAATTGTGATCCAAGGAAGGGAGCCCAGGTGATGAGGCTTGGAGAGGTTTTCCGGAACTGCGCATTTTTCCCCGTCAGCAGGATTGTCTGAGATAGTCGTTGTTTCTTCCACTGCGCTAAGAAACCAGTCTGGAAATACCTCAAGTGCCAATGTGCCCAAGGAACCATGGGTATATAGGAAGACATTGTGCCAATGAGGCTCAGGCATTGTGAAGCCGTCAGATACGGGCTCCGGATGACTTTGATCATTCTCTGGATGACAATCCTTGCCTTCGGCGGTGGTAATGACACTGTCCCCTCCTGAGTGTCGAACATTGCGCGTAGATTATCTGCTGTGTTGGCATTAGTTGACTTGTCGGAATTCACCAGCCACCCTTGCTCTTTTTAGGGACTGTAGAAGAATGTCCCGGTGACATACCAACTGATCCGGATTGCTTGCTAGGAGTAGGATGTCGTCCAAGTAGTGGTATATCCTCAAGCCCCTCTCCCGCAGGGGAACCAAAGCAGTTATTAGTATCTTGGTGAACACCCTGGGAGAGGTGCACAGACCGAAAGGCAGGGCTTGAAACTGTAGGTGGGTCCATCCCACTGCAAATCTCAGGTATTTTTGAAATGCAGGTAGAATTGGAACATGTAGGTATGCATCCTGCAGATCGACCGAAATCATCCAATCTGATGGCTGGACTGTCTGAATAATCGTCTGCAGGGACTCCATTTTGAAGCTTTCGGGGCGGATATATATCCAGGTTGAGCCTCTTTAGGTCTATCACAGGCCTCCACCCACCTGTCCTCTTTGGGACCAGAAATAGGGTGGAGTAAAAGCCTGCGAAGCGCTCTGCCAAGGGAACCCGAACAGCCGCCCCCTGAAGCTGGAGTGACGTTAGGAAGTTTTTCAGAGCTTGAGCCTTCAGTGGAGAGGATGGAATCTCTGTCCTTTGAAAGAGTTCCGAGGTGGGGGGTGAGAAAAATTCCAAAAGTGCCCCCATTGAATTGTTGACAGAACCCAGGGGTCGTGGCAGCGGGTGGCCCAGAACAGCCGCCCCCTGAAGCTGGAGTGACGTTAGGAAGTTTTTCAGAGCTTGAGCCTTCAGTGGAGAGGATGGAATCTCTGTCCTTTGAAAGAGTTCCGAGGTGGGGGGTGAGAAAAATTCCAAAAGTGCCCCCATTGAATTGTTGACAGAACCCAGGGGTCGTGGCAGCGGGTGGCCCAGACTGGGGTAAAAAAACTTTAGCCTGGCTCCCACCGGGAGTGCCTGGGCTACGCTGGCGTAAAAAAAAAGACTGCTTCTGCTCTTGTGAAGCCGGAAGGGCTTTCATCTTCCTGTTCAAAAAGGATCCCTGAGTACCTTTCCAAGGTCTTTTGTTGTCTCTGGGCTGTCTCGACTGCCTAAAATCCCTTGGGTTTGACTGGCGGAACCTAGAGGAACCGCCTCTGAATCTTCGCATACTTCTGTCCTGTGGAAGCATACCAGACTTCCCTCCTGACAGCCTGGAGATAGCTTTATCCATTTTGTCTCCGAATAGTGCTTTCCCATCAAACGGGATTTTGCACAAATTTTGTTTGGAGGATAAGTCAGCCATCCAGGGTTTCAGCCACAAGGCCCTCTTCGCCATCACTGAATGCAACATGGATCTTGCCGACCACCTGATCGTGTCAATGGCCGCTACGCAGGCAAAGTCTGCCAACAATCTAAGCTCTTCTAAGGACTTAGTTATATCCTCCATGGGGACCACCTGACGCAAAGCCGTCTCAATATTATCTGTCCAAGATCTTACGGCATTTGATACTGATGTGAGGGCAATAGCTGGCTTACATGCTGCTTCCGCGGCTAAGTAGCTCCTCTTCAGCTCCAGGTCGATTCACCTGTCTAGAGGGTCTTTGAAGGAAGCGGAATCCTCCATTGGCAAAGTTATATTTTTTGCGAGTCGCACCACCGACGCGTCTACAACTGGCATGGAGTTTGGTGACTGCGTTCCCGACTCTGGTAAGGGGTATATAATTTATTGAACCGACCCCCAAATTTTTATTTTATTTTTTTAAATCAGTCTTTGACCATTCCTTCTGAATGACTTGACTAATCTCGCCCATCTGAGGAATGGGAAGTAGCTTGTAGACTCTTGGGAGGCTATTCTGCGTCTTTCCAGGCGATTGCAGTTTTGACTGCCTGGATGAATGGCTTTACCAAGGAGAGACTGAAGCCAGAAGGTTCTGATTCCTCTGAAGAGTCCCCTGAAGAGTCTTCAGGTGGTGAATCTCTAGCTGGTCGGCCTGATGGCGGCAGAGGTGTACTGACTGCTGACGGACCAGGGAGATTAGGTTCTATATCCTGAACCTGGGATATCTGCTGAAGTGGTTGAGCGGGGACCAAAGCCAAAAGCTCAGAGAAGGAGTCCTTCATTGTTCGCTTGAGCAGATCTACAGCGTGCTGATTTTCTAGCTCGCGGTTGGACGCATAGTCCGTAAAACAGTCCTTACAGACCACTCTGTCTGGTAGCGGTGTAGCCCCACATGTCCAGCGTTTCTCTTTCTATAGGTCCTAGGAGAGAGGGACCGATCATGTCCTCTGGATCTTGACCTCTCTGATCTACGACGTGAAGAATGGGACCTATGCCCTGATGAGCGGGACCCCTTGGAGTGGGTAGGGCTACGATGTAAGGAACTCACGCTAGACCAGTGAGCGCACTTTTTTTTTTTTATACTCACGTATAGTTGGTCACATACCTAATAGAAGTGTGAGGATCTTGGCTGCGAGATGAATGACTGATTGCGGAGTTGGGCACAAGGATCAGCTCCGGAAATATAGTAAGAAAGGGAAAAGAATCAGGAGTTTTTGGCGTCACTTATTTTTTTTTCAACCACTTCAATACCATGCACTTATACAGCTTCCTGCCCAAGCCAATTTTGAGCTTTCAGCACTGTCGCAATTTGAATGACAATTGCGCGGTCATGCTACACTGTACCCAAACAAATTTTTTATCATTTTGTTCCCACAAATAGAGCTTGCTTTCGGTGATATTTGATCGCCTCTGCGATTTTTATTTTTTGCACAACAAATAAAAAAAGAGCGAAAATTTTAAAAAAAAGAAGTTTTTCTTTGTTTCTGTTAATTTTTTTTGTAAATAACTACCTTTTCTACTTCAATGACGGGCACTGATAAGGCGGCACTGAAGGGCACTGATAAGGCGACACTGATGGGCACCGATGAGGTGGCACCAATGAGGTGGCACTGATGAGGTGGCACTGATGGGCACTGATGATGGGCACTGATAGGCGGCACTGATGGGCACTGATATGTGGCACTGGTATGCGGCACTGATGGGCACTCATAGGCGGCACTGATTGGCACTCATAGGCGGCACTGATTGGCACTCATAGGCGGCACTGATTGGCACTCATAGGCGGCACTGATAGGTGGCATGGACGGGCACTGATAGGTGGGCACAGATTGGCACGGATGGGCACGGATGGGCACTGATAGGTGGCACTGGACACTAGTAGGTGGCATTGGTGGCACTGGTGCTCAGCAATGCCAGCCACCACACATTGTGAAAGTGCCAGTCAGTGCCCATTTGTGGGCACTGATTGGCATATTTTTTTTAATGTTTTTATTTTATTTATTTATTTTTACTACATGTGGATGGCCATGTGGGCCATCCACATGATTGGGGCTTCCCTGGTGGTCCTGGGGGGCTTCCCTGGTGGTCTAGTGTGGGTATCCGAGGGGGGGCTGCGCTGATAAACAATCATCGCGGACCCCCCCTGTCAGGAGAGCCGCCGATCGGCTCTCCTCTACTCGCGTCTGTCAGACGCGAGTGAGGAAGAGCCGATCAACGGCTCTTCCTGTTTACATTGTGATCAGCCGTGATTCGACACTGCTGATCACGTGGTAAAAAGCCTCCGACGGAGGCTTTTTACCGAGATCAGTGTAGCGGTGGGTCAGACTGACCCACCGCTCCACCGATCGCCGCGATGCGCGCCCCCCCGGGCGCGCGGCGGCTGTTATCCCGCAGGACGTCATATGACGTCCAGTGTGGATAACAGAACCACTTCCCGGACGTCAATCTGCTATTGACGGGGCGGGAAGTGGTTAAACAAACATTTTTATATCGTCATCTTTTTTTTATTTTTATTTTTAAAGATAAACATTTTTATATCGTCATCTTTTTTTTTTTTTTTTTTTTTTTAAAAACATAAAAATTTTTGATCGGCAACATTTTTTTTTTTTTTGAGAAAATAAAAAGTACCTACCACAAAGCAGCATCAGAGAGACCTAGCAGGGCACAGCTGAGGAGACCGACAGCAATCCCTGAATCTGAACCTAAATAGGCTCAAGGTGCGTGGGCTAATCCCATAAACCACCATTTGGAATTGATTGAAAAAAGGGCAAATCTAGCCTTCTTTCCAGAATCCAAGATGGCTGCCACTGAACCAAGCGACCGTGCATGTGCACGCGCAGAAGATCCAGCGTCGCCCAATACAGAGAGCCGAGAAACTACGGCTCTGTATCACTCCCGAATCGCGCATGTGCAGACGGCGGCGAGGACGCCGTGCCATGACACTCTCCTACCTGGCGGGACGTACAGAGCACCTGTAGCCCCCCCCGAACCCGGAAATAAGCACCACAATGTTGTTGCACAGAGAGACACCTGCCCTATCCAGTTGCACAGTTTTAAAGGAACAAAAAAGTAAGACAATAATCATTTGAAGGCGCCTAACAAGCAAAGGGGAGGGGAGGGGAAGAGAGGAAAAGAAAGGGGAAAAACACAAATGCCTGTAATAAAAAATGGAAACCACCAGCCTGGGAAGATGGAGCTGATCCTTTTGCGACTTCCACTGCATTCATCATGGATGTGATAGCAGACTGCGTTCCTGTGAGGAAACTCTGCAAAATGACCCCAACACATCCACAGAGGGGTTCCCAGTCTTATCAGTGCTGTGAGCGGCCCAAGAACAGGGACTGCGCACGGGAAAGGCTAAACCTGGCGGATGCTGCCGACTGCAGAGGTATGGACATACTGCTACTCTTCACCAGCACAAGAAGGTATGAGGAAAAAAAGGAGAATGTTGGGGGAGGGACTATGCCTTTTAATTTATGCTATTCACTAGTCCTGAAGGGGGAGTCGAGGCGGAGCTCTATCACAGGTATGCTGCCATGGAGGCACCAGGAAATAGTATTATGTGTTCCTGCCCATCAGGTGAAATCACTTTAGACATACACAAAGAGACAGATTGAAAGATACTGGTAGGCGTGTACTTCTATTGGGCGTGTACTTCTATTGGGCGTGTATCAGTTTGCTAACAATACAACCTCTCTTATATAAAGGCCTGCAGTATGGGGGGTCGTTTGGTCTGAGAAGGCCAGGTTTTTTGCTGTGATTTGTGGGGGGGAGAAGGAATGATATTGTGCAGATTGACAAACCCCCCCCCCCCCCCAACTAGTGTTATTTGCTGAAATTCTTGTGCATTTTTTCTATCAAAAATTGCGTGTGTGTTTTTCCTGTCTGACCGTGCAAAATCGTTTGGAAGCATCTGCTGACCTTCTACTCTTGGATCTCATTGCTTAATCATGTACACAGAAATGCAGCTTCCAGCAGAACATGGTCACCAATGTATGTATATGTGGATTGTGGGGTGGGGGTTTTGAACATGTGTTTTTTTATTATTATGTTGGAATGCTTTGTAAGAATAATGACTTGAGTATGTTTCTATAATCTTGCAGATAAAAATGTGATGTGTTGCCCGTTATACACTAAAAGTAAAGCTGTGTGCACTCTAAGGTTTTGACAAATTTTAGATTGTAAGCTCCTATGAGCAGGGCCCTTAAAATCCAATTGCTAAATGTAGCACCATGTATCCTGTCCAAATTTTTTTGAAGCTAGTAAATGAATGTACCTAATTTTGTTTCTGCTGGCAAAATAAAAGTACGTTATTGAGCTTTGGTGTGTGTGTGTGTTTTTTTTTTTTTTTTGGCAAAGTGCAAAATCCTTAATATTTTATTTCTATATGGATTTGTGCACCAAAAAATGAATCTCTTTGCCCTTGTTCACATTGATGCTACTTTGAAATCGCGCTACTTCACTTAACCCCTTTACGACCGCTCACTGTATATATACGTCGGCACAATGGCACCGACAGGCACAATCACGTAGAGTGTACGTGATTGCCTTTGTACAGTTGGGGGGTCCAATCGGACCCCCCTTCTGTACAGTGAGCGGTCGGAATTCGTTGGGGAGCGATCCGACATGAGGGGACGGCCGTTCGATTCCGGCCACCCCCCGCGATCACTCCCGGCGAATGGAAATGCCCCCTCTGTCTGTGGAATGTACACACAGACAGAGGAAGCAGGAGGAAGTGATGTCATCTCCTGTGCGGCGCTCACATATACCGAGCGCCGTACAAGAGAAGAGATCAAGGTTAGTGCACAAACACTACACTAACACCAGCACACATAGGCACATAAATCGCCCCCCCAGGCCCCCCCAGATCACCCCCCAGCCCCCAGTCACAGTGTCACTGATTGCAGTGACCATTTATTTACTGATCACTGCAATCAGTGACATTTGTGACTGTAAAAGTGTCACTACATTTAGTTTTAGGTCCAGTGTAGCCCCCTAACCCCCCCTAATAAAGGTTTAGCCCCATGATCACCCCCCAGATAACCCTTTCACCCCCTAGCACCGCCGTCGCTAAGCGATCATTTTTCTGATCGCTGTCTTAGCGTCGGTGATGCAGAACGGTACCCAGTAATTTTTTTTAGGTTCGCCGCAGGTTTTTATAGCGTCAGGTACCCCCATAAATTATCTAATAAAGGTTTAACCCCCTTGATCGCCCCCCAGGTAACCCTTTTACTCCCTATCACCACTGTCGCTAAGCGATCATTTTTCTGATCGCTGTCTTAGCGTCAGTGATGCAGATCAGTAGCCAGTAATTTTTTTTAGGTTCGCCGCAGGTTTTTATAGCTTCAGGTACCCCCATAAATTATCTAATAAAGGTTTAACCCCCTTGATCGCCCCCCAGGTAACCCTTTCACCCCCTATCACCACTGTCGCTAAGCGATCATTTTTCTGATCGCTGTCTTAGCGTCGGTGATGCAGATCGGTAGCCAGTAATTTTTTTTAGCTTCGCCGCAGGTTTTTATAGCGTCAGGTACCCCCATATATTATCTAATAAAGGTTTTAACCCCCTAATTGCCCCTAGTTAACCCTTTCACCAGTGATCATCATATAAGTGTTACGGGTGACGCTGGTTAGTTAGTTTGCTTTTTATAGTGTCAGGGCACCCGCCGTATATAACCCAATAAAGGTTTAACCCCCTGATCGCCCAGCGGGTGATATCAATTAGGTTTTAGCGTCAGAGAGGGTCTGCGTCACACCCCAGGCAGCGTCAGGTTAGTGCCAGTAACGCTAACACCCACGCGTGAAGCATACACCTCCCTTAGTGGTATAGTATCTGAACAGATCAATATCTGATCTGATCAGATCTATACTAGCGTCCCCAGCAGTTTAGGGTTCCCAAAAACGCAGTGTTCGCGGGATCAGCCCAGATACCTGCTAGCACCTGCGTTTTGCCCCTCCGTCCAGCCCAGGCCACCCAAGTGCAGTATCGATCGATCACTGTCACTTACAAAACACAACACACATAACTGCAGCGTTCGCAGAGACAGGCCTGATCCCTGCGACTCCAGTGCTGTAGGAGGTGATTTCACCACCACAGTTAAAAAAAAAAAGCAAATATGCCGAAGCATTGGGGCAGCAGGGGCGGAGGAGTGATTTTGCTCCTAATGCCGCGTACATACGGTCGAAATTCCGACGGAGGCTTGCCCGTGGAAAAGTCAGACCATGTGTGTGCGGCATAACTTTTTTGCGGGAGGATGCCCCCATGCTTCGGCATATATAAATGGTGCATGTATGCCCATCATTAGAAGTGGGTGGATGAAGGGCGGTATTCTAATGGTGGGCATACCCACCGATCAATCTCTTTTTTCGTTCAGCCACCTGGCTGCATGAAAAAAAAAGATTACAATACATGTCCAACAAGGACCAGAAACGTACTGGTATGTTGCTGGACTTTGAATGGTTATACCAGATTGATGCCTGCGGGTTTAGGCATCATCTTGGTATCATTCTTTTCAGCCAGCGGCCGGCTTTCATGTAAAAGCAATCCTAGTGGCTAATTAGCCTCTGGACTGCTTTTACAAGCAGTGGGAGGGAATGTCCCCCCCCCCGGATAGAAAAAGCGCCATTGGGAAATTGGGAAAGCATTTTATCACACCGATCTTGGTGTGGTCAGATGCTTTGAGGGCAGAGGAAAGACCTAGGGTCTAGACCCCAATTTTTTCAAAAAAAGAGTACCTGTCACTACCTATTGCTATCATAGGGGATATTTACATTCCCTGAGATAACAATAAAAATGATAAAAAAATAAATAAATATGGAAGGAACAATTTAAAAAAAAAAAAGCAAAATTAATAATAAAAAAAAAAAAAAAAAGCACCCCTGTCCTGCCCTGCTCTTGCCCAATGGCGATCGCAAGCGTCGGTCTGGCGTCATATGTAAACAGCAATTGCACCATGCATGTGAGGTATCACCGCGAAGGTCAGATCGAGGGCAGTAATTTTAGCAGTAGACCTCCTCTGTTAATCTAACGGGGTAACCTGTAAAGGCTTTTAAAGGCTTTTAAAAATGTATGTAGTTTGTCGCCAATGCGCGCTTGTGCGAAATTTTAAAGCATGTCGTGTTTGGTATCTATGTACTCGGCCTAAGATCATCTTTTTTATTTCATCAAACATTTTGGCAATATAGTGTGTTTTAGTGCATTAAAATTAAAAAAAGTGTATTTTTTCCCCAAAAAATGCGTTTGAAAAATCGCTGCGCAAATACTGTGTAGAAAAAAAATGCAACACCCACCATTTTATTCTGTAGGGCCTTTGCTTTAAAAATATATATAATGTTTGGGGGTTCAACATAATTTTCCTGCAAAAAAAAAATATGTTTTCATGTAAACAAAAAGTGTCAAAAAGGGCTTTGTCTTCAAGTGGTTAGAAGAGTGGATGTAAGCTTCCTAATGTTGTGTATAAAATGCCAGAACAGTTCAAAACCCCCCAAATGACCCCATTTTGGAAAGTAGACACCCCAAGCTATATACTGAGAGGCATGTCGAGTCCATGGAATATTTTATATGTTGACACAAGTTGCGGAAAAAAGACAATTTTTTATTTTTTTATTATTTTTTTTGCACAAAGTTGTCACTAAATGATACATTGTTCAAACATGCCATGGGCATATGTGGAATTACACCCCAAAATACATTCTGTTGCTTCTCCTGAGTACGGGGATACCACATGTGTGAGACTTTTTGGAAGCCTAGCCGCGTACGGGACCCCAAAAACCAATCACCGCCTTCAGGCTTTCTAAGGGTGTAAATTTTTGATTTCACTTCTCACTGCCTATCACAGTTTCGGAGGCCATGGAATGCACAGATGGCACAAAACCTCCCCAAATGACCCCATTTTGGAAAGTAGACACCCCAAGCTATTTGCTGAGAGGTATTGTGAGTATTTTGCAGATCTCGCTTTTTGTCACAAAGTTTTGAAAATTGAAAAAAAAAAGAAAAAAAAAATTTTCTTTCTTCATTTTCAAAAACAAATGAGAGCTGTAAAATACTCACCATGCCTCTCAGCAATTTCCTTGGGGTGTCTACTTTCTAAAATGGGGTCATTTGGGGGGGTTTTGTGCTATTTTGGCATTTTATGGCCTTCAAAACTGTGATAGGTAGTGAGGAGTGAAATCAAAAATTTGCACCCTTAGAAATCCTGAAGGCGGTGCTTGGTTTCCGGGGTCCCGTACGTGGCTAGGCTCCTAAAAAGTCCCACACATGTGGTATCCCCGTACTCAGGAGAAGCAGCAGAATGTATTTTGGGGTGCAATTCCACATATAACCATGGCATGTGTGAGCAATATATCATTTAGTGACAACATTTTGTAATTTTTAATTTTTTTTTGTCATTATTTAATCACTTGGGACAAAAAAAAAAAATTTCAATGGGCTCAACATGCCTCTCAGCAATTTCCTTGGGGTGTCTACTTTCCAAAATGGGGTCATTTGGGGGAGTTTTGTACTGCCCTGCCATTTTAGCACCTCAAGAAATGAGATAGGCAGTCATAAATTTAAAGCTGTGTAAATTCCAGAAAATGTACCCTAGTTTGTAGACGCTATAACTTTTGCGCAAACCAATAAATATACACTTATTGACATTTTTTTTACTAAAGACATGTGGCTGAATACATTTTGGCCTAAATGTATGACTAAAATTGAGTTTATTCGATTTTTCTTATAACAAAAAGTATCATTTTTTTTCAAAATTTTCGGTCTTTTTCCGTTTATATCGCAAAAAATAAAAATCGCAGAGGCAATCAAATACCATTAAAAGAAAGCTCTATTTGTGGGAAGAAAAGGACGCAAATTTCGTTTGGGTACAACATTGCATGTCCGCACAATTTACAGTTAAAGCAGCGCAGTGCAAAATTCTGAATTCACCTCTGGTCCTTTAGCTACCAAATGGTCCGGGGCTTAAGAGGTTAAGCTAGCGCGATTTTAGGTACTACTTGATAGACATCTGTGTGGCTTCATACACAAATGTCTATTGAAGTCGCACCTGAAATCGGCAAAAGTAGTGCAGGAACTACTTTTTAAAATCGGTGCGGCGCCACAAAATTGGGGTTGCATCAATTGGAACAGTGCCATTGCCACCAATAGTCATGTGATTGGGGCGATTTGTCATGCAATTTCAGAAATCAATGTAAACCTAGGCTTCAACACACCTGCAAGTAAATGATAAAGGTGGAATCTTTATATATAACAGCTGTGGAGAATTGCAGGTAATGAGTTCAGCTGGAGGATAGGCAGTGTTGTATGTGTCAACTCTGGTTCACATTGGTGCGATTTGACATGTCAGATCGGTGGCAATTGCGCTGTTCTAATTGGTGTGATTTGTATTGATATAAGTGCAGAAACCTGCACAGATGTCTCTGATTTACCCCCCCCCCCCCCTTCCTGCAGTCGGGACTGACATGCGGGAATGAAAATCGTATGAGTTCAGCCGAACGATTTCCTCCCGCTGTCAGTGTGAAGCAGGGCTCAAACCGGGCCTTTGTCTTTGTAATTCACCTGCTGCTATGGCAGAGACACATTCCTTTTCAAACTCCCTTAATTTTACCTTCAAATATCATTGTATGTAGAAATACAGATATGCATATCTGCAAATAATCAAAAATAATAAATTCTAAGTGTGATTGAGATCAAATATTCGCAGCTGCAATCAACAGAGCGTGGTTTTACCTCCTGACCCGGAAATGAGTCATTGTAATCACCCAGAAGTTCCTGTGCTGGTCAGGATCTCCATCTAGGTGGACATGGCGAGCTCCCTCTTTAGCATAGAGGAAGTGCTGCTGATTTGCCGGGTAAGTGTAGGATATGTACTCAAGGTGGGGGTGGATTTGGTGTGGGTGGGCTTCATTGATTTGTTTGGTATCACTACACATTTGCTTCTGGCCCATGTGCACACATCACTACTTCCTGCATTTGTTCTGCTGATGTAAATCAGTAAGGACTATGCAAGTATAAATGAGAGCTCCTTTCTATTAAAATATATATGACTTTATTCACAGTTGGGCGACTTTTCATGATCCTCAATGATAACCATTCATATCTGTGCTACTTTAAGTCAGACCAACTTCAAAGTAGTCCTTGTACTACTTTGGTGTGACTTTCAGGCTCGGTTTCCACTAGTGCGACTTGTCATGCAACTTGGGACTGCAAAGTCGCATGACATGTCATACCCCATGATTTCCAATGAGTATGGTTCATATCTGTGCGACATCAAGTCGCAGCGACTTCAAAGTAGTCCCTGCACTACTTTGGTCCCACTTTGATATGACTTGAGGTCCATAGACCTCAAGAATATATAGGCATTGCTCCAAGTCGCATCAAAATCGCGGCAAAAAATTGCAGCAAAATCATGCGAATTTAGGGTTGCAATAGTGGAAACAGAGCCTCATGTGACTTGAGGTACATAGGGCGCAATATTACAAAGGCATTCCCAGAAGTTAGGGCCAAGTTGCAGCGACAAAGTGGCAGCAAATTAGGGTGACTTTCAGTTTGCAGCAGTGTGAAAGAGATTCAAGAATATCTTTGAATTTGGCCCTATTGTCACTTGTGCATCCTGAAAGTGGGGAAAATTCATCCATGCACTATCTTGGTTTGACTTTGATGCGATTTGAGGTCCATACTTCACAAGATAACACAGACATTGCTTCAAGTCGTGGCAAAGCTGTGCAATTTTAAGGTCGCACAAGTGAAAATGGGGCTTTATTCAAAGGTGTTATCTAATCTCATTAGGTTACTTTCACACTTATGTGACTTTTCATGCAGCTTTGGACCTCAGAGTCGCATTAAAAGTATCCCCCCCCCCCATGAGTTCCAATTATATCTATGCAACTTCACCCATGTTCACATAGCTCTGAATTGACATGTCAAATTGCAGGCCAAATCGGCGCCTATTGACGGCAATAGAACTGTCCGAATTGGTGCGACGCCACACAGATTCCCAAAAGTAGTTCCTACACTACTTTGGGTGACTTCAGGAGGCGATTTCTTACCTCCCAACTTTTTGAGATGGGTATAAGGGACAACTATTAGCAAAAGTATGTAGGCATAGTACACACCTCCTAAAATACCTTCTTAAAGGAGAATTATTAAAAAAAAAAAAATATTAGTTAAACCCCCAAGTGCTTTTTTTTTTAACAATAATATCCCTTTAGATTGGTTTTGGGAATTCACAAACGAAGCAATTTAGAAATTAGATGAAAGGTTTAGCGCTGGGAAACACTTTTTGAAAGATAAAAAATTGCATTTAATATCAAACTATACAGATCCGAACAAAATGAGGGACAAATGAGGAGGAAAGAGGGACAGAGGGACTTTGGTCCAAATCAGGGACAGTTGAGACCTATGTGATTTCACTAGACATCTGTGCAGGAAAGTGCACTGATGTCTCTGAAATCGCTCACAAAGTCGGGCTGAGGCCCCTTTCACACTTGAGCGACTTTTCCTGCGACTTTGGTCATCAGAGTTGCATGACAAGTCATACCCCATGATTTTCAATGTGTACCATTTATATCTGTGAAGCTTCAAGTCACACCGACTTCAAAGTAGTCCCTGTACTACTTTGGTACTACTTTGGTACGACTTTAATACGAGTTGAGGTTCAGAGACCTTAAGTTTACACAGGCATTCCCTGGGATCGCAGAAAAAATGCAGACGGAAGTTTGCGCGCCTTTCCCTGCGACTCCTGCATCCATAGACCTCAAGATTACACAGGCATTGCTTAAAGTCGCATCAAAATCACACAACTTTCAGGTCGCACAAGTGTGAAAGGGGCTTAAGTCACTGTGCTGAGTACTATTATACCTAGAATA
Organism: Rana muscosa; assembly: GCA_029206835.1. Taxonomy (NCBI): domain Eukaryota; kingdom Metazoa; phylum Chordata; class Amphibia; order Anura; family Ranidae; genus Rana; species Rana muscosa. The sequence goes on along the minus strand of CM055119.1, from coordinate 276,879,518 downwards.
TAAAGTAGTCCCACCATCAAACACTCAGCAGCATATGCTGAAAAGAGGCGAATGCCTATTAGCCAATGCCACATCAGCATGAGCATGGTTGTTACAATAATATTAAAGTGGTTGTAAACCCACTTAGACAACTTGCATCTACAGGTAAGCCTAGATTAAGGCTTACCTGTAGGTGCATGAAATATCTCCTTAACCTACACACACTAGTAGATGTTTGTGCTACGCTCAATAGGCTAGTGGTCAGCACTTCTACCTTGAAAACCTCAGGCTTCGAAGCACTCATGGGTTCAAATCCCACAGAGAGATACTAAAAGATTGTATTGGTGAAAAAAGGCAAATGCCAATTAGCCAAAGCAGCATATGCTGAAAATACGTGAATGCCAATTAGCCAATGCACTTTTATTCAATAATATTATGGTGTGGACTTCCAAACATCACACACTAGCTAACGGGCAGTTTACATTTCTTTGTTTGTTTATTTTAATTTGCTTGTGCAAATAATAAACATAGCTGTTGGATGGTAGGTTGGCTGGTATTTGAACTTGTAACATGAGAGCTGTATAGACATGGGAGCAGACCACTAAGCCATTGTGCTAAGTACAAGACCTGCATAATAGTGAAGTATGATTAAAGAATGAACATAAATAATTACTGCTTTATAGCCACCTAAATGAAAAAATAAAAACATGAAAAAAACAACATACGACAAATAGGTAACCTAAATGTTTAATACATGTAATTTTACATAATAGCAGACATTACTATGTAATAATCCTTCATAACTGCATTCGTTAGCAAAAGAAGGAAAAAAAACTAGGAATACTAATTGCAATATACATCAATAGATAGAGCACATCTCATATAAAAATGTTTATTTCGCATACATGGATCATGGTTACAGTGCAGTGCTATATAAAAACTTAGTGGAAATTGGCATTTGCGCGTACGCGGATTCGCTAATTAGCGCTGATTTCACATTTACTAACACTTGTTTGCTGCTAATAGCGCTCTTTTTTCATTCGCAAATTCGCGCATGGAATTTTTAATTGTCAAAAATTGGAGCTATTTTTTGCGATGTGCTCAGTACTTCCTGGAGTTATAGTAAATCAGCCCCATAGTGTCTGCAGAAGGAGTGTCTACAGATCCCGACAAACTGGACGCAGTTACCTCCTGGCCCAGACCAACTACAGTGACTGAGCTCAGATCCTTCCTGGGGTTCTGCTTTTACTACCGTAGATTTGTGGAGGGGTTTGCGAAAATTGCCAAACCCCTGAATGAGCTACTAAAGACAGAAGGAGAGGAGGATGATACTGGCCCCAGGAAACCTGGAGAGTCCGTGGAAGGCCAGTGGACAGAGAAGTGTGAAGAAGCCTTCAAAATGTTGAAGAAAAGTCTGACCACTGCCCCGGTCTTGGCCTATGCTGACCCTAAGAAACCCTATGAACTGCATGTAGATGCCAGCCATGATGGTGTGGGAGGTGTGCTGTACCAAGAGTATGAAGGACAGTTAAGGCCAGTTGCCTATGTCAGTAGAAGTCTAACACCAGCGGAAAAGAACTACCCCACCCACAAGTTGGAATTCCTGGCCCTAAAGTGGGCAGTCGTGGATAAGCTCAGAGATTACCTGTATGGAGCTGACTTTACAGTAAAGACCGACAATAACCCACTCACCTACCTCTTCACCATGGCCAAGCTGGATGCCACTGGCCACCGTTGGTTGGCAGCCCTGGCTGGATTCAACTTCAGTCTGAAGTATAGGCCTGGGGCTGGGAATCGTGATGCAGATGCATTGTCCAGAAGGGCTCATGCACCCGCCCACCACACAGAAGACTGGACCCAGGTAACCCCGGATAGGGTACGGGCCTTGTGTCAAGGAGCACAACTTCAAGCTAGTGGTGGGTCAAGGGCGGAAGAGATCGGAGTTTCGGTAGTGGGGGTGCCCAAGTGTTATTGTGACGTGACCCAGATTGGCGAGGACGGCCTGCCAAAGCTGTCTAAGAAGGACATAAGAAGAGACCAGTTGGAAGACCCCTGGGGAAGATTGGCTTTGAAGGCACTGGAAGACCAGGATCCAGGCAGGCTCCTGCAGGACCCCTCAAAGGTGGCTCGATTGGTCCACAAAGAATGGGACAAGTTGCAGGTGCATCAAGGGGTGGTCTACCGAAGGGGCCCCTCTGATGACCTAGAAGAGAAGTGGCAACTGTTCTTGCCAGAAAAACATAGAAAGACTGTTTTAGTTGCCCTACATGACAATCATGGCCATTTGGGGGCCGAACGGACTTTCCAGCTTGTGAGGAGTAGATTCTACTGGTCTTGTATGAGGGCTAAGGTGGAGGAGTACTGTCACTCATGTGCTCGCTGCATTCAAAGGAAGACATTACCACGTCAAGCTACCCCAAATGGGCCATCTGCAGAGTCAAGGACCCTTGGACTTGGTATGCATCGACTTTCTCTGTCTAGAACCTGACTTGAGTGGACATGGAAATGTTCTGGTGATAACCGACCATTTCACCCATTATGCCCAGGCCTTTCCAACTAAAGACCAGAAGGCCTCCACTGTAGCCAAAATCTTGGTGGAAAAATGCTTCATGCATTACAGCGCCTGCACTCAGACCAAGGGAGAGACTTTGAGAGTCGACTGATTAGGAAATTGCTGGACTCATTAGGTATAAAGAAAACTCGTACTACCCCTTATCACCCCCAAGGTGATGCCCAACCGGGAAGATTCAACAGGACTCTGTTAAATATGTTGGGGACTCTGAGCAGCGAGAAGAAGCAGCATTGGAGCAAGCACATAGCAGCAATAGTGCATGCCTATAACAGCACAACCAGTGATGCCTCAGGGTACTCTCCCTACAGATTAATGTTTGGCAGGGAAGCAAGACTGCCTGTGGATCTGGCCTTCGGCATATCGATGGATCACACATCAGCCACTTCGCACAAGGGATATGTAGATAGGGTGAGGAAAAGCCTGAAATTGGCGTTTGAACAGGCCCAAGCGGCATCAGAGCAAAGAGGAGCCCGGAACAAGAGGAACTTTGATCTTAAAGTTCGGATCCAGGACTTGCAACCTGGAGACAGAGTGCTGTTGCGGAACTTGGGAGTCCCTGGGAAGCACAAACTAGCAGACAGATGGAGACCCGAACCTTATGTGATCTGCAAAAGGTTACCAGGCTTGCCGGTGAATCAGCTGAAGCCAGAAGGGAAGATAGGGCCGCTGAAGACCTGGCACAGAAACCACTTACTTCCACTTTCAGAAGCAGTTCGGATACTTCTTGTAGAGGATTCCCCTGGACCATCCTCAAGTCTGAATACACCTAGGCCCAATACTCGGTCTAAGGCACCTCAGTCTGGAGGAATGAATGTCACGGATCAAAGTGAAGATGAAGAAGAAGAGCTTGAATGGTTGTGGCCGTCCCAGGCCCCTGAGCCTCTGTCCATAGACCTTCCGCCCTCTGAAGATACCTTAGATAGTACATTAAATGTGGAAGCCACCGAGTTTGTCCCGTCCAGCCTTCTGTCTGATGAGTGGGAAGATGCCATAGAGTCGCTCCATGCTGAAGATCAAAGGAACTCTCTGTGTCTTCCTGCACCTGATCTGGATGCTCCAGAAATATCGGAACCCAATACATTTACCCCAGAGGAAGAGCCTGTGGTGACTGAGACGGTTACCCCAAGAAAACAGAGAGCGAAGAGAACCATTCGTCCTCCACGGAAGTTAACCTATGCCCAAATGGGAGAAAGCTCTGAGGACACAGTAACTACTGCAAGAAGGACAATACAAACACCTGGTCCCTCCACTGTGCATTTGGTGGAGGGCAACCCTAGCTCACTTTCTGGTACAGTTAGGCAGGCCACCCTCACTGACGTGACCTGTGGGCAGGACAATCTCCCTTCCCATGCTTGGTTTGAGCTTCCCCTGCCGGGCTCCTTTGCAGCCCTCAATTACCTTGTCTGTACATAATGTTAATGCTGTCTTTGGGGACCAAATATTCTAAGTGGGGGTAGTGTGTAGCGGGGTATTGCCCTTTAATTCCCCAGAGACTACAGTACCCAGTACACCTTTAGGCACCCAGGGTGCATTGCCCCGTGCAAAGACTGCTGGGGTGGACTTTATAAGAGGGAGGCGGGCCCCACTGCTTTCTCTTTGGACACCGCCCTCCCAGCAAGAGGATCCCTGTGCTGACCTGCTGTGTGTACAAGGCCTGAAGCCTGAGCCTTGTGCTTTTCCAAAGAGCCTTCCGCTCCATCGAGGAGTCCGCGGAGCGTCTGATCCTGTTGCTGAGTGCTGTTATCAGGAGGATGGAAGACCCGGGTGTCGTGGACACTGTAAATCGAGTCACAGTAACGGAAGTAATGGACAAGGACTAGTCCGGTCAGGTGAGGGAGCATCTGCTCAGAGCTACACCACAGTATCTCTAGGTCCATTAACTTTATTCAGGGACATCACAGTGATTGCAGTTACACTCTGGGGAGACTATCCGCAGAACTGAGTTATTAGTCTCCCTGGCATTATAAAGTTACCGATCATCGTTACTTTGTTGGATTACAATTGTTCTTAAAGTGCACCACCGTGTTTGCTAGCGAAGATTTCTTCTACAGAACAATACCCAAATCATAGTCAGGCCTGACTGGGTAGTGTAGGACATTGCTGGGCGCCATTTTGTCCACGAGGGAGGATAGCTGCAGCGGGGTCTGTTAAACTGTCTAACATATTGCTGAACGTTTTGATGTTTTAATAAGCATATCCATATTGCAGGGCTCTGCATGTGACATTGCATACTGTTTATCATTTTAACCTTTACCAACAGTAAAATATTAGAGTTAAGTATATTGGTTGTCAGTGTCATTTACTGTGCTATACCATAGTGTGTGCCTTACTGTGGGATTGTGTCATAGAGAATATTAGAGTGATTGCAATTCTATCATCCCCTTTACTAACTGTGCCACGAGAGGTTAGAGCCGATTGCCAGGGGTTGACAGTGGTGCACCACAGGGCCCAAAACAAACAAGGCAGCCCTCTTAACTGGGGGTATCGCTACATATTATTTAACCTTTTCATTGACACATGTAATCTTAATTGTTCATTAATTTGACATATATTCCATTTTTTTATACTGTGCAAATTGATGTTACAAATATATTTGTTGTAAAACCTGAATTATTTTATTAAATAAAGAATATACAAGACGGCAGGCGGAAGACTCTATTGTTCTGATCGGACATCATATGACGTCGCACCTTCAGAAGCCACTGGGGGGATGCGTGTGTCCGGCGGCCACCGGGCACCCGCGATTGCCCAGTAACTGAGCAGGACCGTAGATCTCTGTGTGTAAACACAGAGATCCACGTCCTGTCGGGGAGAGGACACCGATGGTGTGTCCCTTGTACATAGGGACAACCATCGGTCACCTCCCCCAGTCAGTCCCCTCCCCCCACAGTAAGAATCACTCCCAGGCAACACATTTAACCCCTTCCTCGCCCCCTAGTGTTAACCCCTTCCCTGCCAGTCACATTTATACAGTAATCAATGCATTTTTATAGCAGGGATCGCTGTATAAATGTGAATGGTCCCAAAAATGTGTCAAACGTGTCCGATGTGTCCGCCGCAATATCGCAGTCATGATAAAAATTGCAGATCGCCGCCATTACTAGTAAAAAAAATTTTTTTATAAAAATGCTATTAATCTATCCCCTATTTTGTAGATGCTATAACTTTTGCGCAAACCAATCAATATACGCTTATTTAAAAAGTAATAAAGTGATTTGCGCTGAAGACAAATTCAAAAAACACACTACCACTATTAGATTAAACCATGTCCACTAATAGTCAATTAACTAAGGTGATAAACATATTCATAGTGAAAAAGTAAACAATGTAAAACAATGTGAAACAATGTGAATGAAAGTAAACAGTGGGTCAATATTTTAGGTGATAAAATAATATGGTATGGGATTATTCTTAAGAAGTCCTTTAAAGCGGTCCTCAATGGGCGGAGGCAGCATGGGTTGGGGTATTAATTTTCAATTGTAGGTTCAGTCATATTGCTGTCTATTATAACCGATATCCCTCCTTTCTTTGCCCCAGTCTCCCAGAACTCTCACCTTAAAGCTGATCAAAGTGTGCATGTAGTATAGGTTGCTGTATGGTTAATTTTTCAGAAGCTTTCTCTCTATCTCCTTCTGGCCCAGGATAATGGAGCGGTCCACCTATGGAATCTTCACTCTATTACCGTACTCCTATTCCCCTATCACTCACATAGGAGGATATGCCCAGGGATGAAAAAACCGGGAAGGAGTAATGGTAGGGAGAAAATAGGGAACAAAAAGGGGAGCCTCCAATAGCATGATATTGTTTTTAAAAATATACTGAATTTATTTAAAAAATTGGACTCTTATGCCCCGTACACACGATCGTTTTTCATGCCGTTAAAACTGCCATTTTAAAAAATGGCCCTGAAAAATGATCGTGTGTATGCTCCAGAGCATTTTTAACGACGTGAAAAACGGCCATTAAAAATTCCGGACATGCTCTCTTTTTTCACGTCGTTTTTCATGTCGTTTTTTTTAACAACGTGAAAAACGATAGTGTGTATGCTTTAACGACGTGAAAAAAAACGCGCATGCTCAGAATCAAGTATGAGACGGGAGCGCTCGTTCTGGTAAAACTAGCGTTCGTAATGGAGATAGCACATTCATTACACAGTAACGGACTGAAAAGCGCGAATCGTCGCTCAACAAACTTTACTAACATGAAGGGTGGCGCCATTCGAACGGAACTTCCCCTTTATAGTGCCGTCGTACGTGTTGAACGTCACTGCGCTTTGCTTGATCGTTTTTTTTAATGATGGTGTGTACGCAAGGCAGGCTTGAGAGGAAACATGAAAAAAAACGAGGAGAAAAACGTTGGTTTAAAAAATGACATTAAAAACGATTGTGTGTACGGGGCATTACACTTAATTAAAAAATTTCAGGCATAGGGTATTACACAAGACGCGGCTTAGACAGCCGTCTTACTTCCTCTCCTGTCGCTTACGATCCGCGTCCGACTCACGTGATCCCTACGTCGTTACGTCACTTCTCACGTGACTTCATCAGGGGAACCTGATTGGTTGGCGTGGTCGGCTATTTATGTCCGGAAACCGGAAGTAAATAAGGCGCCATCTTTGTTGTGGTCCGCTCTATACTTTATCGCGGCCATCTTATTGGTGGGTATTCTTACACCACTCGGCGGCCATTACATTGGAGGTTTTTCAGTATTCCATAGTTATGACTATGGATGTTTCTAACCAGGCTCTAATCTTGTTTGTTTTGTGACTAGAGTCCCGCATTAGTCCATTACTAGTGAATACCTTTTGTGGCAATCTATCTTTCACTGTATTGTGTTGCAAAATGAATTTTAATATATGAATAGCACACAATACAGCGATTTCTAGATAATAAAAAATAGATATAAATTTAGTGTATAAATACCTATATATGGAAAACTCCTAGGTAATTAATTTACAATAAAAAAAAAGGGTAAAATAACTGAGTATCCAGTATATTAATGGACTTCAGGCCTAGTATTTAAAATGTATTGGTGGTTCTTCATTCTCGCGTGCCCGTAGCGACAGGAGAAGATGTATACCATAATACACATAAAATAACAGGAAAACATATATAGATCCAATAACTTAGTGTTCAAATTATGTGTCCAGCTACTCTTAGATATGGTATAGAGGATCAGATAATACATTAATTCAGGACAGTAGTCTTGACTAAAGGGTAATTGTTCTTGGTAGGGCAACCACAGATTTCAGAAGTTACTCAGAAAACAGTTCAAGTCGAACTCTACATTCATTCCACCAGGTGTGAGTGTCTTCAGGGTATGAATCCATCTGGATTCTTTTTGACTCAAATCCCTAACCATGTGGCTACCTCTCCAAGATGCTTTGAATTTCTCAATGCCCCAAAATTGCAGTGAGGTAGGGTCTTGCTTATGTACTTGAGCAAAGTGTCTGGAGACACTATGCTTGGGGAACCCACTTATTATGTTTTGAACTTGTTCTTTTATACGTGTTTTTAATGCTCTCTTCGTTCTTCCCACATATTGTAGGTTGCAGCTGCATTGTAACACATATACAGCTCCCACAGTATGGCATCCTATAAAATCCCTTATAATATATTTTTGTCCAGTGTTAGTTCCTATAAATTTGGTTCTTTTTCCTTGGAATTTCTTTCCATGTTTGCAAGCAAAACAATTTCTGCAAGGGAAAAACCCTTTCCATCAAAGAAGGTATAGGGGATCTTGGGGGGTGGGACTACTATTGATTGCACGATTAGGTCTTTCAAGGTAGGTGCTCTTTTATATAGGATTTTTGGTCTATCCGGTATGATGTTTTTTAAATCTTTATCATTTTGCAGGATATGCCAATGTTTTTGGACTAAATTGGCTACTTCCTTGTGTTGTATACTGTAGTCCAATATAAGGCTTGGTGTGTCCCATTTATGAGATTTTTTCGGTTTATTTTGTAACATTAGATTTCTGTCCATTTTCTTTACCTCTTGAATCTGATTCTGTATCCAGAAATTGTCATATCCTTTTTCTTCAAATCTTTTACCCATCTGGGCTGCTTGTTCTTCAAAGTCCTCATTTTTAGTGCAGTTTCTTTTGATTCGAATTAGCTACCCCTTTGGGATGTTGTATAGCCACGGTTTGTGGTGGCAGCTCAGGGCCGGTCCGAGACGAGGTGCACGGGGTGCAATGCACCAAGGCGCCAGAGGAGAGGGGGCGCCAAAGTGTCAGGAGCACCGTTGTGTTGCCAACGAGTCTGGTGCTGGTGTTTAGTTCTGAACGAGTCGTTAGCGCATGTAAGCGAGGGCGCCGTGACCTCGTTCATTGCCCCATTCCTCCGCCGCCCACTGACCCGCCCACCGGCACGCCCGCAGCAGTGTCCACATCCCCCACCCGGCGCCCGCTGTATCCGTGTTCCGTACTACAAGGAGAGAAGAGGAGGTAAGTTAGGTCCGCCCCATCTCCTCCCCATGTCCCCACTGTGCCCGCCCACAACCCCTTGTGCGGCCAATCTTTGCCTGGAAAGGGGTGTGGG